>CM068580.1:67728531-68928531 GCA_035048485.1 Pteria penguin | reverse complement strand
CTCAGTGTTTGTGGTCATTATGATTACATTATGACTCTGCTGACCTCTCACTGTATGTGGTCATTATGATAACATTATGACTATGATAACCTCTCACTGTATGTGGTCATTATGATTACATTATGACTCTGCTGACCACTCACTGAATGTGGTCATTATGATTACATTATGAGTATGATGACCTCTCAATGTATGTGGCCATTATGATTACATTATGAATATGATGACCTCTCACTGTATGTGGTCATTATGATTACATTATGACTGCTGACCACTCACTGAATGTGGCCATTACGACTATGATGACCTCTCACTGTATGTGGTCATTATGATTACATTATGACTCTGCTGACCACTCACTGAATGTGGTCATTATGATTACATTATGACTCTGCTGACCTCTAAATGTAAGTGGTCACTATGATTACATTATGACTCTGCTGACCTCTCAGTGTATGTGGTCAATATGATTACATTATGACTCTGCTGACCTCTAAATGTAAGTGGTCATTATGATTACATTATGACTCTGCTGACCTCTCAGTGTATGTGGTCATTATGATTACATTATGACTATGATGACCTCTCAATGCATGTGGTCATTATGATTACATTATGACTATGATGACCTCTCACTGTATGTGGTCATTATGATTACACTATGACTCTGCTGACCACTCACTGAATGTGGTCATTGTGATTACATTATGAGTATGATGACCTCTCAATGTATGTGGTCATTATGACTACTTTATGACTATGATGACCTCTCACTGTATGTGGTCATTATGATTACACTATGACTCTGCTGACCACTCACTGAATGTGGTCATTATGATTACATTATGAGTATGATGACCTCTCAATGTATGTGGTCATTATGACTACTTTATGACTATGATGACCTCTCACTGTATGTGGTCATTATGATTACATTATGACTGCTGACCACTCACTGAATGTGGCCATTATGATAACATTATGACTATGATGACCTCTCACTGTATGTGGTCATTATGATTACATTATGACCCTGCTGACCACTCACTGAATGTGGCCATTATGATTACATTATGACTCTGCTGACCTCTAAATGTATGTGGTCATTATGATTACATTATGACTCTGCTGACCTCTCAGTGTATTTGGTCATTATGATTACATTATGACTATGATGACCTCTCAATGCATGTGGTCATTATGATTACATTATGACTATGATGACCTCTCACTGTATGTGGTCATTATGATTACATTATGACTCTGCTGACCACTCACTGTATGTGGTCATTATGATTACATTATGACTCTGCTGACCACTCACTGAATGTGGTCATTATGATTACATTATGACTATGATGACCTCTCAATGTATATGGTCATTATGATTACATTATGATTATGATGACCTCTCAATGTATGTGGCTATTATGATTACATTATGACTGCTGACCTCTCACTGTATGTGGTCATTATGATTACATTATGACTATGATGACCTCTCAATGTATGTGGCCATTATGATTACATTATGACTGCTGACCTCTCACTGTATGTGGTCATTATGATTACATTATGACTATGATGACCTCTCACGGTATATGGCCATTATCATTACATTATGACTTTGATGACCTCTCCCTGTATGTGGTCGTGTGATTACATTATGACTATGATGATCTCTCATTGTATGTGGTCATTTTCATTACATTATGACTATGATGGCCTCTCAATGTATGTGGTCATTATGATTACATTATAACTATGATAACCTCTCACTGAATGTGGTCATTATGATTACATTATGACTCTGCTGACCTCTCAATGTATGTGGTCATTATGATTACATTATGACTATGATGACCTCTCACTGTATGTGGTCATTATGATAACTTTATGATTTTGATGACCTCTCAATGTATTGGTCATTTTGATTACATTATGACTATGCTGACCTCTCACTGTATGTGGTCATTATAATTACATTCTGTCTATGATGACCTCTCAGTGTATGTGGTCATTATAGTTACATTATGACTCTGCTGACCTCTAACTGTATGTATTCATTATGATTACATTATGACTCTGCTGACCTCTCACTGAATGTGGTCATTATGATTACATTATGAGTATGATGACCTCTCAATGTATGTGGTCTTTATGAGAACATTGTGACTCTGCTGACCTCTCAGTGTTTGTGGTCATTATGATTACATTATGACTCTGCTGACCTCTCACTGTATGTGGTCATTATGATAACATTATGACTATGATAACCTCTCACTGTATGTGGTCATTATGATTACATTATGACTCTGCTGACCACTCACTGAATGTGGTCATTATGATTACATTATGAGTATGATGACCTCTCAATGTATGTGGCCATTATGATTACATTATGAATATGATGACCTCTCACTGTATGTGGTCATTATGATTACATTATGACTGCTGACCACTCACTGAATGTGGCCATTACGACTATGATGACCTCTCACTGTATGTGGTCATTATGATTACATTATGACTCTGCTGACCACTCACTGAATGTGGTCATTATGATTACATTATGACTCTGCTGACCTCTAAATGTAAGTGGTCACTATGATTACATTATGACTCTGCTGACCTCTCAGTGTATGTGGTCAATATGATTACATTATGACTCTGCTGACCTCTAAATGTAAGTGGTCATTATGATTACATTATGACTCTGCTGACCTCTCAGTGTATGTGGTCATTATGATTACATTATGACTATGATGACCTCTCAATGCATGTGGTCATTATGATTACATTATGACTATGATGACCTCTCACTGTATGTGGTCATTATGATTACACTATGACTCTGCTGACCACTCACTGAATGTGGTCATTGTGATTACATTATGAGTATGATGACCTCTCAATGTATGTGGTCATTATGACTACTTTATGACTATGATGACCTCTCACTGTATGTGGTCATTATGATTACACTATGACTCTGCTGACCACTCACTGAATGTGGTCATTATGATTACATTATGAGTATGATGACCTCTCAATGTATGTGGTCATTATGACTACTTTATGACTATGATGACCTCTCACTGTATGTGGTCATTATGATTACATTATGACTGCTGACCACTCACTGAATGTGGCCATTATGATAACATTATGACTATGATGACCTCTCACTGTATGTGGTCATTATGATTACATTATGACCCTGCTGACCACTCACTGAATGTGGCCATTATGATTACATTATGACTCTGCTGACCTCTAAATGTATGTGGTCATTATGATTACATTATGACTCTGCTGACCTCTCAGTGTATTTGGTCATTATGATTACATTATGACTATGATGACCTCTCAATGCATGTGGTCATTATGATTACATTATGACTATGATGACCTCTCACTGTATGTGGTCATTATGATTACATTATGACTCTGCTGACCACTCACTGTATGTGGTCATTATGATTACATTATGACTCTGCTGACCACTCACTGAATGTGGTCATTATGATTACATTATGACTATGATGACCTCTCAATGTATATGGTCATTATGATTACATTATGATTATGATGACCTCTCAATGTATGTGGCTATTATGATTACATTATGACTGCTGACCTCTCACTGTATGTGGTCATTATGATTACATTTTGACTATGATGACCTCTCAATGTATGTGGCCATTATGATTACATTATGACTGCTGACCTCTCACTGTATGTGGTCATTATGATTACATTATGACTATGATGACCTCTCACTGTATGTGGCCATTATGATTACATTATGACTTTGATGACCTCTCCCTGTATGTGGTCGTGTGATTACAGTATGACTATGATGATCTCTCATTGTATGTGGTCATTTTGATAACATTATGACTATGATGGCCTCTCAATGTATGTGGTCATTATGATTACATTATGACTATGGTGACCTCTCAATGTATGTGGTCATTATGATTACAATAAGAGCAAGATGACCTTTGAATGTATGTGGTCAGTTTGATTACTTTATGACTATGATTACTATGTTTTCCATTAACATATGATACACTTGTTTTATTAAAAACACAACTTTACAGCACCATAATTTTTCTTTTAAAGATCAAGCCTGTGTAGCTCAGTGGATGAGGTGCTCGGCTCGTGACCGAAAGGTCCTGGGTTTGACTCCCTCCACGGGCACATTAGTGTCGAGTTTCGGATGCGACAGTAAAAACCGAGTTCCCGTGTCACGGTAAGCGTGCCACGTGAAAGACCTTCGCGAAAAAAATCCCATTACAAAGGTACAAATTTCTATGCATGCATCAGGCATATGCCGTCACCATATGCAAGACAATCGTGGAGTAAAGTGAACGAATCACTCTTTTAATATCATCTGCCTAAATTTAAAGATTCGATTTATTAAAGCTAACTAACATGATTAACAGAAATAAAGGTGAGTACTTAAATTTGTTTTAGAAGTTTTACAAATCAAATTTAGTATTTCACGTAATGTCTATCAAATTAGTTAAGTGTTTAATAAAGGCTAATATTTGAAACTTAAACGCATTTCAATCTCAGTCTGGGAGCATCTGGGTGAATCATTACTGTGATTCATTGGTATGAAAATCACTTTCTTGAGTCGTAATGGTTGAGAGAAATTGCAATTCTATAAACAGTCCGAGGGAAAGGGTGTAACAATTGGAACCCATGCATGGAAGTTTACATTTTCCTACATGTATGCGTATGCAGTTTTAAATTACTTTGTGTGGACAGTGTATTTCGAATATCCTAAGCAGGTATGGTTAGTCGAATAGGAGATGCTTACTCGTGTCAGGCTATAGATTTGGACACGATTATCAGTGAATGGGAGATGCTTACTCGTGTCAGGCTATTGATTTGGACACGATTATCAGTGAATGGGAGATGCTTACTCGTGTCAGGCTATTGATTTGGACACGATTATCAGTGAATAGGAGATGCTTACTCGTGTCAGGCTATTGATTTGGACACGATTATCAGTGAATGGGAGATGCTTACTCGCGTCAGGCTATTGATTTCGACACGATTATCAGTGAATAGGAGATGCTTACTCGTGTCAGGCTATTGATTTCGACACGATTATCAGTGAATAGGAGATGCTTACTCGTGTCAGGCTATTGATTTGGACACGATTATCAGTGAATGTCTCACCTCGGTATGTCGTCGTCCGTGCCACAGAGACATAGCACTAGTTATCGTCGTATTCAGTATGAATTACCGACAATGATGTACATACAACATTACTGGTTCTTTAGACTTATTTCTTATATGTCTAAGAAGGAAAATATGAACCAGGAATTACGTAAATATCTGCAAATTCTAAGTTTGTTGAAAGGTTTTTCTACGCATTTAAAACTCTCTCTCTCTCTCTCGTTTTTATCAGTTTTTCTTCCATAAACTAAGTTACTTTTAAAAGAACTAATTTATTATTAGAAAAAATGTTTATACATGCAATTTGCCACTCATCATACAAATATTTCTATCATGTATTGTTACAGGAGGTGGTGGAGCTGACAACTCCGCCTCCCGTCACCATAGAGCAGATGCAGGAGGAGGTGGACACCGTAACTAACGTCATGCATGAAAACCTGGTCAAGATCAGAGACAGACATGGCAAACTGGAAGAAATAGAAAACAGGGCCGATAAAATTCAAGAGCAGGTATATTATGTACTTAGGATAGAACGTTCACCTAAAAAGGAGGAAGACTCTATCATTGATAATACCTGTAACTGCAATTCCTGTGTAAACATTACTGTAATTCCTGTATACATTACTGTCACTTCTAGGTTATATAGATTCACGTAGTTCCTGATGATAGTTGATACCTGTAAATCCACCCAAGCAAATTCTTCTAGAGGGAAGTCGATCTATAAATAAAAAGAGTAAAACATTCGTTTCACAAAGTTTTTGGCACTTGGTTAGAATAATATGTACAAAGCTTTGTTTTCTCACATGGTAACGCCAATGGCCAGAACCTTGTGAAACGAATATTTAGTCTTTTTGATCAGATAAATGTAAATACTGTGAAAATGTCTATGTTGTTTTTAATTATTTTGAAAACGATTTGAAACTTATGATGCGAACAAGTACATATACTTACAGTGAGGTGCAGTCCTAACATAACATTATGTTAACGTCGCGTTAACGTGAAGTTTGCTTTCCTCGTGCGCTCAGGACTGCTGAGCACACGCGTTTGCGTTAACGCAGATTTCCTCGTGAACTAAATTTTGAGACTGCGTTAACGCGCTGGACTGCCGCGTTCACGCGCTTGGCTGCCGCGTGAACGTGCCTGACAGCCACGTTCGCTTGCTTACAACTTATATAGAGAAGGATTTAAAGGAGAATCGATATATACATTGTATATTTAAATATAAAAACATATTACTGTGTGCATGTAGATAATTATTTGGAATTAAATAAAACGCTTAAGAGTAAAGGGGTGAATTTAAAAAATATTGAATACATTTTCCGAACATTGAATATAATGAAATTTATTCTTATTTGAGGGTAATAATAATAATAATAATAAAATTATAAATAAATAAACAGATAAGAAATAGATACATAATTTTATTAATTAAAAATAAACAAATAAAATAGAGTTAGAATGTAATTTTCCTAGAGTCTTTATAGTATAAACTGACGAAGTTTTTCATAAATACCTGAGTGCATGTCTATGCGATGATTTCCATTATTATATTACAGATGAAACCCTTAATACGGGGTGTCATTTTAACATCACATTTAATGCACGTATATATGGCGACATTTGCGGTAATTTAATTAGATTCCTTTTATTTTCTCCATCCGTACCACTGTAAAGAGACTTACAAATGTAATCATGTGAACGCGCGACTGGACTGAGCGCACGAGGGAATAAATCGCGTTAACGCGAATTTCCTCCCGCGTTAACGCAAGGAGCGCACGCGCGTCCGGTCGAGCAGTCCTAGCACGTGTGCTAAAGCAATCCTTGTGACTGCTTTTCGCGTTAACGTGAATGTTATGTTAGGACTGCGCCCATCTGTACTTCCATCCATTAACGAGATGCATATGTAGTGGTGTTTATGTAAGTAATGTTGTATTATTGATATCCACGTAGAATGTATTCGATATATGATTAGCACATTAGAACAATACTATACGTGCATATGAAATGGATTTCACGTTATTTAGTTAGAATTTCACAATTATAATATAAACGATACTTTTCCGAATTTGATACGATAAAATGTATCTGGCAATTCCAGTTGATTGATCTTAATGTTAACTTGCAGGCTCTCGTCTTCAATAAATTGTCACGCCGGTATAGAATTAAGATGATGCTGCGCAACAACAAAATGACCATAGCCATTGTTGTAGTGGTTGTCTTGGTGCTCATCTGTGTTACTTTCGTCATATTGTATTGCTTTGGAGTGTTCCATCCTGACGAAAAGTCCTCGTGATTAATGTCCAGTATAGCAGAGAGTGCAAGTCCTACCACCGGATACGGAAGTCACAGTCACGCCCATTTGCTGTGTTTATGTTACACTACTATTTAAAACATTTTTATATGTTTAAACATTATAATAACAATCTTTGAAACATATATAAAATGTTTTCAATATTAGTGTAAAATTTACATAGCGATGTATATGTTATTGTTTACAACATAAACATACTTCAGCGCCAGTGCCTCCAGACAGAATAACAAGAATCACTTCTTCCTTCATCTTTACAAACCAAGCGTATTTGAACTACAGCTTCCGCAAACTTTTGACTCGCCGTTTTAGTTAGCATATTTAACGACATCTGCTGGATAATACTTCCGGAAAAATGCGACATATTCTTATGTTTTGGTGGGCATCGCCACAGAGAGAGTTTCCACTACAGATTATGCGATATGGTTACTTTGATTTGAAGACTGTCGGAGCAAATATAATTTCTGTACATCTTTGAGGATACATCTTTCTAATGATAAAGCATCTTGCTGATGACAAACTGTACATGCATTGACAGTCTATATATATTGTTTTGCTGTGTTATAGGTGTCACATGAAAAAAATTATATTACATTACCCCTAGAGAACAGATAAACTACAGGCAGTGGAAGATCTATGATTACACAGAACAGAAAGCACAACAACTCTTAAATGTTATATACATTTCATTAATTATAAGGAGCTAGATGGTCGATCATCTTCTAAATCTGCCACTGACAAGCATCTGTGGTTAGATCTGTAAACATTCACGTGATTCAGTTTCTAGTATACAAGATATGATACATAAAAAGATAACACACAAAGGATATTTTATATAAAGTAGGGAGTCTAGGATCTCTTTTAAAAAGAAGGGAGTCTAGGAGATCTTATATAAAGTAAGGAATCTAGGATATCTTATATAAAGTAGGGAGTCTACGAGATCTTATAAAAAGTGAGAAGTCTAGGATATCTTTTAAAGTAAGGAGGCTAGGAGATCTTATATAAAGTTAGGAGCCTAGGAGACCTTATATAAAGAAGAGAGTCTAGGATCTCCTATATAAAGTAAGAAGCCTGGGAGATCTTATGTAAAGTAGGGAGTCTAGGATCTCCTATATAAAGTAAGGAGTCTAGGAGATCTTAAATAAAGTAAGGAGTCTAGGATCTCTTATATAAAGAAGGTAGTCTAGGATCTCTTATACATGTATAAAGTAAGGAGTCTAGGAGATCTTATGTAAAGTAAGGAGTCTAGATCTTATAAAAAGTGAGGAGTCTAGGATATCATATAAAGTAAGGAGTCTAAGAAATCTTATATAAAGTAGGGAGTCTAGGATCTCCTATATAAAGTAGGGAGTCTAGGAGATCTTATATAAAGTAAGGAGTCTAGGAGATCTTATATAAAGTAGGGAGTCTAGGATCTCCTATATAAAGTAAGGAGTCTAGGAGATCTTATATAAAGTAAGGAGTCTAGGATCTCTTATATAAAGAAGGTAGTCTAGGATCTCTTATACATGTATAAAGTAAGGAGTCTAGGAGATCTAATGTAAAGTAAGGAGTCTAGATCTTATAAAAAGTGAGGAGTCTAGGATATCATATAAAGTAAGGAGTCTAAGATATCTTATATAAAGTAGGGAGTCTAGGATCACTTATATAAAGTAGGGAATCTAGGATATATAAAGAAAGGAAAAATCAATGCCAAAATCTTGGTGCATCAAATATGTTTGTTTTGTATGTATAGTGTTTATATACCAATTGGATTTTCCCCACTGAATTTTTAATGTTTCAATATTAATAGGCAGGCCAGTAAAATGAACTAGCCAAAGTTTTGAAGTATTGATTTAATGTGATCAATAGATTCTTTGGCTGTCTCTTGCTGTTGATGATTTGTATTGTTATATTGCTGTTGATGATTTGTATTGATATATTATCGGCGAATACCTTGTCAGGAATTTCCGTTTCACAGCTCGGCTAACGCCTCTAACGCCGATACCCTATCAGTTTTTGTAAAACACTCGCATGGTAACCCCTAAATAGGTCGTGGATATCATATACCATTAATTGCTAAAGGATTGGAGATGGCCGAAGCAATACCGATATCTATTTTGCGCCAAACAAAAGTCAAAGATACGTTTATTAACATTTATATCTACATATCATAAACGAAATCTAGAAAATTCTACTGAAGCATTCAAACATTTAGAATATTTAAATATGGACGATAAGTTGAACAAAATTTTAAACAATACAAATCATCAACAGCAAGAGACAGCCAAAGAATCTAAACAATTGATTACATCTGCTAAAACGTTTTACTAGGAACAGGTTAACATTTTTTTAATTATACACATTGCTTTCCATAATTATATCACATACTTTACAATGTTTAGTTTTGCATTTTGTTACACCCACACTTTTAGATTCTTCACTATTAAAGAAGGCAATGTGTATAATTTCAAAAATGTTAACCTGTTCCTAGTAAAACGAAATCTAAAAATCTAATATATGTCATATCATGCGACAAATGCTTTTCAATTATAATGGCAAATTTCTCAAAACTCAAAAACATATTGCTGAACAGGCGAGAAAAGCTACCTTTGCTTTATCATCAATGCTTAAAAACTATTGCTTTAATATTGAAACACAATGTGATGTCTTCGATTCTTACGTGCATAGTATATTATCATATGCGTCAGAGATCTGGGGCTTTCATAAGGCACCAGATATAGAAAATGTACATACAAAATTTTGTAAATACATATTAGGTGTACCAAAATCTGCAAGTAATGATCTTGTGTATTGTGAGCTGGGTAGATTGCCTTTAATTGTTAAAAGAAAATTAAAAAATTTTAAGTACTGGCAAAAGCTCAAAGTAAATGATAACTGTATTCTGAAGGCATGCTATAATGAACGTTGTTTTATTAATGACACATGGATAGTAAGTATTCGAGACGAATTACGAAATCTTGGTTTATTTTATCTATGGGACAGCGATATTCCAACATCTGCAGCTTATAAAATATTCGAACAGAGAATATACCATGTTTGTAAACAAAATATGCTTTCCAAACTTGTGAATTCTTCAAAAGGAGTAATATATCAACATTTAATAGACAATTTTTGTTTACAATTCTATTAGAAAAAATCAATTGATCCACGTTATAAGAAATTAATTACACGTTTTAGAATTTCAGCTCATAATTTGAGTATTGAAATAGGCAGACACAGAAATATATCAAGAAACAATAGAACGTGTCTGCTCTGTAACTGTAATGAAATTGAAGACGAGTTTCATTTTATTTTGAAATGTCCATTTTATAATAACTTACGCCATATATATAAAAAACCATATTACTTTAGAAGACCAAGTGTTTTCAAATTAGTACAACTTTTAAGCGCACAAAACGTCAGAGAATTGTGTCAGTTGGGAAAATTTCTTCATTCTGCTAGCAAACTAAGAGCCACAAATATCTAATTCACTCTCTGTGTTTACATGACTCACTCACCAATGTAATATAATAGTTAATTGTATTTTGTAAATATTGTATATATGTATTGTATATATGTGCACTGATATACCGTATGGTATAAAGTAATAAAGAATTGAATTGAATAAATGTAAGGAACATTTGGTGAGCACAATCTTTAAACAACAGAGTAGCAGTATGAAACATTCACAAAACCGACCATTATATTTGTGAGTAAACACCTTCATTAATGTAATAATGGCACGATGAAAAAACAAGATTTCATCAGCAATATCAACTTTCCCTTGACAAAACTTAACATCATCCCGAGTCGTGGAATAAGCGATTCTATCAGATATTTTTGTAAACATACTTATTGTATGCTTTATCTGATATTCTACTGTTATCACTATTATGTAAGAATATGTGTATATATACTTGCTTGTTATATTATCATGATTCGTTAACCTGAATAGGCTCATAATGCCGAAACACGTGTAGTAATGGAATAAAATATGTAAAGCTTTGAAGAAAATATTTGTACTTTTTGAATGCATATATATATATATATATATATATATATATATATATATATATATATATATATATATATATATATATATATATATATATATATATATATTATCCTGCCGGGGGCAGGTTTGGTGTAGTCGTTCAGCGCTTTGCTTGCGGCGCCGACGATCCGGGTTCGATTCCCGGTTTGCGCCACTATGTTCAAGAAGTTGGTTACTTCCTGCTTCCATATCGCAATATAACTGAAAAATTGTAGAAAGCAACGTAAAACACCAATCAACCAACCAACGTACTTCCGCGTGGCTGCCGCCACTTTTAAATAATGGTATACCGCACTGGCACTTTATACTCTATATGTTTGTCGCCTTTTTAATGGTTTTTAATTAAATGACATAACTGCCGATTTATGGTAATAGTTTACTTACTCCAAAGCAACCAAGCTTTGGACAGGTTGTGATCTCTAACATTTCAGACTTGTGGACACTGGCGTCATCTTTATGGTATACTCACAAGGAGAACAATTGTAAGATAGGTTTTTTCGTTTGTTTCTGGACTTTTGAATCACGCCAAAGATAATTTCACTTGCATGATGACGTCATCTCTGTGGTGTATTGCACATAAAATTAAGACCTAACGGATTCACCCGAACAATGAGAAGACTTTATGTGCGATTACCACCATAGCACAGTACCCAGTACCTCGGTTGTTACTGTATCGTTCAAAAGACCGAACACCAACGTGCTTCCAGTGGGACTCGTACCTCAGACCTCTTGCTGACGAGCCAAACATCTTACTGTTAGAGGTTTGTCAGCTCTACTTGTTTGCTACTTTAGGAATAAGATCTGTATTTACTTACTGCTACACTTTGTCTGACTACAATAGACATGCCTTACATATGAATAAAGGAGAAGTCTACATGGATTTTAATGAATGATGAATGTCTTTTATCTAAAAAAATTCCTACAGATAACTCTCTAAAAAACCAAAAAGGCATCACTTTCATTGCACAAAGTTTGAAAAACAATAAAATTCTGTGCTCAAGTAATGAAAAGAAAGGTTTGAATGATATTCCAAATTTGTAGTTGCCAATGGTTATAGTCTTAAGTAGAGAACCAAACAACTTTACCTTCAAAATTATCAAATATGTGCAAGGACAACTTGTTGGTCAGGTATTCCAGACTATCTCTCATGTTTTATATTAACTAATACATTACAATGTGATATGTTATAATAATGCATCCTGACCGACAACATAAAAGTATAGCTGGTTTAAATCTATAATGAATATTTCACTCAATAACAGTACTTTTATTATTGTTAAACATATCTTTCGTATGACTTGGACATATATCATTTTAATGTCTGCAAATGTAAAACAAAAGCAAACTGCTAAGAATCAATCAACAGCAAAATAATTCTAGATTCATGATTATGGATTAAGCAGGGATACATTTTTTTAAATAAAGAATATAACCATTTAGAACACTACATCAAATAAGAACTGCATAATAAATCACAGCATTGCATACTTATGCATATTCAAATTTCACAGATATTATACACAATAAACACAAAAGCACACATAATGGTATATGTAATATTATCATAAATGCAAATGTTATAACATATAGATAAAACTTTAAAACATTTATGAAATTTTGGACCATCTTTGCATAATTACACCGACATAATGCAGTCCCCAAAAATAAACACAAGAAATGGTAGGCTACTTCTTTTATCAAATATTAATCTCTCTAGTCTATCAAAATCTAAATATTTCTACTTTTTACCATTCTCTTAATCTACTAAGTCTGTATACATGTACTTCATCATTTTTCCGTTTCAGTAAATAATCTTCAAAACAGTAAATACTACAAATGAAATAAGGTATCTAATTATTACCATTTATTTTCACTGGGTAGTACAATATGAATGATAGAAAATACATTGTCTTTCTCTCAAAGTCAAACTACCAGAATGACTCCGTCAAGTCCAGCAGTAAACTTAATCACATGTATAAACTTTATTGTAACTATGAAACACAATGCAAAAGACATAGAGTATAATTGTGTGGATTTCTGGCACAATTTATTGAAAATTATGTTTACCTTAGTTATCAATTAATACTTTTTATCAATCACATATATGTATAAGACATGATACATAAGAAAAAACTCTGGTAACAAATACATATAATTCTGTTTCTTGAACATCTACTTTTGAAAATCAACAAAATTTGGGTTTGTAAAAATTTTCGAAAATTTACTTACAGGTTTTCATATCTGTGATAAAGAATCAAGAAAATGTTATTTACCACAAATGATTACACTAAACCCCCACCCCCATCCCTTTCCAAACACACACACACACACAAAAGGTGGAGTTTATTATATTAGCAAGTCTTCCTTTCTGAATGATTGAAGCAACAAATACTTCTAAATAAGTATCCACTTCCATATGTTATTTTTGTGTACAGTGACCTATAGCGTGTAGTATATAAATACATTTTTTACATCTTTTTATCTTTTTATTTATGATTCATTAAAATACATACATAACATATCTTTTACACACTGTCATAGTGAATTAATGAAACAAATTTATATATCATGGAAGTAATGAAATCATGAAATTTCAATTAAAATTTGTAATCTGCATTGATGCAAGATGAGTCATGCTAATATAAAAGGAAAGAAAACCTTTTATTAAGTAAGCATTTAATCACACTCAGTTAATATTGGAAAATAATTGGAATTTCAGAGCGAAGAGATCTACAAGCCAACTGGAACATTTGCCAAAGAATACATGTTACAGTGCTCAGGAATGTTTATTGACATGAAAAATTAAACAAATCTATTTTATCACAAAAGCAATTATATTGCTTCCTTCACTTAATACTTTTCAAGATACTTTCATTTTGTATGCTCACATACATAATCATTTAAGCAATTACAATCATCTCTTATCAGATTTTCGAGTAAATGCTACATCCAAACACTATGCATCTATAATGCAAATACACTTCCTACTAAGGCCATTTAAAAAAGTTGTGTTTCCTATTACATCAATTTTCAACAAAGGGTCATAGATCTCGTTCTGGTTTTTTATTTCTAAATATTCTTGTTCCCTTAAATGGTACATACACATGAAATAAATCAATATTGTAATGAGGAAAGTTCCTGTGACTTTATATTCTATAAAGAATTAATTTGAATAAACATCATAAATCTTGAAGATTTCAACCATTATCAAGAAACCTAAGTGTCACTGCATTATGGGCATCTCTGCCATCTTTGATGAAAAGAAATGAATTTAAAAGACATATAATTTAGACACCTATTTAATGACTGGTGTGCATTGAAGCATGATTTCCAGATCAAGTAGAAGACAGTCTGATATACATCGTTAGATCTTGTATAAGGTATTTACCCACTTCACAAGATGATTTACAAAACTTGATCCTAAATGCAGAATATAATCATTACAACTACCATCCTTAAAATATAAAAATATAATGGCCAGAAAAATGGCCAACAAAAAAAAGGGTTTGTAAAGTAACAAAAAACACATTTTTTTCATTTGGCCTAAAGCATAGTTACATACACTTTCTTTGAAAGCATGCATGCATACACTTTGAGGACAGTATTAGGGATTTTATATAAAAACCATTGAATTTTCAACAAAGCATATTTCTCCTCCATTCTTACAAACACTGATCAGAAACAAATCAATAGATATACTGTGATGATGATGTTGATTTTTCAAGCTTCGGTAATACATCATCTCCACTTGGTGTCAGTTTTTTATAACCACTCTTACTGGGTCTCCGAGAACTTCTTCTTCCATTTCTTCCCTCAATTATGAATGCAACAATCTAAAAAAAAAAAAAATAAGAGATGATGGTACATAATTTGATTGAATAAAATTCATAACTCAAGATTCCCCAGAATTTAAAGACTACAAGAAACAAAAAGAAATGCACAAGTATAAGGAAATGCTTATCAAGAATCACCTTCAACACAGTAAGTTTTCTTATAAAATTGTAAATTGAATATTTAATGTTACACAAATAATCAAACACACATTTAGCATGTCAATAGAAAAATAATTTACTTGGCAAACTTTGGCATCATAATTTACATATTAGATCATTTTTCAACATAAATAACCTCAATGTACTAAATTTGTAAGAAAAGCAATTTTGTTTGTTTGTCCTTTGAGCACAAAGAAAGAAATGATTTAACATCTACTACAGAATATGTATTTTAAATATCTCAGCTAACTACTATTTACATACTTTATGATAATCAGTTGCCACTTGTTAAAAATATGATTTAAAAAGTTCTGCATAGCTATCTAGCAAAGGGAAGACAAAGGATATCTGATCATGCAATTAACATTGTACTGATATCAAAAGGACCTAAATTTATCTCGTTCTATAATCAAGATCATTGTATATCAGTAGATATTCATTAAAGCATATAGATCATAAAACATATGTCAAAGTAACTATGGCTTAAGTTGTTGATTATTACCTTTTGCTTGTTGTGGAAAATAACATATCCTGCAACACACAGGACAACGAAAGTTAGAAAATAGGCCATAAAATGTCCGGCTCCCGGCGAAGACTCATCCTGGTATCCATAGTTTGTAGCTGTTAAATATTGTATTACATATTTTACAAATTTATTTGAATATATGTGTGCTAAAGAGTACCACACTGTTCTTATTAGAGTGAACATGCTTTTAATGCCAAATTCCAGTTGAAAAGAACTAATTTCTCAAGTCCTATTTCTTCTGTTTACTGAAGTGTCACTAAATATTTAGATCAAATTCCTGATAACTGGGAAAATTACTCTACGAAGTTCAGCGAACTAAGACAGAACACTTATTTAGAGTTACTGGTGAGTCTTCAAAGAATACATTTTTACAATGTTAACATTTAAACTATGTAAGGGTAACTGTATGAATGTAAATTACATGTTTCATATGCTTTTTCTACCTTCTATCAATTCTCTCCTATACAATCTAAAAACCTCTGTTTTGCTACCTACATATACATCTTTACTTCAAATATGCAGAGTAAAGGACTGTAGAAGTTGTTACAATTAGCTTAGTTTTTCGAATTCTTGAATATTTACTACTGTTAATTGATAATTGACACTTTGTTATGGATTTGACTTTTTGTTGGTATTATAGTAAATGTATTTAGTTATTGATAGTATTACATGTAGTAACTGTAAAGTACTTGCAAACAAGAATTGCCAACAAAGTTTGCTAGAAATGGGTGTCAACTTTCAAAGAAAATAAATGTAAGAAGCAGATCACTCAGGAAATTGTGCTCCTCTACGTAATAAAGATATCTGAAAAGAAGTTATCACCCAAAATATCTCAGGCTTGAAAATCAATAGGTTTGTCATCTTATTAAGGCAAACATTTGTGAAAGTTTTACTTTTAAGCTCTACAGTGGTAAGATTTCCTTCTATAGGGTTGACAAGGTTTTTATATATTGTCCACTGTGACCTTGACCTTTGACCTTGAAATAAAAAGTCAATTTTTTTTCTCAAACTAAAACTTTGAGTCAGAAGAGTCAATGACATGAGGAGTTCTTTAGTAGTTCATAATGTCTAGCATTCATTAAAGTTTTTAAAAATAGTTGGTCAAAGTCCAAGGTAAAAGACACTAGGTCAAAAGTTATGGTACCAATTCAAAGCCCTGGTCATGAAGAATCCATATATGTATGAAATATCAAAACTGTACCTTTTCTGGTTAAAAAGATATAATCTAAATTAAAGTTTTAAAGAAGTAGATTAAAGTCTGTGGCTAATGTTACTAGGCCAAATTTCATGGTACTAATTGAAAGCCCAGGTCATGAGAGATCCATATGTGGAATATCAAAGCTGTACTTTTTCCAGTTTTAAAGATATAGCAAGTTTTAAAAAGTAGGTCAAAGTCCAAAGTCAAGGTCATGATACCAATTGAAAGTCCTGGTCATCAGGAATTCATGTGCAGAATATCAAATCTGTACCTTTTCCAGGTAAAAAAATATAGCCGTGATTAAAATCTCAAGTTTGACAGTCCTTGCCCCAATGGTTTGATCTGTATCCTGCCTTTAAGGGTTTCCTACCAAACAGTACTACAACCTTGACCTTTGACCTTGAAAAACAATATGCACCTTTGTCTTGGCATAATAAGTAAAGCTACCAAATTTGACAGTCTTAGCCCCAACGGTTTAGTCTGCATCCTGCCTACAAGGTCCGGACAGACAGATGAACAGACCTCTGACCTTGAAAAACAATAAGCGTCTTTGTCTTGGCATGAGGAATAAGTGTACCAAGTTTGACAGTCCTAGCCCAAATGGTTTGATCTGTATTCTGCCTACAAGGGTTTCCTACCAAGTAGTACTACAACCTAGACCTTTGACCTCTGACCTTGAAAAACAATAGGCATCTTTGTCTTGGCATAAGGAGTAAAGGTACAAGTTTGATAGTCTTAACCACAATATTTTGGTCTGTATCTTGCCTCAATCAAAACATTTCCATGAATACTGAGACCTATAAAAAAAAACACAAACTTTGTGGAATTCCACTAGTGATAGTGCTATGAGTGTGGTAAGTTTGATAAAAATATATTCAGATCTTTAAGAAACGAAGTTAATGAACGATGAACAGACAGACATCGGATGGTGCACTATGACAATAGCTCACAAAAGATTAGCTCAAGTGAGCTAAAAACCCTTGAAATTTTCAAATATTATAAACAGAATTACCTACCTTCATTATGCTTTCTATGATCTCCTAACTGGATTTCATTTCCGCTTGATTGAATATCTTTGTTTCCGGTTTTCAATTCACTTCCAGACTGAGAGCCTCTAAATTTAGTGTTGTCATTCCCAGACTGTGTACCACCTGTTTCTGCACCATTTTCAGACTGTGTACCACCTGTTCCTGCACTGTTCTCAGACTGTGTACCACCTGTTCTTGCACCATTCCCTGATTGTGTACCACCAGTTCCTCCACCATTCCCAGACTGTGTACCACCTGTTCCTGCACCATTCCCAGATTGTGTACTACCAGTTCCTGTGCCATTCCCAGACTGTGTGCCACCTGTTCCAGCACCATTTCCAGACTGTGTATTACCAGTTCCTGCACTGTTCCCAGACTGTATACCACTTGTTCCTGCACTGCTCCCAGACTGTGTGCCACTTGTTCCTGCACTGCTCCCAGACTGTGTGCCACCTGTTCCAGCACCATTTCCAGACTGTGTATTACCAGTTCCTGCACTGTTCCCAGACTGTATACCACTTGTTCCTGCACTGCTCCCAGACTGTGTGCCACTTGTTCCTGCACTGCTCCCAGACGGTGTGCCACCTGTTCCTGCACTGTTCTCAGACTGTGTGCCACTCCCAGATTGTGTACCACCAGTTCCTCCACCACTCCCAGACTGTGTGCCACTTGTTCCTGCACTGCTCCCAGACTGTGTGCCACCTGTTCCAGCACCATTTCCAGACTGTGTATTACCAGTTCCTGCACTGTTCCCAGACTGTATACCACTTGTTCCTGCACTGCTCCCAGACTGTGTGCCACTTGTTCCTGCACTGCTCCCAGACGGTGTGCCACCTGTTCCTGCACTGTTCTCAGACTGTGTGCCACTCCCAGATTGTGTACCACCAGTTCCTCCACCACTCCCAGACTGTGTACCACCTGTTCCTGTACCATTCCCAGGCTGTGTACTGTTTGTTAAATCAGTGCTCTCAGACTGTGTACTGTTTGTTTCTGCACCATTCCCAGACTGTGTACCACCTGTTCCTCCACCATTCCCAGACTGTGTACCACCTGTTCCTGTACTGCTCCCAGACTGTGTGCCACCTGTTCCTGCACTGTTTTCAGACTGTGTGCCACCTGTTCCTGCACCATTTCCAGATTGTGTACCACCTGTTCCTCCTGTCTTTTCTGTTGGTTTAATGTTTTTTTCAGTGGTTATAATTGCTGTAGTTTTAAGTTTTGGATTTATATTTGTTTCATTACCTGCAGTTTGGTTTTGTTTTTTATTTAAATTACTAGCACTAGCTGTAGAGGATTCAGTAGAAACAAACTGCACAGATAGTGTGGTCTTGTCACCTGTTTTAGATACCTGATTAAGTGGTAAAGCATTCTCAGTTGCATTGTTCAAAGGAACAACTGCTGTTGTAGTACTGATCACTGGTATCACTGTAGTAACAACTTCAGTGGTTTCAAATTTACCATTGTTTATTTCCTTTGTAGTACCTATAAAAAAATATAGGAGTATTGTCATTTTCCAATGTGTTTTGTTATGCATGCACAATTACCTTCAGTCCAATGTTGTATTCAAATTTAACCCCCTCCCCCTCTCCTCTCCCCCACCCCCAAAGAATGTGAAAAACTAAAACACACTACAGCATTTTTTCTCTCTTTCAAAATTACTATATGACACACATTTTTCAATCATATACATGTATTTAATCAACATTCAACATGTTGGAAACTATTTTAATATTTTTGTGATTAGTACCCTATCAATAAGCATGTTATTTGAGGTAACAAAGACAGAAACTCATTAGATTTTGTAGTGAACTAAACATTTAATTCTTTATTATTACAGTGGGGAAAATCACCTTAAGCATAGTAAGAATCAGGTAGGAATGCTGGTTCACACCTTTGTATAAAATCACAGTATTTTGTGTAAAATCTAAATTTACGCATGGATCTCATAGGATCACTTTGACACCTATGCTGTTTATGTCTCACATTAGCATTATTTTAACTCAAAATGAACAGAAAATGAGATTTAAGACTACATGTAACTGATGTCCTTTATTCCTCATGTGCAATACAAATGCCTATTAGCAATTGGTAACAAAAAAATGTCAATAATTAGATAAAATGTTTTTCTTTGAGGTATATAACTGAATAACTGTCTTGTTAATCAAGCCCAAATCATGTTGGATATTTTTCCAAACTTAGGATACTTTCTGTGTTTTTGCAATGCTGATGCAAGTTTCAAGATACTATTATTAAACAATGTAAAATTAAAAAGTTTCTAAAGAAGTGTATAAACAATTTCCTCATAATCATCTATTAAAACTAGTATGAATATGAGGCAAAAACTCCTGCTCGACCATAAATATGACTGATGAGTATGTCTAAAAATTTAATTTGACTTGTCTGAATGACAAAATTTCTAAATGGTCAATGGTTAGGTCGCCCCAAATTTCAGTCACTCCAAAGTAAATTCGTCTTTATCAGTAAAGTTGCCTCATGATGTCAAGTCAAACTGCCCCATATAGAATTTCATCTGTGGTATGTTTTATGTGCGAATGATAGGAATGATTTGTATAATATTGATAGTAATAAAGTATTAAGAATGAATTCTTTTTTTTTCTTATACTGTATATTATCAAAAATCATTTCTGTGACGGAATGATTACTGGATTTTGATCAACTAAGTATGTTCAATATGTAAATTATTACATGTGCTTTATTTCTTTAATTTATTGAAATAAATTTTTTTTTTGTTATTATTTATTTAACAAAATATATGTGTAAAACATCTATTTTTTATGTTTTATTTATGTGCTAAATGGTGTTATTTTATTTTATTTATTATGTTTTGTTATTTCTTTATTTTTATTTTGTACATTGCCTCTTTTACTGATGTTTTCTTAAATAAAATCAATCAATCAATCAATCAAATTGTACATGTATGCTATTCGATCCATTCTCTTCTCTCATAATCTTTTTTTGGATCATGTAAACTTGGCAGTCATAGTGGATCTAGCCCCAGGACATGTACGGTCCCAGTAGATCCGGCCCCAGTCGGTTTCTGTCCCATTATAAGTTTAGCAATGATTAAACTTTATATTTAGAGAGTAAAGAGAATAAAAATTAAAAAAATGAAATTAAAAAAAGTTTGTATAATCTGTTATCTTTCTGTTTTTCATGAGATTAATTATATCATTTGATTCACAATCCAAGTTAGCTGACACATCATGGAGGGTTTGGCAACAGTTAAATGCAATTAACTGAAGTTCCTAAATGATAACATCAAAGTGAACATTTATCAGACTTCAAAATAATCATGTTTGTAACCACAGCTCACTAAATGAGGAGGGGCAGGCGTGGTGTAGTGGTTAAGCGCTTGGATTGTGGCGCCGACGATCCGGGTTCGATTCCCGGATTGCGCCACTATGTTTAAGAGGTTGGTAACCTCCTGCTTCCAAGTCGCGATATAACTGAAATATTGTTGAAAGCGACGTAAAACACCAATCAACCAACCAACCAACTAAATGAGGATATAAGCTATGCAGACAAGATACCACCATCATTCATAAACATGCCTCACAGACAACATGTATGAGGTGGTAACATAGACTTTGCCACAAGGAAACACACATTATTTCAATATCACTTGTTTAATTATGTTCAGTAAACTAATGAAAGTTTAATGAAATGATATTAACCATAAAGGGCATAACAAACATCAAATTTTAATTAGATTGACTATAACTATTACAAATATTATCACATCAAGTACCATGCTGTCGTCCTATTCTGCGCCCTTAAACACACTTGCCTATATGTTAACTCGGTTTGAAAAAAAGAACCAGCAAAATAACATTCAACATGTTTAGACTGATCTTTACTCTATATGGTGATACAATTTTCATTTGTTATCCAGCTGTATAAATAAGAAAAAACATAGCTAATTTTAACGTACCCATCCGTCACTTGAATGTCAACTATGTCGGCTTATCCGATGCTATCGAGGTTACAGTGTATATAAATATGAAACTGGCTATAATTTTACACAAAATTGACGTGAAGTGGATTTCTACGAAAAGTTGAAATTTGCTATAATTGGCTCAGGGCCAAATGAACTAACAATATTTTTTCTGTGTATTGTAAACTAAATGATCTTGTTCGATCTACTGTTTTTCTTCTTCACTAGGCCTTCTTACCAGAAGCTCAGTCTTATATTTTTTTTATTGTACACAGTCAGAGATAAAACAGAATCGGCCTCAAAAATGTGCACCAGTGTTTACACGGAAGTGATTACAATGTCACAAAATGCGCAGCGCAGAATTAGCCGACACGCAGAATAGGCCGACATAGCAGTATATTGACTATTGTTCAATCAATAACAATTAAATTCACTGATACCAAACAAACATGCTTACATATTTTAAGTACGAGCAAGATCTACTTGGGCCGGATCTGACCGGGGCCGGAACAGATTGGAGCCGGATCAAAATGCGACCGGATCCACATATTACTACCCAATGATTCATGGAACGAAACGATGTGAAAAAGCATGAAAGATTTACTATTAAATTATAATCTTAAATAAATCGGGTTAAAGGAATTGTTAAATAAAAACTGGAGCAAAATTCTTACTTAAATTTGGAACAGCCGCTGGCTTTACTATACTTATACAGAATATCAGCAACAAAATCATACAAATTACGTACTGTCGCATCTTGCTTTTACTTTCGTGTCACTAATGAGATATCAACAAGAAGCTTGACATGGAGATATTGCGGCCGGCGTTTTATTAAACATTTAGATGATTCAAAGAAGATCATAGAGGTTTGCACTTTTGCAAACTTTTAATTAGCAAAATACGTGCAGATAGATTACTGACAATGAATTATTATTTAAAAATTTTTTCTTGCTAATATGAGTACTTTCATTTTGTTATTAAAATTCTGATTGAATATCTTTATAGAAAATCTGCATTTTTCTGAAGCAATCAAAAGAATTAAGAAAAATAATACACAATCCTGAAACGAGTTCGCAATTTTAACACCCGGCATTAGGCCATCTTTCAAATCTGATGAAACGTGTGAGAGCTGTGTGTGGGATTGCCTGTGTACTACGACAGGGGTTTGGATTGCCGAGCAACTTAATCAGACACGAAGTTGAAAGATTTCCTCAGCGAATCAATAGAATCTGGAGTATCTTGCACACATCTGCTTACAAAATGTCTTACTCAGTTGTAGAACGTGGAAGTCCGAATTCCCTCGAGTACAGATTGTTTTTCAGTAAGTGACTTTAACAAATTGATTGATTGATTGTTACCAAGTAGTATTTTGTGCTTAGAATGATTGTGACCAATTATAATAATGCTATACAGTATATTTGACAGATTAAGGACAACTTTCAGGGATGGAAATTGGCAAGAATTTCCCAGGAGCCAAACGGGCTCGTAGGTTTGAAATTCTGGTAGCCCGTTCTAAAACTTAGGGGCCCGTTATATTTATGTAAATGTTTAAGCAAAGTTAATTTTTTTAAAATCTTTATTCCTTTAATTGATTACATTAGCTCGTCATACTCCATTTCTATTTCATATTTTCTTTGAAAGACTCCCTCCTCCTCTGATAAATCTAAATCCCCTTTGCGCTTTGTTCCCCCGCTACTTTTTGTTTTCTGTACCCATCGAAGGCAGCAAACAAGGGCCTGGGGGCCGCTATGCTGCTTTTCGTAACATAACGCTTTTTCATTCACGCAATGAAAACTCGGGAGACAGCCCACAATACTTGCCTATAGGGGGGTATACAAATTGAGATTAGGAAATAGACGTGGTCGGACAGATGTTTAACTGACGGAAGAAACTACGTTAAGCATTTACTTGATCAAGATGAGCATCGCCAGTCTAGACAATTCGCCAAACGGGTGACTTCGGATATAAAACAATTCGCCCGATCGTAAATTCGGTCGACTAGGGCGAACGGACCACCGCTAATTTCCATCCCTGACTTTCCGTTTAACAGGTTGGGCGCAACCTCTCATTTGAGAGATAATCACTCAAATGAGTTACTATCACTGTGTTCAGTAATCAGTTTCAAGGAATGAACAGAAGTAAACAAGTACTAAAAAATGAAATTTTGGAATGATGATTTGAAAATCAGAAGGGCACATGTTTACAACATACTGAATATAGTTTACAAAACCATGATTATCTGCCTGATACAATGCATACAAAGTTAGACCTTTGCACTGGACCCATGGGACCTCAGTGTTTACTGTCTCATCTGAAAGAACAATTCACGGTGTGCCCTGGGCGAGAGTCGAACCTGGGACCTCTCAATCATGAGCCAAGCACCTTATCCACTAGGCCACACCGTCACCGAGTGATGATAACTACATGTAATAAATGACTTTTTATGTAAAAAATATCCTACAGTAGGTAATACCGATAGCTAGAATTTCCTCTGTTTGCACCCTTTGCATAAAGAGGAGATTGATTAATATCTGTTTAAGGGCACACCACGAATATTTCACGTATATGGTGACCATAAAGAGAAGAAATATGGATGTCCAACATGTAAAGGAAATCATTTTCATAAACATATATATATAACTGCGACACCATAAGCATGTAACAATGAAGCATTCTTTGTTTGGTAATTTGTATGGTTATTTCTATATATCAGTCAATAAATCAAAACTTTTTGCATATTTTCACATCCTTTTTAGCAGCAAACAGAGACCACAGCGTTTGGATAAGCGTCTGATTCGATCCGGGTCATACATGTGTAATCTGTGTCAAATGAATGTAACTACGTCACCTCGGTGCTTTAGGGGCCAAAGCAATTAAATTTCTTGAATTCTGTGTTTGTTGTCAATTATTATTACAATTATTATTATTAAATACGACATAAACATATATTTCAATAATTATAATCATTTAATACAATTATATTAAAGAAAATATATGTTAATCAATAGTAGAATGAGAATGCTATTAAAGAAATTTCATCAGTCGATATCACAGCAGTTGCAGTAATAAAATGAATGCATTTGAATATGGCCCCTCTTCTCACTGCAACTAATTTGGTGCAGTATTTGAGATGTACCCAGTGTCTACATATGTCACATTGCCCCCCATTTACAAATAGTAAATGTACACATTTTGTAGAGATTGAGGATAATAAGTTCTGGGTTTTTAGCTCACCTGAGCCAAAGGCTCAAGTGAGCTATTGTGATCAATCACCGTCCGTCGTCTGTCGTCCGTCGTTAACTTTTCACATTTTCGACTTCTTCTCCAGAACAACTGAACAGAATTTGATGAAACTTGATAAGCATGTAGTACTCATGGTCCCCTACAAGTGTTGTCGTTTTTCGTCCGGATTCATCAATAGGTGGCGCCACCACAGGCAAAAGTATGTCAAAGAGGGTACCCTCCTTTGACAAACTTCTTCTTCAGACCGGGGGCATACAGAGACAAACCGAATGCATAGGAATGATCTAGAGGGATGTGTGAAGAAGTGTTGTTATTTTTGGTTCCGTTCCGAAATCAAATTTTTGACGTTTTTTTGTACTTGGTAGTTTTAATGCAGAAAAGAGGTATTTTTTTCTTTTAGTAAACATTGATGCATTAATTTGGTTTAATTTGATCATTTTGATGGTAAGAAATACTACTGCGAAGAAAATTTTTCAATATTTTATGTTTTGGATTTTTTATGAATTTTTTAAGACTTTCAAGAAAAAGGGGGGTGGGATAATTGGTGTAAACATTTCACAGTTTGAACTTTTTCTTCGGAACCACTTGCTGGAATTCAATGAAACTTGGCATGCATCAAATACTCAAAGTCCCCGACAAATGTGGTCATCTTTGTCAGGATCCATGAACAGGTGGCACCACCACAGACAAAAGTAGGTCACAGAGGGTACCCTCCTTTGACAAACTTCTTATTCAGATCGGGTGCATGCAGCGACAAACCGACTGCAGAGGAATGATTTAGAGGCATATGTTGATATTTTTGGTTCCATTCCGAAATCAAATTTTTGAGGTTTTTTCATTTTTATTTTGGACTTTGTTATTTTAATGCATTAAAGAGTTATTATTTTCTTTTAGTAAACATTGATGCATTCATTTGGTTTCATTTAATCATTTCTATGGTAAGGAATGCTGGTGCGAAGGAATTTTTTCAATATCTCGATTTTTGAATTTTTAATGAATTTTTTAAGACTTCCAAGAAAAGGGGGGGGGGGGGCAATTTTTCATATCTTCAACTTGATCTGCAGAACAACTTGAAGGATTGTGATAAAACTGGGTAGGATGCAAGTACTCATAGTCCTTTTCAAAGGTTTTGTTTTTTGTGCGGATCATCCAAATTGGTTAACAGATAATGCCACCATGTCTAAAAGTAGGTCTCACAATGGGACATATACCACTTGGTAATGGAAATATGGAGAGTAGCGGTTCAAATCCAGCTGTGGTCAAAAAATTTTTTTTTTTTTTTACACATCTAAATAAGTTTTTAGATGTTTCTCAACACTCAACATATGAAATTAGGAATTTTACGTTTAAGACTTCCAAAAAAAAGGGGGGGGGTGGGTTGTCCATTTTTCACATTTTCAACTTTTTCTACAAAACTGTTTGAAGGATTTTAATAAATCTTGGTAGAAATAAGTCACTTATGATCCTCTTAAAATTCTGTTGTTTTCGTCCAGACCTCTTTACAGGTGGCGCCACCATAGTCAAAAGTAGGTCACAAAAGAGTTCCCTCGTTTAACAATATTCTTTTTCATACGGGCTGTATACAGAGACAAACAGAATGCATAGAAATGATCTAGAGGGATGAGTGAAGATGTATTGTCATTTTGGTTCCCTTCCAAAATCAAATTTTAGAATTTTTTTCGACATTTCTTTGGACTTGGTGATTCAATGCAGTAAAAAGTGTCATATTTCCTAGTTAATTGATAATGATGATTTCTTATGGACTATTGTGATCATAATTATGGTAAGGATTGTTACTTTGAAAGAATTTTGTCAATATCTCAATTTTTGGATTTTCTATGAATTTTTTAAGACTTCCAAATGAGGGTGTATAGGAAAAATTCAATCACATTTTTCACTTCTGCTGTTATACCACATGAAAGATTTTAATGAAACATGGAATACATGAGGTACTAAAAGTCCTCTATCAATTTGGTAAATTTCATCCAAATTGGTTAACAGATAATGCCACCATGTCTAAAAAGCAGTTCTCACAATAGTACACATACCACTTGGTAATTGAAATATGGAGAGTAGCGGTTCAAATCCAGCTGTGGTCAAAATTTTTTTTCATTTCTTTACACATCTAAATAAGTTTTTAGATGTTTCTCAACACTCAACATATGAAATTAGGCAATTTTAAGTTAGATCTGGACAATATTTGAAACAATTGTTGTTCATGACCCAGACTTGAAATCAGTCAACAAAAGGCCCCACCTAAAGAAAATGACTAACTTGTTGCCCTGAATGACTTCTTGCAGAGACAAAGGAAATGCTTAATATCAAAATCACCTGAATGGATGTGCAAAAAAGTGTTGTTTTTTATTCTAGCCTGAAATAAAATTTGACATATTTTCAACATCTGTGTTGACTTAGTCACATTAATGCAAAAATAAATGAATTCTTCCTTCATGCATGACAGATAATCTAGGTACTCAGGTGAGCGATATAGGCCCACTTGGGCCTCTTGTTTTCCTTCCCTCTTCGGATTTGTCTGAAATCAATATAATTTATTTGCTTCTAGTATTTTGTATCATGAGGGAGGGGGAAGGGAGTTTCTTTTATGATTTTACTGAATGATATAAAACTAAATTATTAATTATTTATTATTTATTTTGTTATTGAAAGAAGTAATGTAATTAAAACAAGCTTTTTAACATTTAACATTACTCTAATCACTTAAAGGAATAATTATTTAATATTGAAATATATAATTGAAATACCAAGACGGAGAAGTACCCTATTTGTAAAAACTCGCATTATAATTGTCATATATATCACTTTATCATCCACTTTTTAACCCAATATACATGTATCTGTAAACATTGCTATTACTCGCTAGAACATCTATATTGCGCCAAGAACGTCATTGCTAACAACAGAAAATGCATAGCGTATTATTCGCAGTATAATAACAAAAAATTATAATTGGCCTCATTCTATTCTGAAAAATCAGGGGACACCTTTGGCATTGATCATTCCCATTATGACTGACAAGTGGATGTAAACGTGTGTAGCTCTGTAAGGGGAATCACGGCTTATTTACAGTACAGTCAGGGTGGAAGTTAATTTGCCCACTGGTCACAGTGGGCATTTTTAGAGTGGGCATTAAAAATGTCCACAGGACACAGTGGACATTCTTGTATCAGCCAGTTGGAATTAACATACAGGTAAGTGGACAGCTTGATAGCTCAGGTAAATGTCCACTCCTAATGCCCACTGAAGTTTTAGGTGGACTGCCTACTGTGCACAGTGGGTATTCAAAGTTCCACTTGGACTGTAGTGTAGGTGATATGTAAAAATGACTTAGTGAATGGAGTAAGTTTATCATAACATGAAATATATTTAATGTATACATTACCTGTTTTAGACGCATTTTCTCGGAAGTTTGTATTTATTGACAGAAAATCGATCGAAGATTTGAAACAAGTGAAAAATAACATCATAATCGCTATTATTTACAAGCGGCGACGGTTTTTCCCGAAAGTGTCGCAGTTAAGATAGTGTTTTAGTTAGGGGGTTTGACAATATATATACTTATATAAATCAAAGTTCCTTGGTACAGAAAATATAGATGTAGAAATAACTATGAAAATATCACATTTTGCTTTGGTTTATTCTGTGAGTGCTTTCGCCGTATGGCTCTTCAGACAGAATGATTAAATTTAATTGTAGTTTTTAAAAGATAAACTATGACGTCACGATATTGTGATGTTGCACAACAGTTAATTATAGTTCGGTATAACATAATTTCGCTTAAGATCATTTCATATTAAAAGACGGTTTGAATAGTTCTATAAAATAATCTTCTTTCGCTCTGCATAGAGTTTAATCGCTATTTCTAACTTTATAAAAGGGGAATATTTTGAATTTCCCTTTCCGCATTCCTCAAAGTGCTTTGAGCAAGGTGTGTTCCTTATAGAGGGATCCTTAATTTGCTGTTTTTGGACGCGGACCCTGTCTATCAGTCTATTGGTTTTGTCCGATATAATACTCCTTACAAATCGGACAGGTCGCACAGTAGATAACATTATGGGATTTGCAGTCCATACATTCATTTGGGCGTAATACCTGACCTGAACTGAGCATTTTCTTATCCCCTTCCTCTACTATCTCGCATGTCCCGTATCTCGGGTGTCCACATCTTTTTCATACCTCTATATACATATATCTTTTTATAGAAATGCAAATTAAACTGGTTTGTCAAATATAAATTTAGAGCCAAACAAATTCATTATTCGACACCACCAAAGAACTTGGAGTTATCACTCTACACAGAGGGCGCAAACAATTCTAGGAAGTTCTAGTTATCTACTACATGGTATTATTTGCATAAAAAGTATTTATTATATGTTACTATCACCAATCTATCCATATTAGGTCAAATTAGATTAAAAAACAGGTCATTTCGGTTTTAACCAAGTCATTTTGGTATATCCAAGTCATTTCAGTAGGTAGTAGAACAACTTGAGAGGTTCCAACCCTAAGATATTTCAGCCCTTTTAGTGTTAATAAATGTGTTAATATCCAAGATTATTTGGGCAGTATCCAGTTATTCACCCTCAGCCTTCAGTTTTCAGAGGATGGGGGAGGCTGTTTTGTCCATGTGTGTGTCCTTCCGTTCGTCTGTCTGTCCATCCATCCATCCATCCAAGCTCATATCTCCTGTACCTTTCATTAGAATTTGATCATTTTTCACCTAAATATTATTTAGGTTAAGGGCTTTGGTACAAAGGTCACTCAAGGTCATTTCTGAAAGGTCAAGTTCACTAAATTACTTATTTACTATGATTTAAAGTAAGATGAAGTACTTGTATCTCCTATATGTTTCATCAGAATTTTATCATACATAATCAAAATGTTCTTTAGGTTAAGGACTTTTGGACAAAGGTCAACTCAAGGTCATTTCTGTAAGGTCAAGGTCATTAATAACAATGACTTAAAATACCATGAAGTATGTATATCTCCTACACTTTTCATCACAGTTTGATCATACTTTACCAAAATATTATTTAGGTAAAAGGCTTTTGGACAAAGGTCACTCAAGGTCATTTCTGAAAGGTCAAGGTCACTTATTAACTATTATTTAAAGTAACATGAAGTACTTGTATCTCCTATACCTTTCATCAGAATTTGATCATACTTAACCAAAATGTTCTTTAGGTTAAGGACTTTTGGACAAAGTTCACTCAACGTCATTTCTGTAAGGTCAGGGTCACCTTTTAACCATAAAATAAAATATCATGAAGTATGTATATCTCCTACACCTTTTATCACTGTTTTTCTCATACTTCACCAAAAATGTTATTTAAGTTAAGAGCTTTTGGACAAAGGTCACTCAAGGTCATTTCCGAAAGGTCAAGGTCAGGATAAAAAGTTTTATTTCATAACTAATCAAGGTCAATCTTACTCATTTTAGTTTACCGGTAAGATAATGTGATCATTTTTTGTTCTATAGGTGACTCAATTGGATATCCATATGATACATTGAGATTTGAAATCGTCATCTATTAATACAATGATTTTCTATATATTGAGTCATTCATTTTCTTCATTATTGCTGTGCCTCTTGGAGCATCCATCAGTTTTACTGAATTTTTTGTACATGAATTGAGTCAACTCATGAATTTCCTGCATTATACATGTACATGTAACTGCCATTTGGGGAGCATCCATCAGTTTTACTGATACTCTTGTTTGGAGTTCATAGCTAACCAAGTGTGGTAGCTATATTTACCAGAAAGTAAAATTAAAAGCGTCAACTTCTTTGGTAAACTTTGTTCTGTATGTCATAAAGATGTACATGTACCGTTTGAAATTTGAATCAAAATTCCAACATGTATTCTTTCCATATTTGGAATTGATAACTGGAAATGGAGATTGTTAGGCTTTAGAATGATTTTCTCTCAGACGAAAGTTTGCCCCAACTTGGGGTATTCTGACACTTCTTACCCAATCTGTCTGTCTGTCCACCTGTCGTAGATTTTTCATATGCATTTCTATAAAGTTTTGTTATGTTGGATCATGTACATGTAGTACAATACAGTATTAAGAGAGCAACTTTCTTATTTTCATTGGAGATGAGGGGTAGGAAGGCTTGTAATTGTGTGTGTGAACAAATACATGTAGACCTCTTCAATTCATTGCATTACTGTGACATTAGACAGCAAATTGATTGCTCCAAGTCTAACTTGTTAAAATCTCATTTGAAATCATTCTTAAGGATTTAGACGGAATGTTAAATATATTGTCATCTTATGTTACAGCTGCATACTTAACATGAAGGTATTTAATTTTATGCTCCCTGAAAAATTTTGAGGGAGCATATAGTCGTTATCATATACATGTCAGTCTGTATATCTGAGCTCATATCTCGTCAACCTTTCATCAGATTCAGAATTGTATCATATTTTACACAAATATTCTTTGGGACAAGGACTTTTAAACATAGGTCACTCAAGGTCATTTCTGAAAGGTTAAGGTCACTCTTCACATATCCCTAAAATATCGGGAAAGCTCATATATCTTAATATATTCATCATGTTCATCAGAATTGTATTATATTTCACACTAATATTAATAAGACAGAGACCAAGGACTATGGGACAATATTCACTGAAGGTCACAACCTTAGAATAATAGAAAAGGCCTTAATTTCAGGATAATGATGATTCTACAGGGAAATTCTTATTGATTTAATGCAGTTCAGGAACATCCATCAATTTTATGGATATTCTTGTTTTTTTGGGTTTTTTTAAAAATTTTTTACCATATATATATATATATGTATATATATATATATACACACACATATATACAAACACAAGAAAGGGACAACACTAAAATAAAGAAAATATGGGTCAAATTTTCTAAGACATCTGCCCCTTCCTCAAGGCAAAATAATTAACACTTATATGAATAGAAATATGGAAAAAGAAAACTATATACAAAGCACTAGTCTAATAATACAATGATATCAGACATCAGCTATAAATAATAGTTCATGCTATGACTTTTGTATGGTAGGTGATAAAGCTTTAATTTTTCACATGCATATTCCTTGTGACAAGACCTTTCCCTGGGTACCCTAATTTTTGACTTTTGTCTTGCATATCAAAAATTTTAACATTGGTCATAGCTTTTGAGAGATAAGAGATAAGGATTTCATATTTCACATGTGTGTTCCTTGTGAGAAGATGTTACTGTCTGTACAATAATTTGGATCCTGAGAACTTGATCGTGAGGTTTGCCCTACATTCAGAACAATAATTTTTGACTTTGTGACCTTGACTGTGGCCTTTCAAAAGCATTAACATTGGTGGTGTTATAACATTTTCATCGTAAGAGGTAGGGCATTCATATTTCACATGCATATTCTTTGTGACAAAACCTTTCAATTGGAACAATAATTTTTTACCTTGAGACCTTGACCATGACCCTTGACTTACATTTAAAAAACTTTAACATCGGTTATAACTTATGAATAGGTAGGGCTACCATATTTCACATGTGTATTCCCATGGGGTTGGGTGTAATCAAGACATTACAAAATTTGTGGTGTGTAATCAAGACATTGCAAAATTTGCTTTATTGGACTTTGTTGCCACTGAGGGCATTCGTGTTTCACAAACATATTTTGTTTTTCGTTGGGGTTGAATCACCTTATCAATAAATCACCACATTTTGCACTGAAAATGAATATATATTGCTTCCTGGAAGTTGCTTAAACACGAGGAAAAACATATAAGATTTGTACATGGGTCTTTGTACAAATATTTGCTTCAAATAAACTTGTCCATCAAACTCCATGGTGTATTAACTTAAGCCTAAGCCTAAGATAGTCATGTGACTCCACAAGTCAGCTACATGTATGCTGCCAATATGCAATTGCCAAAATTAACGGTACACTAATGACAGTTACCGGTGCATCTTGCTACTGATGACATGATACGATATGAAAATATTTCATGTACAAGAGAAGCCACTTGCCATGTAGGTGACTTGATTTGCAATATTATCTGGCCCACAACAAATTTTACTGACATTGATGAGTTAGCACATTTTTATCCTCAACTCTGTATCAGTTACTGTATACCATTAATTTGTATATAATATACACCCATGTATAATATACATCCCAAAGTTGTGAGAAGATATCAAGAGAAAGCTTATTCACATATAACATTGTGAGAATTTATGCCTCCGGATTCGTACTGTAGATTTGATGACTTAATGTTTTTGTCCTGTCTGTCTGTGGACAGCTTTATAATTGGACATAACTTTTAAACCATACCAGACAGTGCTTTTATATTATGCGTGTGTATTTCTTATTGGTGAAGCTTTCCATTCTTACCATGCTTTATGACTTTGTGATTTTGACCTTCACAATTGATCTACGTTTAGAAAGTTATCCTAAGCCATAAGTTTTCAACATTTGGGAGCTCAGGATTTCATATATCACATGTGCTTTCCTTGTAATAAGACCTTTCCATTGATACCATAATTTAATACATTGTAACCTTGACCTTCACATTTGACCTAGAAGAGAAAACCTGTTACATTGTCCTTCATATTCAAACAACGAGAAATGGAGCTTTAATATTTCACATGTGTGTTAATTATGCTGAGACCTTTCCATTTATACCGTGATATTTGACCTTGTGACCTTGACGGTCACATTTTAGAAATGTCCTCAGACATCAAAATGGAATAGTGTTTCACAAACACATCTTAATTATTTTGACATACAACAGAATTTTTAGAAGTTGGACACGTACTAAACATCAGTTTTAAAATCAGTTGCGATTGTGTTTGTTGTTCATTGTGAGCTTATCAATTGACTGCTGAATGGGAAAAAATGAATGGACAAATTTTGAACATGTATAAATGTACATTTAATCCAGAGTTCATGAAGAATATTTTTCTTTGTCAGAATTGTAATCTGACAGAACCTGAATTTTTATCAGTCTGTCATTGATTTATTGATCCAAATACAATGTAATTTGATTAACATTATTATATACATACACGTATTAATTAAGACGATACAGCATTTAGCATTAGCCCTAATAATTGGTCGATTAGGTAATTAATATGGAAACCTATTAAATTGACACTTTTCAAGAACTTCGCTTGTCTTGTTTTGATAATGCTTAAATGGCTTTAATGATATTTTCTTTTTATAGATGGTCCAAATGGAAACTATGTTTCACCTTTTCATGACATTCCTTTGTATGCCAATGCAGAAAAAAATGTGCTTAATATGATAGTAGAAATACCTCGATGGACCAACAGCAAGATGGAGGTAACTTTTGAATAAGTTAAGAAAGTGTTCAATAAGGAACTTTTTGTTTGTTCTAAGTTTGACAGATGCAGAATTGTTTTTCAGTCATTGTTTCGGGATATGGAACAATCAAGAAGACACTGTGAACTTCTGGATTTTGTAGCATCTCCCAATTTATGTGCTTATTATACCCCCACAAACGAAGTTTGGGGGTATATAGGAAACACCTTGTCAATCTGTCTGTCCGTCTGTCTGTCCAGAAAACTTTAACCTTGACCATAACTTTTGAAACAAGAGAGACTGGGTATTCATACTACACATGTATATTTCTTGTGGCAAGACCTTTGTTGTGGTGCCAACATTTTTGACCTTGTAACCTTGGCCTTGACATTTGACCTACTTTTCAAAAACTTTAACCTTAGCCATAACTTTTGAACCAAAAGAGACTAGGTATTTATACTAAACATGTATATTCCTTGTGACCTTGGCCTTGACTTTTGACTTACTTTTTAAAAAACATTAACTTTAGCCATAACTTTTGAACCAAAAGAGACTGGGTATTCATACTACACATGTATATTCCTTTTGGCAAGACCTTTGTTGTGGTGCCAACATTTTTGACCTTGTAACCTTGGCCTTGACATTTGACCTACTTTTCAAAAACTTTAACCTTAGCCATAACTTTTGAACCAAAAGAGACTAGGTATTTATACTAAACATGTATATTCCTTGTGACCTTGGCCTTGACTTTTGACTTACTTTTTAAAAAACATTAACTTTAGCCATAACTTTTGAACCAAAAGAGACTTGGTATTCATACTACACATGTATATTTCTTGTGGCAAGACCTTTCTTTTGGTACCAAAATTTTTGACCTTGGCCTTGACATTTGACTTGTATTTTAAAAACTTTAAATTTTTTGAATTTTGGTGCCACGGGGGGTATTTGTCCCATTAGGATAGTTCTAGTTTTGATTTAACTAACTTAAAGGGCTTTCAAAATGCACTGACATGGACAACCTCCTTATTTAAAAAAGTACTGCCTTATATTTTTGCAAGTAAATGAAAACCCTTTGATTTACAATAACCCCTTTTTAACAATTCATTCCAGTTGTTGTGAAGCCGGCGTGGCCTAGTGGTATCGCGTCGGACTCCTGATCAGGAGGCCGGGGTTCAAGTCCTGCTCTGGTCATGCCGGTGTCATGTCTTTCGGATTAGAGACAGTAAAAATCGAGGCCCCGTGTCGTGGTATGCATGGCATGTTAAAGATCCCTCACTGCTTCAGTGGGTCCGTTGCAAAGGTCAAAATTTGTATGCCCCGCATCAAGCAGATGTTGTCACCATATACGTGAAATATTCGTGGTGTGACGTAAAACAAAAATCAATCAATCAATCCTGTTGTTGTGTTATGGCTAGAAGTAATCATGATCACATCTATCCAATTATGAGGTGCATTTTGATAAAATGTATAAGAATAATTCCAGTTTTATGCTCTTGATCAAAAGAAGATTTTCATTTGAGTCCAATCCATTAGTATCCAGCATGGGGCTAGTACTGACATGTTACATTAGTATCCAGCATGGGGCTAGTACTGACATATTACATTAGTATCCAGCATGGGGCTAGTACTGACATGTTACATTAGTATCCAGCATGGGGCTAGTACTGACATGTTACATTAGTATCCAGCATGGGGCTAGTACTGACATGTTACATTAGTATCCAGCATGGGGCTAGTACTGACATGTTACATTAGTATCCAGCATGGGGCTAGTACTGACATGTTACATTAGTATCCAGCATGGGGCTAGTACTGACATATTACATTAGTATCCAGCATGGGGCTAGTACTGACATGTTACATTAGTATCCAGCATGGGGCTAGTACTGACATGTTACATTAGTATCCAGCATGGGGCTAGTACTGACATATTACATTAGTATCCAGCATGGGGCTAGTACTGACATGTTACATTTGAGTCCATTTCATTAGTCTCCACTATGGGGTTAGTACTGATGTGTTACCATAAGCCTCCAGTATTTGGCTAGTACTGATATGTGTTACATTTAAGTCCATTTCATTAGCCTCCAGTATGGAGTTAGTACTGATGTGTTACATTTGAGTCCATTCCATTAGCTTCCAGTATGGGGCTAGTACTGACATGTGTCACATTTGAGTCCATTTTATTAGTCTTCAGTATGGGGCTAGTACTGACATGTGTTACATTTGAGTCCATTCCATGAGCCTCCAGTAAGGGGCTAGTACTGACATATGTTACATTTGAGTCCATTCCAATAGCCTCCAGTATGGGGCTAGTACTGACATGTGTTACATTTAAGTCCTTTACATTACCCTCCATTATGAGGCTAGTACTGACATGTGTTCATCTGAGTCCATTCCATTAGCCTCCAGTAAAGGGCTAGTACTGACATGCGTTAATATGAGTCCATTCCATTAGCCTCCAGTAAGGGACTACTACTGGCATGTGTTAATATGAGTCCATTCCATAAGCCTCGTTGTTACATTTTAATCCATTCTATTAGTCCCCAGTATGGGACCTAGTACTGACATGTTTTACATATGAGTCCATTCCGTTAACCTCCAGTATGGGGCTAGTACTGACATGTGTTACATTTGAGTCCATTGATTTTTGTTTAACGTCACACCATGAATATTTCACATATATGGTGACATCATCTGCCGGATGGGGGACATACAAATTTTGACCTTTGCAACGGACCTACTTGAAGCAGTGAAGGATCTTTAATGTGCCATGCATACCACGACACAGGGCCTCGGTTTTTACTGTCTCATCCGAAAGACAGGACACCGTGACCAGAGCGGGACTTGTACCCTGGCCTCCCGATCAGGCAGCAAGCATGATTCCACTAGGTCACGCCTGCTTCATTTGAGTCCATTTCATTAGTCCCTAGTATGGAGTTAGTACTGACATGTATTACATATGAGACCATTCCAGTAGCCTCCAGTAAGCCTTGAGTAAGGGGCTAGCACTGATACATATTTTACTGCATTTTCTCCGAAGATTTTGCAAGAAATCTGATGAATTCACTCAGAAAAAGTTCTATAAGTCAAGAGAGATTCATTGGCACATGACCTTAAACAGTGTTAAAGGAACAAATCCATAAATATTTTGAGTGCCAGTTTCATATACATTATATGGTTGAAATTTATACCTGCTTTTGCACTTGTGCATGAGAAACTAAAGAACTCTTTGCATCAGCTGTGTCTGTAACAAGCGTCAATCCCATCTTAACATTGACACAATAGAAGTTTCTTTAGAAAAAATACCATCAAGCTGGGTATACTTAGCTTCTGCATGCTAAATATTTAATGAATAATGAAGTCTCAAAATAACTAGCTGGGAATACACAATGAAATCACTGAACCAGAATCTCTAGAGTACAGATGTACCAGACCTGATATATTGTGCAAACTACTAGATAATTGTAAACTGTAAGATTTATTAATAACATACTGGTATAATATATAATTACAGTAAACACTTTGTAATATCCTTCAGTATTGATCTGTTATCAAAAAGGGTCTGTTGTTTATCTTACTCTCAAACTTTGCCCCTCAAACTATATGCTAATGAAAGTAAGTTTAAACCAACATACAGATTCAAACTTTGAGGTAAACCTTTCACATTAGAATCAATATTTACTCTGTTCTCAAATGTCTGTGTTCTAAAGAAACTAGCTTAAATCTGGCAGTATTGTTTTGCTAGTCCCTACAAATCTCATTAAATGAATCAGAGTGTTGAATGTGAGGATTTTGTACTGTAAATGGTTTGCCTTCATTAATAGGAGATGTAGGAAAGTGAGATGTTGTCAATAGTTTATGTAAGATGTGTGAATCAGCTGTATACAGGTAGTGCAGTATTATCATTACTCATGTTAATACAAGCACCATCAAATGATAGTGTTAATTAATCTGTTAACATGGTGAAGATCTTCACGTAAAAGTTAGTTTTAATCCAATCTGAGCATGCCTGAATTGGTCCGTATTGGTTGTGCCTTGAACAGAATGAATTTATTGTTTTTATTAGCTCACCTGAGCCAAAGGCTCAAGTGAGCTATAGTCATAGTGTGCCGTCTGTTGTCGGCGTCCGTCCGTCGTTAACTTTTTCACATTTTCCACTTCTTCTCTGGAACTACATTGCAGATTTGGATCAGACTTTGTGTAAATGATGTACTCAAGGTCCCCTACTAAAACTGTGTTCGGGATCCATATTCCCTCAGGGGTGGATCCAGGGCGGGGCCAAAAGTGCCCAAAACGGTACCCCTCTTCAAACATCTTCTCCTCCAGAACCAGTACATAAGTGGGGAAAATGGGGCTTTAGATTTATAAGCAAACTTTAAGTATCGTCACTCTTCTATCTGAGATTGATAATTGATAACGTATCCTTACTTAGTGCTCATTACATTATTTCGTATAGAAGCTTTAACTTTCAGTTATTCCTCTGTTTTATATTTATAGAAAATTTTTATATTTAAAACATTAACACTGTATAAATTTATCTGGACATAAATGCTTTTCATTTCTAAATTTGTATGACATAGCGGAACGTTAAATAAACACTCCGATCGCGATAGAAGTGAAACTAATTAGTCAAGCGTGAGGTATGTACAAAGGCGGCTGTCAACATTTGAATAGTGGACAGTGAGTTGAAAAATCATGCAGGTTTCAGAGATTTGGCTGCAATTGATGTACAGTTTACTAAAGATGTTAATACATTAAATACTTAATAGATATATATATTTTTCTGCGTATACAAATTAAACGCATATAAGGATTATTACTTGTGTTTTATCGTGTACTGTATACACCCTTCTTTTATCAAGAAATAAGATTCCTTAACATCTAATGTACCGGTACTATGATCCGGTAATCCGGAAAATCTGTTTATCCGGACAAATAGGCCGGGAACAAACGTGTCCGGATAAACGGAGCATCACTGTAAATAGCTTGAGGCATCAAAGCTATGTTACATAAAGTTAATTAGGATAGAGGAATCCCTGCAAGGGATGTAGGATATTATTGAGTCATTCTGCTGTAATAATGTGAGTATATACTGCAATATTAAATACAGTGTCCTTCTGGCTCTCCCTCTCCTGTCCAGTATCCTTCTGGCTCTCCCTCAGCTGTCCAGTATACTGTAATATTAAGTACAGTGTCCTTCTGGCTCTCCCTCTCCTGTCCAGTATCCTTCTGGCTCTTCCTCAGCTGTCCAGTATACTGTAATATTAAGTACAGTGTCCTTCTGGCTCTCCCTCTACTGTCCAGTATACTGTAATATTAAGTACAGTGTCCTTCTGGCTCTCCCTCTACTGTCCAGTATCCTTCTGGCTCTCCCTCAGCTGATGTATACTGTAATATTAAGTACAGTGTCCTTCTGGCTCTCCCTCTCCTGTCCAGTATCCTTCTGGCTCTCCCTCAGCTGTCCAGTATACTGTAATATTAAGTACAGTGTCCTTCTGGCTCTCCCTCTGCTGTCCAGTATACTGTAATATTAAGTACAGCATCCTTCTGGCTCTCCCTCAGCTGTCCAGTATACTGTAATATTAAGTACAGCATCCTTCTGGCTCTCCCTCTGCTCTCCAGTATACTGTAATATTAAGTACAGTGTCCTTCTGGCTCTCCCTCAGCTGTCCATTATACTGTAATATTAAGCACACTATCCTTCTGGCACAGCTGTCCAGTATACTGTAATATTAAGAACAGTATCCTTCTGGCTCAGCTGTCCAGTATACTGTAATATTAAGTACAGTGTCCTTCTGGCTCAGCTGTCCAGTATACTGTAATATTAAGAACAGTGTCCTTCTGGCTTTCTCTCTGATGTCCAGTATACTGTAATATTAAGTACAGTGTCCTTCTGGCTCAGCTGTCCAGTATACTGTAATATTAAGAACAGTGTCCTTCTGGCTCTCCCTCTGATGTCCAGTATACTGTAATATTAAGCACACTATCCTTCTGGCTTAGCTGTCCAGTATACTGTAATATTAAGTACAGTATCCTTCTGGCTCTCCCTCTGCTGTCCAGTATACTGTAATATTAAGCACAGTATCCTTCTGGCTCTCCCTCAGCTGTCCAGTATACTTTAATATTAAGTACAGTATCCTTCTAGCTCTCCCTCTGCTGTCCAGATATGCCCCGATAGTAGGATATACTTATGGCTGTAAGTTGACACAAGGGGTAAACACAGTAATTTAAACATGCATATGGAAGTTTGTATGCCTTCTTCACCTGTGTCTTAATTTTGTCTTAGTTTAAGATGGAAAAGATTATGAAAAGGGTAATCAAGGATGTTATTCATGCCTTCTGAAGGATTAGATATTTTGTATGAGATTGTAGGTTACAATGTATAAAATGTTTGGTACTCAGCATCCTCATAGATAAAATGAACTTTTTTCAGAGCCTGTCATAACTTCTACTTGTTGATACATACCCTGATACATACCCAGGTATGAGTGTTGGAAATCTTCCCATTTTCCTCAAGCTTCAATAGCTTCATTATATCCAAAACAATCTAGGGTCTTGCGTCCTTCTCTTGACAGAAATAAAATAAGGGTAAATAAGTCGGAATAGTTTGAAAACTAATGGTAGCCTAATAGTGGCCTAGTGGTATTGCGCTCGCCTCCTGATCGGGAGGCCGGGGTTCGAATCCCGCTCTGGTCATGCCGGTGTCCTGTCTTTCGGATGAGACAGTAAAAACGGAAGCCCCTTGTCATGGTATGCATGGCACGTTAAATATTCCTCACTGCTTCAGTTGGGTCTGTTGCAAAGTTTAAAATTTTTATGCCCCGCATCAGGCAGATGCCGTCACCATATACATGAAATATTCATGGTGTGATGTTAAACAAAAATCAATCAACCAAGCAATCAATCAATTAAAACCATGACCTTTGACTTACTTCAATGTAACTTTTTACCACAAGACGTGGGGCCTTCATATTTGGCTTGTGTGTCCCTAATTGCAATACCTTTCCCTTGGTACCAAAATTTTTATCATGTGACCATGACCGTGACCTTTGACCTACTTCAATGTAACTTTTTAACCACCTTTTAACAGTAAGACATAGGCCTACTAGTGGTAGGCCTAGTGGTATTGCGCTCGCCTCCTGATCGGGAGGCCGGGGTTCGAATCCCGCTCTGGTCATGCCGGTGTCCTGTCTTTCGGATGAGACAGTAAAAACGGAAGCCCCTTGTCATGGTATGCATGGCACGTTAAATATTCCTCACTGCTTCGGTTGGGTCTGTTGCAAAGTTTAAAATTTTATGCCCCGCATCAGGCAGATGCCGTCACCATATACATGAAATATTCATGGTGTGATGTTAAACAAAAATCAATCAACCAAGCAATCAATCAATTAAAACCATGACCTTTGACTTACTTCAATGTAACTTTTTACCACAAGACGTGGGGCCTTCATATTTGGCATGTGTGTCCCTAATTGCAATATCTTTTCGTTGGTACCAAAATTTTTATAATGTGACCTTGATCGTGACCTTTGACCTACTTCAATGAAACTTTTTAACCGTAAGACATAGGACCTTCATATTTAGCATATGTGTCCCTAATTGCAAATACATGTAGACATGCACATCCATGTCACAGATCACTGCACCCTCACTGATAGAACCCCGAAAGCAGGTGACCACAATTCTCTGAATTTGCTTGTTTGTTTTAACTAAGAAGTTGTAACCAACTTGGAATTTGACACAAATGCCACTTTAAATTCTTTCTTTTTCAATAAATTTATAATGGATCATTCAGTTTATTACATACTGAGCCTTGTCTTAATATTGATGATTCTGTCTTTCTAGATCACCAAAGATGAGAAACTAAATCCAATTAAACAAGATGTGAAGAAAGGCAATCTACGATACGTAAAAAATGTTTTCCCTCATCATGGCTACATCTGGAATTATGGTGCCTTCCCACAGGTATGATCAATCATGTTCAGAATTCTAAACTCTGTTGTTCTTTGTATCATGTACTAAGCTGTTGTCAGCATATTGTCAAGAAAATGTACAAAATAATTGTCTTGTTTCATCTGAAGAATTGGTTTTGGTGTCTTTACTTAAGACTTGATAAAAATTTGATAATCGAAATCACCACCAGACATCCCTGAAAAAAGATTTACTGAAGGTTTTCTTGCACTTGCAGATGTTGTTTACATAGATTAATGTTTTGAATTTGTATGCGGTGCTTCAGGGAATGCCAACACTATATATGTAAAATAACGTTGATATGAGGTAAAACAACAAATAAGCTGTCAATAGGTATTTTAATCCATGATTTGTACAATGACCATTGTATTCTTGACGTTATTACAGACATGGGAAGATCCATCACACACAACCCCTGAAACTGACACCAAGGGAGACTGTGATCCACTAGATGTCTGTGAAATCGGATTCAAGGTAAGAATTGAAATGCTTTGTACTCATTGTAAAGAAAGACGATTCATGGTTCTGTGTTTCACATTTCACACTGGTAAAAGGAAGATTGCAAGAATGCTGATTATCCAAACTGTTCAATATTCTCAAAAAACCAGTTCAAGCTTCAGGCTTACTGGTATAGGCCTTTATGTGAAAAGGATTTACCAGTACTTTTTAACAAAAAAACTTCTCTAATTATTATTTGTGATTTATGTGTATTTGCATGAAGGAAGGTGAAACTTGTAGGAGTTATGGCCCTTGGAGGTTTGTCCTCTCTGCTCTTCCTGAACTCATGAATGGATCTGAGCTTGGCATACATCAGTTACTTTCCTATTATATGTTGATAAATCTTCATGTTTAAAAGAGGTTAGTTTTATCAGAAATTGTACCAATTATAATTATTATATGAAATTTGTCTTTAAAGATTCACAAACGAGGAGCTGTTATACAAGTCAAAGTGTTGGGAGTGATGTGCCTCATTGATGAAGGTAGGATACTTTGGTATCAGTTATGGTTGTAAATATTTATTCATTGGAGCAGTGTTTATTCCAGATAAAAATTTTGGATATAAAGTTATGAAGGATGATGAAGGGATTCAGGGAAGACCGTTCAATGTCAGCAGATGTATAGATAAACCTATTACTGATACACGGTGATTTTATATGACTCACTGACAGCTACTTTCTTTGAAGCTGAGAAATCATTTCAAATCAATGAAACAGTACTGAATCAGAATCATTGTTGTTATCAAAGAGTTTACATGTATATATTACAATCAGACCTAAGAATAAATACATCATACCATTTCGTCTCTTTCATGACTGTCGAGATTCTCTCAAGGTCTATGTTAATTTGCTCACTTACTATTGAAATTTTGTACATTTTGAAGCATCATTTGTAAGTATGATGATTTTTACAGATGTTATGATTTTTACTCTTAAAAAATGAAATTATACTATTTGTATGTCATTTAATGACTGATTTGTTTATTTTATATCAAACATTTTTCTATCTTATCATATACATGTACTGCTGTCAATAGTAGACATTTTTAACTGAATTCATTATTCTAATGTATAGTGAGTTCCTATATAGAATATCCAAAGGAATGAAGTATAACTTTCATTGTATTATTACTTTATTGCAGTCATTGTTTAGTTATTGGTACTGCATGAATTTTAAACTTCTTTATTTTGTACCCAAAGAATTGAAAATCCGGATTGTATTTAATCATATAGATGTTGATAAATCAGCAAATAATTTTAGAAATAATGTCCTGAAAAGTTAACTTTTTATGCCCCAGGAATCAAAGATTGAAGGGCATCCAGTTTTTGGCATGTCTGTTTGTCCTTTTTTCTGTGGCAAAAACTTTAACATAACTTTTCAACTGTAAGAGAAAGGACTTTCATATTTTACATTCACCTTTCAACTGTAAGAGAAAGAACTTTCATATTTTACATTCACCTTGTTACAAGACTTTTCTATCAGTAAAATAATTTTTGACCCTGTGACCTTTGACTTACATTTGATATATCTGTTGAATGGTAAGTGATAGGGCTTTCATATTTCACATGTGTATTCCTTGTGACAAGACATTTCTATCAGTACCAAAGTTTTGGTCTTATTTTTGTTTTGACCTTGACCTTGGAGTTTGACCTATGGTAAGGATAACAGCTTATACTGACAAAGGTGCTGCCAGGGGCATTTATATTTCACAAATACAACTTGTTTCGGATTTATTATTTCTTATGAGATAGTTTTTAATTCAAGTAAGCATGGTGGACCACAAGCCTCTTGTTTAATAAGTTTAAAATTTGGTTCTATTCTCTTACTGCACTCCAAAGCATTACTACATAATTACTACATCAGTATTATTGATATGAAGTGATATTATCATCTAAATGATAGATCGTTCAACAGTTATTCTGTGATGAGGTTGAATTGCTTATTATTCTGTTTACGCTGATGAAAATATTCAGGTGTTTTGTTTTTATATCAACCATATCACATGCTTTTCTCAAAATAGAAGTATTTTGTATTCAAGCATGACTAATCATTTTAATTATATATTTAGTGCTATATGTATCCTCATGAAAGGTTATTTTCATATATTTTTACTCTTTTTATCTGCTAATTTTGCAGGAGAGACAGACTGGAAAATCATTTGTATAGATGTCACTGATCCCTTAGCAAAAGATCTTAATGGTAAATTTGTTATTTGAATTACTCCTTTATATATTTATCAGTTTATATTTATGCTTAAATAAATCATTGGGATTGAGAGGGGCTGGGTTCATGCCTCTTTTCGTTTGTCTCAAATCTAGTGCATTTTACTCTTTTCAGATATTGAGGATGTAGAAAAGCATATGCCAGGTTTCCTGAAGGTAAATTGAAAATAGCAGCAAACAATACTGTATGGTGTTTAGAAAATTTCACTCTCATAACAAGCATATTATATATAAAACTTCAATTTGGTACATGACCATGCTTGGTATCCTAAGTGTAAAAAACATGGCTCAAAGCCCTGTATTTCTCTTGAAAATTTATTGGTTAAAATTCCAAATGTATACATGAAATCTAAATATATGTTTAGAAAAATAAAAAAAATTCCTGTATCTAAAAGTTAACAATACTAACACAAGATTCAAAGTAAATTCTAGATACCTCATTTTTACAGGCCACTTATGAATGGTTTAAAATATACAAAATCCCTGATGGTAAACCTGAAAACAACTTTGCCTTTAATGGGGAAGCAAAAAATAAGGTATATATATATTAATTATCACAAAATCAAAGTTATTAGTGGATCATTCAGTTAAATTTCCATCTATTTTTAAATTGTTCTTTTTATGCCCCCGGAATCAAAGATTCAGATGCATCTAGTTTTTGGTCTGTCTGTTTGTCTGTGGCATATTTCACATGTGATTTTCTTGTGACAAGACCTTGTGACCTTGGAGTTTTAGGATAACGGCTTATACTGACAAAGTTGCTATTTGGGGCATTTATATTTCACAGATACAGCTTGTCTCTGTTTGTTTATTGCTTTCCTTGACACAAGCAACAATTATTATATTGAGGAGGAACCTATCTGGTGCTTGCGAAGAAAGCAATTTTATATTGCAATAAAGTATGGAGCAAAAAAAATATCCCAAACAGTTAAAGATTGAGGGTATATAACTTTGCCTACCAAGACATCTCTTCAGTAAAACTGTTCACAACATAGGACAAGGAACTCAAGACTTGTCCTAAATTATGTGTTCTAAGTCTCAACACTTTCCAGCAGTAGAGAAGACACAAATATTGAAGAGAAAAAATGGAATGTAAACATTTTTCAGTATACCGGTAGTCAAATTGTTTTGTTGGTGTAAGATTTATTTTGATTATCTATTTCCATAGACACCAAGGTATGTCACTTTATCTATTAATCTAATGTTTTCAGACTAAACCTTGACAAATTCCTGTATCAGTTACAGCTACTGCTTCTGCTAGGGAACAATGTTTCACAAATAGAATTCACAAATACAGTTGTTCTATATTAGATATAACTATATTTATGCTATTATTGTAATATTTTGTTTACTTGATTTTCTTTTGACAATTACAGGAATATGCTGGAAAGGTCATTGAGGAATGTAATAAGCAGTGGCAATCACTTATATCGAAAACGGTGGAAAACAACGGTATTTCATGGTAAATGGACAAACAAAAAAACTTGCCTTGTCATTAACACATGCTACAAACAAAATTTTTAAAAATCTAAGCTCTGAGTCTTTTTATCCAGAAGGTTCACTTTTCCCTAATTCGATTTTCCTTTTTTTGCAATAGCTGATACATGTAGCACAACTCGTTGTCCTGTAAAACTTTTTCATATTAATTATCTTTCATTACATGCCGACATATGATATTCATGAGATGTAATAATCCCAAGCATTAATGTCATAATGAAATGTCATTTGTCAGACATGAGACCCTTGTATCATTAAAAACCATTTAAATTGTGTATTTCCATAACAAGACATTCTGTTTTGTTTTTGGAAAACAATGTGTCAACTGGTTGATTGATTGATTTTTGTTTAACGTCACACCACGAATATTTCACGTATATGGTGACGGCATCTGCCTGATGCAGGGCATACAAAATTTGACCTTTGCAAGGGACCCACCCGAAGCAGTGAGGGATCTTTAACGTGCCATTCATACCACGACACGGGGCCTCGGTTTTTACTGTCTCATCCGAAAGACAGTACACCAGCATGACCAGAGCGGGAATCGAACCCGGCCTCCCGATCAGTCCAGCGTGATACCACTAGGCCACGCCTGCTTTGTGTCAACAGGAAGAGTTGTTTATCAACCATTATACCTATCAGTCATACAGGATACAATTAAGTATATAATTTCTTGATGCTTCTCATCTACAAACAACTGTAAAATATTTCTTACATCATGTAAATAAAGGAAATAACAAAAAACGATGAATCAAATTCTTAATTTTATTTTAAAGTGAAAATACATCAGTGGCAGGAAGTCCCTACTTAGTATCAGCAGCAGATGCTACAAAGATGGTAGAAGAGGTGAGTAAAATATTTATCTGTTTACAGCAGAAAGTTTAATCAGAACCGGTGTACTATGTGTGTAATAAAATCAGCTGTATGTCAGGTCATTACATACTTATCTATGTGTTTATCTATTATTTTATGTCTTGTCCAAGATTATTTTACTTATTTGATGGGAGGATCTGCCTTATACAGTGCTGAAATTTTAACCTACCGGTATGTTACGGCCCCATCCGACACAGAAAGATGTTTTATGTGCTAATGTCTGCTGTGACGCGGTCCAGAGTTTTTAGCATTTTATTAAGAGTAAAATATACCAATAATTTGCTTGCAAGTCTTTAATCATGGGCGTCTCAGCCCAGAGACAAATATGCTACTAACTGAACTGTCCCAGCTCCATTAAAGCCTTGTCATTTCACATACTCTTGACATATTCCAAATTTCATTTCTGTTTAACTCAAAGAGTAACAACCATGCAGTAAAAATCTTCAAGAAGTATGTCTTCAATTAAAAAAAGCCTCCAGGTTTTGTTTACAAAATAGTGATGAATAATTCAGTGGACAATTTTATGCAGTGGTATAACACTTTGATAAGTCAGGTTCTATTAAAGGATTTTTCTTCTATGATTAATCATCTTCTGGTTCTATAACCATAAAAACAATTTTTATTCTCCTTGAAAAATTTCGAGGGAGTATATAGTTGCTGTCATGTCTGTCCGTCCAAGCTTGTATCTCCTGTACCTTTCATCAGAATTTGATCATTCTTCACCAAAATATTATTTAGGTTGAGGGTTTGGGACAGAAGTCACTCAAGGTCATTTCTGGAAGGTCAAGGTCACTTATTAACTATGACTTAATATACCATGAAGTGTTTATATCTCCTACACCTTTCATCAGAATTTGATCATACTTCACCAAAAAGTTATGTATGTTAAGGGCTTTGAGACAAAGGTCACTCAAGGTCATTTCTAAAAGGTCAAGATCACTTTTTAACTATGACTTAAAATACCATCAAGTACTTATATCTCCTACACCTTTCATCAGAATTTGATCATACTTCACCAAAATGTTCTTTAGGTAAAGGGCATCCATCAGTTTTACTGATACTCTTGGTTTTACTTTCCTGAAAAATACAAGAAATGGCTAATTTGACAGTTTTATTGGATGCCAACCCATAATTAATATAGAATTTCTACAGGGATTCCTTATATAATATATTGATTTTGCTGGAATTTGCAGAATGCCAAAATGCCAAATTTTAATTTGCCCCGGCAAGAGTACCGAACTTTATTGATACTTCATTATAAACTTCAGGCTTATGATATGAGGGTTATCAGCAAACAATTTCTATAGATATGTTAAGCAGGACCAATCAAGCATTTAGGCTACAAGAACCTCATTAAGTTTGATTGACATGTAGCAAGTAAATTTCGATCCTTGTTAAAACAATACAGTTGCATGATTTGTATTAAGTGAATGAAGAGCTAGGATGACCCAATAATATGAAGTAACAGTGTGAATTTTAAATTATTTGAATGAGGTTAACCTACATGAGTGACTCTGGGTCGAGCACCATAAACTGAGAAAATACTTCATAATTTCAAATTCTTCTCTTCAACAATGAATTAATAACTGGGATTTGAATGTCTTTGAATTTTATTTTATTTTTTAATGTTTGATAATGAAATGAATTAAAATCAAATAATTGACTTACTGTCTGCACCACTCACTTTGTAAATCGAAAAATCTGGATTTTCACTTATTTTTTTCTTTAAAATAGTTTTACAAAATTAATATCAATCGACAGATCTTGTTTAGCCGTAACTTTTGGTGTATGTTATATGTTTCTACGAAGAAGCATTCGTATTTTATAGGGAAAATTAATTTTAGATAGGGCGTTTTCTATGTTAATCTTGACGTGACGTCGCCGATGTTTAACATTGAGTCTATGGGAAACTTGGCGACGTCACGTCAAAATTTAACATGGCCCTATCTAAAATTGATTTTTTTTTCAGTAAAATATGAACGCTTCTTCATACAAACATATAGCATACACCAAAAGTTATGACTAAACAAGATCTATCAAATGGTTTTGCCTTTTTGAAATTATTCTGAAGATGAATAATTGAAAATCCAGATTTTCCAGTTTCCAGAGTGAGTGGCGCGGACAGTAAGTATTCAGTTTATGGTGCCAGACCCTAGTATTTAAACTGTTTCTTTTATGAAGAATGTGTTGACAGTTAATGTATAACATCTTGGGTGTGGTGTGATTGTGAAACATTTCCATTCATTAAGATAAATGTATTAATCAGTGTTTAAGATAGTACAGCATAATTTATATACTAATATAGACATGCAGAGAGGGTGATGTAAGTAGATGTAGCTTACTTTGTACATGTATATATAATGTATATAGGTGAATGACACAGCTTCTTTTCTATATAGAATTGAGAATAAAAATGCCTATGTTATGTTCTAGTATATCATCACATAGTTATTGCATGTGATTCCCATTACAAGTTAATCAACAAATGTATGTGCTTTAATCCGGGCAATGAGAATGCTTGGTTAGTCTGTATCAGAATCCCTTGGTGGAAGTTGTTAAGAGTTTTTGTTCTTAAAAAGAAGACTGTACCCTTAGTCCCTCTTCAGTTTTTCCTCCCTTAGAACAAAGAAAATAGAAAACTTTGTACATTTCTCTATGAAATTTCATATGAGCAAATTATTCAAATAGGACTTCAGCAAAAATTGTCTTAAGGAAAGAGAAGGAAATAGTGAATTGATTCTTGTAAAAATTTCAAAGATGTATTCCTATTCTACGAATTTTAGGAAAACTGTTATCATAAAGAATTTCTGGTCATTATGTTTATTAATCAACAAGATGATTGCTTAGTTGGGGTACATTTCTATGCATGCAGAGAATCCTGTGCAATAACTGAAGCTTTGATATGTGGTGAATGTCAATTTGTATGGTGTAAGCAGTTACAATTAACACAACTTTTAATATGTTGAGATGTAACAATATTCTCCCTCTTAAATATAGCACCCTTTATACTCTATAGAATGATTTGTTCTTTGTTTTATAGCATCCACAAGCTGCAGAAGCTAAGTCCATTCCAGAAGAAGGTAAGGTTATAAATCTCAAACATAAAGCATAAAATTATTTCAACTATTCAAGTTTTGCTCTTACCGTTCAAACTAAGGAAGAGGTTTTTAGTCCGACTCAGTATGATGTGGAGCCAAGGTGTATACTGTAAAATTTATACTGTGGATAAAACCTTGCTTTCTACAGAGTTGTGTAGTAACAATGTTTATTTTCATTGTAAGTTTGTGTAACCATCAATGTTAAAAATGAATTCCACCCAGTTTATAATGAGCAAATAAGTACCTATGTGATGGACAGTTATTAACACTGTTAACTGACAGACTTTACACAGCAGTTTGATAGATCATTACTAAAGTACAGGGAGGAGGGGTCTGACATCTGTGTTTTTCTAGGATTATTATATACAATCATTCTGTAAAGATAATAAGGAAAAAAAGACAGGGTCTTCTGTAATCTGAGTATTTTGACTTTGATAACTTAATCTTGTTGACAATATCCAAGAAAAAATACTCTTTCAACTGGTGACAGCAGCCTTACCATGTTTTCGTAAACATTTTAATTTGTTGAATGTTAATATCTACAAAATGGCTTTCACTGATAAAAACATGCAAGCAGTAACAGCATAAAAATTTCCATTGCATGTATAAATATGGTCCATATTGTAAATTCTGCTACTACATTTGGAAGTCTCATAATTTTCGTACCTCTTGATGGGTGTCACTTTTGTGACCAAAAGCTCTAGTGGGCACCTTAAACTAATTATTACAGTCAGCTTTTGTTAATGCCTCAATTTCAAGAGCATTCTGAATGTACAGATCTCTCAGTTTGTTGTCGGTCCTGATATACTAACCCATGCATTTAGCTTTATCTTTTTATTTTTACAAGAAACATTGTCCATATTGTAAAGTCCGCTTTTTATTTTAATGGTGCACTATGCTTCAGAAGTTTCATTACTTGCATATCTTTTCACATTTTGTTCCATCTGTCTGTCTGCCACTATCAGGAATTTTGAATTTTGACAAATTGTTGCTGTGAAGAGAATTTGTGTTTCACAAAATATCATTTATTTCTCAGCATTACTTTTATAGGAAAACGTATGTGTAGTACACAAAGTAGTTTCTACTTATCAGTATTACTTAGGAAGAACTGAAATATCTGTCATAATAATGGAAGATCCAGGATTTGACTTAAAGAAAAGGAAATACAACCTTTTTATCTTTTACTTTACAGCTATACATATATACATGTATATATATATGTGTATATATATATATATATATTTTTTTTTTTTTTCCAGTGAACAAATGGTACTACGTCAAACTGTAACAGCAGCAGTCATGAACATTTATGAAGATACATATCTTTGTGCTCAAATGAAACATTCATTTATCCGTATACCAGTACGGTTAAATAAAAATTGTGGCAGTAAAGAATGCCTTCTTAACTTTGCTAACAATCATAGAAAGTGATTTTTGCTTTAAGAGAAAAGTTCAGGAGTATAGTAGTTTACATATTTGTAGTATGTGTACTAACGTTTTGTTTTCTTGTTGGAATTTTTTATCTTTAAGTTGATTTTATCATAGAAATGATAAATTATTTCTTCCTACATAATATTCAATGATTTTTTTTTTTCATTTTTAGATATGCATATTAATTTGCTATTTAAACCATGAGTTTATGTTAGAAGGTGTCGATTTCTGGTGTGTGATGGATATTATTGGAGATTAGAACAAATTTTACTTTTGAGGGACATGCATGGTAACATTTTGGTGATTGTGGAGGAACACATTTTAGTTTAATTTCTGTTGTAGAACAGCAGGTTGGTACAGTAGTTGCGTTAAGCTATACTATTGAAAATGGAAGTTTATTTTTGTTCTTTTGAGAATTTTATTTGTGTAAGAAAATTAACAAGCATCTAAAAGTTAATAATAAATAAGTTCTAAGTGTATTGTGATATTAACCATATATATCATGAAGTTTGAATTGAAATGTCTGTTATTCTCTTTCAGTAATCAGCTAGAAAAAATCATAGCAAAGTTGATTTTAGCATGATAATGCATAGACATAAATCTTCTAGCTACAATTGAACTTTGTGAATTCTGTATCACTACATTCATTAACCAACCTATGTAAGTTATAGATGTATGTAATTTTGATAGCAGATCACAATAAAGAGGGATCATTATTACCTGATGTACATTCATATTGAGAGTCTTGTAGTTAAGTGGACATCCTGAGCTAGGTTAGATTTTTCTAAGGCCAACTACTAATGCTCGGTGGACATAATTTGAATTTGCTATATTCACCGTGGAGAGCTCTATTCTCAGTAGACAACACTGAATTGGCTAAGATTTACTGTGGAGAATCATAGTTCATTGATCAACACTCCAAATTGGCATAGAACTAATGTGGAAAGCCGTTGTTGTTCAGTAGACAACACTGAACTGGGTTAGATTTACTGTGGAGAGTCATACTTCATTGATCAACACTCTAGATTGGCATAGAGCCACTGTGGAAAGCTGTTGTTGCTCAGTGGACAACACTGAACTGGGTTAGACCGTTTTTGAGAGCTTTTGCTTTTAAGTTGGACAACACTTTCATCTGGTTTACAGCCACTGAGGAGAGTAGACAGCAGTAATCTGGCTTGGAGCCTCTATTGAGATCTGTTGTGCTCAGTGTGACGCCATTGAACTGGTGAACAGCTGTTGCTATTAAGTGGACAATGCTTTGAAATAGGAAAGATCAACTAAGGAGATTTACGGTTGTTCAGTGGCCAGTACTCTGAACTATTGAAAATCCACTTGTGAAAGTTATTGTTCAATGAACAATACTCAGAACTTGCTAATATCCGCCATGGAGAGATACTGCTGTTCAGTGGACAGTACTCCAAATTGAATTCAATCCACAGATGACTTTGGTGCCCCGTTAACTGAGTAGCCACTACACTGTGCTCAAAACGCGCTGTAACATCTCGTCTCACTTCTGTTAAATCTACTGTTTAGATTTCACGTAAGACAAATGGAAGTGTGTGCCAGAGTACTGAGACCCGGTTTACAAAACAATTTACGACAAATCGTAAACTTTGGTTCTTGAATAAATAAGAAATTTCCTCGAATACTCTAAGAGAAATACAAAAATAAACAAACCTCAAGCAGGAAATCTTTCGTTCATGTTTTGTCATATATTTACGCTTTCCCATAAATTATTTTTGTAAAATTCTGGTTTGACCAAACATTCAGAAGATGTTTACTTTTCCCGGACACCTATGGCCAGCCATACAGGAGACGTTTACTGCTTCCGGTCACCTGGTATGACCAGCCATACAGATGACGTTACTGCTCCCGGGCATCTGGTATGACCAGCGATACAAGAGACGTTTACTCCTCCTGAACACCTGGTATGACCAGCCAAACAGATGGCTTTTACTGCTCCAGGACACCTGGAAAGGCCAACCATACAGGAGAAATTTACTCCTCCCAGGCACCTGGTATGGCCAGCCATATAGTAGATGTTTACTCCTCCCGGGCACCTGGTATGACCAGCCATACAGATGACGTTTACTCCTCCCGGGCATCTGATATGACCAGCCATACAGGAGACATTTACTCTTCCCGGACACCTGGTATGACCAGCCATACAGATGACGTTTACTGCTCCAAGACACTTGGTATGGCCATCCATACAGGAGACGTTTACTCCTCCCGGACACCTGGTATGACCAGCCAGCTATACAGGAGACGTTTACTCCTCCCTGGCACCTGGTATAACCAGCCATACAGATGACATTCAGGAGATGTTTATTCTTCCCGGACATTTGATATGACCAGCCATACAGGAGACGTTTACTCCTCCTAGACACCTAGTATGACCAGCCATACAGGAGACGTTTCCTCTTTCCGGGAACCTTGTTTGACCAGCCATACAGATGACGTTTACTGCTCCCGGGCATCTGGTATGACCAGCGATACAAGAGACGTTTACTCCTCCTGGACACCTAGTATGACCAGGCATACAGGAAACGTTTACTCCTCCCAGGCACCTGGTATGGCCAGCCATACAGATGACATTTACTCATCACGGGCATCTGATATGACCAGCCATACAGGAGACATTTACTCTTCCCGGACATCTGGTATGACCAGCCATACAGATGACGTTTACTCCTCCCGGGCATCTGGAATGACCAGCGATACAAGAGACGTTTACTCCTCCTGGACACTTAGTATGACCAGCCATACAGGAGACGTTTCCTCTTTCCGGGAACTTTGTTTGACCAGCCATACAGATGACGTTTACTCCTCCAGCGCACCTGGTATTACCAACCATACAAATGACATATACTCCTACCCGGCAGCTGGTATGACCAGCCATACAGTATATGTTTACTCCACCTGGACACTTGATATGACCAACCATACAGATGACGTTTACTCCTCCCAGGCACCTGGTATGACCAGCCATATAGTAGATGTTTACTTCTCCCGGGCACCTGGTATGACCAGCCATATAGAAGACGTTTACTCCTCCCGGGTACCTGCTTTCAATTGTTGGCTAATGTCCATCATGATACTTTGTTCGTATACCGTTGTAAATTATTTGTGGAAGTTCGATTTTCTACAGCTACATGTACTTCAGTTGTTCTACTGAGCATTGACAACCACAGCACCACAAGATGTTCTGTATGTATTTGTAACTGATGGAGAATGCCAGATTATATGTCTTGGGGAGGGGGGAATCAAAATGGATATTTTTGTCATACACGAAAAACAAAACAAAAGCACATACATGTACAAAGCAGTAAAACTTTTATCTCGAACAATTACAAAATTATTTTTGTCAAGAAATGCAAATTTTTTGTACCAATTTTAATGTTTGCTCACTGGTGTTCGGTCTTTCGAAAAGACAGCAAAAACGACTTCACAGTAGACGTGGTGCGTAAAAGATTGCTTACTGCATTGGGCGGGCCCGATGCAAAAAAATTAAATATCTTTACATTGCATCAGAAAATGCCATTACCATATAAAGTGCAATAATAGTGGTGTGAGCTAAAACGAAAATCGTAGAAACAAAATCAAAACCAACAAATGGGTATTCTCACAAGTCATCTACATATAAAATATCATGACCCTCGGAGAAATAGCAACAAAATGGATCATACTAGGTTTTAAGGACTCATATGGACGTTGAGAAAGATATGATTTTATGTTCCAATAGAAAGGTGATATCCACTTATGACAACTTAATATTGCGAGCTGCAACTTCTGTTGCTATTCAAGATAATATGTCGATTTGACTACGTTTACATGACGGGTATCTCGAGATGTACCACATATTTAGATACTTAGATATACATACATAACAGAGCAATTCGATACATTATAGCCGCAGTCTACCTGCATATCTCATATTTATCTACAGGGTTGTGTATGTATCATTAGCCACTCTGAAATACACTGAAGTATCTGTATTGAGTAATAAGTCAACAAAGGTCATGACTGAATTGACCTTTTGTGCATTGACCACCAAATAAACCATTTATATTGACTACCTGTAAGCAGACCATGGTTCCAAAGCCGAGGGAGTGTTCGTGAAAATGTTTAAACTCGTACTTTTAGGTGAATGTGGAGTGGGTAAATCGTCACTATTTCTTAGAATCAAGGACAATATCTTTGGAGAGAATCTTCAACCGACTGTAGGAATCGAAAGTTGTTCAGTGAAGGTTAAAGTGGACAATAAGTTTATAACGGTAAGATAAAGTGTTCAGGCTATCTGTCATTCTAATTCATTTTCTCATATTTTAAATCCTCGAATGAAAGCCTGACATGCACAGCATTTATGAAAGCGTTATCATACGGAAAAATTTATCTTTCTGCTGATGGATAATGTGTCGTAAAAGTGCATATAAATATAGATAATAGAGACAGAATAGATAAATAAACCTCCAATAGATATAATTCATCTTACATGTACGTCCACTTCAGTCTACATGTTATGACGCAAGTAATTTGGTACAAAAAACTTTAAAGCAGCTTTTACCGGGTGTTTTTACAAAATATACCCCAAAATTGAAGACAGCAGAAGTACAGCACGCATTTGAGCAAAGAATCCTTTTTTATTACGTACGGATACATAATGACTTAAAATTTAATTTGTACGTACGTAAACAAAATTAAGTATGATTGTTTGTAAAAATGCCTGCAGTTCATGTTCTTGTGCCGGACAGACTAGAACTGTGGATTCATTAGAATATTGTGAACAAGACCATCAGTTTGAACATTCTAACGATATGCAGAGGGACCTATATTTGAGTCCCATTCTGGCCATCACTTTCATGCGCGGATCCAGAAATTTTTGTCAGAGGGGGTCCAACCAAAAAAGGTAAATTTTTCTTTTAGACGAGGGGGGGGGGGGTCCAACCCCAAAAATGCTCAAATATTACCTTTTTTTGGTAAAATTTTCGGATTCCAGGGGGGGTCCAGACCCCCCTAACCCCCCCCCCTCTGTATCCGCGCATGACTTTATATCCCTGCTTGTTATTATCTTCATTGATGTGAACTGCAGATGGAACTGTTTGAGCATGTTTATTAAGTGAAAACATCACACTCTGTATCCTTGGTCTCATTTTATACTATTTATTACATTGACTACTACTAGGCACAAGCAAGAGAATGAAGACTTACATTTTGCTCACAAATATGACATGCATGCGTCAAAGTTGTATACCCTATAATTCGGTTTATTTTAAAAAAAAATTAGGGCATGTAAAAAAAAAAGCTGTATTTTTCTTGTATGGCTGAAGTTATTAACTTTGCGTTAATAACATTTTTTTGTTGCTTCAGACCCTCGGAGATATCAAAATAAAAAGAAAATACTTCGTAAATAAAGTGGGTATTCCATAAATACAACTATAACCTGACTTCGCGCATGCAAATACAAACAAATACGATGAAAGGAGACTCCCAACGAAAACGATTTCAACAAATACTAACTTTAGCAGACTTGAATGTAGATTTTTAATGTTACTCGTCAAGTTTATTCACCTCGCCCTCCATCGGTGTCCATGAAGCGGGGGCTTCCGAATTAGATCACTTGATAAGTTGCTTGTAAACATTCTGTTTACAAACATCGCGATTTAGACAGCCATATCTCACTTAAGAACCGCTGAACAGATTTCCATGAAACTTCAGAAGAATAAAGTACTCATGGTCCCCTACAAGTGTTGTGTTTTTATCCCAATCCGCCAAAAAGTGGCGCCACCACAGGCAAAAGTAGGTCACAGAGGGTATCCTCCTTTGGCAAACTTCTTTTTCAGACTGGGGGCATACAGAGGCAAACTGAATGCATAGGAATGATCTAGAGGGATGTGTGAAGAAGTGTTATTAATTTTGGTTCTGTAACGAAATCCAATTTTTGACGTTTTTTCGACATTTTTTTTTTAACTTAGTAATTTCTATGCAGAAAAGTGTCATGATTTTCAGTTAATTGATAATGATGATTTTTTATGGACTATTTTGATCATCTTCCAAAAATTCAAATTTTAGAAGTTTTTTCGACATTTTTTTGGACTTGGTGATTTCAATGCAGAAAAGTGTCATATTTCTTAGTTAATTGATAATGATGATTTCTAATGGACTATTTTAATCATAATTATGGTAAAGAATGTTATTTTGAAAGAATTTTGTCAATATCTCAATTTTTGGATTTTCTATGAATTTTGTAAGACTTCCAAATGAGGGTGTAGAGGGACAATTCTTCACATTTTTAACTTCTGCTGTTATACCACATGAAAGATTTAAATGAAACATGGTATACATGAAGTACTATAGGTCCTCTATCAATTTTATACATTTCATTCAAATTGGTCAACAGATGGTGCCACCATGTCTAAAAAAAAAAATAGGTCTCACAATGTTACATATACCACTTGGTAATTAAAATATGGAGCGTAGCGGTTCAAACCCAGCTGTGGTCAATTTTTTTTTTCATTTCTTCACACATCTAAATAAGTTTTTAGATGTTTCTCTACCATCAAATATGAAATTAGGCCATTTTAAGCTGGATCTGAACAATATCTGAAATACTTGTTGTTCATGACCCAGACTTGAAATCAGTCAACAAAAGACCCCTAAAGAAAATGACTAACTTGTTGCCCTGAATCATAGCTTGCAGAGACAAAGCAAATGCTTAATATCAAAATCACCTGAATGGATGTGCAAAAAAACTATTTATATTTTTTATTCTGGTCTGAAATAAATATTTTCAACATTTGTGTCGACCTAGTCACAGTAATGCAAAAATAAATGACTTCTTCTTTCCTGCATGACTGATAATCTAGGTACTCAGGTGAGCGATATAGGCCCACTTGGGCCTCTTGTTTGATATGTTTTAGGCTTATATAGATAATCAAAACAATTTAGAATAAATTAACCTATAGAATGCACTGCACTAACGAACATAGGGTATACAGCTTTATTGAGTAGTGTGTAGTGCACTGGCATGATTAATTTGGGTTTTGTTTTTTTCCAGTTTTCTTTGTGGGACACTGCGGGAGTAGAACGTTATAAGACCATTACTCGTAATTATTACCGTAATGTCCATGCTACCTTGTTGGTATTCAGCGTTGACAATCCAGCATCTCTGCAATACCTTAGCAAATGGAGGAACGACACTATCGAACATGCCCCCAAAGGTATAATTATTGCCTATCCATCATAGATCACAACAAAACTTTGTGCTTTCGGATTTCTTACATTATTATTTTGTTGTTAATTTACGCATCTTAAAAACTCCGGACCAAGACGAAGTATTTCTCTTCCATAAAAGACTTTATTTTCACAAAGTTTCAGCCACTTGGCCTGTATCAAGTGAAATAAACGATGCTACATTCTAAGCTATGTAAAATCCATGTCATCGTTGTAGTTCATAAAAGTAAATATTTAATGATTTCCTTGTGGAAGATTTGACTTGATCTGTATTTTTTTTTCACTCTAAAGTTTCATTTCAAGTATATTGCTCTTACCAAAGTAGAATGGTTACATGTATATATCTGTCAATTGAAGTCTTTGAAATACCAATATATTATAATATAATATGATATAAAATAATATAATACAATATATTTGTATGTTAAATTCTTATTCAAATGATTTCTACATTTATTGAAGACATCACTCTTTACTAATTTATTATGGTTTTATGTGTCACTACTATGCCCCTTACCCAAACTTCGCTGAAATATGTTAGCCTCGTGGTATTATAATTTGTTTCTGTTGATTTTCTAAATGATAAATGACATTACTGAATTGGAATTTCGTATATAGTTGCACTGTTTATTACCTATATAGTTTAATTCATGTTTGGTTCTGGTTCTGCTTGGCCAAGTTTTCTCAGAGTTCTGGTTCTTGGACTTCAAACAAAATTTCAAGCAACCGGTTCTCATTTACATTGTCTGTACTTGAGGATTTAATTTTCATTCTGATCATTTCTCCTTCCTTTTCAGCTATAAATTTTCTGATTGCCAATAAGGGTGACTTAGAGCATCTAGTTCCCACCGAGAGCATGGACAATTTTCTCGTCAGTCACAACTGTGAGGACATGTTTATGGTATCGGCAAAAACAGGTACATGCTTGGGGCATTACATCAGGGACATGTGAATACTTTACTCATTACAACCCCTGTTTAAAGTAAATATAGAGTTATCATCCCAAAACACGTGCGCTATCACCGACTGCAGATATTTATTTAAATCTCTGCTTTTGGATAATCTGTATTAATGAATGGATGTCTGAGTAATTACTGAATATGTTTCAGGTAATGGGATCCATGACGCTTTACAGCGCATAGGGGAGAAATTGATGGATATATTCTCTACACCACTGTTCACAGAATCTCAATATAATGACACTGTGGAAATAAACAAGTTTATCTTACCCAGAAATAGCAAAAAGAACTGCTGCGTTTAAAAAATAAATATATCTGAAAGCCACAGACATATATATTATATACTGTCACGGATGAACGAGCAGAGCAGATTGGTGACAGTTTTTGCAATAAAACAAAGACTGAGTACTTTAACACTTATTACTTTTACTTAATACTTTACAATTCACACTTAGGAACTACACATTAGAAGTTACTTTAACAATACAAATTAAATACAATACTAAAAGTGTCTATACAATACAGTTCACATATTGTCTCTTCACATGAGTAAATCACATCTTCTATAGACGGGTGGTGTTGTTTTCTTGAAGATGGATATTGCGTTGATAGTAATATGTCCGCTTACGTCATCATTATGATTACATCGCTTTGACGTAGGGTATTGCAAGCCTAAAATAGTACAACGATACAAAATAACAAATTCACGATTCCATACAATGTAAATACATACACAAGAATACAACTTGTATACTACTTATACTATACTGCACTTATACACTGTGATTTTATTCACTTACTACGCAAAATACACTTTGCTATACACACCGAAATGAATAACATTTCAAGAAATACATTTTCTAAGAGTACACACCACAGTAATATATACTGAATACACATACATGTACATAATTACATATGGAATACGTGACTACGTTGACATTGACTCATGTGAGATTAATTCAAAACAACAGTATCAAATTATGTAAATTACAAGTATACAATTGCAATAATATTATATAAAACAAACTTACCTCAGTCGTGATGAATGTTGCTCACCGGAAATACATACAAATTTAAATGAATAATACAATGGAAATTAGGTGTGGTCAGTAAAGAGAGCAAAAACGAACACTCCTTTCAGTAGCAAATGCTTTCTAAAAAGTGACCACGAATGCATGTGAAACCGGTTAGTTTTTCACGGTTGACCAATACACTGAGGCTCTACACGATACATTTAAACCTAAAAATAACACAGGTAAATTTTGAGGGTCTAAAGGGTGGACAATAATATGGACATTTAAATCTGAATGTGACAAACCTCCCCATAACAATAAGTACGCAGTACTTTTGAATCAACATTCAGTTTTATATGACCAAATACTATAAAACAATACTATTTACAAACTGCAGTACATTAAAACTAAATCAAGGTAACTCAGATTCTACTCAAGTAATCTGCCCCTACATTGTCTTTACCTTTGATAGCCACAATTCTGAAACGGTACGGTTGTAATGATAGTGCCCATCTCATTAATCGTGAATTTGTAAGTTTTGAACTGTGAAGAAAAGTAAGTGGTTTATGATCTGTTTCCAAAATGAATTCAACACCCAAAAGATATCTTGAAAATTTTTGAATCGCCCATACGATTGCCAAACATTCTTTTTCTACTGTTGCGTAGGGCACTTCATGATCCTTCAACTTCCTACTAGCATAAGCAACCGGGAGTTTCTTACCCTCAATTTCTTGTAAGAGCACTGAACCCAAACCGCGATTTGAAGCATCAGTTTGCAAAAAGAAAATTTGAGACAAATCCGGTAACTTCAAAATTGGATACTTCAGTAATGATTGTTTAAGGGTTTGAAATGACACTTCATGAACTTCACCCCACTCAAGTTTGTTCGGCGCACCTTTCTTGGTAAGATCGGTTAACGGTAACGCAATCATCGAAAAGTTCGGTACAAACTTACGATAGAATCCGACTAATCCGAGAAATGAGCGTAATTGCTTTTTGATAACAGGACGAGGCGCATTTAAAATAGCCTCAACTTTATCAGGGTTTGGACTAAGATTATCGTTTCCAACCATGTGACCCAAACATTCTACCTTGTCATAAGCAACTGAACATTGCTTGGTCTCACCGTCAAGTTCACCTCACGCAAACGTTGAAATAAATGTCTTAAAACATCTAGATGCATATCAAAAGAAGGTGTATAGACCAAAATATCATCAATAAAGTTTTCAACATTTTCCATGCTGTCAAGCACGAGTCTCATGAGGCGTGAAAAAGTTGCAGCTGCAGTAACTAAACCAAACGGCATTCTACGGAACTGGTATAGACCTTTTGGAGTTTGAAAAGCAGTAAGTGGTTTAGCAGAATCTTCCAGAGGGACTTGCCAGTAACCTTTAGATAAATCTAGTTTTGAAAACCATTTGTGTTTTGCAAGTTTTGAATAAATTTCCTCAGAGTCTGGCATTGGTTCTGCATCAAAATAAGTTTGGCTATTGAGAGCTCGAAAATCTATACAAAAACGTATGCTGCCATCTTTTTTCTTGACTAACACAACAGGGGAATTAAATGCACTTGATGACGGTTCAATGACCTTGAGTTTTAACATATTTTGAACCTCTTCATTTACACTCTTTGTCATTCCAAACGGAATAGGACGTAGTTTCATTCTGAATGGTTGGTCATTTGTCAATTTAATTTCATGACAAATCAGATTTGTTTCACCAGGTAAATCAGATAAAATATCAGCAAATTGCTTTAAAAGTTCTTCTACCTTTGACTTTTGATCACCAGTCAAGGATGAATTCACATCAACATCAGAAACATTTTCTTTGGGCTCAACATCAGGGAGATTATGTATCTCACCTTGATCATCATTCGAGCAATCAATCATTGCTGTACTCACCAAGGGAACGGTTTCTGAATCTTCTGCAATTGTACTGACTCGTTCCATGTAAAGTTTCAGCATGTTAGCATGAAAGGTTTTGACCTTACCATTCATGTCAATTTTATAATCAACATTGTTGACCTTTGATGTGATAGTAAATGGACCTTTACATTGCATTAACAATTTGTTACTGTCTGTGGGAAGAAGGATCAACACTTTGTCACCAACTTTCATATCCCTACGCTTTGATTTTCTATTGTAGAGACCTTTGTACCTTTTGGATGCTAGCTTCAAGTTTTCCCTTGCAAGCTGACAAGTAGACTCGAGTCGGTCTTTAAGATCAACTACATACTCGTATGTGGATTTAATTTCATGATCTTTGACTTCTTTAGTCCAAAGTTCTTTAAGAATAGACATAGGACCTCTGACAGACCTTCCGTACAATAATTCAAATGGGGAAAAACCAAGGCTCTCCTGAGGGACCTCTCTGTACGCAAACAATGCGGCACCTAAATACCGATCCCAGTCCTTTGGGCGTTCTGTGCACATGCGTTTCAATATTTGTTTAAGGGTACCATTAAATCTTTCCACTAAGCCATTACAACTCGGGTGATATGGAGTTGTCGTAAGTTGTTTTAAGGAGATTAATCGACTGACCTCTGTCATAAGTGCTGATGTAAATTGACTACCCATGTCGGTTAACATTTCTCGTGGTACACCTGTACGAGAAAATATATCAATCAAGGCTTCAGCGACCCTCTCAGTTTCAATGTTAGATAATGCAATAGCCTCTGGGTATCTTGTAGCATAGTCTACTAGTGTCAATATGTATCTATTACCTTTATCAGTAGGTGGGTAAAGGGGACCTATGAGATCGACAGCTACGCGTCGAAAAGGTTCATCAATAAGAGGCATTTTCTCTAAAGGTACCTTGGCAATGCGACCTTTGGAAATTGTGCGTTGGCAAACATCACATGACTGACAGAATCTTCTTATATCAGACTGCACCCCTGGCCAATAAAATTCAGACAAAACTCGACAAACGGTTCTTCTTGTGGCCAAGTGACCTGCCATGATAGATTCATGTGCAAGTTTCATTACCATGTTTCTAAATTCTGATGGTATCACAAGTTGCAGACATACCTTGTCATCTGTACAACTATATTCTCGAAATATCAACCCATCTTTATAAAACCATTTGGTCAGACCATTTTTCTTATGTAAGGTCTCAGCTTTACATGCCAAATCTCTTATCTTTGTGAGAGTTTCATCCTTGCTCTGAGCATCTCTCAATGCTTCCGGAGATATCGACTTTTGTATGATTTCAGGGACCTTAAGTTTGGACATAGGCTTATTTCTCTGCCTAGCCTGCTCACGAGTCTCGACTGCCTGAATTGGTTGCCAAGTAGGATCAGGATCTCCAGGAGCTCTTACATCAACTACATTACCCAAGATCAAATCATAGACTGGGGAATCCATACACCATGCATCAAAAGTACCTTTCAAGTAAGGAGTATCAATAGAAATGTTGGCAATAGGAACCCTAATTTTTGTACCATCAGCTAAAATACATGACTGAAATTTGTCCGTTACATTTTGTTCAGGCACTTTATTTCTACGGACAACAATACCAGTACAGCCTGTATCTCTAAGAACACTGACAAGCTGACCTTCAACATAGCCCGATGAAACTGGCATATTCGAATCCCATTTACTTTGACAAGATGATGACAGTACAGTGACAGAATCATCTAATTGGGCATGAGACATGGTAGGTTCTGATATGGGCACAATAAAAGCACCACAGCCTTCAACTGGAACTTCTTCAAGCTGCGTTAAATCATCATCACCTTCATTACAAAGGACACTGCCCACTTTACCTTTTGGATGACACTCAGATGCAATGTGTCCCATTTTGCCACATTTGTAGCACTTCCTGTCTGATTTAGGAACAAAACTGTTTGATTTACCAGTTACTTTATTATTTGTAGTTTGGACTTGCCGCTGTTGTTTACCGACTGTTGAAGTTGACTGAAAATTTGATTTGGTAACCAACAAAGTAGCACTAGTAAATCGCGCTTCGCGATATTGATCAGCAAGATTTGCCATTTCTGCCAAAGATTTCGGTATGCGTTCTTTAAGGAATAAGTGCAAATCCTTATTGCAAACATGCAGGAATTGATCACGTATCATTAGATCATACAGGTTGTCGTATGTTTTTGAGGTTTTAGACATCTCTAGCCAACGCTGAAAATAGCTACTCAATCGAACGGAAAATTGTGAGAACGTTTCTCCCACCTCTGGTCTACAAGCACGGAATTTCCGTCGGAAACCATCTTCCGTGAGATCGTACCGTTTGAGAAGTGCATTTTTTAAAGCGGTATAATCAAGTGATTGCTCAGGTGGTAAAAGTGCATAAACATCTAATGCTCGACCTTTCAACAACGCGCTAAGATGTGTAGCCCATAAAGAATGTTCCCATTTTTGAGACTCCGCGAAACGTTCAAATCGTCTAAGATAACTATCCATGTCATCTTTACCATCCTCAAATGCCGGAATTTTTGGAGTGCGCGGTTTAACTACTCCATCTTGCGAGGATGTAGGCAACTTAAGTTTAGACCTCTTCTCTAAAAGCTCTAATTCATGATCATGAGCCAATTGTTTTAACTTAATCTCTTGTTGCAAACGCTCATAGCTAATTTGGTATTCTTTGTCCTCTTTCTCTTTCGCGCGCGCTAATGCACGTTCTTCGCGTAATATTGCTTGCTGCTCTTTTACAAACACTTTAAGATCTTCATCTTTGTAACCAAGTGATTCACCATATGCTTTTAGTTGTTCTAAACTTTCCATGACTGACAAATTTGTAATAACAAAATAAGAGTACCTCAGTGAAATCACCGTGACCAAACAACTGATCAAACATACAAAACTAATTTTGAAATATCTACTTACATTTTTCTGTTGAGAGCAACATTCATCATCAAACAACCGAGGCATGAATACAGTTTCCTGACTCTGTTTTCTCTGTACAAACATAAACAGCAAAGAAAAATGTACAAACAGTGAATACAATGTTCAATACAATGTATTGACTTTAATTTAAAGCAATATTCAAATGAAATAAATCACCGACTGCTCTAGGATCACAAGAATCCCATGGATCTCATAATCTCAAGTATCCCACTTCTGACACCATTTTTGTCACGGATGAACGAGCAGAGCAGATTGGTGACAGTTTTTGCAATAAAACAAAGACTGAGTACTTTAACACTTATTACTTTTACTTAATACTTTACAATTCACACTTAGGAACTACACATTAGAAGTTACTTTAACAATACAAATTAAATACAATACTAAAAGTGTCTATACAATACAGTTCACATATTGTCTCTTCACATGAGTAAATCACATCTTCTATAGACGGGTGGTGTTGTTTTCTTGAAGATGGATATTGCGTTGATAGTAATATGTCCGCTTACGTCATCATTATGATTACATCGCTTTGACGTAGGGTATTGCAAGCCTAAAATAGTACAACGATACAAAATACCAAATTCACGATTCCATACAATGTAAATACATACACAAGAATACAACTTGTATACTACTTATACTATACTGCACTTATACACTGTGATTTTATTCACTTACTACGCAAAATACACTTTGCTATACACACCGAAATGAATAACATTTCAAGAAATACATTTTCTAAGAGTACACACCACAGTAATATATACTGAATACACATACATGTACATAATTACATATGGAATACGTGACTACGTTGACATTGACTCATGTGAGATTAATTCAAAACAACAGTATCAAATTATGTAAATTACAAGTATACAATTGCAATAATATTATATAAAACAAACTTACCTCAGTCGTGATGAATGTTGCTCACCGGAAATACATACAAATTTAAATGAATAATACAATGGAAATTAGGTGTGGTCAGTAAAGAGAGCAAAAACGAACACTCCTTTCAGTAGCAAATGCTTTCTAAAAAGTGACCACGAATGCATGTGAAACCGGTTAGTTTTTCACGGTTGACCAATACACTGAGGCTCTACACGATACATTTAAACCTAAAAATAACACAGGTAAATTTTGAGGGTCTAAAGGGTGGACAATAATATGGACATTTAAATCTGAATGTGACATATACACATTGTGTTACCAAGAATTAAGTTTTCAAGGCTTCGAGAAATTCGCATTTTGACTTATTTCAAAGCGGGACAGTGATTCAGGAGCCAGTTTTGGAAAATATTTTAATTCAGATGCAACATCTTGTATCATATATTACAAGAGGCACGAGGTCATAGCGTCTCCGACCTGTGCGTTCTACAGGACTATAGCATCTAATTAATACATGTATTTGTAGTTGAAAGTTGATTTTAAAACAATTAAATGTATACACCTAACTTCTCCTTTTATAGTTTTTTTTTATACGCAGTAAAAGATTATTGGGAATTAAACAAATGTTTATATTCTTTACATAAAAAGTCTGTTTCAATATTTGATTATACTGATATGCGTTTGCCTTGACATCAATTCTTATTTTGGACAAGATGAGGATCTGCTCCCACTATGCAGGAAGGTCCGACGTGTCGAGAGTTTCCGGATTACTTCGTGTACTCGAGTTCCCTGCACCGCTAAATACTGGCCGCCATCGTGTAGAAAAAAATGGTGTGTGTGTGTGTGTGTGTGTGTGTGTTGTTGTTGTTGTTTTCTGAGGGGGGGGGGAGAGATGTGGTAAACTTACTAAGACTCCTATCATGAAAAGTAATAAAAATGATGTTTACAACTAGCGAATTGTACGAATAATGGAAGAATTTCAACAAAGGACTCGTATCAGGACATCTAACGCTCTGTAGACAGCGCAAAAAGTTGTTACCAGAGTAGAGGAAAATTCTGAAGATATTACAGATATTTAGAATGTATCAAATACAATGTCACTGACACATAATTCCTGAAATCCACAGTTTCACCTCTTGGGAATCTAAAGGGACTCTAGACAAATTGCCACTTCTCACCCGAATCTAAATAATAATGTTAACCGTCAAACGTAAACCGTCCTTTTTGCTCTTTTTCTCAAAACATTGGTCTGCCACTTTGGCGGACATACAAGAAAAAAGTATTTTTCTTAGTTTATTAATGTTATTAACATGAAATAAAGTTGCATTTTGAACATTCCAAAATTTGTCAACCAGTTACTTAAACGCTGCGGCCGTAGTTGATTGTTATATGAGATACATGCTAGCATGTATAGTAAAACTTATTATGTACAGGAAATCCAATGTAAAATACACGAAAATTGACTGGTTATACCACTGTGACATTCACATCCATTGACATGCCATGTTTATGGCAGGAGCCATGGACGTGAAAGCAAATATCAGAGAAATGTAAGCGTCTCCTGTTTGGCAAACCATATTCGCTATAAATGCCAATAACAAAAAATTTTCTAACACATGCGAGATGAATATATATGTAAAATAAGACATGTAGATGTGTTATGCATACATTCCATCTTTACATGACCAAGGTTTTATGCATACTTCCCTCCCACAAACTATTCCAAAAGCCAACCCATACCAAACACAATGTACTATTTGAAAATAATTCATCCAAAGAAATCACCATATTATTAGGTCTTCCAATAGAGAATCAAATGTTAAATTGTACGCCCAGCTTTTGAACAACGACTTTTCCTCGCACAAATACATTAATATTATGAAGACACATTCAAATATGGTGTGTATGTATTGTCTTACCCGGCATAACATCTAGGTACTCATACCATATATACATCAATGGGTCATTATGAAAATGAAGTCCAACCAGATGTTTGATCCAGAGTATTTCTGTCTTAGATCTCAGACCCACACTTCTCTCTCTGCAAGTTGAAACTTTTTACAATTTTTCAGTGCATGCTTACATTCAATGAAAAAAGAAAGAACAGGATGAAAATGAACATCGTTTTCAGTCTTACAAAAAAGTTCTAGACAATAAAAACCGGGTTCAGGAAATCTCGCCATTATTGTGACAAACTCATCTTCTGCGATCGCTCGAATAAATTCATCATATCCTGTGAAGCATGACCGCAATCTTGGTTTCACTTCTACTTTGGTCGAAGTGAAACCAAGATTGGTTGGTATTTTATATTCCACGTCCCCGCTTTCCACCACCATCTGAGCATGAAATTTGGTTTTGTCTTCAAATCCAAATTTAGAAACGTGCGGATAAACACCCCACAACGGTCGCCAAATCGGAAACGGTTGCGCATTTGGGAGCACTTTCTCACAGACCAAGGTATATCTTACAATTTCAATTTCTGGTTCATTGTTGCCTCTAAGCCGTCCAGTTAAAATGACGTCATATTTACCGACCAGTGGAGGTCGTATTTTAACAGTGAATATGCCCTTATCTTCCATCTTAACAAAAGTGTAGGACTTCAAATCTCCAATATCAAAACTCGAACAAGACAGAATAACATCAAAAGCGGTCAGATTGCAATGCTTATCTTTTACAGTAATTTCTACCTCCTTTTCCATCACAATATCCTTATTTTTATGTGAAGTCACGGTGACGTCACACGACATGGCCTCATCACTCAACAACACAGAGCGCTGAAACGATGACAGATGTAATGGTTCCTCGAGAAGTTGCAAGTTTCTTTGTTCATTGTCGTCTGGAAAATGATGAGCAATAAAATGTACAGGCTTCGTCATGAAGTAGAAACCGCTTGGTCTCCTAATGCATTGACCGTCTTTGTGAAGAATCTCTGCCCCACAAGCACAGTCTATGATCTTCCATGAGTTATCCAAGAAAACGTGTGTCCAATAATGTTTACCTCTCATTCCTTTAGCGTTCTTCAAATGTCCACATATCTGCCTACATGTTATATTGGCATCCCTATAATAAATCAAATCTTATTTCTAATTAACGTGTTATTAATTAATTAATACCTTGCGTTTTCCTAAAACAAATCATTGAAAATGAGGAAAAAATCTAAAGTACAAGCCGGAGTCGGACACCAAACATAAACTTCACACTTTCCTCTGATTTATACTATCGTTTCTACCCATGTAGTTTGTATGTCATAAATAAAGTAAGATAATTTTGTGAGACGTTTCCGATGTTAATAGGAGGCTGAATTAGCCTCAATATTCACTCTGGACTTCATTTTCATTTTCTCAAATGTACCATTTACGATCTTCGAACTCCATTTACCTTCTCGAACATTTGTGCACAAATCATAGAAGAAAAAATATATATATATATTTAACCTTGCATTACGATAATTAAGCAAGGAAGTTAAATGGTTTCGTGTAGCATTGAAAACAAAATAAATTCCATATGTCCACATTGTTATAAATATTTGGAGAAAAACTGGAAGAACTCTTCATACTTCAGTAGTGCGTATTCAAAACATCAGCATCAACACTAAAAATCAGACAAAGGCTTAGTTACTGTCAACCCAAAGTTTTGCTTGGCCGTAAGTCAAAGAGAGACGTACATAGAACATCTTATCAGACCAAGCAGTCGTTTTTGATATCAAGTACATGGGCTATAGACATTCATAAGCACAGAACCATAACTTACTTGCACATCAGAGAGAACAGCAAGGACATCCCATTAGAGTCAGCCTGTAATGTCTGAAGGATGGTCAATGGATCTGAAGTTATTTTCTCATCAGAAAGCCTGACAATATAGTCATACAATAATATGAACATGTTCTAATCAGTTCTTACATTAGTGGCGAAAGACTTTTTACACTAGTACCAAAGTTAGACAAAGCCTTTCAGAAAACTTACCAAGAACGCAGTATGTCAGGGTGAATCCTATCCCTCTGTAACCAGATTTTATCCACAGTTCATTGGAATGAGTACAATATAAATGTGCCATACATCATCTTACAATGTACCTTATGACCCCGAGTGCTTATGACCTCTCTCTCTCTCTCTCTCTCTCTCTCTCTCTCTCTCTCTCTCTCTCTCTCTCTCTCAAAAATTCTGAATAAATCTGCTTCTCTGTAAAATGACAGGGAAAGTGAAAGAATAGATTGGAAACCTTACCCGTTGACGATTTTATCACGTCAGATCCTGCTAGAAAATGAATCTACCTGATATTGTGTGTGATCCAGGTGTAGAATGACCGCAAGGTATCGACTTGTCCATTAGCCCCTGCTCTAAGCTTTGTTACCAATTCATTCAAGGATTTAAGTTTCACATCTTTGCATTGCTAGGTAAGAAAAATGTCATTGCTTAATGAATATAAACTGTTCACACATGAAAACGTATGTTACACGAAATTGAAGAAACGCGAATACAAAGCTATTAAAGAAAGTGCAAAATATTTACCAACTACATGTACAGCTATAGGAGTTATCTTTCCAATTAATCATTAACATCGTTCTTAACATGGTAACATCAGTGGAATATTCAAATACAGTAAGCTGTGTGAAAATTATGTAACATGGAATGTTCTCTTTGCAGTCATATAGTATTTCAAGCTAAATGAGTGAGTAATCATTTTATATTTGCAATGACCTCAAAGTCGATAAAAACATCAAATTTACATGATACATATAAGCATATGTAAGCGCAGAGAAATGACGACATAAAAATATATAAATGTAATTTAACAAATCTTCATCGGACAATTTACAGAACTGCAATCTTGAACAGAAAAGAACACAAATTCAAACACTATGAAAATAATATATAAAGAAGTACTATATTGCTGTTGTTACATGTGTAAGATAGCCTGATAAAATTTGGAGGGGAAACTAATTATATACACATATAAATTGTATAAGTTTTCGTTAAATCATTAAAACATGTTTCGAAACATTATATGTGCATCTCAATTCATGCTATGAAACTTGTACGTGTACTTAGATAGCAGTACTAGTATATCGAAGACCAACAGTGACAGTCATCTGTGACCACGCCAAGAATGCCTTACCTCTATGACGAAACGGTCTATCCGAGCGAATTTATCACAGTTGCACATCCTAACAATACTGATATCTCTGTCCATAGGATAAATTTGTGCGGAAGCTGAGCTACCCATCCTAGTGATGCACGTGCATTCATGCGCTGTCAGATTGTCAAAACATAAACCCACAGTGGGTTTAGAGGACAGGTTGTTGTTTTATGAAGCTCAAATTGCCGTCGTGACGATACACACTGTAGTTATGGAATTTATTGAATAATTTTGAGGAGATCAGCTTAATCCTCAACACTACGATAAAAGCATGAAATACGACATAAATGTTTGTTCCGTGGTCAACCTCCACACGACAATGCGGCTATTTCTCATAATTTATGATTGTTTAAGATGTTTTTAAAATTACTTCGCAGGTATACATAAATCAAAGTTTGATAAGACGGAGTATGTATGTACCTATTACTTAGGGAGCTTAAGCGCATTACCTATATTCCTCTACTCCTCGAGAACTTTATTGATAGCAACATCAAACTTTGTTTACAAGAGAAATATTCGTGGTCCTTGAATGAGGTTTATTTCGGGTAATAATTAGATTTAGTTAAAAGGCTAAGTGGAAACTACGATCGGACCATATATAGTTTGTATTATGTCCGAAATTCACATAGGTGTAACTGATATACTTATTGTATTAATGGATTACCTATTGTTACCATCAGTAGTAGTACATGCATGTAATAGTGATTTTAATGTGAGTTTGAATGTGAAAAGATAACGCAAAAACAAAGTGAAATGTTATCTTTGTATGATTTAAGATTGAAGTCTGATAAATTTCATTAATTTGTCCGTGTGATATTAAGGTGAAGGCATAAAATTAGCTGTAGCCTTAACTAGATTAGAAGGAACAAAAGTTCTATAGATTGACGTTTTCTTAAAAGAAGAAATATGGGTAAATTATATCCTTTACAATAAATTGTAGCAAATACCAACATCTTTTTTAAATTTATGATTAAAGGACATGTGATAAATATAATATGCCTGTATTTAATACAATTTGTTGTTTCAGATGGTTTGGTTTTGTGGAAACTTTGACAATGATAACCTTTATGCTCCTTAGTATTTATTATGGAAATGATACATGTATATGTGTAACCGCAGTCAGTTGCATGTTTATAAGGGCGGAAGGGGAACATTCCCCATAAAAAGCAAGAGAGAGAGAGAAGGAGAGACTATCATCTGTAATTGTCTAAGCGACGGAATGGTATGAATCCGAAAATCGTAAATCTATTTGAATTCTCCGAATCATTTTGGCTAAGTTTAATTATAGGTCGGTGTGGACATTCCCTCCTAGAGAGAGAGAGAGAGAGAGAGAGAGAGAGAGAGAGAGAGAGAGAGAGAGAAACTATCATCTGAATTTGTCTACGCGACGAATTGGAATGAATCCGACAATCGTACATTTATTTGAATTCACCGGGCCATTTTGGTTAAGTTTAGGTATTCAACCCCAGCCTCTCCCCATTCCTGACTGAAAAGCATTCATGGTATATGCAGGCTGCATTCATATTTCTCAAAAATCCCTATAGATTCTGCTGAATTATTCACGTATAGGATTAAGACTGGATGGAGCGTAGCGAGCCATGTCTTTCTCATATAGAAACATTAAAAAGAAACCTTCTCACTGGCCGTCTAAGGTGGTTAAAATTATTTTGACATTTGGTTATTCGCATTTATGCTTCACACCCGGACATGCTAATTAGTCGTTTATCTTGATTGACGCCCTGAAACAACATCCTCCGTCTTTCTCTGAAGACATTTTCTTCACGATTGAGACGACTATTTTGACGACGTCTGTTAGAAGTATTGGTCGTGAGAAAAGGCAAAAGATGATGGAGGATTTGGAGATACAGATTTATTAGAAAATCAGGTTTGACAAAATTCACCACAGGTACAACCAGAATAACAAGGAATGGGAAAGACATAATATTACATAAAGCTAATGCGACACTCATTTACGACAGCGGAAATGTGCGGGTTTTGGGTTCGTAAACCCTCAAATTAACGGAGATTCCGAGGAGGCTTCGTCCAGTTGGTCTCCCCATCAGGGCTCCGTCCTAGACCAATCTGATTAAAATCATATCTTTATTCCGCTTCTCTATTTGTCCCATTGCGGATAATATCTGGAGAAACCCCGTAATGGGTCATGTTCCGATGAACTCTGATTACGTTTCAGTCACCGAAATCATTATTCCCCATAGCCAATCAATGAATCGGCTAGGCACGTGCTAGTAACGCAATATGTAACAAACACAGTTCAAAAACTACCTCGTAGGCCCTAAGAATGTGTAGCCGACTCACTGATTGGCTGATTATCAGAGTTCGCCAGAACAGAACAGAGATGCGGAATAAATTAAACTTTATTTTCCAACGATTGAGAAACAAGTTAACAACTATATAAATCTTGCTCATTGGCACGGATCTTGGCGTAAGGGTGTCTTTTGTGTGGGAGGAAACCGGAGTATGCGGAGAAAACCCACGAAGCCAGGTTGGTGACAGCCCCACCATCTCACGTACCACATCGGGAATCGAACCCGGGTCGCATTGATGAGAAGCGAGCGCGCTATCAACTGCGCTACCTGGCCCTCAGATGCGGAATAAATATAAGGTTTTAATCAGAATGCGCCCTAAACCTTCTAGGTTCCCAGACCCCTGGACTGAGCTCGATCCTAACTCCGAAACCTGGATCAGACCCCGGCAATAGTGTGTGTGTGTGTGTGTGTGTGTGTGTGTGTGTGTGTGTGTGTGTGTGTGTGTGTGTGTGTGTGTGCGTGCGTGCGTGCGTGTGTGTGTGTGTGTGTGTGTGTGTGTGTGCGTGCGTGCGTGCGTGCGTGCGTGCGTGCGTGCGACCAATGAGTTCCAACTAAAGATGTAACTTCCCCTAGATTCTTTACCAAAATATTTCGGTTTTTTTTATGATTGGTACATAAAACAAATACAGTGGGAATCCTGGGATCCTTTATTTCAGACACGTAATGGCGCATTTGATTTAACGTTTTCGGCTTTAATGTTGTACAGAATAGCTCCATCCCCTACATTTCTGAATTTCTTCGGTTACTCAAAACTAAAGTAACGTACGAGGGAAATATTATATGTTTACTTTTTGAACAAATATTTTGTGATCTACAAAAATCACCAACCTGTAATTAAATTTCTTACACATTTACTGTCGGCTCTTGAGAATAAAACGTTTTGCATATATGTATATCTTTTATTTTAATATTAAAAGATATACTCCATCAGTTTCTATGGTAAGCCGGTGTGGCATAGTGGATAAGGTGCTCGGCTCGTGATCGAGAGGTCCTGGGTTCGACTCCCGCCCTTGGCACACCGGTGTTCTGTCTTTCGGATGAGACGGTAGACGTGATACGTAAAAGATCCCTCACTTCTTCGGGTGGGTCTGTTGCAAAGGTCTAAATTTGTATGCAATGCATCAGGCAGATGCCGTCACCATATAAGTGAAATAATCGTGGAGTGACGTAAAACAATAATTAATCAATCAATCAGTTTTTATGGCAGCTCTGGGTTATACAGACGCATTGCTCGGTATCTTAGCATTTTACAAACACGTCATTGGTGGGTGTATGTCCCTACAAAGAATAGAATATCTGATACATCAGCAGTCAGAAGCATCGTGCTCATCGTCATCTCTGATACATCAGCGGGCAGAAGCATCGTGCTCATCGTCATCTCTGATACATCAGCCGGCAGAAGCATCGTGCTCATCGTCATCTCTGATACATCAGCGGGCAGAAGCATCGTGCTCATCGTCATCTCTGATACATCAGCGGGCAGAAGCATCGTGCTCATCGTCATCTCTAATACATCAGCGGGCAGAAGCATCGTGCTCATCGTCATCTCTGATACATCAGCGGGCAGAAGCATCGTGCTCATCGTCATCTCTGATACATCAGCGGGCAGAAGCATCGTGCTCATCGTCATCTCTGATACATCAGCAGGCAGAAGCATCGTGCTCATCGTCATCTCTGATACATCAGCGGGCAGAAGCATCGTGCTCATCGTCATCTCTGATACATCAGCGGGCAGAAGCATCGTGCTCATCGTCATCTCTGATACATCAGCAGGCAGAAGCATCGTGCTCATCGTCATCTCTGATACATCAGCAGGCAGAAGCATCGTGCTCATCGTCATCTCTGATACATCAGCAGGCAGAAGCATCGTGCTCATCGTCATCTCTGATACATCAGCGGGCAGAAGCATCGTGCTCATCGTCATCTCTGATACATCAGCAGGCAGAAGCATCGTGCTCATCGTCATCTCTGATACATCAGCAGGCAGAAGCATCGTGCTCATCGTCATCTCTGGGAGATAATACTTAAAGGTTCAATACATAAAGATGGATCATCATACTATGATGAGATCGGGCCGAAGGATGAGTAGGAACCCCCTACCAGTCAGCCATGTCCAACGGGAATTTCACAATTCAGCAAGCATTTGGACCTCTTTGTCGTCGTTTTGATTGATTATTGTTTCACGTCACTCCATAATCATTTCATCATTACCATGGGCAGTAACTATACACCCAAGATAACCCACACTAACTGTTCACTATCTGCATTGCAAATACATGTACATCTATATGACACTGTGGCTTTCTAGGATCCGAGTTGTTCTTCAGCTCACTGGAGCCTCGCACCTTAGTCAGATCTGGGTTTAGTCATTACTTTGAGCAAATAGGAAAATCCAAAAGTGCATCTGATGCATTTGTTTTGTATGTTTTAAATATAAATGTATCTACATGTATTTAGAAAAGCTGGGGCAATTCGCTTATTTTCTACGTTTTATCTCTTATTTTATTGTTTTACCATTTTGTCCCTATTTGTAAATGAGCTTATTTGTCCACAACATGCGCTAAAACAGTAAATGTATCAGCATGGCATCCCGTACACACTGTGTATTATCATTAACTGTGATGTCGTAATCAGACAGAGTTCTCTGTGTAAAATGAACCAGCTTTTACCATAAACCAATGGCATTATGGTAATTAATTATATTTCCATACTACTTACAGAGCCATAGTAGCTCTATTGATTAAGTGCTTGACTCGAGGTCGAAAGATCCCGAGTCCTACCGGTGGTTCATCGGTGTTCTGTCCTCCGGACGAGACTGTAAATCCCTAGGTCCCGTGTCACGGCATTGATGACCTATCCTCCGGACAATACAGTAAAATCCTAGGTCCCATGTCACGGGATCGGTGTCCTGTCCTCCGGACTATACAGTAAAATCATAGGTCCCGTGTCACGGTATCGGTGTCCTGTGCTCCGGACAACACAGTAAAGTCCTATGTTCCGTGTCACGGCATCGGTGTCATATCCTCCGGACAATACAGTAAAGTCCTAGGTCCCGTGTCACGGCATCGATGGTTCATCGGTGTCCTGTGCTCTGGAGGAAACAGTAAAACCCTAGGTCCCGTGTCGCGGTATGCGTGGTTTATCGGTGTCATGTGCTCTGGACGAGACAGTAAACCCTAGGTCCCGTGTCATGGTATCCGTGGTTTATAGGTGTCTTGTGCTCCGGAATAGATAGTAAAACCCTAGGTCCCCGTGTCACGGTATCCGTGGTTTATCGGTGTCCTGTGCTCCGGAATAGATAGTAAAACCCTAGGTCCCTTGTCGCGGTATGCGTGGTTTATAGGTGACCTATGCTCCGGACGAGACAGTAAAATCCTAGGTCCCGTGTCATGGTAGGTCTAAGTACGTGCCACATAACACATCCATCACTGCTTCAGGTTGGTCTGTTGTATTTGTATAAATATATCAGTGGAAACATTAGAAAGACGCCGTCCCCTTGAAAAGACAATGATCTTAGTGTGACGTTAAAAAAGAACCAAACAATAATGACTTACAATTACTCAGTACACAGTTTATAATTTCAATAATTTAATCATACATAGACGTATCATATAATACTCAGTTACACAACCATATACTCCTTATTACACATATTCATTGCATGTACAATTGCACTGTTTACTGAAGCAAATAACTTTTTATATAACACTGTTAATATTTTCAATATGCCTTCTGCACCCGTTCTAGAGCCTGTTTACACAGATCATCAAGTTCACCGTCGCTACCTGTGAAATAGATATGATACAATAATTATATGATTAAAACAGAGAATACCGCAAGTACATTAATACAAGCATTTTTAGGAATGGATACAATATACGGAGATCAAAATGAGTATTCTGGTCTCTAACTAACGTTACATGTATTTTGAATTTCACAGTCAAACAGTATTACAGCAAATATGAATAAACGCATCTTATTTATCATTCAGTAATATGTGATATAGATTTTATGGCTTTAAGCATGAATATGTGTTTTCTTTTCATTGCATGTTTTGCTCTGATTGTTGGTCTACATGATATTCATCATAATTATACTACTGTAGAAAATTTAGAGAGTAAATCTCGTGGCCACGGTATCCATGTTACATTGTATGAAGTAAATTTAGACCGTACGTTACACTGTAACATTGTTACATTGTAGTTTGAAAATTCACAACACAGCCTTCGTAGTTTGCCAGCGTAACTCATATCTTTAGAGATAGAATAATCATCCTATTATAAAAGAAAAACTTCAATTTATTGAAATTATACAAAATCTATAGTTGAAAATCTTTAAAGTTATACCACAAAGATGAACAATTCTTTTGAAGAACTTACCATAATCTAATTGTCGTATGTCACACTCAAATATTTTTTCATTGTTAACCCACAATTCAACTTTATTCCAATCTTCCATCTCTTCAAATTCTACAGTGTGACCATCTTTCAACAAGACCGCTAAAATTGATACGAAAACATATCATAGATATAACTTTAAAAACTGGTTAATGAATAGAATTAGATCAATCAAAAATTTGTGTATCTGATAAAATATTTTAGAATTTTGATTAGACTTTGCCTCTTTAGTTTGGTATGAATATGGTATATGCCATGCCTCTTTTCCGTGATATATATATATATATATATATATATATATATATATATATATATATATATATATATATATATATATATATATATATATATATATATATATATATATAAATATATATATATGTGTGTGTGTGTGTGTGTGTGTGTGTGTGTGTGTGTGTTACACGCCATGCCGTATTGTGTGGTATATATATGGTATACGCCATGCCTTTTTTGTGTGGTATATATATATATATGGTATACACTATACCGTCTTTGAGTGAGATATATAGAGATATATATATATATATATATATATATATATATATATATATATATATATATATATATATATATATATATATATATATATATATATATATATATATATATACATGTATATATATATAAATATATATGGCATACGCCATGCCTCCTTTGTGTGGTATATATATCGTATACACCATGCCATCTTTGTGTAGTATATGCGTGTATATGGTATACGCCATACCTCTTTTGTGTGATGGAATGTACTCGTCTCAGTCATCAATAGTGACATATTTATTCAAGGACAAATTTTAGAATTTTTTACATCTTCGTAAACAGAAATGGATGTTTCTGTGTTTTAATTTTACGAAGTAAATAAGCTTCTAAAAGTGCAGAGTACTGTCGTTTACTTTAGTACAATACGATAAATTATATACTAGTAGTCTTAAACTCAAGTGCATTAATTAAAATGTTTATACGTAAAACGACAGTATCATACAAGTGAGTGTTGTAAGGTCTGTTTCTGCATCACAATTAAATTCCTAAATAAATCTAGAAACACTCTGCCTCATTCTATAGACACTATAAAACTCACTATGGTCACCAAAAACTTACTTTCCAATCCTTGTAACCTAGAACATCGATGTTCCACTAATCCACACGCTTCGTAAGGCCCATATGCTATCAACACTCTGGCATTGGCTGGCATTGCTACTATCAAGAGTAATCTGAAAATAAAGCAATCATATATATATATATATATATATATATATATATATATATATATATATATATATATATATTATATATATATATATATATATATATATATATATCGTCGCCTGAGAACCATAGTGCTCTACTGTCAAATTTTTGATTTAGAGAAAATCGAGTTTGAAGTTTTGAATATAATTGGTCGCTTCTACATGCTCTCTAAGATAAAATATATAGATTAATAGCATGCATAAAGCGTCAAAGATTTAATTTAAATCTTTATTTGCCACAAATTATGATCAGGTTTCTTTAAATTTGAAGTTTTTCAAATGTAGATAGAACGTTTTTCTAACTTTTCTTATGAATTTTAGTAGAACCAAAATGTTCTATGTCCATTTTGACCAATGAAAAGAGAGAAAAATATCACGTGATACAGAATGGTACTTTTCCTTTTTCCTATCTATGAATTTGATACTGATTCTTTCCATTGATTACAATAGAAATTATGGAGATAGATAGAACAGAATGGAATTTAGAAAAAATTGACCCTGTCTCCCCCACCACGTACATACTGACCAATGCAAATGTCTGAAAAGTTGCGCAATCCAAAGACGAATCCAATGATATATAGAACTCGATTTTTGTCAAATTGGTAGTTAGAACAGTCTTGTTCTCTCTCTCTCTCTGAGAGAGAGAGAGAGAGAGAGAGAGAGAGAGAGAGAGAGAGAGAGAGAGGCCACAATATAAGTGTAATAGTCTTGAAGTGAAATATTTAAAAAAAACACAAACAAATAAACAAAACCAAGATATTATATAATTCCAAAATACATGTATGTGTCTGTCACTGAGTCCGTAATTTCGAATGTTCAATTGTTCGAAAGTCCTTTATTCAGAAGACCCGATTATTCGAGGGAAGACCTACGAGTCAATTCTTTTGACTGGTCCTGTCTAATTCTTTTAATTAATTACACATGTCTTGTCATTATTATTACATGACTTTCGGGCTATTGGGCCTTCGGACTATCTGACCTTCGATTTACTGGAACTTCGGACTGTTGGGTCTTCGAACTATCGGACCTTCAAATCTTCGTACTATCAGACCCTTGGATAATCTGGCCTTTGGACTATAAGACCCTCGGAGCATTAGGTCTTCAAACTGTCTGATCTTCGCACTGTTGGGTCTTCACACTATTGAACTGCAGGAGTTTCGAACTAATGGGCCTTCGGACTATCGGACCTTCTAACTGTCGGACTATCGGGCTGTCGGACTATAGGGCCTTCAGCCACCGCCATGGAACAGAACATCGTGTGATTGCAGTCTCCATGTGCAAACATCGCGTCCGAACTGGCAGAACATGTATAATAAAATAGGATACGATATGAGATAGACGTGTGAAAATCAGCTCCGCTGTTTTTGTGGATTAATATACATTTCTAGAGTTATATGGATAGTTTACCATCATCAAACATCTGGATATGATATAGTGATCAAATCTGTGGCCAAACAAATCAAGAAGTGATAGTAGTTTTGTGTATTTCAAAAGACTTTAAGAACAAAGGAATTTAAATTAGTGATCGCCATTCGCGGGAAAATACCTACACTACACACGAAAATAACCCGCAGGCATTATGTCTTCAAACAAAGAAAATCATTCCGTAGTAGACAAAGAAGAAAGGAATAAAGGTAACGAAATTAAAGAGGTAAAAGCGAAGAAAGAGGACAAGAAGAAGTTTGTTCAACTTAATCTTAACTCAGTGTCGAACTCAGTGAAAGAGTCTATTGTCTCAAACAAACCTGCAACCAAAAAACAACGTATAAGTAGTTCAGATTCAGCACAAGGAAATTCAATGTCTGAAGAAATAAAAATAATACAGGAAGATCTAAGTGAAATTAAAGGCAGTATGATTAAAAAATCAGACATACAACAAATTGTAAATAGTGCCGTGACGGAAATCATTACACAAATGAAAAATGAAATCAAAAAAGAAATAGTGGAAGAAGTCAAACAAGACCTAAAAAAAGAGCTCAAATCAGAAATAATCGAAGAAGTAAACGAAGGAATTGAAGAACTAAGACAAGATCAGGTAGAAGAAACAATGAAATTAACAGACACAATGGACGGCTTTAATCTTGATATGGACTCCCTTCGCGAAAAAATAACGTCACAAGCAAAGGAAATCAGACAACTAAACAAAAAGGTAACAGAATGTGAGAAGATGATGAGAACTGCAGTCACCATGGCCAACAATAATCAACAGTACTCGCAGAAAAATAATATCAAAATCCTAAACTGGCGAGAATCTCCTCGGGAAAATCTGCGATCCGAGTTTTGTCGCATAGTGAAAGAGAAAGCTGAAGTAAATATTCATCCAGCCGAGGTCTTAGCAATTCACCGTATTCCGGGCAACAAAAGTGGACCGAAGCCTGTCATAGTGAAATTAATAAACTCAGAAAAGAAAACAGAAATTATAAGGAAAAGGCAAGTTATCAAAGACATTTTTTTCATGTTTGATCACATTACACAGATGAATGCAGGCTTGATTAAATCTTTAAAGCAGTGTGATTCTATCCATTCAGCGTGGTACTTCAATGGTAGAGTGTTCGCATTGGATCTAAAGGGCGAGCGTCATAAGGTTGATCTGTTCGATGATCTCAGCCATAAATTTAAAGCTTAAACTCCGAAGCGTATATGCCACGATACCACGGTTGAGTTGAAAATTCCACCTGACAGCAAATTCACGGACTGATTGTTAATCCCTACCTGTATGCTCAGGGACAGTCTCTCGGACTTCTGTATGTATTGTGTGTTGTGCTTTGTACTGTGTTTTGTGTATGAATGTTTGGATATATGGAAATTATTTGGGCAACATCTTAAAGTGGTAAGCCATAACATCTCATTATTTGTACTCATTATAGTATGCACTGCGTTGTATACTTTGGTTTATATATATATATATATATATGTCGTATACATATCTAAGTATATATTTTGTATTTGCGTGAACTTTAACCTTTCATGAGTATCAAGTTTCTTACTCTTAATTGTAGAGGTCTTAATGGCATGGAAAAGAGGCGGGATGTTTTAAATTATTTAAAACAAAAGAAATGCTCTATATACTTTTTACAAGATACTCATTTTACCTCAGACGACCTTCACCTTGTTCGATCCTTATGGGGCTATGAAGTTTACTTGAGTCCGGGAAAATCTGACTCAAGGGGTGTGGCCATACTGCTGAATAATAACTTTGAATTTAAAGTCTGTAATACAGACACTGACAACAATGGAAATCTCATTTCCATAGAAATTTTCAAAGAAAAAAAATATAACACCCTCCTTGTTAATGTTTACGGTCCAAATAAAGATTCTCCTGAATTTTATGATAAGCTTTTCGACACCCTCAATAATTACAGTGGAGAATTTGTAATATTAGGTGGCGACTTTAATCTTGTACAAGACCCAAAGATTGATTACAGTAAATACAAAAACACTAATAATCCAAAATCAAGACAAGCGTTGTTAAATATAAAAGAAAAATTAAAGTTACAAGATCCTTGGAGGGTGAATCACGAGAACACAAAAAGATATACGTGGTTCGGACCTGCAGACAAAAAAGCCAGGCTGGACTTTTTTCTTATTTTAAATGAACTTATGACTTTTGTAGATAACTCAGCTATTAACCCTGGCTATAGAACTGATCATTCTATTGTTGAATTTAGTGTTTTACTATCAGATTTTGAAAAAGCCAAAGGATTTTGGAAATTTAATAATTCTTTATTAAAAGACCAAGAATATATTGAAGGTGTAAAAAATATAATTCTGTTGTTAAAACAGCAGTATGCAGTCACACCCTATGTACGTAATAAAATAAATGAAATTGATACTACAGATCTTGTACTATGTATTGACAATCAATCATTCTTTGAGCAAATCCTTTTACAAATACGAGGATATACCATCGAATTTAGCTCAAGAAAGAAAAAAGAAAAACGTAACCGAGAAAAGTTATTAGAACAACAAATATCTGAACTCGAAAAATCAACATTAAATATCGATCAAGAACATCTTAAACGTCTAAAATTGGAACATGAGAATATTCGTAAAGAATATATCAACGGTTTATTTATAAGAACACATGCTAAATGGATCGAAGAAGGTGAAAAGCCAACTAAATATTTTCTCAGCTTAGAGAAAAGAAATTACATAAATAAAACTGTCAACAGACTCATAGATGACCAAGGTCATATCATCACTGGTCAAAAAGCTATTCTCTCTGAGATTGAACATTTTTATCAATCTCTATATTCTAATAAAGACTCTGATTTAGAAGATATTGATTTAAACACCATCATAGATGGGACGAATATTAACACTCTGAGTGAAGAAATGTCTTTATCTATAGAGGGTTATATTACTAATGAGGAGGCCAAGCTTGCTTTAAAAAATATGAAAAATGGAAAATCGCCTGGCCCTGATGGGTTTACTACTGAATTTTTCAAGTTTTTTTGGTCCGATATTGGCAATTTTTGGTTACGATCTGTCAATACAAGTTTCGATAAAGGTGAATTAACTTTAACTCAAAAACAAGGTATAATAACAATACTTCCAAAGGGGGATAAACCAAGAGAATTTCTGAAGAACTGGAGGCCTATCTCATTACTGAATATATCTTATAAAATTTTATCTACCTGTATTGCAAACAGATTAAAATCAGTTTTATCTTTTATCATACATGAAAACCAACGAGGTTTCATGAAGGGGAGATACATTGGTGAAAATACCCGTCTTATCTATGATGTCTTACAATATACTAAAACAGCAAATATACCTGGAATTTTGCTTCTTATCGATTTCGAAAAAGCTTTTGATTCTGTGTCCTGGTCATTTATGTATAAATCTCTACAATTTTTCAATTTTGGTTCAGATATTATTAAATGGATCAAGACCCTATATCATGATGCAAAATTATGCGTAATTCAAAATGGATATTTCTCAAAATTTTTTAATATAGGACGTGGCTGTCGTCAGGGTGATCCCGTGTCATCACATATTTTTAATATCTGTGTAGAAATTATGAGTATAATGATCCGCCAAAATATAAATATCAAAGGTATTCATATTGGTGAAGAAATATGCTTACTACAGTATGCAGATGATACTGTTTTATTTCTAGATGGAAGTGAAAAATGTTTAAAATCTGCGCTTGATTTATTATTTCAGTTTTCAAAATATTCTGGCTTAAAGCCAAATATTACAAAAACAAGAGCCATTTGGATTGGCTCAAAGGTACACTGTGAGGACATTCTGTGTAAAACACACAATTTAGAATGGTCTGATACGCCATTCAATATACTGGGAATAAATTTCACATCTGATTTAAAAAATATGGAAAAATTAAATTTTGATAAAAAACTAATCCAAATTGAAAAAAATATACATTCCTGGAATAAACGTAAATTATCTCCTCTTGGTAAAATAACTGTTATCAAGTCTTTACTTATCCCAAAATTAATACATTTATTCATAACACTTCCCAGTCCATCAGAAATTTGGATTAGTAATTTGGAAAAAATTCTATTCAAATTCATTTGGCATGGCAAACCAGACAAAGTATCTAGAAAGTTACTACATTAAGACTTCCATCTGGGTGGGTGCCGTATGACTCACATCAATTCTTTTATAAAATCACTTAAGCTAACATGGTTTAGAAGACTTGCATCTGAAACAAGTGATACACTAAAATCAATATTTAATTTCATTGTAAAGGTAATTTCACATTTCTATGTCAGTTTGGATCAGATTATCCAAAATACTTATCTGAAAACATTGAAAATCAATTCTGGAAAGAATTTTTAATAGTCTTACATGAATTCATCTTTCTAAGCTCTATTAAATTAACTTTAAATGTATCACAAAATCCCCTTTGGTATAATCCTAGTATCCACATTGATGGTAAATCTGTTATGTTTAAACCATTACAGCAAAAGGGGTTCCATATTGTTTCAGATGTTCTTCAAGAAAATGGAAACTTCATACCATATGATGAGTTAAAACAAAAACATAATATTAATTTACCCTTTACCTGTTATTTTGGACTAAAAAAATCTATACTAAAGGCATGGCCTCACCTAGATGGAAGTTTTGAACACACAGAATGTCCTCATAAACCAAGTTTCATATACATTATTCTGAAAACAAAGAACGGGTCAAAACATATATATGACTTGTTTTTAGAAAATATTCAACATAAATCAAAGCATGAAAATAAATGGAAATCTGTATTGGATCTAGACAATACATTTGATTTTAAAATATACTACAATCTTTTACACCATTGTACCAGAGATTCCAAATTAAAATGGTTTCAATATAGAATATTTTACAGAATTCTTGGTACAAATAAGATCCTTAATGATTGTAAGATCAAATCAAATAGTACATGTAGTTTGTGTGGGTCCAATACAGAAACAATAGAACATTTGTTTTTTCATTGCTACTATACACAGCAACTTTGGATACAACTAAAACAGTGGCTTGAACCACAGTATACATGTAATATAAACTTGAATTTTACTATCAATCATATTCTATTTGGAATTCCTGGTAAAAACAATAAAGCAATTAATACTGTTTTGTTATTAGTAAAATACTATATATTTACTAAATCTAGACAAAATGTTCATCTCAGTTTTAATGAATTAAAACATAATATCTTAACATATTATAAAGCAGAAAAAATGTCATACGTTCTTAATATGAATCTGAAAGAATTCATCAATAAATGGAATGCTATTGAAAACATTATAACTAACATAAATTAAATTACATTATTATTATTGAAATCTTTATAACTTATATCATGTATCTCTACTACATTTCACCATATTAGTATAGGTTTCATAGTGCGTTACAGGTATACGTATGTTTAAGCACCTATATGTATGTATATTTGTACATGTATGTATGTGTATGTATATATATATATGTGTGTGTGTTTATATGTAGGTAATGGTATATGTATATGTGTATGTATATGTATATGTAGGTGTATGTGTATGCATACATGGATACAAAAATAAAACCTGTGTATGATGCGTATGTGCATTGGATTTACATTTAAGATATTTACCCAGTATTTATTATTGGTGCCTATCAAAACTGTACAAATGGATGGACATTATATGCTTAAACCACTTATTTTTGTAATGATATATATTTATATATATACAGTTATTTAAACATATCATGTTCTGTGATTTGTGAGTGTAAGTTGTGAGTGCTGTGAATGTATTTTGTCTTATATATGTTGTGCTGTTATGTATGTTTATATTGAAAATAAAAAAAAAAAAAAAAAAAAAAAAAAAAAAAAAATTTATAATAAAATATACATTGTGGAACCCCATGCACACAAGCGTATAAGGCACCAAATAAAAAGCATGGACCCAAACCTAAATAACCTTCTAAGGTGGTCATGCATGTATTTACGTTTATTGTCATAGAAGAGGTTAATTCATATTACATTATTTTTAAACTTCAGCAGAAAAAGTATTGCGGAAAAAGTAGGCTAGCGGAAAGGCTCTTTGTACCAACGTATATGGAGCATTGCACAACGGAACAAGGAGTCGTCGAATGGAGTCATCAGTCAGCCCTTTTAGCACCCATTCCCTTCCTATATCAGTGCATATAAAATAAGCAAAAGAGCCTACGCGAATAAATGCCGTTGATCGCAAGGCAGGTTGACCTCATAATAGACTGTCGTGTATGGCCGTACTGACACTTTCGCCTGGTACACACACAGTAGCATGGCCGTAGGAACCGGCGCCAGGGGAGGGGGGACCCCCCCCCCCTTTTTTTTTTTTGCCGATCATAATTGTTTCATACGTTGTTTTCTAATAAATTTACTACACTGTTTTCATTAAATTATTAACAAGCAATTGATTTGCAGTCTTATGAGTTGTATTGCAGCAGTATGTATAAATTTGTTCTTTTCTTACCGAACATTAATACTAGTACAAATTACTTTCATCATGCAAAAATAAAAAGTGTTCGGGTTCTGGAAAACATTTACTCATGCAAATATAGGCACAATTTCCCGTTCCCCTTAGTGCCTCTGAGTCAAAATGACAGGCTCTGAACCATCTCCAAAGCAGAGTTGTCGTTCCTTTACAATCCACACATTAAAGGGAGTGCAAGGACCGTAACTCTGCTTTGGAGATTGGCTCTGAACACTGTTTATCCATGTTTGGGAGGTGGAAATGAGTTTATTATTAACTGTCAGCATTGGCGGAATTTTTTTTGCAACCCCCTTTGGTCGGGAAACTTTACCAAAAAAGTTATTTTCGGCCATTTTCAAGGCCGCAACACCCCCCTTTCCAGACGAATAGTGAAAATGGTAGTCATGGCAGGCTGCAACCCCCCCCCCCCTTTTCAAAATTTTCCAGATATGCCTATGGCCAGTGTCTAGCGACCCGGTATATGCGATTCAAGCAAGACTCCTTGGCACAAAAAGTGGCTTAAAACAGAGGTATCATATTGCAAATTTTGTTCTGAGTTTGCCCCCCTCCCACTTTTGAAATGCTTTCTATGGGCCTGAATTGTTTGTGACTGCCATACGGTAAAACGTTATTCACTACTCTATGGTACTGTTCTTCCTGTATCTGGCTTGTATTTTTGCATTGTTTCTTAAAACCGATGAAAAGGAAAACATAAAGGGGACAAATAAGCATTGATTGTATATAGAAATGACTGAAGGTCGACGTAATATCTTTGATATTGTGCCAAAATCAGTTAAACTTGTCAAGAGGCCCACTTTGGCCTATATCACTCACCTGAGCACAATTTACTCATTCACAAACTACAAAGAGTTTGATGAAATCAGCTGATACATACATTCTATTGCTGATTGTGTTTTTGACAATCGACAAAAGACTGAAAAATTGCATTTCTACACGAAATAAATCAAGACAACGATACAACAAGAGTTCTCAGAAGACAACATAGCTCGCCGGTAGGGGTCATAATCATCTCATGGACATTAAAAGCAAAGATTTATAAATCTGTGATTTGTTTTGAAAAGTAAGTCAAAGTTCACGGTCAAAGTCTTGAGGTCAAAATGAAAATTTTGGTCATATGGAATTTACACAGGAAAAATCAAAGCTTTATCTCTAATAGTCCAAAGGATGAAAAACCCAGAACAAAGTTTGAAAAGTAGGTCAAAGTTCAAGGTCATTAGCACCAATGAAAGTTCTAGTCATAAGGAATCTACATGTGAAATATCAAAGGCCCATTTCTAATGGTTGAAAAGATATTACCTAGGTTAAAGTTTTTTAAAAGTAGGTGAATGTCTTAGGTAAATGTCATGAGCTAAAAAGTCAGGGCACCAAACATAAGTTCTGCTTATAAGGAATCTATATGTGAAATATCAAAGCCCTATCTGTAATGGTAGAAAAGATATGACCAAAGGTAAAGTGTTTGAAAAGTAGGTCAAAGTCCAAGGTCAAGGAAATGTGGTTAAAAATAATGGCAAAAAATGAATGTTCTGGTTATTAAAAAAATATACATGTGAAATATCAAAGTTCTATCTTTTTGGTTCAAAAGATATAACCCAGGCAAAAGTTTTTGTAAAGTAAGTCAAAGGTCAAAGTCAAGAGGTAAAAAATATTGCAGCAAATGAAAGTTCTGGTCATAAGGAATCTACATTTAGAATATCACAGTTCCATCTCTAATATTTCAAAAGATATAGCCAGGGTTGTAGTTTTTGAAAAGTAGTTCAAAATCCAAGGTCATGGTTACAACATCAAAAGTGATAGTACCGAATGAAATATCTGGGCATGAAGAATCTGTTTATGAAATATCTGAATCTTATCTCTTATGGTTCAAAAGCATTAGCCAAGGTTAAAGATTTTCGGACAATGGATGCCGGGATATGACATTAGCTCCCCAAACATTTGTCCCAGCAAGCTAAAATTATGTGAAAAAGTTTTAAAGTCAGAATTCTTTTTTTCCTTTTTTTTATCTCAAATAATAATTAAAATCTTATTTTGGTGTAAAATGAACCAACAAGAGTAACACCTAGCGTGGCTTAATACGTCCGTCGCTAACTTTGGACAGGATCAATTTGAACGTATGGTTTTATTACCTTAAAACATGGGTCTCTTTGGTAATATTTTTATGAAAGATTGAAATCCAAAAAGAGGAATCCAAGTCCCATAACTCTGTAACAACAAAATGGAATTTGCTCAAAACTGAAAAGTGGCTTCCCCTACACTATTTAAGCATTCTGTATAATTTTCATTAAAAACAACTGAAGTTTACTTAAGTCATCGTGTTACATAGCATTTCCATAGCATCTTATCCCAGAAACAAGTTTTTATTCACTTTGCAATGTTGTGACCTTGACCTTTGACCTATGACCTTGGGTCAAGGTCATGACACACCCTTGGGTCCTAAGTAACAACTCTCTATTATTGAAATTAATGCGCAGGGCAAGAAGTTATGGCCCGAACAAGGTTTTATTGACTTTGCATGTTGTGACCTTGACCTTTGACGGTCAAGGTCATAACACACCCTTGGGTGCTAAGTAACAATCCTGTGAAATATTTTTGAAATCCATGCACAGGGCAGAAAGTAATGGCCTAGACAAGGTTTTACTTACTTTGTATGTTGTGACCTTGACCTTTGATCTCTGACCTTGAGTCAAGGTCATTACACACCCTTGGGTCCTAAGTAACAATTCTGTGAAATATTATTGAAATCCATGCACAGGGCAAGAAGTTATGGCCCAAACAAGGTTTTACTCACTTTGCATGTTGTGACCTTGACCTTTTACCTATGACCTTAGGTCAGGTGTTACAATTCTGTGAAATATTATTGAAATCCATGCACAGGGGAAGAAGTTATGGCCCAAGGTTTTATTCCCCTTCAATGTTATGACCTTGACCTCTGACCTATGACCTTGGATCAAGACCATGATGCACCCTTGAGTCCTAATTAACAATTCTGTACACTATTATTGAAATCCATGCACAGGGGAAGAAGTTATGGCCCGGACAAGGTTTTACTCACTTTGCATGTTGTGACCTCGACCTTTGACCTATGACCTTGATTTGAGGTCATGACACACCCTTGCGACCTAAGTAACAATTCTGTAAAATATTATTGAAATCCATGCACAGGGGAAGAAGTTTTGATCCGGACAAGGCTTTACTCACTTTGCATGTTGTGACCTTGACCTTTGACCTATGACCTTGGTCAAGGTCATGACACACCCTTGGATCCTAAGTAACAATTCTATGAAATATCATTGAAATCAGGGAAAGAAGCAATAGCCCAGACAAGCTTATCCTGGACGCCGGACGGACAATGACATAACATAATATGCCCCCGTCTTAAGAAGGTCGTATAAAAACCTTTTTGTCTTTATTTTTTTTTTTTTTCCCATTAGTGGAGTTTGAACCTCTTCCCTTCAGCATGCAAGAACTGATCTATGTAAAAGGAAGAAATTTTGAAATTTTCAATAACCATTCAATAGCTTAGGTATTTTTTAATAAAGTTGTCAAATAAATGCTTTATGGCATCTCTATATATAAACTGAACTCGAGAAAATTACACAAAAATGTATGAAAAAAGACATAGCCTTCAATAATTTGTTTTCTAATATGACTTATTGAGTGCTGTACAATACTTAAAAACTTGTTTTGGTGTAAAATGATTTTTTTTTCTTGCTACAGGGTTTGAAGTGCTAACCCTCAGCTTGCCAGAACTGATTTATATAAACAAGAGGCCCAAGTGGGCCTATATCACTCACGTGAGTATCAGTCATGCAGGAAGGAAAAAGTGATATATTTTTGCATTACTGTGACGAAGTCAACACAAATTTTGAAAATAATGTCAAATTTTATTTCAGACCAGAATAAAAAAAAAAACAACAGTTTTTTGCACATCCATTCTGGTGATTTTGATATTAAGCATTTGCTTTGTCTCTGCAAGATGTGATTCAGGGCAACAAGTTAGTCATTTTCTTTAGGTGGGGCCTTTTGTTGACTGATTTCAAGTCTGGTCATGAACAACAATTGTTTCAAATATTGTCCAGATCCAACTTAAATTAGCCTAATTTAATATGTTGATTGTTGAGAAACATCTAAAAACTTATTTAGATGTGTAAAGAAATGAAAAAAAATTTTGACATGCAGCTGGATTTGAACCGCTACTCTCCATATTTTAATTACCAAGTGGTATATGTACCATTGTGAGACCTATTTTTCAGACATGGTGGCACCATCTGTTGACCAATTTGGATGAAATGTACAAAATTGATAGAAGACCTATAGTACTTCATGTACACCTCGTTTCATTAAAATCTTTCATGTGGTATAACAGCAGTAGTTAAAATTGTGATGAATTGTACCAGTACGCCCTCATTTGGAAGTCTTAAAAAATTCATAGAAAATCCAAATATTGGGATATTGAGAAAATTCTTTCAAAGTAACATTCCTTACCATAATTATGATCAAAATAGTCCATAAGAAATCATCATTATCAGTTAACTAGGAAATATGACACTTTTCTGCATTGAAATCACCAAGTCCAAAAAAATGTTGAAAAAATTTCTAAAATTTGATTTTGGAAGCAAATCAAAATGACAAGACTTCTTCACTCATCCCTCTAGATCATTTCTATGCATTCTGTTTGTCTCTGTATACAGCCAGTATGAAGAAGAAGATTGTCAAAGGAGGGTACTCTTTTGTGACCTACCTTTGACTGTGGTGGCGCCACCTGTACAGTGGTCTAGACGAAAATGACAGAATTTGGAGGGGATCATAAATTATTTATTTCTACCAAGATTTATTAAAATCCTTCACACAATTTTGCAGAAAAAGTTGAAAATGTGAAAAATGGCCAAACGCTCCCCCCCCCCCCCTTTTTTTTTGGAAGTCTTAAACAATTCATAAAAAATCCCAAAATTGAGATATTGACAAAATTCTTTCACAATAATATTCCTTACCATAATTATGATCAAAATAGTCCACAAGAAATCATCATTATCAATTAACTGAAAAACATGACACTTTTCTGCATTGAAATTACTAAGTCCTAAGAAATGTTGAAAAAACGTGATTTCGGAACAGAACCAAAAATAACAACACTTCTTCACACATCCCCCTAGATCATTCCTACGGATTCAATTTGTCTCTGTATGTCCCCGGCCTGAAGAAGAAGTTTGTTTAAGGAAGGTACCCTCTGTGACCTACTTTTGCCTGTGATGGCGCCACCTGTTGACGGATCTGGACGAAAAAACAACAACATTTGTAGGGGACCATAAGTACTTCATGCATACCAAGTTTCAGTAAATTCTGTTCAGCTGTTCTGAAGAAGAAGTGGAAAATGTGAAAAGTTAACGAAGGACAGAGGACGGACTAGACTACAATTGATCACAATAGCTCACTGGTGAGCTAAAATAGAGTAAAACTCATAAGAAATCAAGAACACAAAATTTTAACAAGACACTTTCTAATGACCCTTGAAATAGAAATAAATTAAAATTTCAAATAAATGTTAGTTCTAAAGCAGATGTCCATCAATTTAGCTTGTAATTATCAGTGAACAGTATATCTCCCCTTTTTTTATTATCAATAGTAAATTTCAAAAATCCTTCTTTTCCATTTCTTTCCAATTACATCTATTACAATAAAATCAGTAAAAATTCACAAAATCAATGCATTATAAGCAACTATAAGAAAAAAAAATCTAAGAAATAGGGTTCATTCTCGAATGCTAAGATGATAAAGACAAGTAATTTTGCATGGGGTATACCCCTTGGGATTTATTTTCAGTTTCTAAGTAAAATTTTAATACCTTTTTATCTTTCGTTTTTATTTATGATTGTTGTCAAAAAAGAGAAAATAATTCAGTATATTTTATCTCTATTGACTATACATATGCTTCTCTGGTGAGCAAACGCAAATTGAACGACACAACTCGCGGACAGTTTGCTTGCCAGTCGCCTTGATACAACATCGGCAGGGTGTAAAAGACAAGATCGGTATAATGACAAGATTGTCATTGAGATCCTGAGAAAATGGAATATTAGAGCCACAAAAATGGAATAATGTTAATTTTGTTTTAGCCATACATTGAAACAGAGGGCTTATGTATATATGTCTCTGACTGAACAACTGCTCTGTAGCGTTATTCACGCAAACACAGTAAAGTCCTATTATGAAAATAAACCTGTAATAAATTGCTGGAGAGGAAACTGTCCGCAAGATGTGTCGTTCAAACTTGCGTTAATTGGCGCTTTCAAACATGCTTAAATGAAATTTTGAGGACAGATATCAAAAGATTAGACATTATTTTACTTGTTGGCACTTTATTTTCCTCTGATAATCATCGGAACTTGTAGGAAATACAGATTGAAGTGGCTGCATTCTGACTGTTGTTTCTTACCTTAGGGAAAGGGGAGCGAGACGATATATATGGTGGGGGGGGGTTAATCTAAAGAATGCTAGACGTTTCGGTACAAGGTCGTTCAGGTACATACGAAAGACGTTTCGGTACAATGAAAAGGATGTTTCGGTACACTATGTTTCAGTAATTTATTCTCTATATTTTAGTCTGTGTGTGACATGAGACAGCAAGTGTGACTAGCCAAACAGGTGATACTTACTCCTATAGACACAATGGGTTAACTTTACTAAAGGACGTAAGCCCAAATATATATATGTATACGTTAACTTCGTCAAGTAATATTTGTATCCTCGCTAAAAAGCTCCGTAAGAAACTTGCACCTTCCGCATTGTTAACAACTGAGTTTTAATTTTAGGCACTTCAAGAATAATGCAGTTAACGTCCACACAAAGTTAAGAAGTCAGCATGGCACATTGCTAAGTGCTGATATTTTTACTTTCTTCTTGATAGGTTAATTGTCATATCCATTTTAATTTGTTTCTGTACTGATATTTAGGTACCTGTACTAAAACGACCAAAATCATGTAACGAAACGTCTTTGTACCATTACCGAAACAATTTATTTTTGTGTACCGAAATGTCCTTGTACAGAAAAGTCCTGAACCGTTTTCATAAGGCACTCCTCATGTAATTTCTATTGAAACGGTCGGCTCATACCTTCACAGTGGTGAAGGTATGAGCCGACCGTTTCAATAGAAATTACTCCTCATGTAACACAGTGCCTGTGGTCATACTCAATAATACACTCAGATTCAATAGACAATAAGGCAGATGTATGGCACCCTCTGACAATCGTTCACTTGATCTGTTGGACCAAACTGCAAATATTATAATCTTAATATATACTTAACTGTGAGTGTTGAATTTTACCAAATGATGAACGTGAGTGTCAACTTCCATTCTGCAATTTCAACAGGGAAAACCTCACCCTACATTTTCATTTGCTTTAACATTTTCTCACACTCACAGACAAAAAAGGATTTGTAAATTTCAACACTTATCCAGTCACAGAAGATAATCATAGGCTTACCTGTACTAAAAAGCGTCGTCGTCTCCAGGAAGTGGAAGTGGTGGTTAAATATTTCCCACGAATCTTAATCATATGTATGTTTGACTTCTGCAAGCGTTATTTTGACATTGAGAAGCGATGTCTGTGAACTTTTTCGCACGACGTTTGTCATCGCTCCTGCGAAATGGGAATAAAACAGCGTAAGTACTAGATCTATGTACGAATTAAAAATATTGCAGAAAAGGGGGGGGGGGGGGGGAGCACGTCAATATTGCTTACCAGGTAAAAGTATTCTGTCATAAAATGAATGTCTACTGTATTCAATTCAACTACAATCATTACATTAGGTAATAGGTCGATCCGGCCACAAGTCGATGCGGCCCCAGTTCGTTTCAGCCTCAAGTCGACCCGGCCCCAGTCGATCCAGCCCCACTGGTCAATCTGGCCCCAGTCGATCCGGCCCCACTTTAAGATTTCGAGTAATGAAATACATCTTACAATATTTTCTTAAGTTTCAAGGCTTCACCTTCCAGTTTTGTGTTTTCAAACGTAATTTAACTATTAAATCTTCTTCCTGTCGATCTGATCCCATTGACGTAACAAATTCTTCAAATAGGACTATTATACTAGTGCCCTTTTGATGTGGGTAATAATTGTTGTACATAAATTTGAGAACCCCAACTAAATTATGAGATATCTACAATGTAGCATTATTTCTTAAATGAGTACTGTAAAAATAAATACACTTAAGATTAAAAGTCAGATTCAAAGTTAAAGTTACATAAATGTTTTTAAAGGATATATGTATTTACATCTAAGTAATCTTTAAACAAATGCATTTTGATATATATACTGGCGGTAGTATAGGGTATATATATGGCATTTAAAGTATTTATTGTATAATGAAATCTAACAATATACAAATTTGTTCTCTGAATCTAATATATCACTTTGAAGCATTTTACAAAATAAATCCTTTCACCAAAGAATTTCTATGCTTCTCAAAAACTTTTGGGCAGCATATATACAGTACAGTCCGGGTGGAACTTTGAATGCCCACTGTACACAGTGGGCAGTCCACCTGAAATTTCAGTGGGCATTAGGAGTGGACATTTACCTGAGTTATCAAGATGTCCACTTACCTGTATGTTAATTCCAACTGTCTCTTACAAGAATGTCCACTGTGTCCAGTGGACATTTTTAATGCCCACTCAAAAAATGCCCACTGTGACCAGTGGGCGAATTAAGTTCCACCCTGTACTGTATATATATATATGAACATATATATATATGATGTTTTGTCCATCCATCTATCTGTCTGTGTGAGTTCATATCTTTTAAACCGTTAATTAGCGTTGTCATATAAATGTTTCTAGGGACTTTTCGACAAAGGTCACTCAAATTCATTTCTGCAAGGTCACTTGGCACATTTTCCTCAAACGTTTGGAAAAGCCTCATATATATTAAACCATTCATCAGAATTGTACTATATTTCACACAAATATATTCCTTAGGATACATGTAGGAACCTTTGGACAAAGGCAAGGCAAGGTCAAGATCACTCAGCACATATTCCTAAAATATTAGGAAAGGCTTCATATCACTTACACCACTCATCAGAATTGTATCATTTTATATAAAAAAAAATAGGAAATTATTTAATTTTCTTTGGTACAGAGATTTTCAGACAAAGGTCGCTCAAACTCAAAGTCATTACTGCAGGGTCACATTCACTCAGCACATATCCTCAAATATTGGGAAAGGCTTTATATCTTTTAAACCATTCATCAGAATTGTATCATATTCACAAAAATATTCTTTGGAACAAGGACTTTTGGACAAAAGTCACTCTATGCCATTTCTGTTAGGTCAAGGTCTCTCAGCACTTATTCCTAAAATGGTTGGAAATGCTGTCATTTCAGTATACGTCATTAACTGTTAAACAGAATTTTATCATATTTCATTCAAATGTTCCTTGGGACACGGGTTCCTTGAGCCAGGGACTTTTGAACAATACACATTGAAGGTCACAACCTAAATATTAGAAAAAGTTTTAATTTCATGAATTTATCATCATGATGATTCTACAGGTAAAACTCTTGTTGAAAGTTCTTATTCATCATGGTTCATCACGAAAAATGAATTGCACCGAGCAGAATTTCTATTCTTTGAAGAACATTCTTGTGGCCCATTCACAAATTTCATTTTTACATACATCAGTACCATCTACAACAACATGGATATTACAAACAGCCATAATGCAGAGTAACTAAGTTCATGAATAGTATGAGTCACCTATTAGATCTTTTTTTGTGACAAAAAGGTATTTACCTTTTTGGTAGGTACATGTATTTAACTTAAGTTTTCTGTAATGTAACCAATTCTATGAAAACCAGTTTGATTCTACAAGAAATGAAGGGAAAAACATTACTCTTCCATAGCAGTTTTTAGCTCACCTGAGCCAAAGACTCAAGTGAGCTATTGTGATCAATCACCGTCCGTCGTCCGTCCTTAACTTTTCACATTTTTGACTTCTTCTCCAGAACCACTGAACAGAATTTGATGAAACTTGATAAGTATGTAGTACTCATGGTCCCCTACAAGTTTTGTTTTTTTTCGTCCGGATTCATCAACAGGTGGCGCCACCACAGGCAAAAGTAGGTCAAAGAGGGTACCCTCCTTTGACAAACTTCTTCTTCAGACCGGGGGCATACAGAGACAAACCGAATGCATAGGAATGATCTAGAGGGATGTGTGAAGAAGTGCTGTTATTTTTGGTTCCGTTCCGAAATCAAATTTTTGACGTTTTTTTTATGTTTTTTTGTACTTGGTAGTTTTAATGCAGAAAAGAGGTATTTTTTTCTTTTAGTAAACATTGATGCATTAATTTGGTTTAATTTGATCATTTTGATGGTAAGAAATACTACTGCGAAGAAAATTTTTCAATATTTTATGTTTTGGATTTTTTATGAATTTTTTAAGACTTTCAAGAAAAAGGGGGGTGGGATAATTGGTGTAAACATTTCACAGTTTGAACTTTTTCTTCGGAACCACATGCTGGAATTCAATGAAACTTGGCATGCATCAAATACTCAAGGTCCCCGACAAATGTGGTCATCTTTGTCAGGATCCATGAACAGGTGGCATCACCACAGACAAAAGTAGGTCACAGAGGGTACCCTCCTTTGACAAACTTCTTATTCAGATCGGGTGCATACAGCGACAAACCGACTGCATAGGAATGATTTAGAGGCATATGGGTAGAAGTGTTGATATTTTTGGTTCCATTCCGAAATCAAATTTTTGATGTTTTTTCATTTTTATTTTGGACTTTGTTATTTTAATGCATTAAAGAGTTATTATTTTCTTTTAGTAAACATTGATGCATTCATTTGGTTTCATTTAATCATTTCTATGGTAAGGAATGCTGCTGCGAAGGAATTTTTTCAATATCTCGATTTTTGAATTTTTTATGAATTTTTTAAGACTTCCAAGAAAAGGGGGGGGGGGGGGAGACAATTTTTCATATCTTCAACTTGATCTATAGTACAACTTGAAGGATTGTGATAAAACTGGGTAGGATGCAAGTACTCATAGTCCTTTTCAAAGGTTTTGTTTTTTGTGCGGATCATCCAAATTGGTTAACAGATAATGCCACCATGTCTAAAAGTAGGTCTCACAATGGGACATATACCACTTGTTAATTGAAATATGGAGAGTAGTGGTTCAAATCCAGCTGTGGTCAAAAAATTTTTTTTTTTTTTTTACACATCTAAATAAGTTTTTAGATGTTTCTCAACACTCAACATATGAAACTAGGAATTTTACGTTTAAGACTTCCAAAAAAAAAAAGTGGGGGGGGGGGTGTGTTGGCCATTTTTCACATTTTCAACTTTTTCTACAAAACTATTTGAAGGATTTTAATAAATCTTGGTAGAAATAAGTCACTTAATGACTTATGATCCTCTTCAAATTCTGTTGTTTTCGACCAGACCTCTTTACAGGTGGCACCACCATAGTCAAGAGTAGGTCACAAAAGAGTTCCCTCGTTTAACAATATTCTTTTTCATACGGGCTGTATACAGAGACAAACAGAATGCATAGAAATGATCTAGAGGGATGAGTGAAGATGTATTGTCATTTTGGTTCCCTTCCAAAATCAAATTTTAGAATTTTTTTCGACATTTCTTTGGACTTGGTGATTCAATGCAGAAAAAAGTGTCATATTTCCTAGTTAATTGATAATGATGATTTCTTATGGACTATTGTGATCATAATTATGGTAAGGATTGTTACTTTGAAAGAATTTTGTCAATATCTCAATTTTTGGATTTTCTATGAATTTTTTAAGACTTCTAAATGAGGGTGTATAGGAACAATTCAATCACATTTTTCACTTCTGCTGTTATACCACATGAAAGATTTTAATGAAACATGGAATACATGAAGTACTAAAAGTCCTCTATCAATTTGGTAAATTTCATCCAAATTGGTTAACAGATAATGCCACCATGTCTAAAAAGCAGTTCTCACAATAGTACATATACCACTTGGTAATTGAAATATGGAGAGTAGCGGTTCAAATCCAGCTGTGGTCAAAATTTTTTTTTCATTTCTTTACACATCTAAATAAGTTTTTGATGTTTCTCAACACTTAACATATGAAATTAGGCAATTTTAAGTTAGATCTGGACAATATTTGAAACAATTGTTGTTCATGGCCCAGACTTGAAATCAGTCAACAAAAGGCCCCACCTAAAGAAAATGACTAACTTGTTGCCCTGAATGACTTCTTGCAGAGACAAAGGAAATGCTTAATATCAAAATCACCAGAATGGATGTGCAAAAAAGTGTTGTTTTTTATGCTAGCCTGAAATAAAATTTGACATATTTTCAACATCTGTGTTGACTTAGTCACATTAATGCAAAAATAAATGAATTCTTCCTTCATGCGTGACTGATAATCTAGGTACTCAGGTGAGCGATATAGGCCCACTTGGGCCTCTTGTTTAATGTCATGATGGCTATGACATGATGGTATACTTTCCGTATAAATGGGAAATAACTCTGTATTACAAAATTCACAAATACATGTATCCAATATATCTGGCATAACTTAGTTTGTTATTGAAAAGTAGATACTTTGTGAGCGTGACAATTTCATTTTCAGATTTTGCAATGGCTGTATAATGTGTATTGATACTCAGATGCTAATAAGATGTAACATTTGGATGTTGTTGTATCCCTTTTTCAGAGTCATGCCGTTTTTTAACTTCAGTAGCCTTTCCTTTAGCAGATCTCACGTTCTCCGAGCCAAGCATCAGCAAACATGGATAAGTATGTTAAACATTATACAAACAAGAATCATTACCCTATATGTACATGCCTTACTTCGCTAGCAATATCTGTTGATTTATACATGTATTGCTAATATTCATAAGATTATTATTAATTAGCTCACCTCACAAAGTGAGAGGGAGCTTGTGCTATCACGTTGGTGTCGGCGTCTGTCCGGGCATTAACTCGAGAACTATTGCAGCTAGGAAGTTTAAACTTATATGGATGATGTATCTTTATGTGTAGATGTGCATGCCTGTTTCAGATTTAGGTCATGACCTATATTTTCTGCTCCAGTGCACATGTTGAGAAAATTTGAGTAAAATGTTATTTGGACAGTAAAGAAGTCCAAACTTGCACATATGATGTATCTATACATGTATATGCCAAAATGGATGCTGGTTTCAGATTTAAGACGTGACCTAAGTTTTCCGCTCCAATCAACTTGTTAGGAAAATTTAAGCAAAATGTTAAAGAGTTTTATTTCTTGATTTGGACATCTAGGAAGTCCAAACTTCCACAAATGATGTATCTATGTATGCAAAGATGGATGCTGGTTTCAGATTAAGGTCATGACCTATATTTTCCGCTCAAGTGCACTTGTTAGGAAAAATTGAGCAAAATGTTAAAATGTTTTATTTTTTCATTTGGACAGCTAGGAAGTCCAAACTTGCACAAATTATGTATCTATGAATGCAAAGATGGATGCTGGTTTCAGATTTAGGCCATGACCTATATTTTCTGTTTCAGTGCTTTTGTAAGAAAAATTTGAGAAAAATGTTAAAAAGTTTTATTTTTTCATTTGGACATCTAGGAAGTCTAAACTTCCACAAATGATGTATCTATGAATGCAAAGATGGATGCTGGTTTCAGATCAAGGTCATGACGTAAATTTTCCACTTCAGTGCACTTGTAAGAAAAATTTAAGCAAAATGTTAAATAGTTATATTTTTTTTATTTGGACAGCTAGGAAGTCCAAACTTGCACAAATGCTGTATTTTTGTATGTAGAGATGGATTAAAGTTTCAGATCTAGGTCATGACCTATATTTTATGCTTCAGTGCACTTGTTGAGAAGAAAGCAACATGTGAAAAAGTTTTATGTTTTTTTTATTTGGACAGCTGCCAAAGTTCTTGGTTCTTCTGTAGGGATTATATTATGTTTTATTGGCAAATATGCTATGAGACGAGCTTTGTAATCTTTGATTACTCTTTGGGTTTTTTTTTTTTTTTTTTTTTTGTTTTTTCATTAAAACCCTCGACCAAGTTTCACAAAAGGGCATACACTGGTTATAAGCAAAGTCGGTAATAACATTCTGACAAGCATTGATGTTTTGAATAATTTTTGTCATTTAACACTAGAAGACAATAAAATGCAAGTTTACAATATAAATTGAATTATTACGATAAATAGATAAGAATCAGACAAAGATGCTGTTTCCAACACTTTAGACTGGCTTAGCTTAAGTCCAGACACACACCCTTTTTGAAACTTGACCCCATTCTTTACCAGTGAATTATGAAATAAAGAGGAAATAAGGGCAATTTTCAAAGACCAAGGTTTTTGAACTTTTATAAGAATTACAAATTTGCAATGAATAATGTCGATATGCTATTGAAACACAAGATACACAGGATAGTTGTATAAAATTCTTGAAACTTTAAAAATGAAGCAAAGAAAATAAAAATCCATTAAGACATTTTTTTTATCATTTGATACACATTTACACAAGAGTTCATAACAAGTACATTTAAATGTATGTTCAATTGAGGGCAATAAGCACACAACATATTTTGAGAGAGCATATAGGCAGTATGTGATCACTTTGGACAATAAGAGAACTGACAATATTGTAACTTTCATGTATAATGTGGAGTTAAATCATGCAGTTTGCTCTCCTAATCCAGTATACACCTCATGTGATAGAGACTAAGAGAATCATAAATCTTTATTGCAGAACGGAATATGTTCATACAGACTCAAGAAACACCAAATCCCAACTGCTTGAAATTTGTGCCAGGCGTCACCATACTAGATGCAGGAACAAAAGACTTTCCTAGTCCCAAGACAGCTCATAGTTCTCCTCTGGCAAGGTAGGATCACTACTTCAGTATGAATTAGATTAAGTTATTTTTATCCAACCAAGCACTGATAATGTACAAACAATTGAAAAAGAAAGCGAACTATTTTACTAGTATCAATGTTAATTTAAATAACCACAATTAGATTAGATTCTAGTTGTAGTTTGTATGACATCTAGGATAACAAAATGCAGGCATATTATGTGCCAGTTCAGCAGTACCCTATTTTTTGCTCTTTATTCACACAGCCTTGAAGATATCAGACTGAAACTTGATGTACCTCTGTAATACCATCAACTACAGACAAATTTTTTGTGATTATCATATTTCTGGGAAAGTTGTAACACTGTCTGAAATCAATTTTTCACACATTTCAGGATTGTAACTCAAAGGCTTTAACTTCTAAAATTACATAACTTGGCACATAAGATACCAATGACAAAAGGAGAACCTCAATCAGGATTGAACCATTGAAAATCAGTCACAAGACAGATTTCATGAAAAAGTTTTCCGGACAGTAACACAGTAGCCTTTAATCCTAGAATCATGATACTTCACACATATGATGCAACATTTGTTATACATAACACAAAGGTGTTTCATGGCCCTGACTCAAGGTCATATCTCTCTCACTGTGAACCTATGACCCAATTTGCTGTTGAACAAATTTGCTGCAGTGAGAGGGGGTTGGACTCTGTATTTATTTTATTTGACAGTTCAGACTTTGACATATTTGTAACATAAAACAAAAATGTAAATGGCTATTAGGGAAAACATAAAGTTGCATCTTTGTCAGTTTGTGAATCTCTCTTAGTCCAATGTCATACTGAGTGGAAGAAGAGGCTAAAACCTAACAAATTTTAATTGAGATGTCCTTAATATAAAAACTGAAGGAACTGTGTTATATAAACACAAAGATTTGTGAAACTGAAAAGTTTGTATATTTTTTCATTTTCTTATCAAATCCTTGAATTGTCAAGTATAATTTTCTCTTAGACAACTATTTCGGATAGATGGGGTCAAGGCTGTGTTCTTTGGATCAGACTATATAACAGTAACAAAGGTATTTATTTTATATGTAATGTCTATGTTGGAGTGTGTAAAAAATGTTAAAAAATCATTGTAAACTAATATACAGGTATACACTAGTCCGGGTGGAAATTTGAATGCCCACTGTCCACAGTGGGAAGTCCACCTGAAATTTCAGTGGGCATTAGGAGTGGACATTTACCTGAGCTATTAAGCTGTGCACTTACTTGTATGTTAATTCCAACTGGCTCTTACAAGAATGTCCACTGTGTTCAGTGGACATTTTTAGTGTCCACTCTAAAAATGCCCACTGTGAGCAGTGGGCAAATTAAGTTCCACCCAGACTGTACTGTATTGTACAATATTCTATGCAGTTTTCATGTGTTTATTTCTGTAAATACACATGCAAAGTGAAATTGTAAAAGAAATTTTCTTTGAGTGGTGTTGAGGTTTTAGCTATTGCAGTACCATCACTTTAAAATTTGTATGTATTAAAGAAATATGTGAATATCTAGTTGACTACAAAATGTAATTCTGATGATGTAATGACTAATTTATTTGTTTCTTATGAATAAGATAGGTGATAGGTGTCTGAAATGTACATAAGATTCAATTGTCATAATTCTTAAAGTTAATTATCTGTAGTGTTGAACAAAATAGACACATGTATAATGCAAAAAACTTCAATAATGAGTCAAGTTCAAGTGAAAAAAAAGAAGAAAAAAGGTTTAAAGTATAGTTTTGCAAAGTGGTTGCATGATAATGGATAATTTTTGCCTTAAAAGATCAAGGTTAATGTGGATAAATAATTTTGGACACCATACATGGTATTCTTGCTATTCTGAAAACCAACATCGAAATTATCCCTTTTTTAGCTCACCTGAGCCAAAGGCTCAAGTGAGCTATTGTGATCAATCACCGTCCGTCGTCCGTCCGTCGTTAACTTTTCACATTTTCGACTTCTTCTCCAGAACCACTGAACAGAATTTGATGAAACTTGATAAGCATGTAGTACTCATGGTCCCCTACAAGTGTTGTTGTTTTTCGTCCGGATTCATCAACAGGTGGCGCCACCACAGGCAAAAGTAGGTCAAAGAGGGTACCCTCCTTTGACAAACTTCTTCTTCAGACCGGGGGCATACAGAGACAAACCGAATGCATAGGAATGATCTAGAGGGATGTGTGAAGAAGTGTTGTTATTTTTGGTTCCGTTCCGAAATCAAATTTTTGACGTTTTTTTGACGTTTTTTTGTACTTGGTAGTTTTAATGCAGAAAAGAGGTATTTTTTTCTTTTAGTAAACATTGATGCATTAATTTGGTTTAATTTGATCATTTTGATGGTAAGAAATACTACTGCGAAGAAAATTTTTCAATATTTTATGTTTTGGATTTTTTATGAATTTTTTAAGACTTTCAAGAAAAAGGGGGGGGTGGGATAATTGGTGTAAACATTTCACAGTTTGAACTTTTTCTTCGGAACCACTCGCTGGAATTCAGTGAAACTTGGCATGCATCAAATACTCAAGGTCCCCGACAAATGTGGTCATTTTTGTCAGGATCCATGAACAGGTGGCACCACCACAGACAAAAGTAGGTCACAGAGGGTACCTTCCTTTGACAAACTTCTTATTCAGATCGGGTGCATACAGCGACAAACCGACTGCATAGGAATGATTTAGAGGCATATGGGAAGAAGTGTTGATATTTTTGGTTCCATTCCGAAATCAAATTTTTGACGTTTTTTCATTTTTATTTTGGACTTTGTTATTTTAATGCATTAAAGAGTTATTATTTTCTTTTAGTAAACATTGATGCATTCATTTGGTTTCATTTAATCATTTCTATGGTAAGGAATGCTGGTGCGAAGGAATTTTTTCAATGTCTCGATTTTTGAATTTTTTATGAATTTTTTAAGACTTCCAAGAAAAGGGGGGGGGGGACAATTTTTCATATCTTCAACTTGATCTACAGAACAACTTGAAGGATTGTGATAAAACTGGGTAGGATGCAAGTACTCATAGTCCTTTTCAAAGGTTTTGTTTTTTGTGCGGATCATCCAAATTGGTTAACAGATAATGCCACCATGTCTAAAAGTAGGTCTCACAATGGTACATATACCACTTGGTAATTGAAATATGGAGAGTAGCGGTTCAAATCCAGCTGTGGTCAAAAAAAATTTTTTTTTTTTTTACACATCTAAATAAGTTTTTAGATGTTTCTCAACACTCAACATATGAAATTAGGAATTTTACGTTTAAGACTTCCAAAAAAAAAAAGGGGGGGGGGGGGGTGTTTTGGCCATTTTTCACATTTTCAACTTTTTCTACAAAACTGTTTGAGGGATTTTAATAAATCTTGGTAGAAATAAGTCACTTATGATCCTCTTCAAATTCTGTTGTTTTCGTCCAGACCTCTTTACAGGTGGCGCCACCATAGTCAAGAGTAGGTCACAAAAGAGTTCCCTCCTTTAACAATATTCTTTTTTATACGGGCTGTATACAGAGACAAATAGAATGCATAGAAATGATCTAGAGGGATGAGTGAAGATGTATTGTCATTTTGGTTCCCTTCCAAAATCAAATTTTAGAATTTTTTTCGACATTTCTTTGGACTTGGTGATTCAATGCAGAAAAAAGTGTCATATTTCCTAGTTAATTGATAATGATGATTTCTTATGGACTATTGTGATCATAATTATGGTAAGGATTGTTACTTTGAAAGAATTTTGTCAATATCTCAATTTTTGGATTTTCTATGAATTTTTTAAGACTTCCAAATGAGGGTGTATAGGAACAATTCAATCACATTTTTCACTTCTGCTGTTATACCACATGAAAGATTTTAATGAAACATGGAATACATGAAGTACTAAAAGTCCTCTATCAATTTGGTAAATTTCATCCAAATTGGTTAACAGATAATGCCACCATGTCTAAAAAGCAGTTCTCACAATAGTACATATACCACTTGGTAATTGAAATATGGAGAGTAGCGGTTCAAATCCAGCTGTGGTCAAAATTTTTTTTTCATTTCTTTACACATCTAAATAAGTTTTTAGATGTTTCTCAACACTCAACATATGAAATTAGGCAATTTTAAGTTAGATCTGGACAATATTTGAAACAATTGTTGTTCATGACCCAGACTTGAAATCAGTCAACAAAAGGCCCCACCTAAAGAAAATGACTAACTTGTTGCCCTGAATGACTTCTTGCAGAGACAAAGGAAATGCTTAATATCAAAATCACCTGAATGGATGTGCAAAAAAGTGTTGTTTTTTATTCTAGCCTGAAATAAAATTTGACATATTTTCAACATCTGTGTTGACTTAGTCACATTAATGCAAAAATAAATGAATTCTCCTTCATGCATGACTGATAATCTAGGTACTCAGGTGAGCGATATAGGCCCACTTGGGCCTCTTGTTTCATTTATATTGGTACCCTAAAGAATACTGTCTGATTGCCATTAATGGTAAAATTTCTATATAATAAAACTATACAAGTAAATTTACTATAAGATACCTGACAGCAGGATCAAACAGTGGCCTATTAAAAAATATTGTACGCAACAATTTAAAGACATATTTTATTGATAAAAGTATCACACCATTTTAAAAGATTTCAAAATGGTATTCTGTTTTGTTCCTAACAGTATCCATACAATGTACTATTCAATGATTTGGTATGCTTCAGCTTCTTCTGATTTTGCAAAGCAAACTACTGGGAGAATAGTTACTATCACAAGGATATGAGATATCATTGCATTAAGTAAACAATCCAGAAATTGTACCGTCATTATAAAGACCTTATTTGCTCATACGATAGATTGTTGTCTGACTTGTTGAAATCCTTATAGCATCACAGTGGGTGTGACCAGTCCCTTATGGCACCTGATCCCACCTCTGTTTTAAGAGGGATCCGTGATTGCTTGTGTTATATTCATATTTATACACATGAATTATCATGTTCTTTGGACATCGAGTTGTGGAAATTGGATCGGTATCACAGATTTTTTACTTTTTAGACTATGCATCTATAGCAGCATAGGTAAAGTAACAATGTTATCAAACTAATTTGTAAACATTAGCATAATGTGCAGTAATAAATGTGTTCTTTTATTTTTATAACTGCATAGGCAGATGATGACATGAATTGGAACGTAATTAATCCTCACATTTACGCAACTATTATGGATTTCTTCGACAGTAACTTGCCCATCCTTACAGATGAACAACCATCAGCAGATACAGGTAAACAAAAAGGTTTCTTTATCTACCTGTATAGCAAACTGCTGGAATAGTAGTGATATTGTAAATGGTTATTCTAGGCATAACGAGTCTTTAATTCTGCTTCATCTAATACTTATTATAGTGTTGATGCCTGCTCTACTAATTGCCTGTGAAACCAACCTACCTGAGGCAATGTAGAAACAAAAAAACTCAAGGTTCGACCTGTTAATTAACATTAACATGCCAAAATTTTCAAAACAAAAGCCTGTAATCCCTATTATAATGCAAATATATATACACTGTATTTTAGAAGTCTACAGATGAGCATGTCTAACAGCTCCAATTTACTCATGTATATTACACACATGCAATACAAAGTACTCAGCATTTTGCATGAATCACAAAATAGTATGTTTGCATTGATACAGTTTCATTTTGAAATACTAGCCATTGATATGTTGCTTTCTTTGACATCTTGGTCATCTGCACATCTGCTGAGCTTCAATACTTATTTTCATGAAAACTATCTACCAGGGTTAAAAACTCATCAGCCCACTCAGAGTCTGTGTTTTAGCTTCCCTCTCTGATGTCTTGTATATTAAAACCCAATTCAAGATTTCATCATAAAAATGTTAAACATGTAGTGCTCGATCCACTAGGGCTGGGCCAAGTGTGTTTTCAAGGTCTGCCATATTGTTTATATTGACAGACATCTGAATCAATGAAATTAGAATTCATGTTACTTACATTAAAAATACAATACATATTAAATATGTAAGAAAACTGATACAAAGTAATCATGTAATATAAATGAATCATCCAGAAAGAGTAGATTTCTCTGTATACTTCTTTTTTGTCATCTTTATTAATTTCTTTCCGACTTTCTCTGATATCATACAAATTCCTTTCAAAGTTGTATTATTGTTAGTCATGGCAATATAAGTATTTGTTATTGTTAAAGAAATACATGAAGATGATGATGAGACAGTGATGATGATAAAGGAATTACTGGATACCAGAATACGACCTACTGTACAGGAAGATGGTGGGGATATCGTTTACATGGTAAGTAAAAGGGTGGCAGTACAGAAAGATGGTGGGGATATCATTTACATGGTAAGTACAGGGGTGGCAGTACAGAAAGACGGTGGGAATATCGTTTACATGGTAGGTAAAAGGATGGCAGTACAGAAAGATAGTGGGAATTTTGTTTACATGGTAAGTAAAAAGAGGGTAGCACAGGAAGATTGTGGGGATATTGTTTACATGGTAAGTTATTTTGCGGCAGTACAGGAAGACAGTGGGGATATTGTTTACATTGTAAGTATAAGGGTGACAGTACAGCAAGATAGTCCAGGTAGACAGGTAGATGGAAGGATCTATATCGTAAGTGTAAGACCTGCAGTACAGGTAGACAGGTAGATGGTAGAATCTATATTGTAAGTGTAAGACCTATAGTACAGGCAGACAGGTAGATGGTAGGATCTATATTGTAAGTGTAAGACCTACAATACAGGTAGACAGGTAGATGGTAAGATCTATATTGTAAGTTTAAAACCTATAGTACAAGTAGACAGGTAAATGGTAGGATCTATATTATAAGTGTAAGACCTACAGTAAAGGCAAACAGGTAGATCATAGGATCTATATTGTAAGTTTAAGACCTATAGTACAGGCAGACAGGTAGATGGTAGGATCTATATAGTAAAGTTAAGACCTATAGTACAGGCAGACAGGTAGATGGTAGGATCAATATGGTAAGTTTAAGATCTATAGTACAAGCAGACAGGTAGATGGTAGGATCGATATATCGTTAGATTAAGACCTATAGTACAGGCAGACAGGTAGATGGTAGGATCTATATGGTAAGTTTAAGATCTATAGTACAGGCAGACAGGTAGATGGTAGGATCTATATGGTAAGATTAAGACCTATAGTACAGGCAGACAGGTAGATGGTAAGATCTATGTGGTAAGTTTAAGACCTATAGTACAGGCTGACAGGTAGATGGTAGGATCAGTATGGTAAGATTAAGACCTATAGTACAGGCAAACAAGTAGATGGTAGGATCTATATTGTAAGTTTAAGACCTACATGTATAGTATAAGTACAGGCAGACAGGTAGATAGTTGAATCTATATAGTAAGTTTAAGACCTGAAGTACATGCAGACAGGTAGATGGTAGGATCTATATTTTAAGTGTAAGACCTATAGTACAGGAAGACTTGTAGATGATAGGGATATCATTGATATGGTAAGTATTAAGACTAGCAACCTGGAGAAAGAGAAGACATGCCTGTGAAAGTATGTAGTTTTATTATTTGTTAAATTTATAATGCTTTTTTGAATAATAACTGTCTAATTAAAAGCAACATTGCTGTGTATGGTTCCAATTTTTTGATGCATGAGAAATGCATGTTATGAAAATAAAATTAATGATAAGTTTGTTCTTAGTTATGCCTGGCAGTAACTGCCTACATTGAAATTGAGAATTGACATGTGTAACTCATTAAAAAATGTGGCGGAGGGAACAACATTTCTATAAACCAAAGATTTAATTTTGCATAGCCTTATGGATGATATAAGCTTGAATTTTCATTTTTCAGGGATTTGAGGATGGTATTGTGAAATTGAAGATGCAGGGATCGTGTACAAATTGTCCGAGCTCTGTGGTAACTCTTAAGAGTGGTGTACAGAATATGCTACAGTTTTATGTACCTGAAGTAAAAGGTGTAGAACAGGTATGTATCTACATGTTATTTTCCGTGATTGGTCCTATTTACAAGGTTATCTCTCTTGTGTATCATTGGGAATACATTTTGACCAATCTGGGCTCAAGGAATTCTGATTGAACTAAATGAAAATTTTTTCGCCCTAAAGCTTTTATTATGATTTTAATACTTCTAATGCTGATGAAAAAATTGAAGCTTTATGCAAGATAGCATAAAATACTTACAACTATTAAATACATTCCACAAAAGATCTTTAAAACCTTCAAGATTATTAATTTCTAAACCATCTTATCCATTTCTGACTATGTTTAGCAGTCTATAAATGAAATTTCACACATACAGTACAGTCCAGGTGGAACTTAATTTGCCCACTGGTCACAGTGGGCATTTTTAGAGTGAGCATTAAAAATGTCCACTGGACACAGTGGACATTCTTGTAAGAGTCAGTTAGAATTAACATACAGGTAAGTGGACATCTTGATAGCTCAGGTAAATGTCCACTCCTAATGCCCACTGAAATTTCAGGTGGACTGTCCACTGTGGACAGTGGGCATTCAAAGTTCCACCCAGACTGTACTGTAAACATGCTTCCAGATGTAAATATCTCAACATACCAATTTGCTGAAATATGATATGAGCATGTCATACAATTTTACTGACTTCTTTTATTTTGCTGTTTAAAGCTATTTTTAGATCTCTGAAAATGTAGATAAATTGGTAAGCATTATCTGTAAAAATACATATATCATAAAAAGCTGACTGGACAATTTTGTTTTCTCTTCCAATATTACGACCAACATCAAGGGTTATAATTATTGAATGAGAAGAGTGAAAGTAGTAAATGTAAATTAACTGGTACATGTATATCACACTTCGCAAGTTGGTTGCCATAGATGCATTGAAGTATTTACTGTAATCATTCTTTTTAAATCATTTGTAATTGTAACAGGTGGACAGACAGATAGACAACCAATCAGATTAAAACCATATCTTTATTCCTCTTCTCTATTTGTCCCATCTGGCGAAACTCCGTAAGGGGTCATGTTCTGGTGCACTCTGATGACGTTTTAGTCACCGAAACCGTTATTTCCCATAGCCAATCAATGACTCGGTTAGGCATGAGATAGTGACGCAATACGTAACAAACACTGTTCAAAAACTACGTTGTGGGTCACGCATTCTGTGGAAGTTAATTTTATTCCTAGAAATTTATAGCCGATCCACAGATTGGCTGAAAATCAGAGTTCACCAGAACATGACCCCTTACGAGTTTCGCCAGATCTTTATCCACACTGGGCCAAGTAGAGAAGCGGAATAAGAATATGGTTTTAATCAGATTGATGGACACCATGTATTTTATTAAATTACCCCACCTCTGTAAGATGGTTGTATAAATATCAGGTTTCTCAGTAATTGTGATTTTATTCTGTGTCTCAGATAGAAGACGAACTGGATGACATCACAAATGAAGAATTCAGAAAATTGGATGAAAAATTGGAACTAGAAGAAAAATCTCAGAAGACATGAGATTCAGACAGAAATACTTAAATATTCAAAAATAGAGACGTGAAATTATATCATGTCAACTGAATTTGTCCTTTATTACTTACACATAATGGGGTTTTTTTTGTTGAATCACATAAATATACATACATAAAAATATGTATGTAAAATCTTAGTGATACTATTGATGAAGAACACAGTCATTTTAAGATTCAAATAAAGTAAATATTGATTTTAAATTTGCCATGTACATATATGATACAAATGTTGATGTTTTCATCTGTAACTGTTTCATGTTAAAATTTTTCTTGAATACATAAAATTCATAGTAATTGGATTGTTGTTCCTTGGTTCATTAACTAAGATAGCTGAGTTAATTAAACATGCCAGAGTAATCATTAACCAGAATAACTCAGATAATAAAAAATGCCAAAGTCGGCATTAACCAGAATAGCTCAGATAATGAAAAATGCCAAAGTAGGCGTCAATCAGAATAGCTCAGGTAATAAAAAATGCCAAAGTCGGCATTAACCAGAATAGCTCAGATAATGAAAAATGCCAAAGTAGGCGTCAATCAGAATAACTCAGATAATAAAAAAATGCCAAAGTCGGCATTAACCAAAATAGCTCAGATAATGAAAAATGCCAAAGTAAGCGTCAATCAGAATAGCTCAGATAATGAAAAATGCCAAAGTATGGTAGGCGTTAACCAGAATAGCTCAGATGATGAAAAATGCCAAAGACGGCATTAACCAGAATAGCTCAGATGATGAAAAATGCCAAAGTAGGCGTCAATCAGAGTAGCTCAGATAATGAAAAATGCCAAAGTCGACATATACCAGAATAGCTCAGATAATAAAAAATGCGAAAGTAGGCATCAACCAGAATAGCACAGATAACAAACAAGAGGCCCAAGTGGGCCTATATTGCTCACCTGAGTACCTAGATGATCAATCATGTATGAAGGAAGAATTCATTTATTTTTGCATTACTGTGACTAAGTCAACACAAATGTTGAAAATATGTCAAATTTTATTTCAGACTAGAATAAAAAACAACACTTTTTTGGACATCCATTCAGGTGATTTTGATATTAAGCATTTCCTTTGTCTCTGCAAGATGTCATTCAGGGCAACAAGTTAGTCATTTTCTTTAGGTGGGGCCTTTTGTTGACTGATTTCAAGTCTGGATCATGAACAACAATTGTTTCAAATATTGTCCAGATCTAACTTAAAATTGCCTAATTTCATATGTTGAGTGTTGAAAAACATCTAAAAACTTATTTAGATGTGTAAAGAAATGAAAAAAAAATTTCTGACCACAGCTGGATTTGAACCGCTACTCTCCATATTTCAATTACCAAGTGGTATATGTACCATTGTGAGACCTACTTTTTAGACATGGTGGCATTATCTGTTAACCAATTTGGATGAAATTTACCAAATTGATAGAGGACCTTTAGTACTTCATGTATTCCATGTTTCATTAAAATCTTTCATGTGGTATAACAGCAGAAGTGAAAAATGTGATTAAATTGTTCCTATACACCCTCATTTGGAAGTCTTTAAAAATTCCTAGAAAATCCAAAAATTGAGATATTGACAAAATTCTTTCAAAGTAACATTCCTTACCATAATTATGATCACAATAGTCCATAAGAAATCATCATTATCAATTAACTAGGAAATATGACACTTTTCTGCATTGAAATCACCAAGTCCAAAGAAATGTCGAAAAAAAAAAATTCTAAAATTTGATTTTGGAAGGGAACTAAAATGACAATACGTCTTCACTCATCCCTCTAGATCATTTCTATGCATTCTGTTTGTCTCTTTATACAGCCGGTATGAAAAAGAATATTGTTAAAGGAGGAAACTCTTTTGTGACCTACTTTTGACTATGGTGGCGCCACCTGTGAAGAGGTCTGGACGAAAACAACAGAATTTGAAGAGGATCATAAGTGACTTATTTCTACCAAGATTTATTAAAATCCTTCAAACAGTTTTGTAGAAAAAGTTGAAAATGTGAAAAATGGTCAACCCCCCCCCCCTTTTTTTTTTTTTTAGGGGAGTCTTAAACTTAAAATTGCCTAATTTCATATGTTGAGTGTTGAGAAACATATAAAAACTTATTTAGATGTGTAAAGAAATGAAAAAAATATTTCTGACCACAGCTGGATTTGAACCGCTACTCTCCATATTTCAATTACCAAGTGGTATATGTACCATTGTGAGACCTACTTTTTAGATATGGTGGCATTATCTGTTAACCAATTTGGATGAAATTTACCAAATTGATAGAGGACCTTTAGTACTTCATGTATTCCATGTTTCATTAAAATCTTTCATGTGGTATAACAGCAGAAGTGAAAAATGTGATTGAATTGTTCCTATACACCCTCATTTGGAAGTCATTAAAATCTTGTGGTTTTGTAGAAAAAGTTGAAAATGTGAAAGATGGCCAACCCCCCTTTACTTTGGAAGTCTTAAATATTCATAAAAAATCCAAAAATTGAGATAATGACAAAATTCTTTCACAATAATATTCCTTACCACAATTACGATCACAATATTCATTAAGAAATCATCAATATCAATGAACTGAAAAACGTGACACTTTTCTGCTAAGTCCAAAAACACGTAAAAAAATTTCTATTTGACGAATCTTAACCCCGAACACAATTTTTAATAACCCATCTTTATAGATTGTTGAAATGCAATTATTTTCCCCATATATGTACTGGTTCTGGAGAAGAAGATGTTTGAAGAGGGGTACCGTTTTGGGCACTTTTGGCCCCGCCCTGGATCCACCCCTGAGGAAATCTGGATCCCGAACACAATTTTAGTAGGGGACCTTGAGGACATCATTTACACAAAGTTTAATCCAAATCTGCAACGTAGTTCCAAAGAAGAAGTCGAAAATGTGAAAAAGTTAATGACGGACAGACGACTACGACGCCGACGACGACGACGACGGACGGCGTACTATGACTATAGCTCACTTGAGCCTTTGGCTCAGGTGAGCTAAAAATGCCAAAGTAGTTGTCAACCAGAATAGCACAGATAACAAAAAATGCCAAAGTAGGTGTCAACCAGAATAGCACAGATAACAAGAAATGCCAGAATAGGTGTTAACCAGAATAGCTCAGATAGGGATACATGCCAGAATAGGTGTTAACCAGAATAGTTCAGATACTGATATATGCCAGAGTAGGTGTTAACCAGAATAGCTCAGATACTGATATATGCCAGAGTAGGTGTTAACCAGAATAGCTCAGATACTGATACATGCCAGAATAGGTGTTAACCAGAATAGCTCAGATACTGATATATGCCAGAGTAGGTGTTAACCAGAATAGCTCAGATACTGATATATGCCAGAGTAGGTGTTAACCAGAATAGCTCAGATACTGATACATGCCAGAATAGGTGTTAACCAGAATAGCTCAGATAGTGATACATGCCAGAATAGGTATTAACCAGAATAGCTCAGATAGTGATACATGCCAGAATAGGTGTTAACCAGAATAGCTCAGATACTGATATATGCCAGAGTAGGTGTTAACCAGAACAGCTCAGATACAGATATATGCCAGAGTAGGTGTTAACCAGAATAGCTCAGATACTGATACATGTCAGAATAGGTGTTAACCAGAATAGCTCAGATACTGATATATGCCAGAGTAGGTGTTAACCAGAATAGCTCAGATACTGATATATGCCAGAGTAGGTGTTAACCAGAATAGCTCAGATACTGATACATGCCAGAATAGGTGTTAACCAGAATAGCTCAGATAGTGATACATGCCAGAATAGGTATTAACCAGAATAGCTCAGATAGTGATACATGCCAGAATAGGTGTTAACCAGAATAGCTCAGATTGTGATACATGCCAGAGTAGGCGTTAACCAGAATAGCTCAGATAGTGATACATGCCAGAATAGGTGTTAACCAGAATAGCTCAGATAATGATACATGCCAGAATAGGTGTTAACCAGAATAGCTAAGATATTGATATATGCCAGAGTAGGTGTTAACCAGAATAGCTCAGATAGTGATACATGCCAGAATAGATGTTAACCAGAATAGCTCAGATACTGATACATGCCAGAATAGGTGTTAACCAGAATAGTTCAGATACTGATACATGCCAGAATAGGTGTTAACCAGAATAGCTCAGATTGTGATACATGCCAGAATAGGCGTTAACCAGAATAGCTCAGACAGTGATACATGCCAGAATAGGTGTTAACCAGAATAGCTCAGATACTGATATATGCCAGAGTAGGCATAAACGTATAAGTTCTAGTCTGATCACCACTGTTATCTATTACTAAACCCAGATCAATAATCTTCTACTTCTCTGATTGAAAATTACAGCTTTTAAATACATCTGGTACGAGCAATGACTTGGTATTGTTTGAATCTTGGACCAATTTAATTATCAGTGAAATTACCTAACCGTCTACTGAATAATCAGTTGGTAAAGAAATATAATTGTGGATGTTATACGAAATTTCTTACCTGTGTATACACATTCATTTGTAGTGTTATTCTTATGCACTGCACTTTTGTACAAACTTTGTGTTCCTCTTTTAAAATTAATTTGAATGTTTAGATGATACTAGAAACCGAGAAATTATAGCCCATATTAGTTCGACTACATTGGACAGCTTTGTTATATTTAATATAGGTATACTTTGGTGTTTGAGTTTTCAGTGCACTTAATAGGTATGTTTAACAGATCATTCAATAAAACTTTGTTGCTATTCTTTTTAAAATCTGTTCTTCTTCCTTAAACAAGGAGTCGAACAAAGAGAAAAAATAATGTATGCGTTTATGTATGTATTGCCAAGTTATTGATATGACTACAGCTTATAAACAGATTTAAATTTGAAATATCTTCTTCAAGGAGAAAGTCGGTGTGGCCTAGTGGATAAGGTGCTTGGCCCATGATCGAGAGGTCCGGGGTTCGACTCCTGCCCTGGACTCACCGGTGTTTTGTCTTTCAGATGAGACAGTAAAAACCGAGGTCCCGTGTCACGGTAGGGGTGGCACGTAAACGATCCCTCACTGCTTCGGGTGGGTCCGTTGCAAAGGTCTAAATTTGTATGCAATGCATCAGGCAGATGCCGTCGTCATATACGTGAAATAATCGTGGAGTGACGTAACACAATCAATCAATCAATCAATCAATCTTTAAAGAGAAATATCGTAAAAAGATATAATTTTTCTACGGTGCTATAAGCTAACAATAGAATGTCAAAGTATGAATACAATTTGGTTCTAGACTATATTCACAATATTAATAGTCACATTATATGATTTTTTCACTAACCGAAAAAAGTGGATCACGCTTGATGTTGAACATACGACAACGCATGCGCCCTAGTGAACATGAACCCTTGGAAATCGGATCAGAGAGCAGGTACCATGAACGAGTAATTATCCCTGTATGGCTAGCCACACTGTAATGAATACCGAAACATGAGACGATCCCAAACTACACAAACAACAAAAAATGGTTATAAACATTTAACAAACACTTATAGAAAGTGTCGCACTATAATGCATCATAACAGGAATACGGTGACACTTAAGTTGAATTCACCGCGGGAAACATCTTACAAATTCACAAGCTGCAAAATTACGTGAGAAAAGTGCGAGAAAAACAGGTCAGTTGTGTTATTCACAAATTTCTTTCTAAACTAAAAGATAACAAGTGAACTGACCAAGACGAAAACGGCGATATCTATTTGAACATACTTGCTTCTCTTCGGTTTGTAAATGATGGAGATTTTATTACTGAAACAGTCGTGCATTTTATGGTAAAAGTTCTGAAGAATTATGGGTTAAAATCTAAAACTTAGTATAGTTTTTTACATTATCTATCGCAATATTATTTTAAGAAATGAATTCTAAAATTAAAGATCCTTATCCAACCAGCCCAAGTCATAATATTTATAACTGAATCTCGTGATTAACACGTGCTGCCGAATAATGAAATGTGACATCTATTGGTCTCACAGAGAGTGATACTGGTCGTCTTGAATCCCAGACCGATAATCAAAGCCTTAAAGGAGGTGAGATCTTATTAATGTATCGGCTAACTTGTAGCTTCACGAAATTTCTCATTGTTATAAATTTAGATATGCAGATTTGTAGACTGATATCGTGGGAAAATTGAACTTGAAACTGGCTACTTTGATATCATACCACAGGTCCGTTCCATACACATTTACAATTTGGTAATGGGTGTCACATACCGCTTGACCCCGGGTTACACATATCATAATCTTATAAAAACATATGCGCCTACAGATCCTATTTAGAGCTATGTCTAAGTTAGGGTCAGTTATTTTTTCAGGAAAGTATTTGGTATGTAGTATATACTACTGTCTTTTTCTAACTTTAAATTTTTGTTATTTAAAGTGAGCACATGAATATTTAGTCATGTGCTCACTTTAAATAACAAAAATTTAAAGTTAGAAAAAGACACTACCTAGGCCCTCGAATGTTCAGATAGCTTAGTCTCATCGGTTTCAAATATGGTAAAAGACTTTCGCCGTGGACAATATGAGATCATTGTAGTCATAAAGACTATTAAATCTGGTATTGGGCCTTCATACAGCCTTATGCACACTAGCTTTTCTTCAACACAACACTCCGACTAATAAGGCAGTGGGATTTCTATGACAGCCCTGGCCTTGCCTAACCTTTTCTGAGGCTACATAGCTACAAGTCTAATCCCCATAGACTGTCAGTTGGAAATCCCACAGACCATTGACCTTAGCTCGTCTCCAGATGGAGAGAGTAAATACGTTCAAAGGTAATTGCAAAGCAGTAATCTTATTATTACAAATTAATCGAAGCATATTATAATTACCAGTAAGTTGATTTCAGCAATATGATTTTTTTTAAAGCAGAAATGAAAAATTCCGCTTCTTTACGTCGAATTTAGTCAATTTTGAGATTGATGTATATCCGATCACAATACTCCTATTGATCACGTATGCTCCTAAATGGAAAGTACGAAGGGTGACAACTCTTCCATCAGTCGAGCGAGCGTTTGAAAGCAACTTTTAAGCGCTTTAAAATAATGACGCGATCAGTGCAAGCACATAGCAAGGCAAGGCGAGGGACGACATAATTAACCTGTGGAGAATTTGAGTAAGCAAGACTTCCGGCTGATTTCGGCTTTTTTCATTGTCATCCACTTTCCTTTCTGAAAATGGCTTTGATGAGTTAGGCTCCAAAGTTGTATGAAGATTTCTCTGTGGGCAAACTATTAATGAGATCTTTAACAATTTTTATACGCCTGCATAAAAATGTGGGCGTATAAATGCTATACCACTCTCGTCCCTTCATCTGTCTGTCATTACATCTTGTCTTCGTAACTCCTCCTAAACTCTTTTTATTTGGGGGGGAGGGGGGAGGGGTGTATTGATGAAACTTTTTACAAAGAAAGAACACCATATGAACATGTGCGTATTGGAAGAGGAATACTCTCCAAAACATTTACAGGAGTTATGGACCTTGATATTAAATGTTTTATGCAAAATACCTTGTCTTCACACAACTCCTCCTAAACCCTTTTGAGGGATTTAATGAAACGCGGTACAAAGAAAGAACACCATATGAAGAGTTGCATATTGAAAGGGGAATGCTGTGCAAAACATTTACAGGAGTTATGACCCTTGAACTTAGATTTATTTTTATGTAAAATACATTGTCTTCTTAACGCCTCCTAAATTTTGATGAGACTTGGTACAAAGACAGGTATTATAATGATGTGCTTATTGAACAGGCATTTTCACATCTCAAAATGTAGTTGGTGTATTTATGAAAGAAGGGAATGGGATGTCAACATGTGAAATATTGGATGCATCAATTGACCTACAAATAATTGAAGAAGAAAACTGAACTAATTAGCAGTATCAAAGGTAATGTAAATATTTAATTAGATTAGATATTAAATTCCAGTTTGTATGACACCTTTAATAACAAAATGCAGGTGTATTAAGTGCCGGCTTAGCGGTGCTCTAGTTTTAAAATAACGTGTAGCACTGTATATATGACGTGGCGTATTCAGAGGGGGACGGAAGGGACCCCCTCCCCCTCCAAAAAACAAAACAAAACAAAGCAAAATCAAGCAAACAAAAACAAATCAAGCAAACAAAATGAGAGAAAGAAGGCATTATCTTAAACTGCGATATACTAGTGTGAATCCGATAATCGTGCATCTTTTCTGCGTCTTTGCGTGATTTTGGCCAAGTTTAGGGCTTCAACACTGACGCCTCCACTTTCTTGTCCCTAGACCCATTGCCTGACTTTGCGCCCTAGTTTAAAAACCTAGGTTCTCCCTGTATATGCCTCTATTCAATATGATAGAATACTCATTTATTAATCATTCTTGACATATCTCGTATTTTATTGGCCTCCTCTGTTGGAGTACAATGTTACTTTTTCCTCACATTTTTTATTAAAAAAGACAACGTAAAAGGCTTTCTTCTGGATATGTATTAATGCCATATTCAGAACATATAATGTACATTAACAGTAGGAATGGAAAAGGAAATATAGGTCGCACAATGTAAGCTGACATCAATAATTTGAATACTTAGTTGCTATGGTGATGTTATTTGCCCAAGTTGATTATTAACGAGAACATATATGAATAAGATCATCATGAAATGCATTACAACGATTCTTAAGATGATTGATGTTTCCGTCTACCATACAAAACTGTCTTTCTGCTTACCAACAATTACATTGTGTAATTTCATTATTTCGTCAAACTTAATTTGTTTCTGGAAGTTGATTGAATTCTGTTGGCCATTGGAATTTCAAGATAGTTTTATTTTCTGTCGGTTTATTCTTAATTTTTTAATCACATCGACAATATGAAAATATCCTATGAAGTCCAAGAATCAGACGCGATCTCCTTTGAAATACAAACAAAAATTATCTTTCATAGAAGCTTTGTGTGGAAATTTGATCGTCAGTGTCTTTGGAAGAATTATTATTGTTATAATAGATGTTTTGCCAAAGTATAGATTCGTATTATCACAATAATATAAATCTGGAACTCATTGAAGCAACAGAAGATAAAGTGGATTTGTTTCATTTAAGGATATTGAAGTATGTAACGTTTACTCTGTTGAACTTCATAAGACATGTAATAACAACACTCAGAGCAAAGAATATTGATGTTTGGTTTTGCAATTATTCTTTTTGGAATATGGATTTAACGAACTATATCAACTCACAACGCACCTAACAATAATGTACATTAAAACATTCAGTGAACCTAAATGTACAGCTAACAATAATGTACATTAAAACATTCAGTGAACCTAAATGTACAAAAGGTCCATTGTACACCATTTAGGCGTATACGAAATACTATTGTTTTTGCCATCATGCGTAAAACAAATGACAGTTTCCTTATTAATTTGTGACTGGGACTGCACGAGACCGTACTGTCATGCTAGTATAGCGAGATTTCATAATCAATTTCTGTGTTCATTATCTATAATAAATCTAATTTATAGCCTTGCCTATTCCAGAAGTAAAACAAAATCCCTGTTGTGCTGTCATTTGGAAAACAAGATTGAATTACCGATTGATGGCATTCCTAATTGTACTTTATTCAAATATATGTAATTTAATATCATGATCAGATATCAAAAAAGAATGCTGGAGGAATTGCATGTGTCTAATGGGTCTAATTTCACACTGAAAAGATGAGCAATATTTGAAATTCTATGATATCAAATATGCCAAATCAGCAAGCGATATTTATTAAACAGTTGATGAAATCAATTTGCAAGTACAGATATGCATAGAAATTTTATTTTCAAGGACACAAGAAAATTATATGTAATGTAGCTAGGACATGATAGCGTGTTTCCTATAACCCGCTCGGAAGACGGCGTAGATCCGTCGTTTAGGTGCTTGGTCCGTGATTGAAAGGTCCCGGGTTCGAGTCCTTCGGACAAGACAGTAAAATCTAGGTCTCGTGTCACAGTCCATGTGGCGTCTAAATGATCTGTCACTGCTTTGTGTTGGTCATTTGCGTACGTCTAAATTTCCTGTACATGGGACAGATATCGTTACCTTATAAGTGCCTTTATCTTGGTATGACTCCCAAGAGAAATACTATATCCGCTCGGTAAGTACCGTGTTGAATTTGCAAAGTGTTGTCGCTATGTTTAGTTAATCATGGTGGTGGATGGGCTAAGTCAAACAGGAGAAACTTTACATGGGCATCTGGTCTTATCTCAAGCAGGAGTAAATGAATGTCCCCTGTTGTTAGTTTGCCCAAATGAGTGTGGTAAGTATACCTTTAAACAATGTAGAAATCATTTTGAATTTATGATATCACAATTTCAGATCTTCATCTTTTGTGCCCAATTTTCCATACAAACTGTATTTTTGAATTTTGAAGTAAAAACGCATTGAAACGTGTATATATATATATATATATATATATATATATATATATATATATATATATATATATATATATATATATATATATATATATATATATATATATTATATATATATATATATTTATATATATATATATATATATATATATTTATATATATATATATATATATATATCATGCATGGAATTGTAATTCTGTGAAATCATGAGACTAGTGTCGCGTATTCTGGTATCATTTTCGTCGTTGAAGTCGTTATCCTGTGTAAGATCACTGTCCTGAGAGTTTGAACGAAGGAAGAAACACCCTTACCGCTTTATTTACAATGCGCGTTGACAGTGCAGTCCGTTTGATTCAACATGGCATCTTTCATACACAACACTACTATTTCTATACTCAAAGCAGCTTCTTTTTTTAAAACCCTTATTCTTCTGATTTCCGTATGCTTATGTCGTCTGTATTTTTAGGTAATTTATTTCGGGCGTTTCTAGCCATACATGAGATTTTTACCCAATCATGCACATTGCCTTACTTCCGCTATCCAGGGGTGCATGGATGTTTTCTAGGTAAAGTGACATTGCATCAATTGTTCTTGTAATTTGCATTGCTTTACACTGCTAAGTCGTTAAGTTAGTTCTTATACTCCGTATCTCTCTTCAACAATTAATACATTTAGTTATTTATCAGTAGTTTAACTTTATACTAATTAACAACAGAAAACAAACACAACAGGGTGGGTCTACAGTCCGACGTTTTTGAACAAATTACAGTGAACCCTGTTTAAACCGGTATTGACTCGGACCCAAAAAAAAATATCGGTTTAGACAGGTTATCAGATTACACAGGTGGATAGATAGATAGATAGATAGATAGATAGATAGATAGATAGATAGATAGATAGATAGATAGATAGATAGATAGATAGATAGATAGATAGATAGATAGATAGATAGATAGATAGATAGATAGATAGATAGATAGATAGATAGATAGATAGATAGATAGATAGATAGATAGATAGATAGATAGATAGATAGATAGATAGATAGATAGATAGATAGATAGATAGATAGATAGATAGATAGATAGATAGATAGATAGATAGATAGATAGATAGATAGATAGATAGATAGATAGATAGATAGATAGATAGATAGATAGATAGATAGATAGATAGATAGATAGATAGATAGATAGATAGATAGATAGATAGATAGATAGATAGATAGATAGATAGATAGATAGATAGATAGATAGATAGATAGATAGATAGATAGATAGATAGATAGATAGATAGATAGATAGATAGATAGATAGATAGATAGATAGATAGATAGATAGATAGATAGATAGATAGATAGATAGATAGATAGATAGATAGATAGATAGACGGATGGATAGATGGATAGATAGATAGATAGATAGATAGATAGATAGATAGATAGATAGATAGATAGATAGATAGATAGATAGACGGATGGATAGATGGATAGATAGATAGAAAAATCAACGACAACATTGCCAACAGCAGACATAATAAGGCTGCTTGATTTGTGTAATTTTATTACACAAGTAAACTTGTGTATTGTATGTTGTCTTTATTGTTTAGAGAATCATCATGCAATAATTATTCGAATATATCTGGCAGTCTGGACCCTTTGAATCTTAGAAATATGCAGCATCTCGTTGTCCGCCGGTGACAAGTGATACAATGTTTGGTTAACAGAACTTTCGTTCACTGAAATTAAACAATGACTCATTCACAATACATATTTAGATTTGTAAGTTGCTGATACTAAACACAAATGCGTATGTAAGAGTGGCGTAATTTTAAAACAACATAAAAAATCAAGTCATTCTGACATTTTATCTAAAGCATCATATGCCGCAGTAAACATTTAACTGATCTTTAGCCGGTTATGAAAGTGTGCAGTTCTATCAGAGAACTAGTGTGTTGGAGAGCTCCACGCACATGTCGACTTGTATCATTTTTTGTATCTGTTGCAATCGGCGTTTGAGAAAGTAAACTTCTGCATTGCATGATATTCTGTTTAAATCTATTTTTAAATTTGGGATGGACGACAGCATAAATGAGGGGATTTATAACTGTTGAGAATTTTGCTAATAATCCTGGTATGGTAGACACTATTGGTGTTATGACTTCAGCATTACCGAATTCTCCAATCAAAGCTATTATGGCATACGGTGTCCAAGATACACAAAATACGATAACTATCAATAAAACGATCTTAGCAGTTTGTACATGAGACCTTTTATATTTGTAGTTCCTCTTACAATTCGATCGAATGTGTACCCTCTCGTTGAAGAAAACAAAGTTTCGTTCGTGGTGAAACACCTTAGCGAAAATACAGGTGTAAGAAAAACAAATAATACACAGCTGTATAGTGAAACAAAAAACCATAATGCAAACCACGTAAGATCTATTAGACGTTGTTCTAGTAAAGAAATCAAACGTGCACGATGTTGCTGAACCCTCTAGGATATACGATCCCCATCCAATCCAGGGAGCAATAGCCCAGAGCAAGGAATATATCCAAGTGGTCACTGAGACTATCAGTAAACGTTTTACAGATGTGTGATGGCGAATTAATGTTCTTTTCGAACAAATTATGAAATACCGCTCCATTGATATCACTGTAATCGTATTAATGGAAACAAAGCCTGTTAATGCACCTCCAAATCCATGTATTTTACAGCCTGAAATATACAAAAGAAAACAGAAGACATCTGATCAAGCTGTATTCCACAAATCACCAAGGACATGCAAATAAAACAGGATAATAGTCGTATATACCTAAAACGACATTACAAGAATATCAATTAAAAATAAGAGTACGATCTGTGTCAAATTCTGTAAAATATTTCATTAAATTTCAGAAATTTTGACCCATGACTTTTTTTTACATTGATCTTTATTTATCTTGTCTAGATTCTGATCTAAATATGACTATGATTTTCCTGGAAAATATATAAATAACAATCCCAATTACCCTTGGATAAAAGTCATTTCTCAGATGATTATTTAAAATACTACAACGTACTTGGTAATCGAAGTAATGGCAGAGACTAAATTCGTTTAGAAATATTTGATTGCTTATCGTGTAGGCGAGGCGGAATGGTAAATGATTGTGACAAAATGCAATCAAAGAGTCATGAACAATCAAACTTGCTTTATGCTACCACCACAGGGAAGATGGAAAATGCACCCTTTTTGGAAGGTTGTCTTTTACTACAGTACACAGAATTCTATAGATAATTAGAAGTAAGGAGCCAAGAAAGGTTGTAAATATTGCTTAATGATAGTAGTTTTAACAATAGGTTTAGCAAGTCTTCAGTCGAAAATCAAACTTAAAAAAACAACCCAAATAGTATAATAAAATATGTGAATATATACATTTATATATTTAGGGGATAAACGTACTGTGTTTGATTATTTCCGACAGGTATGCCGCTGTTATACCGTTGGAAACAGAGTTCTCCTGGCGACGCTTGCGGAGCCATGAAAACGGTGGTTTCCAACGGTATAACTACATTATACCTGTCGGAAACATCAAACACAGCACGTTTATCCTCATTCTAATTGCGAGAAACGAATTGATATTTATTGCATGGACATAAGAAGTTTCTTCATTTTCACATTCTTAAAATTTTATGATTAAATTATTAATCACAGATTGATTCATACATGAGTGACATGACATCGCATCGTAAACAGCTGAACAGGCAGTTTGCTGCGGCGCAGCGAGATGAAAGAACATGCTGGAAAGCATGTTGCATGGTGGTACATCATCATGTCATGTAGGTACGTTGTCAGTTTTGTTGGTTCAACTTGATTGTAATAATTGTGCACGTGAATGGTAGAACTTGCAAATCGTCCTTGATATGAGACTTAAGACGGACGTTAAGAGCACTGAACGAAGCTGTTACGGACAGAATTTTTGATAGTTGGAGTCAAAGACAATGTGGATAAAGAGTAGGTACAATGTAGTACTACATTTGAGGACTGTATATCGTGGTTATACGTGTCTGAACGCTAATGTGTGGACCAATGAGAATTGTCAAAACAAAAAAAGTAAATTAGATTGTTGAATATACATGAGCTATCGGAAAACGAATTTTGGTTTTTTATTAAATCTGTTTCATGGATTTCAAGATAATCATTGTTATTTGAACTACATTTAAAATTTTTGTCGTATGAGTGGAATGTATTCCCTGTGATGCACATAAGCTATAGCTTTTATTGGTTCTTTTTATATTCCCTTTTATTGCTCGTCTTCTAAGGCATGCTCTGTCACCAACTTCATTAGCTATCTGTATGACCATTCTCTGGAGGGAAATGATATGTTTACATAGGGAAAATACAAATAATACTGCACGAAACACTACAGCTCACGTTACCACAGAAGTTAACGGTCGTCCTTATTTTACAATTATTTCACAAATTCCACATTTAATTTTTGGAATTGAAACAATGAAACATCGTATTCTAACTACCAATTGCTAACAAAGGCTGATCATATTACCATTAGAAGCCGTCAGTTTTCGCATGGCAATTAACATATTACAATATCGCTGGTGTCTATGTGCATTATCACCCGCAATGTAAGGTATCCCAGTTGAGACTTATTTATTTCTTAATATACAGAAGTTTCTTCCACCTAAAACCATTTCCAAATGAATGATTGCGATTTTCATTACTTCAGGTATTTGCAAGTTTTCAATTACAGAGTTTAAGGACATTTAATTACGTCTCCCTGTGACTTTAAATTAAAACTCGACGAATTTGCCAAAGTATCATTTTGTTTATGTAACATTCATTACACTTTTAATGTATATCCACCTGTGATAATAAAGGTCCATACTTCAGTTAAAATTTGAAGTGTTCCAAAATTACGTTGAATACAAATCTCCAAAATACACATCTGTTAAGAATTTCTTTTCCTGTAAACGATTTGTTATTGCCGACGCTCTGTTACTTTCTGGACAAACTCAAAGTAAATGAATGCAATTATCATAGGAACATGTATACCAATATAAACATTTCGGCAAATAATGTCTCTTCTGTGGTGCTCAAGTCGAGACTTTGGAATTTCAAATACCTCAAAGTATTTTAAGAGAAAACTAAGTAGCTGATAAATCCGGTGAATTGTTTGCTTTACAAACAAAACCATCTGCTCTCTGACTTTATCAAGGCTCTCCACTGCTGGTGTGGGTAATACGCCTGATATAAGTGTATGATATATTATACGCCTGAAGTGTGCAGTATATTATATACCTGATATAAATGTAAAGTATATTATATATTTCTCTCATTTTCATCAATTTGTTAGTTATTTTATGTTTATCTATTATGGATCGATCAAAAAGTAATTCAGATTATAAGAAGGTATCACAAGAACAATTTTCATTAATTTTGGACTTACACTTTGGTCTCATCTCAGAAATCTGAAGTCTAGCAATATAAATACATATATACAGAAGGCTTTTATAAAAAAAAAAACACCCGGACAAAACACCTTTATTTTTTTCATTCCAAAAGTCTGAAAAATAATATATATCAGTTTCCACTTTGGTAATAACGAAGGCAACAGAATTTTAATTAATGGGAAATTTATTTTGTTTATAAAAAATTTGATCCGATTTCAAAGCTGACATTTATCTGTCAGTACAAATATTATCTTCTTTCATTTAAGATACGCATTATAAATGTCAAATGGCAGTTTTCAGTAAAGTTTTAAATGTAATATGACAGTTTCCTTACTCTTGTCCTACATAAATCGGTGTGTTAATTCTGTGAGAAAGAAACCTTTTTTCGTTGCTACAACATTTCGTGACACAAATGTTCAGAACATTTGTCTTTGCCTTCCTTTATAACATTATAAGAAAATATAAATTTGAAAGTGTACCATTGGATGTTTGGTTAAAAATCCACATACATATAAAAAGATATATACATGTATCGATTTAGAGCACCGTATGAACATTTTGACAAATAATGTTTCATAAGTACTTCTCAATGCCGAAGGTTGTTGAAATTCAAAATATAAATATTCGAAGATTTAATTAATTGTCAAACTGACTTTAAGTAAGAGCCAACTAATTATCAAACCGACCTTAAAGGAATAAAAACCAAAATATTTCGGGCAGTACAGAAGCACTGAAAACATTGCGTCTTTGATTACCCTCGGGAACGAACAGTCCACTACCAGCAGTTTCGACTCAGTAGTAACAATTACTGTATTGTCAAAAGATATATACATGTTCTAATTTAGTGTGCATATAAGCATTTCAAGAACTTGCGACTCTTCAGTGATGATCTAGGCGAAACTATGAAAATCCAAAGTATAAATCTTTGAAAAGCAAACAAATTACCAAACTGACCCTTAGATGAGAGCCAAAGAACCAATCTAAGGTCACAGCTCTGCTGGGAGAAGATACTTATTAAATTTTGAATAATTTACAATTTTTTGTTACAGTACATTTGAATTATACATTTTGAATCAATGCAGAAGCACTGCAAACTGGATTTGTGATTACGTTTGGAAACGAACAAGCCGTCAACAGTCGTATTTATCCAGTGGTATAGTTAATATAAAAAGAGTTTTGTTTCTTAGAATTTTAATAAAACTATAGTTACTATATAGTTACTATAAATATGCATTGAACTTTAATCAGTAAAACCCCAATCAGCAGTCCTGATAAAAAATATTAATACCTTACTTGAACTTATTAATATAAATCGTAGGTATTAGCACTTACAAATACAGTTTTGCCCAATCAATGTGCATATCTAAGAAAGGCTACACTTACCCTCGCTTTACATGTTTTTCGGATAATCATCTTATATCAAAAAGACAAAAAATAGATTTTTGCATGTTGTGCCTTTGGAATATTGCTTCATCAGTTTAGATACAGTACTAATCATATGATGATGTTTACATAAATCTGTCCTATCTAAAAATAATAATACAACAAAAATAGATGTATTACTACTGGTTTAATCTTTAATGTCGATTTTTATTGCAATTAGAAATAAAATATACATTTTAACTTAAAGATATTTTATAAGAATCTCTAATACAGGTATTATAGAAAATCACTTATTTGACATTCACAATCTATTCAATCTATATTGCTTGAAAGTAATAATTGACTACACCTTATACCTTCTTTGCATTATCAAAATTTGCTCTTTTGTATCGGGTAACATTTTCTTTATGTATCAAAATGTTTGTTACAAGCATCGTATTAATTAGCTATCATTCACTCATACTATATTTTCCTAAGATTTCATTCTGTGTATGTGTATGTAAAGATGATTGATAAATCCAAATCATAAGTTCGAAACTCATGAAATCTGGGGACATACAAAATCAGTGAAAATGAAAACCAAGTGGAATATAACAAAATATGTCTCATTCGGTCGGTCTCACTCCAGAATATCATTTAAAAGTCTGGATAACGAGATATCATATGGAGTAAAAAGAGTCTCGTAACGACCATAGAACTTCCTCGGTGACGTTGCTAGTCTAGCACATATATAACCCCGGTTGAGCAGCTTATCTGAAAGTCGCCTAGCCCTCAGAAAAAAGTCATTGTAATTTGAACATGCTGACGATGATGGAATGTTGCTATTTATGAAGGGAAAGTTTGTGATAGCGAAATTAAAATCGTCAGGTTTGTCAAAGAGTGAGGTGCTCAATTGACCCTTAATGTCGAAAGACAATATAATATCTAAATACGAAGTAGAATTACTACTTTCTTTAGTTCCATGGTGACTTCTGCCACATAACTGAGCCAGTAACTCCTCTTTTTTCTTTGACCTCCAGTTCACTTGGATAGATCTTTTATTAGATGTAATTGAAACCGATTACACTTGTCATAGGATGAGTTTCGCTATATAGTACTAATCAAACCCTTATCACACTTCTTTTGATACAAACACATTATTTACATGGCAACTGTTTTATTCAATACCATGGAAATCATATACGTCAACATATTTTGTTTTGATATATATTGAGAGAAGTATTCGATAATTTTGTCTTAAGACGTCAGTGACTTTATAACTCCTTTTTTTTCAAATACTAAAGGTATAACAATTGGTAGTGTGATGATGTGTAATGATATACTGTGTGTCTATTTACAAGTCTTTAGTTATTGATCTTGTCGCAGAATGACGTTAGTGATCTAGTCACATTATTGTTAGTCCACGATTTGTTACACTGATTTAATATCAGAGAATCAACCACGTCTTGAGGCATCAGCTACAAAAATGGTCATTGACCTCAATTATATGTAGTTACATTGTAAAGTCCACCGAACATAACCTATTTCTAAATACCATTTTAATAAATCAATTGAAAAAACTGGATACCCGTGTATTCACTGCATCTATATATGTCATTGTAAAGTTTTAGCCATGATATAATCACTAAAACTCCAATGAAAAAAGACTGACTGAGAAATCCCATTAGTTTAAGTAAAAAGTTCTACTAGGTACATGTAATTAGTCTATGGTTATTGAATCTGTTGTCTTTTATCTGCTTTCTGTAACTACTCAAAAAGACATCACAAGGATGAAATTAATCATAAATCTGGCGTAATACTAAGCATAATTAACATTGGCAATAATTTAGATGATCAAATTTATCAAAATTCTATACATCAGTGAGAACTACTTGTGTTTTTACAATTCATGTCTTCATTATTTTCGCTTCCTACGTTCATTCTTCCCGTAATAAAACTACTAATTAATTACGCTAAGAACATCAAATTTCTTTCTCCCTTAAGATATAAGGCGATGTTTCACTTTGCTTGTCAAACAGGGGAAGGAAATCATGACATATATGTATCTATAAAGTCGATTTCAAGTTGCAATTCATTTTATCATGAATTAATTCTTAAACATCAGTGAAATCTAAGTGAAATATATCGTTATAATCCATAAAAATTACGAACATTACATATCGATTAATTTCTAAGGTAAAAGAAACATCGACATCTGTAGAAAAAGAATAATTTCAATATCTATATTGTTCCCTACATTGAAAAAGACCATCTAAACTTAAGTAACTAATCACCGACTAGGCAGATATTCTAGACTTATTTTAGAATTAAAAGGTATATATGTTCTATATTTATTATAACCACTAGACCGATGTCACTGCTGGTGGACTGATAGGTCCCGAGGGTATCATAAGTCTAGTTTTCAGTGCTTTTGTACTGACATGAATATATACTTCAAATTTTCAGTCATCAAATTAAGTAAATCACTCTAAACTAAGGAGTATCTCCCTCATGCATAACTCTGTCCTTAGATAGATTCTTTGGTTCACTTTTCGGGCATTTTGGTTTCTACACTGCTCTTCAAATATTTATAGGCATATATGGTCTTTATATAGTATAAGAATTCCAATCATTTGGCCACGAGCACCACTGAAGAGACATAAGTTGTCGAAATGCGCATATGGTGCACAAATTAAAAGGTTTGTATGTTCTATATTTATTATAACCACCAGACCGGTGTCACTGCTGGTGGACTGATAGTTCCCGAGGGCATCATAAGTCTAGTTTTCAGTGCTTTTGTACTGACATGAATATATACTTCAAATTTTCAGTCATCAAATTACGTAAATCACTCTAAAACTAAGGAGTATCTCCTTCATGCATAGCTCTGTCCTTAGATAGATTCTTTGGTTCACTTTTTTATCATTTTGGTTTCTACACTGCTCTTCAAATATTTATATATTATAAGAATTCCAATCATTTGGCTACATGTACGAGCACCACTGAAGAGACATAAGTTGTCGAAATCCGCATATGGTGTACAAATTAAAAGGTATATATGTTCTATATTTATTATAACCACTAGACCGGTGTCACTGCTGGTGGACTGATAGTTCCCGAGGGCGTCATAAGTCTAGTTTTCAGTGCTTTTGTACTGACATGAATATATACTTCAAATTTTCAGTCATCAAATTAAATAAATCACTCTAAAACTAAGGAGTATCTCCTTCATGCATAGCTCTGTCCTTAGATAGATTCTTTGGTTCACTTTTCGGTCATTTTGGTTTCTTCACTGCTCTTCATATATTTATATATTATAAGAATTCCAATTATTTGGCCACGAGCACCACTGAAGGGACATAAGTTGTCGAAATGCGCATATGGTGCACAAAATTAAAAGGTATATATGTTCTATATTAATTCTAAATTACTTCACTATAACGGCCCTAGACTGAGATGTGTCTTTTACAGCTATTATCTTGTAAACGCTTATGAAGCACCCATTGATATTTTCATACTTGATTAATTGATTAATTGACTGATTATTGTTTTACGTCATTCCACGATTACTTCTTGATCACGGTATCAGTCTGATGCACTGCACAGAAATTTATATCTTGCAACAGACCTGCCCAAAGCAGTGAGGGATCTTTATCGTGCCATGGGACCTGCCCAAAGCAGTGCGGGATCTTTACCGTGCCATGGGACCTTGGAGTTTTACTACCTCAGACACAACATCCATAGGCCGACAGCTGGAGTCAAGCACCTCATCCACTGAGCTAAACGGCCTCTTTTCATACTTGAGATCAGAATTTATCAAACATGCCCTTTACTCGGGTAAGTTAATTTACGGTTAGTATCGGTAACGCTTAGATTTTCGCTTTGAAGACAGATTTTTTTCTAACGACTGATAATGGCGATATTACGCAACTGTGTGATCAGTGTCATCAACGAAGCGGTTGAAGTTTCGAACCACTGGCCCCAGAATGCTAGGTTATGACTGCATCCAACTCCAATCCAAATAACAATGTAAGCTATTTGATGTTACATAAGACATCACAATTACATAAATAGATCAGCCAAACTGTAACTGTCTAATAAGGTGTATAAAACATAAAAAGAAAGACTGATATAAAAACAACTGGCCCCTTGTGTACTAGATAAATGCACTTCATTTTTACTGTTTTGCTGAGAAAACCAGTCCTAAGTGCATATGCTATATAATTTACTCAGTTCTTATTTACGATCAATTCTCAATTTGATTTCATGAAAAACTTGCCATGTGACACCTTGTTTATTTATCATGCGTTCAATTATTTATCTCTGTAAAATTGTATGCCATATTTTAGAAAAAAAAAAGTAAATGTACTCTAACAGTATTTCAAAATAAAGATAATTCAAATTTGATTGATAAATATTAGAACATATATACGTTATAATTTTGTGCATCAGATGCGCATTTTGACAACTTGTATCTCTTCGGTAATGCTTATGGTCGAATGATTGGAATTATAAATGAATATAAATATTGAAGAGCTGAGTTAAAACCAAAGTGGCCGAAAACGCCATCCAAAGAATCAATCTAAGGATAGAATTATACATGAAAGAGATACTAATGTAGTGTGGTCAATCGATTAACAGGCTCACCTTCCCACTCACCAAACCACAGTAAAATTAAAGAACACACATTAAAACTGATAAATATATCAAAAAGGTAATTTGACATGCTGTGAAGGTTATGACTGTACTTAACTATACTTATTAAAACAGATGGTATCCTTTCCCCGCGCTAACATCTATATCTACTCTTAGACTTTAATTTATTTGTGTACTTTCGCTTTTTATATATTTATTATCATTCTTGATACCATATCATTTTGGTTTCTAGTTCTTTGGTTTCTTTTTGTTAACTTTCTTCTATTGTTAACTTTCCTCACACATGTAGCAACAGTCTTTTATCACTTACTTGTAAACTTTCCTTTTTCATTTATTTATGTATACACTAGATTCCATATCATTTTAGTTTCTAGATGTTAAAAACGAAGAAGTATCGAAGGGAAAACCATATCTCATAGTACATGGAATAAAAAGACAATATCGTGTTTAGTGTCATATTCAGACAAATTCGAACCCCAATAAAATCGAGGTGAGACCAGATGCCCGGGAGTAGTAAGGGTCTCCTGGTTGCATAAGAAAACCGTCGCCAAAGTCCTGCAACAACGTTTCAATTCGAGGAAGTAAATACATAAATATGCATGTATAAACCCATGTAGGAGACAAGAACACGAAGCCGAATTATCCTATTCACGGTATCAAATATTGTTTAACTGAAATTCTGGATATTTGGCTTCTTTTTGTTAACTGTTTTTCCTATTGTTAACTTTCCACACACATGTAGTGACATTCCTTTATTAACTGCATATGGTGTCTTGTGTCTCAGCTGAACCGATATGCTAGAGCTTCTTCTGACTACGCTTCCTTCATTCACCGAATTATTTAGTAAAAAGTCATTATCACAAGGATATGAAATGAAACGTCTAAAGTCATTCTTCCGCAAATTTACAAAGATACAAAGATCTTGTGTATAAATTCGGAAATCATTTTCCCATATGTTGCCTTCCATATTCGGTTGAAGATGTTGTTTATCGTTTAGATTGTGGCAGAATTCTATTGTAATTAGATGGTATTGCTTTTTGAACAAAAACACATGTCTCCTCTTCCTTATGGCTGTGTTTCAGAATGGGTCATTACAAGTGGAAAAATCTGACTAGGATTTAAAACATTACAGGAATATAATCTAAGATACCGGTACTCTGTAAAAATGAATGTACAGTAAAACATGCTTATAACGAAGTGCCAGGGACGACTAATTTTGATTCATTATAAATGTATTTTGTTACAACCGTTGCATTTATAATAAAGTTTCTGACATGGGGTACTAAAACTGACTTGAGTTAAGTTCAGGGTCAAATCTTTTGACACAGTTCATATACAGTGTTATTAAATGCTATAAAATTAAAGTCCAGAAGTCAAACATTTTACAAATTACAATTAAAAATCTAATTTTAATATGACCTCGAAACGGTAAGTATTTTTTTAATTTGACCTTGAGATTGTAAATGTAAGTCAAGGTCAAAATTTTTTATGCCGTGCACCTTTCCTCACTGTCACCTTTCTTAGTTCCAAGTTTCAAGTTCTTACCTCAAAGGGTATTCAAGTTACGGCCTGGAAATTTTATTTTTAATTTGACACTGAGAATGTAAATGTAAGTCAAGGTCAAAAATTTTTATGCAGTTCACCTTTCCTCACTGTCACCTTTCTTAGTTCCAAGTTTCAAGTTCTTACCTCAAAGGGTATTCAAGTTACGGCCTGGAAATTTTATTTTTAATTTGACACTGAGAATGTAAATGTAAGTCAAGGTCAAATTTTTTATGCCGTGCACCTTTTTATGTTCCAAGTTTCAAGTTCTTACCTTAAAGGGTATTAAAGATACGGTCTGGACAAATTATTTTTTTAGATTTGACCTTGAGCTTGTAAATGTAAATCAAGGTCAAAATTTTTTATGCTGTGCACCTTGCCTCACTGTCACCTTTCTATGTTCCAAGTTCTTACCTCAAAGGGTATTCAAGCTACCGCCTGGACAATATTTTTAATTTGATCTTGAGATTGTAAATGTAGGTCAGTCAAAAAAAAATATGCCGTGCACCTTTTCTCACTGTCACCTTTTTATGTTTCAAGTTTCAAGTTATCACCTCAAAGGGTATTCAAGTTACAGCCTGGACAAAATTTGGATGAAGAAGAAGAAAAAGAAAAAGAAAAAATGAAGAAGAAGAAAAAATTGACAAAACCCATATGTCTTCCCTTTGAAGGGGAGATATAATTACATTACTAATCGTGCCGTTTTCCCAAATATGACCACGGTATTATATTGCCTACTGAATGTGACTTCGAGTTTATAATAACTCGACTTATATTATGGTATAAATACTGGTTTGGCCGTCGGTAGAGGATATTTGCTCCTTCATGGCACCTGGTCCCACCTCTGAATTTTCTGGGTTTCACGTATACTTTCCACACTTTTTTGTCTTTTTATATCAATATTTCGACGGAACATTACTCGGTGATTTATTGCTGTACGTTTATAATTTTCTCATCCTCTAGAAACAGTCTTCTTATATATACACTAGAATAAGACTATGAGCTTTAAAAAAGTCGTTTTATTTTATACTCGAATTTTACTTTGGAATACCGTGCATGTACCGTGGACATTGGATTTGGGCGTGTAAAGCCGCGGACACGCGTGGACACTGTCCCTGTATATCGGCCATATTGACCGCGTATATAGGTGGTCATTTACCTGTGTCCGCGCCGTCAGACGGTCAAACGTGGACACGAAATATGTCCCGGTAAATGGGTATGATAGTGCTAAAAAGGCAGCGACCTTATGATGATGCGTATTGTGTTTGTTCAGTGAAGCATGAAAAATAACGAAATTAGACTTAAAGATATCTTGATTAATAATCATTTAACATCTTTTTAAATCTCCTCTGCTTGATTACACAATGAACGTTTGAAATGTATCTTAAGATATTCTGCTATTCTAAATATTTTTAAAACTAGAACGCATTTTTTATATAAAAATTTAAAATATAGTGCGCACCTGGAGCACGGACGTATATAATGTTTTAGATATATACGTCCCTGTTTGGACGTATAACTACGTTCTTTATACCCGTATATCTACTTGTCGTAAAAGTGCATCAATGGTATTTGAATGAAATCGGTAAAGACAAGCTGATTGGTTATTGTACAGATGCGTGTATAAGTGTGATTTAAAAGAGAAAACTGAAGACATCTGACAAAGCTGTATGACAAAAGTCACCAAGGACATGCACACAAAAACGATTTATTATTCCGAGAGTGTGCCGAGTTTCTTTGTAATACCTATTTCGGACTCTTAATTAAAGAAGGCAACGATCCGAATTGAAGAACGCAATTACTACTTGTGGGGTCAGTTCAGTAAAGCCGACTTTAAAATCAAATAAATTCATATTATATGTGATATGATATTCATTATTGATTGCTCTGATAAACATATTCAGATTTTGAAATATTACATGCGATTACGATGAAATACACGATTGATTAATTCTGGTAAATATTAATACATATGGACATTGATCTTCATTTTATTTTATTCATTATTATTTTCTTTGGTCAGGTTTCTTCTTTTTTATGTATTCTTTTATCTTCCTGGTGAAGTGCAGGCAAACTTTTGAAAAATATTTATAATCTCAGAACAAAAGACAAAGCATGCGCACTGGAATCGCAAGGGAAACTAGAGTGTCGGTCGTTTTCTTACCTAAACAGTAAAGAAAAGTATCTTTCAGAAACACCTTCCCTCCCTTTAAATTTCTAAGCTTCTTACATATTCCTGCCAGATATAGGGCCGTATGTATCTTATGATTTCATCGGATACGATCGTCTAATTCCGTGTATTAATCAGTGTCATAAGTCAAACCCTTATTCGCTACCAGGGTGAAGTAGAACAATAGACTTCACACAACACGCGTGCTCCAGTCGTAAGGTTACCTGGACTAAGTGCCGTTTGACCTAAACAGAGAGGAACCCCCCCCCCTTTTTTTTTTATTGTTTTGTCTCGTTACATATTCTTTCCCAATACGATCGTATCTATTTTTGTATTAATTTCACGGATATGATCATGCAATTATATATAAAAGATGATGACCCGACTGAACACTGAATCTTGCATGTTTTACATTAATACATACACAAATATATATTTTGGTTGTATTGAAAAAGTTTTAAATACGTTTGCAAACGATATCTCGTGCACAGCAGAGAGAGAAAGAAGGGGGGGGGGTTGGGGGTTGGGGGTTGGGGGTTGACGTGTCGTTACTTTAACTCGGTCGTTAGGTGGTTAAATACTTTAACAGGTATTTTATAATGATTTTAATTAACCTTTCATGCAATGATTAAGATCATTACTTTTGCTTAAAATAGCTAATTACTTAATCAGAACACAAAAGAATTTCTTTGAAATTTTTTACGCGGAAATAAATAATCACGTAGTCAACAAATATTAAACAGTATTTCGATTTATTATGAATATTATGAACCTTTATTCAAATGATAACATTATTTAATAAAGATCGGTAGATTGGTTTTATTTGATAAGGCATTTATATTTTTAAAACCACATTTATTTGTCCTTAATATTGCCATCATGCATTATTATAAATGAATTACTTTGCATATAATAAGAGTGTAAATCGTGTGAGCAATTTGCATTTCTTTAACTTCAGATAGATTCTTCTAAATTCGTCTGTTAAATGAAGAATTACAAGCATGTGGAAAAAACTTAACAGGCAAACATGTTACTTTTTCGGTTGACTGAACAAATACAATAAAACAACTCGAACAACGTAAAGGCTATTATCCGTGCCGTATGTAGTTCAACTCTGAAACCGGTCTTGTCTCAATCTGAAGCTATCTACTGGCGTGGTCATTGAAAAACGGTCATTTTTTTCTTTCCTTTTGTATTATTTAACGAAATATTTCATGATACATTTGCAAAATACCGGCCCATCTTTGTAATATCCCTTACGTCCAGTGGGGGACAGGTTAATTAAAAGGTGTGAAAACCTTGTCCGTTTTGACCACCAGAGGACAAATACAGGTAAAAGGTGTGAAAACCTTGTCCGTTTTTGACCTCGCGAGGACAAGTACAGGTAGATGGCAAATTGTATTAGAAAGCATTAACGTGGACAGAAACGTGGCCTCGCGAGGTGTCCACGGAGGACAGACGTGGACTGCCCACCGTGGCAACGAGGATTTTCCAACTTCCACGCTACATGTACGGTAGATGTAAATTCGAAAGAAGCTAGCCTGCGGAAACTACAAATCTCCTCAATCTCTAATCTTCATCATAGATTGATAGTATGTACGTCCGTCTACCACTAGCATGACTGCCTTAGTCTCACTTCCAACTTAGCACCGAAGTCGTGAATCTCTCCCTGTGGCCTATACAAGTTTGTTTCTGTTATTTGATTATATCTTATTTTGATTCGTATTTCAAGATAGTTACACATGATATACTTTTATACCTGAATTTCAATTAGGACAAAATAAACGAATAATTATGACATGCAGAATGATGTGGAGAACACGTTTTACACGCTATACTCCGAAATAAATCGAGCACTCAAAATATTTCTATTTCGAATTTTTATCTTCTGTCTTCTTTCATTCACGTGTTAAAATTCATGTGCCTTGCACTAGTTGCCTAGTTGCACAAATGAGTAGCAGAAAAATGCACATATATCGGTAACCGAAACTATTGCAAAACAAGTCGCTTACTTATTGCTACCACTGAAGATTTGGTATATCCCACTGTTAGAAGTTGGAAGTACACAAGTAAATGAATGCAAATAGTTTATGTCGCATTTACATAGCATGTTCTATATATTTTCTTTGAAAGAATAAACAGAATTATCTTACTTTCAAACAGTAACAAGTAAACAATAAGGTTTTATCGCCTATTTTTAATTCCTTATTGGGATATTTTAAATTCAAGCTCCTGATAATGAAAAATGTATGTCTTTAAATCAAAATAAACCTGAATTCGTAAGATTTAAGATATCTGTTCACGTGAAATACCAAAGATGCCATATAATTGCAATCTCTATCTGGGGTTAGCCATTTTTTACATTAACCATTCACATGTAGTTTACTAAGATATAGATCTAGATAAATGAATCATGAGAGATCCAAAGGTAAAGAGCAACATGAATTAAGATTGTCAGGATAATGAAAACTTTGAAAACACCATTACTATAACATAATGATGAAAACTAATTATCTGCATTTTGGTCTGTAATAAAACTGCTATCAGATATGTTCAACTAATGTATTGAAAAGCAGTAGATTTATTTTCTATGTATCTAACTATCTAACCTGTGTTTCCAAATAACCATTCGCCCGAAAAGCTAGAGGTAAACATCATTGGAAAATTCGTCAAGGTCATAAACAGGTCAACAAAAGCCAACTGTAAAACCATGAGATTTGACGATGTTCTTAGACTGCGAAAACTGTAATAAATAATCAATATCGTATTTAAATATATCTGCATATAACAAAATCTGTACATTAAGGATTACTCTTGATATCTATGATTTACTACACAATTATAATGTACCCCGTATAACTAATAATTCTAACGGTTTCCAGTAAGTGAGCTATTTTATCTGAGGGGTTTCTAAAGAAAGAACAGTTTGAATTGTCTAAAACCAAGTGGAACAGCGAACCAAAATTAATAGATAACTAGTAATTATACAATGAGAGTACTCCTTATGAGCTGAGAAAGCCAAAAGGAAAATAATTGAATGTTTATTTCCAGTAATCGAAACAATAAACATATAAATGAACAAGTCTAATCATCTAAAATGTGAGATTGCCACTTATTTCTGAAACACGTTATCAAATGACAATGAATTCAAAAGATTGCTATCACATAGAAATTTATCGCCATAATTACATCAATTAAAAGAATACTGCTAAAATGTAGGATGGTAAGGATGTCTGACTTCAAGGCATGGCCCAAACGTACCTATATAACTCACTAGATCACCTTAAGTACCTGACATAAATTAGAAGGTATCAGAATATTGAATGACTGTATCCTTCTAAAATACAGTGACCTTCTAGTAGATATTGATAATTAACCTTAACTTTATTTAACTTTATTAGTTATTATTGTATACTCTTCACCTGAAGTCTCACATGACAAATGGGGGGGGGGGGGCCGTTTTGAACTTACATTTCACGGCCAAGAATCTATCCTTGGTCATATCTAGCCAAAAGAGCAAACAAAAATTGAAATAACATTTGCACTGCATGTGGACATTGAATATTTTATTCCTCCAAAATTCCATTATAATGGTTAAAATTCCATCATAATGGTTTAATAAATTCTGAGAGATAAATATATTTACAACTCCTCCCTATATAATCTTTAAAATAGGGAGGAGGCGATCTTTATTCATTTATAAATTGTAAATTGTCCCTTGATTTACTGTTTTGTGGTAGTGGGGGGGGGGGATCGGATGTCTACTTATTTTTTTCTCAAAGGGATCAAAAACCAAAACCCTTTAGATCATTTGATACACCCATTTTGTCGACCTTGCGATCGTTAAAATGAAATCAAAAATAAGTATAAAACTTTTCGTGGAACGTTTGGATATATAGTGACATAATAATGATATCTTGCTGTATTAATTTACATTTTGTACAAGACGATAACTTAAGCATTGGAACTGAATAATCCATAACCAGTGTAAGTATTCAGATTGAATACAATGAATACAAGTCAATACATAAAAAAGTCATGTACAAACGACCAACTTCCATCCGCAAGGGAAGCAACTAGGTGCACATGTTTGTGATACCCTCTTCGCTATTCAAGACAATAAATTACGTTGTTCCTTTTCAGAGTTTAATTTAGGCTCAGAAAAAGAAAGGCTTAAGAGTTTTATGACAGTTTATACTAATGAACAAAATTTCAAAGCGCAAAAAGGAAAGAACTCGATTTATTCAATCGATCGTCAATGAGAAGTTGTATAATATTTCAAATAAAGTTCAGCAGAAAATAAAATAACAATTTAATTGAAAAATACACAAGGGGCAATTCTGCATTTACTTTAATTCTGATGTAATTGATCCATTAGAATAATTCATTATTTAAGGAAAGAACCCAGTGAATAGTAATTTGAAGAGAAGCATTATTGACAATTTGGACCATCATTTGCAATTGTCATGCTTTAGATTACCATAAATATTGATCTGAGAATCAGAATAAAAACGTTTCAAGCAAACTAAATGTTGAACATTTCTTTTTACAACATATTCTTGTTTCTCTGGATATGTAGACACTTCCTCTCTTATAATAAATAGCTGACGCTTCATTACTGCAGCAAATTCGTAAAACTTCCTCTACGATCCCGGGATTAATGCCTAAGGGAAATCTCTTGTGCTTCGGGCAAAATTGCATTAAAAGAATTAGGAAAACAATTGAAGTTAACCACTTATACTAAAGGCATGCGTAGTGTTGACGTAGAACAAAATTATTTTAATCTAAAAGAAATGTCCTTTCATGTTGGTCCTCTGTAAAACTTAAACAAGAATCTATAGTTATGAAAAAGTAACAATCTCTCGACACAAACGAATGATAATCCACTAGGAGTTCTAAGTATCGTGGATCAGTAAACTCGTGGATCTTTGATATAACATTACTGGCCATTGTTATCATGTGGTATTATAATAATATCAAGTCATTTCTCTCCATTTATTCTTTGCACTCAGTTCTACGTTACAAACATTACTCATTCTTGCCAAGTTTTACAAGCACTTTATCTAAGAACTATATTTATTTAGTATTGAAAGAGGCATCCGACGGGTAGCGCTATGATAATTGGGGAAACTGTGAGTAACCCCTTCCATGAATGATTGTGCCTGCAGTGAGACACTTACATTAGCAGTCATGGAGGAGTAAGTATTTCCTGTAACTGATTATACCCGAATTAGTTAGTAAGGTTATATTAGAACATGACGGAGTAAAATCCTCCATGATCAATCTCACCCAAGGCGAACCGATAAACATTATTAAGATTGTTTTTCATATTCACGAGGATCATACTTAATACTGTTAGGATTTAATGAATGTTGATATATATATTTATATATCTTATCAAAGTTTAAGGCAGCACGATTGAATTTTTTTTAATTTAAAACAGAAGTAATCTACGGAAGCCCAAAGGCTTCAAAGACAAAATTTCTATTACGTGTAGTTCCAATGGCATGGCGTATATTTGCAGTAATATTACGCACATTCCCTATGATATAGCATATATGCATAATGATATTATATATGCGCAAAAAATTACTGTGTATATTCGAAATGTTATTATGTATATTTGTAATAATATTGTATATCTGCAATGAATATCAATCCCCATACTTGTTGGGTGTATTAGCAATGATATTTTGTAAATTCGTAATAACAATGTATATTCACAATGAATAACATTGTGTATGAGCGAAATACTATTGCTTATATTCATACTCACATTTGTAGAATGCATAACTTATAGAATGCATAATTTCTATATGTTTTGGACATCAGAATATATATAGTATAAGTATATCATTATTTGGTGTATTATATGCGCATTTCTACAACTAATATCTCTTCTGTGATGCTCAATGTCTAAACTGTAGTAATCGAAAATAAAAAAAATATTTGAAAACCGATTTCAGTTTTTAGTTCTATTTGATAATGAAATCGGATTTCAAATAGAACTAAAAATAAGAGCCAAAGAAATAATCTCTGATTACAGCCGTGCAACCTTTCTCACTAAGATATTGATAGGTGGGCTAAGGACGTCTTACAATTTTACTGATTTTGTATGGTTCACGGTTTCATGATTTACGATCTTCTGGATTGGTTTTATCCAGCATCTTTAAGTAACTTTAGTTTGAAATTGTCCATGGATTATCTGGAGATGGGTATACGTATACCAAAATCAAGTGATCAAAATCAAGGTCCCAATGAAATCGAGTCAGACCTTGCATGAAATAAAATGTAACTTAAGTGTGTATTAAACATGATTCGACTGTCATGAAACTACGATAAAGTTTAATTTCAATAGTTCTTTAGACATGGTCAATATCAACATGGTCAATTCAATAGACATGATCCTGAACATCGTCCCCTCTGACTATTAGTCGGGACTCCTACAGATCTAGGGTCTTAGCTCGCTTTCAGACTGGCAGAGCACGGTTTATCATGTTGATGTCGCATATATATTTTTATACCTTGCGTGTTTATATTTTTATGACCTCTTAATATGTGATACCTGTTGACCCTTGTTCTTTACATGGAAGATTATTTATAAATTTATAAATTTTTTAATGTACGTCCTTTGATTTTCTGCTCTTACGAAGAGTGGGAAGGTGGGTCCGTAAACCGGTTAACCACACCATTTGTTTGGCTTTTGTCAAATTAAATGACCGTCCTAAGTCGGTATCGTAATTGCACTACTATTTTTGTAATGTGTTATATGTGCTAGTATATTATTTTTATTCATGTATTGTATAGCTCCATGGTGACTTCTTCCACATAACTGAGCCAGTAACTCCTCTTTTTTCTTTGAAACTTTTCTACTCAACATCTCGTATTTATTATTTTAGTTTTAATAGTTATTTAATTGATTGCGGGAAACTTTAATACATTGTTTTCTTTGACCTAAAGGTGTATGTTCAACTCCACGTTTCAAGTAATTTAGGGCCCTAAACTATAGAATTGACTTCCATGTAATATATTGAGCCGTCACAATTTATTCGAAATGGGGCTATAAAGTCTTGGGTTCGTGGACGTCCGGCGTTTGCTGTCCTCCTATCCTATCCTTTTTTTTTTTTTTTTTTGGATGAGACAATAACAACCACGGCCTCTGTGTCGTGATAGATGTTGACACATGAAAGTCCCCTGGCATTTTTCGGGTGGATCTGTTGTAGAATTTTCTATGCAACAAATTCCGCAGATAAATAAATATAAATAGAGACATACAAACAATTAGTACATTGTATCATTTATATTAAAACCTTGTGTGTGTTTTAGCGCTACGAGCATCACTGAAGAGACATAACTTGTCGAAATAGCATATGATGCACATAATTAAAAGGTATATATGCTCTATATTTACTATAGGTTAATAAAATACAAAGAGTGTTTTATATGCCGAGTTACTGCGAATATTTAAAATATCGCAAATGTACGCAATAAAATTACGAATATATACAATGCCATTACAAATATTTGCGTTATATTGCAATATATGTAATAGTTGTTTTTCTATATAGCCAGTTGGTCTGTACTTATCTTGTGTTCCATAGACAATATCAAAATGAGCTCTTCACAATTTTATTAGCCTCAAACTATTTCTATGAAAATTTGCCCAAGTAGCTTCAATAAAATGATATGAGTACAGAAACTTACCGTGATACTGCATATATAACAGCAATATTTCCCAATGTAGCTATGAATCCAAAGACAAGAATGACCAAGCCAATGATAATATGTCCAGACTTTGATATAGATGGGTAAGAACGCCAGTGGAGATGAAGTAAGGCATTTCCTGAAGACACATTTCCCAAAACTGTTAATACATCCAACTTATCGAGGTCTTCCGGAAAAACGGTAGCGTTCATCAGTGAACTGCCGACATGGAAAATCAAATAAGTATGTGCAGATATTAAAGGAAGAGTATTATTAACTACTGATTCATTTGATCGGAATATATCATTGTCAATGTTTATAGTAGTGTTTTATAATAATAACTGGTAAGAGAGAGCTCCATTGGCTGACTTCGAGCTACCTTTCGTGGTTCGATTTTCATTCTGTAATAATCAATTCAAGGCAATGATACTTAAAGGTGATATGCTAGAGCTTGATAACTCACACACTGTAAACTATTTCAAATGAATAACCAATGATTTCAGATAAATCTCGTACACATCGAATATTAAGAAATATCGGTATTCTTTTAACTTAAGCTTTGAAAACAAACTAGTTCTTAAAACCAACAGCACATCCGGATGATAAACTACAAAACCTGAAATCTTTTATCAGAAACACGAAATAAGTTATTTTTGTGCTTCACTTTTAATAACTGAAATTATCATATTATATTTTTTGATTCAAATTTGAAATATAAGACTTAAAGTATCATACAAATTATTTTGTGTTTTCTGTACAATTTTTAGAAAAATAAAGAGTTTTCTTAAGAAATGATGACAAATTCATATAAGTTTGCGGCATATTCTCTGCAAAGAAGCGGCGAATAAAAAAAGGATGCAATCTTCATTTAACATTACTACATGTTCTCTGCAAAGAAGCAGCGAATAAAAAGAGGATGCATTCTTCATTTAACATTACTACATGTTCTCTGCAAAGAAGCGGCGAATGAAAAGAGGATGCAATCTTTATTTAACATTACTACATGTTCTCTGCAAAGAAGCGGAAAATAAAAAGACGATGCAATATTCATTTAACATTACTACATGTTCTCTGCAAAACAGCAGCAATAAACAGATGTAATCTTCAAAGCCTTAGAAATCTTACTCTCTCTGTAATCTTCACCGGTATAACACAGACTTTTGTAGTCAATCACTAATGTCCCATAAAAATAATCAATTACAGTTACGTAACGTTATGAATGAGTAAATAGTGGAAATCTGCCTCTTAATTAGATTTTCCCTTCTCTTTAAAATAGAATTCCCTCAAAGAAATCCGACTCAAGGAGAGATATTATATGGTCAATTAATTAGTGGTCCGGATTAATCCCAAACTTTCCCCCTCTTTTTACCCACTACTCTTTGTGTTGCGCATGTGACACTTGAAGATGTTTTCCTCTTGTCTAGCCATTTATAACACATGACTGTAAGTGTTTGTAAATGAAAGAATAAACATTTTGCGCTTGAATTGCGTACGGAATCAAATTTACAATGTGCTTATATCTATAAGGGGTCGGATACCAAACCATCTCTACCTACTCCCACTAAATGATTAAGATATAACACTTATAATACACAGAGTCAACAAAACATTTCCGATAATTTGAAAGTAGATCGATCCAGATGTTTGCTATAATAAATTATCAAATTACGATCATTTTAAATACACTGAATAGATTCCAAACCACGATGTGTAGGCTGTATTTTAACGACTAATAGGGGCTCTGTATTTCACAAAATCCGTTTAATATTTTAGATCAGATTTTTTTGGTACCTTTTCTGTATATCATGCTCCCAATGGATTATCTGTAAATGCGCGCATAGAACTAAATTTATATTAAATTTAAGAAGATATTTACATTATTAATTTTGTACTCCATATCCACATTTCGACTGTACGTCTCTTAAGTGATGCTATAGACCTGAAATGTGAAATTCCAAAATATATGTGTTTAAAGAGCATACTTACTACCAAACTGACCTAAAAGTACGAGCCAAAGAGATCTTTTTTTTTTACCCTTTGGACAGTATGGACTAACCGCATAGCTGTATGTAAATATGAATGGTTCCTACTCCTCAGAAAACCAGGAGCTCCTCGGGACATACATATTTTCAATAAAGTAATCATTACCCTACTTGAACAAGTCATACGCCAAATGATTAAGGTATCGTCAAGCTTTTAAATACAAGTCAATTTTCTACCCATGAATTTCAAATGAACTGAATTAGTCCTAACATACTGTTTTACAAAAAGAAATTATATGATACCGAACGGAATCAGTGAGAGCATTTTAAAATATTTTTCTTTCTAGAATGTATATCTGTTTTGAATGTAAGATCTGGATTAATAATATTAAATGTTTAAAACGTATACTAAAAGAAAAGGGAGTAATATTTATAATATTATATGGAATTACTATTCTAAGGATAACTAAAATTTTAAAATCTCATTGTCATTTCATAACTTTTAATATTGAGTAACTAAAACTGGACACATGATGGATAAAACCAAGTTTCGTACACAGAACGAGACTAGTGCATATATGTATGTGTTTTGTGTTTATATATTTCAGAGTAGTTAACGCTGTCCTTTGTGTCCTTGTCCACTTATAGAAGTGTATTAAGGATTGGAAACAACAGCTATAAATGGCACTGACCATGCTATCACAAATCTCTATATTCAACAATTTTCTCAGATATAATTGCACGAATACGAACACGTTAGTACACGTACACTATATTTCTTTCTCTTTTATAAAATTTCTTTGTTTCTACATGATTTCCTTTTTCTTTATACTTTTCTTCTATTGATAGGGTACTCGACGGGGATACCTGAACTTTATCGTTCTAATTTCGTGTTCTTCGATATAGCGTTACCGTTATTAAATAGTCACTGAATTTTTACTCAAAAAATAGTTTTAAATCCATTTTGAAAACGGAAATCCTTTTAAAATGGCAATATTTCTTCCCTTGGATAAAAGCATAATAGCATTCAAATAATTTTTAGGATATTGATGCATTTGTAGGGATTTTTTCAATGCTTCTTCAAGTTCATATAAGGTTCATTACATACTGCTGTTGAATTTATGACTTCCTGAGAACAGAACACATGGTATAAAATGAATAGCATTTATCACATTAACACATTTATCATAGAACGATTATTTAGCTTATTCATCAAAACCAATATCGCTTACAGCCGTGTCCTTAGATTGACTATTTGACTCTTGGAATTCCACAGTTTCGGTCTAGAGCGTCAATAAAGATATATCTATTGTCTGATGACTGATCAAATACATATTACCGAACAACAATATACGATGAGGTCAAACATATAGATGCTGTATAACTTTATTAATGATTATTATTAAATGTATTTAGAATATTGATACGAACAATAGGATAGAAAACACATTGATTAAGCTATATAAGCCTCTGTGTCTAGATAATCCGTAAATCCCTTTCACACCTCTTAGACTCTCAACTTATCTATTGTCATACAACCGACTATAACAACAAAAACAACTTTTCTATGCAGGACACGAAGTCCTTTCACTTTAAATGACACAGACAAGCCTTAAAAGTTTATGAACAAAACACATATAATATATTCCTGAATATAAATCGAAAAATTCTTATATTTGTAATGATAGCAGTTTAGCATCTTTGATCAAATCATATTGTACCTTGAAAGGAATAATAACGGGGAAAGTGTTCGTCGAAAATATACTTTTATTATCCATTATTATCTATAAACCTCAGAAGATTAACATGTATGATGAAATCATTTTTCAGTGCCAGCACATCAGAGTATAGTGGAAAATTTCAAACACGTTATGCTTTCATCTGTCTATAGCACATTATTGTACTGTATTGTTTATTGTGATGCAGCCTACTATAGATAAACATGCATCAGTAAAATGCATAGAACAATATATGCATTAACATATTTATATTTTAAAATGTGTGTCCTTTGCTTATTCTGCTGTTGCGATAAGTCGGAAGGTGGACTCGTAAAAAGGTTAACCACACCAATTGATCGACTTTTGTCATATTAAATGACCGTCCTAAGACGGTATCGTAACTGCACTATAATCGAATATTTTTGTGATGTCCTTATGTGGGGTTTTTTTATATCGTTACACTATATACTGTATATTTCCGTGGTGATTTCTGTCTACATACGGCCGAGTCAGTAACTTTTTTTCTGCAGGTACATGTATAAACGATAAGAGTATACAATCCAGTTATCAGAGGACTGGGTGGCTAAATTACTTTTCTCGTATATATATATATATATATATATATATATATATATATATATATATATATATATATATAGTCTAAATGAATTCCAACATACCTCGAATTTGCACTATTTAATAATAATAATTGTATTTCACTAACGTTTTCATGTCCATTGACAATCTTCAGGTGAAGTATATATATATATATAAGTCTAAATGAATTCCAACATACCTCGAATTTGCACTATTTAATTATAATAATTGTATTTCACTAACGTTTTCATGTCTATTGACAATCTTCAGGTGAAGTAACAATGTTGCTAAGATAGCAACATATATATATACAGAGGAAGGCGGCAAAGACACTAAGTCAATCTATCCCGTTCTCGATATGAAATGCTTTAAACTGTTGTCGGAAATGGGCGTGAAAAATGTTTTAGGTATACATATAATGTCAATTCCAGTATTGCCTAGTTTGTATGATCAGATCCCAAAATGTGGTAAACATTCTTGAAAGAGGAATTACAAATTTCACCAGATCCCTATATCGACCACAGAAATTTCCCAGTGACAATTTCAAACGTTCCTCAATATATCCCTGTGGGAGTAGTTTCTTGGCAAGAAGCCTCGTTCTCAGGATGAAATCTTCGTATTTAGAACATGCCCTGACATAGCATATAAGCTGTGAAATGAAGACGCCATATGATGAGAGAGGAGGGTATGTTGCTACTAAGGAAAGGGAAGGAAATAATAGTGAAAGTAAATCAAAAAGGATGATAACTCGGAAATCTTCTGCATTCGGTGACCCAAATGCCATGGTGAATATAAATAGAATACACAATGAAAATGTATTACCTACAGCAGACAAAGCCTCAAATAAGTCAGCATTTGTGTGCAGCCTTATTCAAAGGAATTTGGATTACATGCAAATAAAATTGTTAGCTCTGCACTCTCTTTTCATAAAATCCTTGAAAGCCATCAATCGATATTGAATGCCTATAATATATGTATTAATGTAACTGAATTTGAGTTACCTTATATTTTCATTGAATCCCAAAAATTAATCAAACTCCATACAAAAAGTTATATCGCGAGATCCTGTATACGCTCTGACAAACCTCCTACTTCCTTCATTGTCAAGATACTATCAACATTCTTTTTTATTTCAGTCATATAAGCCTAGGTCTGTTATATTTTCAAACACTAAAAGTTAAGACTATTCAAAGTTCAGAGTGTGCATGTATAATTTTACAAAAATGCTTGAATGTTGTACATACTAGTAAACATTTAATATGATATCATCAAATAGATTACTTCAGAACTCTCTCGGATGTTACTAAAACAGGTAGCCTCTTAATATTGTTAGTGTGTTAATGTCATGAGATATCATACATTCTACAAATAACATAGTCAATCTATGGAGGCAGAAGAGTTCTTAATTCTTTATATAATTTACGATGTTTAAATAGATTATCTTCATTCTTAATAAAATTAAAACCACTTCTAAAATTCATATTATTTGGTCGATGTCGGCATATCTCTCCCCTCCTCTCCATTGAAGCCATGGTTTATTATTGTACATATTAACATACCATCTTTCTGTGATGTGACACTGTTACAACAGATAAATAACATGTTTTAGATAAACTATATAAGTGTAAAGATGATGGATAAATCCAAACCACAAATCCAAAAATCATGAAACCATAGGACATACAAAATCAGTGAAAATGAAAAACAAATGGAAAATAACAAAATATGTCTACTTGAAGAGCATATGTGAACCCCTGTGATGGAGTGAGATCAGGTGCCCGGGGAGAGTGAGAATCTCCTGCTTGCTAGCAACACCCGTCACATATACCCCGTAGAAAGAGTCAAATCGTGTGAATTCCATATGTATCTATATATGGAGAAGTCAAAGTAGGTAACCCTCTAGTATAGAAGGTGTCAAATCTGTGTAAAGTGATCGGAATCGGTCTCAGTCCAGAATATCATTTAAAAGTCTGGATAACGAGATATCATATGGAGTAATAAGAGTCTCGTAACGACCGTAGAACTTCCTCAGTGACGATGCTAGTCTAGCACATATATAACCCTGGTTGAGCAGCTTAACTGAAAGTCGCCTAGCCCTGAGAACAAAGTCATTGTAATTTGAACATGCTCTGGAATAACGTATTAACTGAGATATGAATACGCCGTATGCGGGCGATGATGGAATGTTGCTACTTATGAAAGGAAAGTTTGTGATAGCGAAATTGAAATCGTCACGTTTGTCATAGAGTGAGGTGTTCAATTGACCATTAATGTCGAAAGACAACATAATATCTAAATACGAAGTAGAATTACTAGTTTCTGTGGTTTCTTTGACCTCCAGTTCACTTGGATAGATGATGCTAAGGTAATCCGTGAATGAAAGATTATTAATTGAAAGCAAGTCATCTATATATCTGTAAGTAAAATTGAAGCCAAGAGCCAATTGTTTTTTTCCTTGCGAAAGCAAGACTGAATGAACTCAGCTTCGTATGAATAAAGGAATATGTCAGCCAGAAGCGGAGCACAGTTAGTGCCCATTATTACAGATAATATTATTAAGTTCATAATATATTAAGCAGTTCATAATATATTAAGACTTTGTTTAAAGTAAAATACGAAAGTAACGGGTGTCAAGTTATTATGGCACTAATAACAATGTACCACAGTGGACATTCACGGACTCCTGAAGTTAAGAGTTGAGACCAGATGCCGGGGAGGAGTGGGCGTGTCCTTTTTTTCTAGTCACACCCGCCGTGAACTCCCTTAGATACAAACAAAACAAATATAATTTAGGACTCCATACATACATGAATGTTAACAAACATTGTGTAGAAAGTACCACTGCCACATAACATCAGATAAAAGGGTAATAACACTTTAAGTCAAACACAAAGTCCACTTATGCATTATTTTCCCACAGATGACCAAAACCATATGTATTTAACAGACTCTTTATATATATAGAAAAAGGGTATCCATCATACCCCATTCATACTGGTACATCTTCATCATTACCTGAAGATTGATATTATTTGCAGAAATACTGGTCTTAGACAAAATGATATCTACATATTGTTATATGATTGAATAAAATAATATACATTAAAATGAAATAATTATTATTCATTCTTTTAAAAAGCCCAGAATCTATTCATTCTATATTTGAATGATTTGAATTAATTTCAAGTTATTGGTAAGAATTTATTTTCCAACGGCATACTTTGTCAATATATTTTAAGAGCTTGCTAAATCTAAATTTGTAAATTTCGAATTTTGTTTCATATTTACTAATAACATTCCTGTCATATTCGGTTTCAATATACTGCAACTAGGTTTTGGGAGTCTGTCATTTCCCATTTGCTAAATCTAAAACAATATTTCATACACTTAACACATCAATCAATCAAAAAATGAAACACTCCAAATTCACCAAGTACAGCATTCGTAGATAATTTATATTAACAAAATTTCAGAAATCACAGATTTTGGCGGTATATGTAAGAATTGGTTTAATTATAATGTCGAAAATCTCACGACAGAAATGTTGTCCATGTTTCAAAGCTGTACAACATTCCCATAATTTTCTCAGTTTGCATAACTATGTTGCACTTAGCACCAATTTATTCCAATTTAGCTTTGGTGTAAAAACAATATGTTAGACAGCTGAGAAAATAACTCAACTGGTGTTCTTCAAAATAGCATAATATATTTTTAAGTTTACGCAAAATGTTTCGAAAATTCGATAAATCATCTCAAAAGAGTAATAAAGTCGTATTGTTGAATTGCCTGTTTATAGATTTACCTTTGTATTCAGTTTCTTTATTTTTTATAAGAAGTAAGATCACTTATGTACATGGTAAACAATAATTGGTTGACCATGCAACCTTCCTAATGTACAAATTCGATAAAAACCAGTAGATTTCAGTAGTCTGATACATAATTTGCATATACGTTAATCTTCAGATGTGAATTATTTGCATATAATGCCCTTGACATAACTCTTCTGAAATAAGTAATCATGGTTACTCTGTCTCTAGAGACAATAGACGAGGGCGTGAACGATATGTTTAATCATCACTCCAGAATTGGTGTAAGTCAGTTTGGGGTATTAAAACACTCCAAGGAATTATTGGAAAGCTTAAAATCTCTCAATTTGTCCACTGTTGTTAAAGTCATCAAGACTTACGATTTATCTACACTTAATACCACTATACTTTATGGTATACTGAAACGAATTCCTTAAAACATTGATAACTGTCTCATCAAAAATGGTTCACGAAGATATGAATATATTGTGTTAGGATATTCAGACACATATTTTGTTAAAATCCTAAATTCAAGTACTCCGAGGATGACATAAATATGCTGGACCTTCTGATTGACAATATATATGCTGTGTTCGGTGACAAGGTCTTTCAGCAGACCATGGGAATCTCTATGGGCAGTGACTGTGTTTCTTTCTTAACGGATTTGTTACTTTATTCATATGAAACTGAGTGCATATAAAATCTAGTAAGTCAGAAGAAAAAGCAGTTGGCATTGTCCTTTAATTTTACATTCTGATAAATTTATGATTTACTTTCTATAAATAACAAGAACTCTGCATATTCGTAAATACCATATAGCCTAATGAAATTAAAGACACTAAAATATCAATTCATCAATATCGAAGAAGTACCAAACCGTTAATCATTCTCAAAGTCCAAGGACAGATACAAAATCATGTGCTTCATATTTAGATCTTCTACCTGATACTGACTGAGATGGTAGACTTATTACACACACACACACACACACACACACACGCACACACACACACACACACACTTTCCACGTTGCAAATTATTTACATATTCTCAGGACCCATTATTATTCGTGTCAAAGTAAACAGCTGATTTCAGATTAAAATATCCGTGGTAGGCAGATCATTCTTTATTGATGACGAGAAGATCTCCGAGTTGGCCTCAATGATGAATATAGAGTGGGGTCGTAGGGAAAGTCTAATCCCCTACCTCACCACATAAAAACCAATAACAAAATCAAAGAGAGAGATCTACATATATATCACTGCCTATTAGCATGACTCAAATTATGGTCATTCTACTCAATTTATTCGGGTCGGTTTGGCTCTAGGTTTTGGGCTTCAATAACAACTGCGCTCATTTCTGAATGCAAAACATACATGGCAGATCACAAACCTATTTTCAAAATTTATAGATCCGCCTAATGATGTTTCAGTACAGTCTACTAGAACTAATGAACTTGAAAAATGACAACAGATGATAGCTGATTTTGCGATACAGATGAGTCAGATTTATTAGAAGATCTGACCTTAGTCGGCTGTATATCAAAAGCCACAGGACTAAGAACGATCATCAGTGAAATCTTACACATTATAATGGCCAAATTGCAGGAAGTACTAGGCGTTGTCCTTTGATCCTACACCAGGGCTTCACCTAGGAGCTGCTGGAGACCTGTGCGGTCCACAACGGACATTTTGAGTGATCCTTTGCCCCTTCTCACTACAATGCCTGGATCCTTCCCTGGAAATGCCCGCTTTCTTTCCTCGCGGGCTATTGTACAGATGGTATGATCATCTTTCTTCGTTAAGAAAATTATCAGCAACAATACAGTAGATCGCTTCGCATTCTAGAGCATTATTGTTGCCTCCGTCAAGATTTGATTTTTGTCTCCAAATGAGCTCAGCCTTACCAGGACAACATCTTTTCTTTGATCTTTTATAAAAACACCTCATACGGTCTCTAATATAATCTACTATAGAGAAGTGGTGTTAATTAGCTTTAGATATCACTTCAAGGATCTGTAAGAAAACCAAAAGAACTCAGATAATTACGTCTAATGACTATACAACTTTTCCTCTTCAAACCAGCTTTAAGCACCATTGATAACAGGAGGTTTTGCACAAAGAAGTCTTCTCGCAGATATCAATATATTGTGTGATGATCAGGACACAAATTTTGAGACAATGGCAGTAATTCTGAAGAATTTAAGTACTGTATATGTACAACATTCACTATTCTAGATTATCGGATCAAACGAAGATCAATGCATATCATTTAAAAATAAAGGTAAAATGATATTCAGATATACATATTTACGTGTTCTTGTGAAGATCGATAAATATGATATTGAAGTGATTTTTTTGAATTTTCAATGGCCGTTTATTGTATAACTTTGTTAGCCGATTTGTTCCTTACTTCATACGACGCTCAGTTTATACAGAGACTACTGTGTCAGATGAAAAAGCAACTGGCAATGACTTTGATTACACATTTTGGTGAATAATGAAACCTTTACACATCAGTACACGCAATGTCTCTGAGCAAAATTGAAATTAAATATACTGCACAATCCACTTCTTGTAATTCAGACATACATCTTCTACTAAATATTGATACAGACGGTACACTTACTGCTACATTGTATGATAGATATGAAAGAGAAAGCAGAAGACATCTGACAAAGCTGTATGACACAAATCACCAAGGACATGCACACAAAACATAGTAATAGTAAAATATACACGGAAGAACGATATTACAAAAATACTCGATTGTGCTGTGGTTACGATACTGACTTAGGACGGTCAATTAATGTAACAAACGTCACTCAAATGGTGTGGTCAACCGCTTTACGGGCGCCCACTTTCCCACTCACCGCAAAAGCAGCACAATCAAAGTAAACACATTTGAAAATTTATAGATAATCCTCCGTATTAAGAACAACGATCAACAGGTTTTTCAAAATGAGAGGTCATAAAACGTTTTTAACACACAAAAAGTTTAATAGAATAATAAGGTGCTATCAAAAATATGTAAAGCGACATCAACATGCGTAAACTGTGCTCTGCCCGTCAGTAAGCGAGCTTAAATCCTAGATAAATAGGAGTCCCGATTAAACAGTTAGAGGAGACAAGGATTAAGACTTGGTTCTTGCGATATTACAAATGTCTCCTCGGTGTTATTTTCGTCTCCATCGCAAATAATAGCACTTTCACCAAAGTCTGTCTGAGTCACTTTGTCCATTCCCTGGAAATAGCGCCTACGAACTTCCGCCAATTCCAGTGTGTTGTGGTGGGTCAATATGGTGAAATCCCAATTGTTTTGCAAAAATGAAGTTTTCATAGCTTTTAATTGCAACTCCGTAACATTTAAAGTTAATTTCTGCTTTCCTTCTTTATTCAATGCCTATTATAAATAAACCTTTGGGCCTTCATCACATTCGTACAAAACTTTATTCTATTTCACTCAGAAAATTACACGAGTTGTACGTATCGTCCAGACACCGTATATTTACTGATATAAGCTCTGCAGAGTATAGACTAGATGGCATTATTATGGACATATCGACCGCTAGACTTTTTCGTCCCGTCAAGTCCGATATTTCTATGGAAAAATCTAATCGCCCTTTCATCAAAATTAAATTTGCAAATAAAGGCATTGATTATTTAAATTTCGGCCAAATTTTAAATCATAAGTCTGTTGTAGAGAAATTACCTCCATATTTCAAAAACAAAGATCCGCCATGTATTTCCTATAGCTACACGCCATCAGTTGCATCCAAAATTTATAATTACAAAGGGTTTCTACAGTGTCTTGATCTTAGCAACTCTGCATGCCATTCTCAACCGTGTGCATGTTCCTCATCTAATTTCGTATATTCTCCTTGTGGCCATGTCATTACTGGTGATCTCGATATAGTTAAAAACACTAAATTAAGAGAACTTTTACTTAAAGGTCCAAAATACAGAGAACCCAGATCATTCACATGGAGCCAAAATTTTGAGAATATTATGAACTGCTGCGAGGAATATGCCACACGATGGGCAAAAAGAGAGGAAGTACAAGTCGATACTCTTTCGGAATGGATAAAATCTATTGCAGTACTGCTGAGATCAAAAATTAGAAAATTACAAGGTTCTGTAAACACCAGATTCGAATCTATTTTTAAAGATCCTGATGTTGTCAGAGAACTTACCTTCCTCCAAGAACATTATATCATTACACCAGCAGATAAAGCATCTAATAATTATACATTTACTTGTAAGAAATATTACTTTGACAGCCTAGTGAAAGAATTAGGATTAAATTCAACTCCAGGAAATCCTACTTATACTCTCACGAACTTTTCGGTTTCGGAAGTACTCGAGAATCATAAATCTGTCCTCAATACGTTTGGTATTGACTCAAATAAATTGAATTTAGAACTTCCATATTTGTACTGTATTCCAAAAATGCACAAAACTCCGTACAAACAACGCTTTATCGCTGGTTCCTCGAAGTGTTCCACAAAATCTGTATCGATGCTACTCACAAAAATATTATCAGAAATTAAATCTGGCCTTCATAGATATTGCGAAACAGTATATTCCAGAAGTGGAATTAATCAAATGTGGATCCTTAAAAATTCAAAAGAGTTGTTAGAACATCTAAAATCAAAAAGTTTTACTAAAATTCACTCCATCAAGTCTTTTGACTTTTCAACTCTGTACACAACGATCCCTCATCAGAAATTAAAAGACAGATTAGCGGAAATTATTCAAAATGCATTTACTAGTAAAAACGGAAGCCGCAAATTCAAATATATAGTAATAGGCCACGATAAAACTTACTTTGTTAGGGAAAATTCTGATTCCAAAAATAAATACACTGAAACAGCTGTCATTCATATGTTGAACTTTCTTATCGATAACATTTTTGTGGTGTTTGGAGGTAAGGTTTTTCAACAAATTGTCGGCATTCCAATGGGCACTAACTGTGCTCCGCTTCTGGCTGACATATTCCTTTATTCATACGAAGCTGAGTTCATTCAGTCTTTGCTTTCGCAAGGAAAAAAACAATTGGCTCTTGGCTTCAATTTTACTTACAGATATATAGATGACTTGCTTTCAATTAATAATCCTTCATTCGCGGATTACCTTAGCATCATCTATCCAAGTGAACTGGAGGTCAAAGAAACCACAGAAACTAGTAATTCTACTTCGTATTTAGATATTATGTTGTCTTTCGACAGTAATGGTCAATTGAACACCTCACTCTATGACAAACGTGACGATTTCAATTTCGCTATCACAAACTTTCCTTTCATAAGTAGCAACATTCCATCATCGCCCGCATACGGCGTATTCATATCTCAGTTAATACGTTATTCCAGAGCATGTTCAAATTACAATGACTTTGTTCTCAGGGCTAGGCGACTTTCAGTTAAGCTGCTCAACCAGGGTTATATATGTGCTAGACTAGCATCGTCACTGAGGAAGTTCTACGGTCGTTACGAGACTCTTATTACTCCATATGATATCTCGTTATCCAGACTTTTAAATGATATTCTGGACTGAGACCGATTCCGATCACTTTACACAGATTTGACACCTTCTATACTAGAAGGTTACCTACTTCGACTTCTCCATATATAGATACATATGGAATTCACACGATTTGACTCTTTCTACGGGGTATATGTGACGGGTGTTGCTAGCAAGCAGGAGATGCTCACTCTCCCCGGGCACCTGATCTCACTCCATCACAGGGGTTCACATATGCTCTTCAAGTAGACATATTTTGTTATTTTCCATTTGTTTTTCATTTTCACTGATTTTGTATGTCCTATGGTTTCATGATTTTTGGACTTGTGGTTTGGATTTATCCATCATCTTTACATAAAAACACTGATTGTATACACATGTAACATTATTTGTTAATTGATGAAGATATGTGATTGCCGATTTTCTATCAGCATGACGCTGCATACTCAACATGGCGCATGTAGGAGTGATAAAAGATTACATCTGCGTTGTTTTTCTTATATTAAGAATAATAGGCTCTTTTAAGGATTCAAAATATTGTTATAAATATTTCAAAATAATCTCAAAATTACAGTTATTTCACACAATTTTACTTTAAGAATGTCTGGGAATTTTTTTTATGATTAAAGACATTTGGGTTTTTTGTGTTGTTGTTTCACAATATACACGTACGTATTCTTTTAAAAACGCCTGGGTACCCCTTAACCAATCTAGACAGTAATAGATTGATTACAAATTAGGATCGTTGCAACAATTCATTAGATCATTTTTACAATGGCTAACCGTCGAGAAACATCCAAGAAGAAACCTGCTAATTTCAGACTTAAAATTCCTGGCGATGAAGATTTCAAGAAACAAATCCAAGGGAAAATCCTGAATATGAAAGACTATTTAACATCAGTGTGTAGTAATCCATCAAACAATGCTGTGGTGATGAACACGTTTTTAGATTTTTGGATAAAAAGTAATATCGAAACACATGACCAGGCGCAATTTCAGTTTCCGTCGTCGTATCTCCGGGTAAAGAAAGCTAATATTAATCAGAAACTATTTGTGACTACAGAATCATCACTTCAGAGTTTTAGTGACATATGGGAAGCACACCAAAAGGTATGTACGTGTAGCATAAGATTTGTAAAGAAGACAATGAAAGAACATGTCGTGACTATGAGACTACAATGTTCAAATGATAAATCACATACATGTAGTTATCTATGGTCTTTCTCACCTTACCTTCCAAACAATGAATTTTTGGTGAATCATAAAATCAACCATGGTATTATGAGCAGTGGGATGCTACTATCGCATAACACACGATTTTCAAAGGGAAGTGGTATTGGTTGTATAGAATGGGATAAACGGAAAGATTTTTTGAAAAAATACAAAAAGTGCGTGGAAGACGAGTATGAAGATTTCATCAAATGCGTTCTTCACGAAGAAATAGCGTCATACGGGGAATTGGATGGAATTAATATCATTACGAATGCTCCATGTGGATGACACAAAAACGCTAAGGATTCGTCTGTAGTGACTATGGGAGAAAATATTCACAAAGTTCTTGACTGTACCAAAGAAACAGTAAATCAAAATGACTTATGGCATTCCATTAAAACTTTGAAGAAAAACCTGACAAAAATATTTTCCGGGACCAAAACATCAGAAGACATCTCATGGAGCAAACAACTCGCGGTCAAAATAGAGCCCATAGCAACACATATACATTGGGCACTGCGGCATTGTGGTAAAGATCCGAAAACGTTCCAGGATCTTATCGATATTATTGTTCCGCATTACCGCAACGACCATTCAAAGTGTCACCCGGACTCTAGGTGTTAAACCGATGGGAACTACGAACTATCCCGGGAGATGCTTACGAGCAGAACCGCGGGAAAACTATTGGAGAACGCGTTAAAAAGTTCCGTAATATACAAAACCCCCAAAGATTACGTCCTGGGAAAGGAGATATTTTATGTTGAAAGCTTCAACAACGTCATGAATATTTTCCATTTGGCGATGACCAATACAAAATGCGATCGAATCTAGCGGTATTACACTGGAATGAAAATGTAAACCGTGAACATACTTCAGTGTACCGTTCACAAAAAATGTGTCTCTAAATTAAAAGGGGGAAGAGTGTACACAAATTAACGTTTTGCTACAGAGACAATATTTGGTGTAGATATGTAGACTCTATATATTAGTAAGTAAGTAAGTGAGTAATTTGTTTATTATAGTGACTTGTGTACATGTAAAAACAAACAGCAGAGTTGATGAGAATAATATTATATACACCCGGTCCATCGGACCTAAAAGTCACTTTAAATAATGAATTTAATAAACACGCGCATGAATAGTTAACAGAAAGTTTGTCTTACAGATTTTTGTCAGATTTCAAAAGATAATTTCAAATATGCTGCAAATTTTCTTGGATGGTCATAAGTTAGGGAGGAAATCCAGATAGGTATGACTGTGTTGAAATATGATATATTGTACATGTATTTTTGTTTTACTTACGCCTCTCTAAAACTAATCTAAGATATTTTCTAGTACGCGGTATAATTAATATTTATTGTTTTCTGTGATGAACCTTTAGCCTTCACTATGTTAAGTAACCGATATGTGAAGCACGTGTCGGCCGAAACACGCTGTGTGTTATTTTTATCGCTGCTACAGCGGCAAGGACCGTCCAACTCCAAATAGGCTTAATTGCACTACCACCGGATTTTCATGTAGGTCGGCCTTTAAGATTTCACTTTTCCAGTCATTCAAGTATTTTACACCTTCTTTATTACACCATCGTTTACAATTAGTGTTTACTACTTCTTCAATAATATTCCGGCTTCTGGTAAAATCTATCTGAAAGGTAACAGAGTCAAGAGTATTAGGATTAGATGTGACTGCATTGTCATTAATTTGAAAATTTCTAATAATTTTTTGTACTGATATAAAATCAGGGGTGCTTCATGATTATCGGAATACTAAGAAATTTTAGATTTGACTCTATGATCACGAAACATATTGGGAAAATAAAGCAGGTCTAAACCTTTATTTACAGATTCAATTTTGATAAAATGCTATTTAGGGGGAAAGATACAAAGATACGAATGACAATGTCGTAAGTCAACATTCCGCAAATATTATGGTGGTTATGAGGACTTTGTTTGCACCTATCAGAAATCAATATCTGACAAACTGACTTCCTTATGACATTGTAGGTTGTTGCAGTTTATATTGTGGTTTTACTGAACCAACATATACACAATTCACCGTAACAAAAATTGTAAGTTATTCTAAAATAAAGGAGCAAATGATGCATTAAATTTATACACGTATATATGTTCTAATATTTATTATTATCACTGGGTTGATACCGCTGCTGGTGAATCGATAGTACCCGAAGGTAATCACAAACCCATATTTCAGTGCTTTTGTATTTCTCAAAATATCTACTTTGATTCGCTGTAACCAAAGTTCATACTCTAATCTTAAAGTTAAGGAATATCTCCCTCATGCACAACTCTCTCCTTCGATTGATATTTTTGACTTTCACTTTTAGGTCAGTTTGGAAATTAGTTCGCTCTTCAAAATTTTTACAGTTTTGATTTCCATTTCGCTTTGAGCATGTATGTAATTTATGGAAATGCAGATATGGTGCATTGAATTATACAAGTATATATTTTCTGATACTTACTATTGTACAATATCACACCATTTATATAAATCATGATTTTTTAGTGATTGTGACTATATCGTTAACATTTAACGTGACTGCGAGTTACACTAGCTCAAATTATTCCATAGCATCACGGCGGGTATGACTAATCGGCAGGAAATACTACCTTCTACATTGCACCAGGTCTCAGTTCGGGTCTTCCTAGGTGTCTATATTTCCAATTTTCTTCTATATGTTAGATATTTCTATTTGGTTACTGCTCTGTATCCAACAGTTTACTTCGACTCTTTGCTCCAATTCTCTTTCCAATTTAAACGCGATCAATAAGATAATATTCTGCTTGGAATTATTTAACAAGTCCAGTTTTCTCTCCTGATCCAAAATAAATGTATAAACATATACTTCAAATTTACTTTGAAAATAGTTAATAAATTATTCTAAAAGTAAAGAGTATCTGCTTCATGTTAAGCTCTGTCTTTCAGTGGGTTCTTTGGCTCCTACTTTTAAGGTATGTTACTCTGAAGACGTATCTACAACATGTTAACACCTAGTTGACATGTATTCAACAAGTGTTTTCATTAAACCATATATAATTTCCACCGCCATCTCATGAGTACTGGTAATATTCAGAGACATCCTTACGACATGTAAACATATTCGATCGATCCCTGTCTGACACCTAAAGAGTTATAAACTTTTAAAGGTATCTCACCACATCTGTTGTACCTAACTCATTCCTCATTCATTTCTAAAAAAAGCCCACTCTGCTCAGAGATTCGTTTACTTCTACGAAATCCTCATATAACATTCCTCTGCTTTAACTTTAATGATCATCAGAGATTTCAAATTTACCGCTTAGGTCACCGTTCAATTCTTCATAAGACTTCTAGCTCTTGTAAACTGCATTGGGGCTTTCTGAATCTTATGCTTTTGGCTTCATGCACATTTTACAACCCGCAGTATATTGTTTGACATCATATTGTAGTCATTGCCGCTAAAACTCTTGTCTGTTTTGCTTAAAATCTGAGTTACTTCGAAATGGTTTTGTTATGCGTTCAACACTCATACTCTATTCAATGGTATATAGTCTTCCTGAAAATAAAAAAGCAGTTTCTCTTTGGCAATATCGCAATTCAGTTTTTATGTCGACTACATTTGCAACATCCTTAATTAATATTGTTGGATAGTACAAAACCATGAGTTAAACAACACACAACAGCGGTGAGCTACTTGCTCCTATTGTGATTTTCTGCACTGACTCGATTTAATGCTTCCTTGAAATTTGATCATTTATTTCCTCTCGATGAGGGGTCAGTAGTATTCCGGAGTGCTGCATTTCTTTGTTCTTACAGCAGACTCAAAAAAGAGCCCAGCGCTGTTCAGATATCCATTCATTCTTCAATTGTCATCAGTGCAGAACATTTTTTGGACAATCAATGCCTTTGGTTTTGACACTATTTCTTTTTTCTGTTGGTTTCTTGCATTCTCATTACATTTCTCTTTCAACTTTGTTTAGTCTGTGTGGTGAATTCAACTTTCAGTTTGAGTTTATCAAATCGTTCAAAATGGAATGTATATTGTCCTGTAATCCTTTCCCGTGTATACTACTTTTTAATCTGCATATGCCTACATTAATCTTTTCGTCTCTCGTCACTCTCATCTTGACCTGAAAAACGCCTTGAATTTCACCGTATATCGGACTGCGTCACTTATATCTTGTGGTCTTGCCTGCTTTCAAGGAAGTCAATAAATCCGAATTCTTAAATTTCCTCAGTTTGTACCATTTTTTTTATTTTGTGGGTTCATAAATCCTTTCTTGGTCTTTTTTACATGTTTCAGGAAAAAAGCACACATTCCATCTATCTGTACACTATAACCAAAATGACTTGAAAGTGAAAACAGAAGACATCTGACAAACATGTATGACACAAATCACCAAGAACGTGCACACAAAACATGATAATAGTAGAATATACACGGAAAACGACATTACAAAAATATTTCATATTTATACTTAATTTTACTATTTCATTCTATAATGTCAAAACTGCGGGACTGACATTTTTGTTGTCAAATGGTAATGTCTGCCGTATAAACATTAACGTCATTATAAAAAAAAAATGTCTCTGACGTCATCTTGCGGGAGCAATGATAATTTTGCCTCCCACGACGTCAATCCCGCGGTTAATTTCATCATTATAAAACACGGTGCAGATTCCACTGTTCATCTTCAATACCTTAATATTAAGTTTCTTTATCGGATTCATCATTCAATGTTTTAAGATCTTATTATTTAAATGGTACACAATTGTATATGCCTTTTTAGGTGAAAATTTTCGTGATAATAAAAGACGAAAAAAAGGAAAATAGAAGATGCCTCAGATGCCAGCAGAGGATGAAGGGATGTAGATAATGCATCTTCATTCTGTATTAATACTCTTGAGTTCACTCTCTTCTTTAACAATGATAATCATACACTGACATAGTATAGGTGTAGCTGCAAGGAAACTTGAACTCACAACCTACCAATACACAGATGCCATATTTCAGTAGAGATAGTGACGTTAACCTTGTTAACTGTGATTTTGATTGAAAGACCAGACCATAACTGATATCAATGCAGTTTGTGTACGTCATACAGTTTGTGGTTTGAGAGAGGAAAATTGATTGATGTATTACAGAGTGAACTTAGAATTTACCAAGTCTTTCAGGCTACAGACTTTACTGTCGTCAGTAATACATGTACATTTAGGTGGTTCATAAGATCTGACCAAATCATTTTTACAACTGATGATGGGGTTTTGGTTAGAACGCACACGTATACCGGTAGAAGACATAAAATCTTATCAATCCTTTTAAGAATAGTGAGCCCATTCCTTCTTATTGCAATTTAATAGTGGCTTAACAAACTTGCCACCTGCGTTGCAATTAAGTGACTATATATCTCTTCATACATGTAAATTATATTGTTCTCCAAGATAATATAGCACTGTAAAATCAAAGTGCAGCCAGATTATGTGAGAACTCAACAGAATTCATATTGTTATATCGTGATTATGCTGTCTCATGAAATATTATGGTACTAAAAATGGCTGTATGTAGACATTACAGATCTTATTTTGGAAAACTGTGAATACAATTTTATAGATAAATGATTTTATTGATATATAAAAAGCAGTCAAATCATGATTCTTCAGAGCGCCAGTATGACGTGTCTGTTGGTTGGCGATGTGATTAGGTTACCACCAATAAATTTTCGGTTTAAAAGCCTATATGTAGTATAAATTTTTCTCCCTAATACGGGCCCAACATAGAATTTACCTCATTAGAGAAACTATCTCAGTCCTCAAGAAATGCCAAACCCCCTCCCCAAAAAAAATCCAAAATAACAGTACACGTGAACCATCTTTCTCCTTCTAGACATTGACAGTTTTCTGTTTGATTTTCATTACACATATTTATGAATCAGTGTAAAATTTTGCCTAAAGGCACCGAATCTTTGTACTTTTGTTCACAAATGTGCACATGTATATTGCAGTCGTTCAAATTAAAATCAAACAAAAAATGTTATAAAGAATTTTCGATAAACAAAAAGTAAAAAAAGAAAGTATTTTAATGTGACCTTATATTCCATTTTCATAATTAATATATCTATTACATTGTATGTATCACTGATGTTTTATCACTATTATTAATTATTAGAGATAAATTACTCGATATCCCCTACAAGTGCTTTCATCAGATTTGTAATGGGGTGGATCCAGAGCGGGCGACATAGGCCTCAAAAGATTCCTTCTTTTGACAAACTTCTGCTTGGGTGCATAGATCAACAAACCGTTCTGTTCTAAATATAAATATAGAGCATATATACTTTTTAATTTAGTGCACCATATGCGCATTTCGACAACTTATGTCTCTTCAGTGATGCTCGTGGCCAAATGATTGGAATTCTAAAAATATATAAATATTTGAATAGCAGTATCGAAACCAAAATGATCGAAAAGTGAACTAAAGAATCTATCTAAGGACAGAGCTATGCATGAGGGAGGTACTCCTTAGTTTTAGAGTGATTTACTTAATTTGATGACTGAAAATTGAAGTATATATTTAATGTCAGAACAAAAGCACTGAAAACTAGACTTATGATGCCCTCGGGCACTATCAGTCCACCAGCAGTGACACCGGCCTAGTGGTTATAATAAATATAGAACATATATACTTTTTAATTTAGTGCACCATATGCGCATTTCGACAAATTATGTCTCTTCGGCGATGCTCGTGGCCAAATGATTGGAATTCTAAAAATATATAAACATTTGAAGAGCAGTGTTGAAACCAAAATGACCGAAAAGTGAACTAAAGAATCTATCTAAGGACAGAGCTATGCATGAGGGAGATACTCCTTAGTTTTAGAGTGATTTACTTAATTTGATGACCGAAAAGTGAAGTATATATTTAATGTCAGAACAAAAGCACTGAAAACTAGACTTATGATGCCCTCGGGGACTATCAATCCACCAGCAGTGACACCGGCCTAGTGGTTATAATAGATATAGAACATATATACTTTTTAATTTAGTGCACCATATGCCCATTTCGAAAACAAACTTATTGTATCGTACACAATCAAATATGATGATATTTATATGAAGTTATGAAAACAAAATGTGAATACTTGATAAAAATTCTTCAACTTCTCAACTAGAAATGAGGAAACACGCCATTCCTTTATACAAAGAATATAAACACAGACGGAGAACGAAGAGTTTGTGTTTAATATTCGTAGTTACAAATTCCGTTGTATAATACTAGAAGGGTACATTCTATGCTAGGCCCATTCACCAGCGGAAAAGTATGTGAAGGAAAGTATATGCTATCATATCTTTTTCTATTCATATTATGTAGATAACATTACATTTTGTTCAGATATATAGTTCTTTAATTATCACTGTATAATGATTACACATGTATCTAATTCATCATCTTTCTCATTTGAAATTGACAACGTTCCCATTGTTTTTGATGTCGTATGCAGTTCAATATCAATTCGAAAAAATCCTATTATTTTCCATTATATAATGTATCATGCATTTCTTTTTACACGAGGAATTAAAAGTATCGTGTTGCTAATAAAGTAAACTTCCGCATTAATTTTGTCTGTTATGCAACATTCATGAAACCTTTGTTTCAAAAGTTGTTTCTTGTTTTTCCTTTCACTTTTCCTGCATTTTTCATTTCTTTACGAAACCTCAACAAGATCAATAAATAAGAAAAAAACTCGTTAATCCATTAAAAAAGTAGTAAGGTTTTTATGTGATTCAGGACTTGAGCAATGCTTTAGGTTATCGCTCCATCTGTTGCCTATAGGTCTTCAGCCAATTGTATTATCGTAATCGCTCCATCTGCTGCCTATTATTATCGTAATCGCTCCATCTGCTGCCTATAGCTCTTCAGCCTTTTGCATTATCGCAATCGCTCCATCTCCTGCCTATAGGTCTTCAGCCTATCATATTATCGTAATCCCTCTGTTTGCTGCCTATAGCTCTTCAGTCTATCGTATTATCGTAATCGCTCCATCTGCTGCCTATATAGGTCTTCAGCCTATCATATTATCGTAATCGCTCCATCTGCTGCCTATAGGTCTTCAGCCTATTGTATTATCTTAATCACTCCATCTGCTGCCTATAGGTCTTCAGCCTATTATATTATCGTAATCGCTCCATCTGCTGCCTATAATTCTTCAGCCAATTTTATCATCGTAATCCCTCCGTCTGCTGCCTATAGGTATTCAGCCTATCGTATTATCGTAATCGCTCCATCTGCTGCCTATAGATCTTCAGCTTATCGTATTATCGTAATCGCTCCATCTGCTGCTTATAGGTTTTCAGCCAATCGTAATCCTTCCATTTGCTGCCTATAAGTCTTCAGCCAATCGAAATCGCTCCATCTGCTGCCTATAGGTCTTCAGCCTATCGTATTATCGTAATCGCTCCATCTGCTGCCTATAAGTCTTCAGCCAATCGTATTATCGTAATCGCTCCATATGCTGACTATAGGTCTTCAGTCAATTGTTATCACTCCGTCTGCTGTCTATAGGTCTTCAGCCAATCGTAATCGATCCATCTGCTGCCTATAGGGCTTCAGCCAACCGCATTATCGTAATCGCTCCATCTGCTGCCTATAGGCCTTTAGCCAATCGTATTATCGTAATCGCTCCAGTTGCTACCTATAGCTTTCCGGCCAATCATATTATCGTAATCGCTCTATCTGCTACCTATAAGTCTTCAGTCTATCTTATTATGGTTATCACTCCATCTGCTGCCCATAGATCTTCAGCTAATCGTAATCGCTCCATCTGCTGCCTATAGGTCTTTAGTCAATCGTTATCACTCCGTCTGCTGCCCATAGGTCTTCAGCCAATCGTAATCGATCCATCTACTGTCTATAGGCCTTTAGCCAATCGTATTATCGTAATCGCTCCAGTTGCTACCTATAGCTATCCGGCCAATCATATTATCGTAATCGCTCTATCTGCTACCTATAAGTCTTCAGTCTGTCTTATTATCGTTATCACTCCATCTGCTGCCCATAGCTCTTCAGCTAATCGTAATCGCTCCATCTGCTGCCTATAAGTCTTCAGCCAATCGTAATCGCTCCATCTGCTGCCTATAAGTATTCAGCCAATCGTAATTTCTCAATCTGCTGCCTATAGGTCTTCAGCAAATCGTAATCGCTTCATCTGCTGCCTATAGGTCTTCAGCCAATCGTAATCGCTCTATCTATTGCCTGTAGGTCATCAGCCCACCATATTATCGTAATCGCTCCATCTGCTGCCTATAGGTCTTCAGCTAATCGTAATTTCTCCATCTGCTGCCTATAGGTCTTTAGCCAATCGTAATCGCTTCATCTGCTGCCTATACGTCTTCAGCCAATCGTAATCGCTCCATCTACTGCCTGTAGGTCATCAGCCAACCGCATTATCGTAATCGCTCCATCAGCTGCCTATTGGTTTTCAGCCAATCGTAATTCTTCCATCTGCTGCCTATAGGTCTACAGCCAATCGTAATCGCTCCATCTGCTGTCTATAGGTCTTCACCCTACCGTATTATCATAATCGCTCCATCTGCTGCCTATAAGTCTTCAGCCAATCGTATTATCGTAATCGCTCCATATGCTGCCTATAGGTCTTCAGTCAATCGTTATCATTCCGTCTGCTGCCTATAGGTCTTCAGCCAATCGTAATCGATCCATCTGCTGCCGATAGGTCTTCAGCCAACCGCAGTATCGTAATCGCTCCATCTGCTGCCTATAGGCCTTTAGCCAATCGTAATCGCTCCATCTGCTGCCTATAGGTTTTCAGCCAATCGTAATCGCTCCATCTGCTGCCTATAGGTCTTCAGCCAATCGTAATCGCTCCATCTGCTGCCTATAGGTCTTCAGCCTATCGTAATCGCTCCATCTGCTGCCTATAGGTCTTCAGCCTATCGTATTATCGTAATCGTTCCATCTGCTGCCAATAATTCTTCGGTCAATCATATTATCGTAGTCGCTCAATCTGGTGCCTATAGGTCTTCAGCCAATCGTAATCGCTCCGTCTGCTGCCATAGGTCTTCGGCTAATCGTATTGTCGTAATAACTCCATCTGCTGCCTATATAGGCCATGCTCTTAACGTCCATCTTCAGTCATATCAAGGACGATTTGCAATTTCTACCATTCACGTGCACAATTATTACAATCAAGTTTAACCAACAAAACTGACAACGTTGACAACGTACATGACATGATGACGTACCACCATGCAACATGCTTTCCAGCATATCATGTTATTTCATCTCGCTGCGCCGCAGCAAAACTGCCTGTTCAACTGTTTACACATGCGATGTCAACTCACCCATGTATAAATCAATTTGTGATTAATGATTTAATCATAAAATTTTAAAAATATGAAAATTAAGAAACTTCTTATGACGGTGCACTAAATATCAATTCGTTTCTCGGAAGAATTTTAAACATGGCGCTATTCGTCCCTTAGCAACGAGGAATTTGGGGGCAATTTCAAAGAGAAAAAAACGAAAAAAAACCGATGTTTGTGTTACTGTGAATTAGAATGGGGATAAACGTACTGTGTTTGATTGTTTCCGATAGGTATTCCATGATTATACTGTTTTCCTGCCGATGCTTGTCTTTGACGTTATGTTGTGGGAACAGTGATCATTTTACCTCCCACAACGTGGGCCCGGCAGTTAATGTAAAAGGCCTCCCTTCTATACATTCTCTTTTGCAGTTTCTCAATGGAAAAAGAAATCTGTATTTCTAAAAAGATTTAAGTCAATATAGAATTATTTACATACATGCGTTTGTTTATTAATCTTGGCATTAAAATAGATTAATGGCATGAGCAAACTAATCTATCAATTTAATTAATACAATCATGCCTGGACAGGATACAGGATATAGACCCTTTCACGTTGGCTGTGGGACTAACATTTTGAGTTGTAAACTCATCAGTGTTCCCACAAATGACGTAATGTAAAATACGAAAATTACTGGTGTCACATGACTATGGCACTAACAACAATGTATCACAGTGGGCATTCACGGTCCCTGAAGTTCAGAGGTGAGACCAGGTGCCCGGGAGGAATGAGTGTCTCCTTTTTGGCTAGCCACACCCGCCGTGAATGTCCTGACACACAGACGAAATAATATAATTCAGCACTGTATACACAATCAATATTATAACGTCAAAAATTTCACTACATGTATTTCCCACTCAGAATGTCAGTCGATCCATACAGTTAATTAATGCAAAAGGGTCTGGAGCTGTAAATCCTTGATAAAGTTTTAATTGTATACTTACATTTCTAGTTTTTAGTTACTGGCATCCAGTTTTGTTGTTGATGCTGCTTCATCGCCTACATCTTCAGCCGAGGTCATTCCTTATCGTGTGTTTCGTCCCCTTACTCTGTACACTCTCATGATGGGGGTCCACAGTGGTAATCAATCATGATCACTGCGTGTCGTTGGTGGGTCTCTAGCTTCAGCTGTATCTCTTTACTCATACCCATGATGAAGTTCTCTCTCTCTCTCTCTCTCTCTCTCTCTCTCTCTCTCTCTGAGCACTGCTTCAGTCATTTTCTATTCACTGCCCTCCTTCTGCTCAATCCAGTTACCCCCATTGCTGAGAACATTGGCTACACAGAGTGCGAAAGGAAGCCTCTTCATCCAACCTCTACTGGAAAGTTCAGCCAATCCATGTTTCTGCATTATGATGCTAGTGCTTCTTACTTGCTTTTTTTCTCTCGTTGGTTTCAGAGCACCTCTTCTCCCAAGAAACTATTAATTACAGATATGATGACAAGTTGTCTGGTCTTTGTTGACCGCAGTACCATGTTTGGCCTCTGATTGGTTGGTGCAATGTCTGGAATTGTGAGTTTCCTCTCAAGGTCTATAGATAGATTCCGCTTCACTGCAAGATTAAGGATATCAGTTGATTTGGTCTCTGATTTCTTCCCGGTCTCTCCTCGCCTGGCAAAATGGATGAATGTTGCCTTCTGCTGTTGCCTCCTTTCTTTCTTCTCTTGTTCCATCACATCTGCTAACTCGATATGTCTCCAAGTATACCTCCCTTGAGTAAGTGCGATGTTGCAGGACGACAGAATGTGTTCCAGCGATCGTCTTCCTCCACATAAGGTACACGCTGGATCGTCTGCGATGCCCCATCTCTGGAAACACCGCTCTTGCTAATGTTGGCAACGTGTCGTTAACTTATCTGAGAGGGAATTGGAGGTGGTAGTATGGGTATTTCCAGATTTCTTTTCAATTCATGGATTGCTGTTCTGTTTCTCAACGCGTTCATGAACCTTGACAACCAAATTGCACTGCTCGTGCCTGCCTGGATTCCTTTTCCCTTAATTTGATCTCATTCCGCATCATGCTGCTTCTTTGTTTGGGCATCTGCATTCTTCCAATATGAAGCTTTTGTGTGACCCAACCCTTGACGTCCACTTGCCACTGCGTCAACGGTATCTTTGTGTCGAAATCTGTTCTCTGTCTCCTGGACTGCTTTAAATCCATACCAATTTCTTCGTGTCCTTATTTCTGTACCTGTAGATCGTACCTGGAATCGTTTAGGTTCGTGATTATATGCCACCCCAACCTCGTACTCTTCTTTCAAAGTTGTATTTGGGAGCTGAAATTTCGGTGAAAGGCTGTATAAGTTAATGACCGTGAAACTTGGGGGCACTTCTACCACTTCCTCAGATGTCTGTTGATGTCCTTTCTCAGAATTTCATCCATAGTTAGTAGTATCTCATAAAGGATCAGCGGCCAGGATAGTCGTGGAAGCAGATCATGTTTGCACATCTACACTTTGAATTTACCTGGTAGGCAAAATTTATCTTGTCGATTTTCCTCATGCCTAAAATGATTAACTTGTTCTAGTCTTATGGTGGGTTTTTTCCTGGTCTCCAAGGGGCATATCGTACCACTTTCCGAGACATTTGATTGGATTCCCGACTATCGATTGAATGTTTTCCCCTTGGATCTTCAACTTGAGCTACTCAGATATCCTTCCTTTCTTTATTACCAATGATCTAGATTTCTTCTAGATTAATTGTAAATACATGTAACTTTAATCAAAAGAACTGTCAAGTATCGCAATGATATATGTGTGTGTGTGTGTGTGTGTGTGTGTGTGTGTGTGTGTGTGTGTGTGTGTGTGTGTACAAACATCTTGATTTTTACCTAGACAGACATCAGGACAAGGGGACAATATTATACCTTTTGCGTCCCAACAACGAAAAAGGATGTGTACCGGTTCTCCTTCTGCAAACTGTCAGGGAGTTGTGCCGTTCGTGTACGTTTGTTGTCGCTTTTAAACATGCTTGAATGCAATTTTGATGATAGATATCAAAAGGTTAGATATTGTTTTACATGCTGGTGCTTTATTTTCCTCTGATTATCATCGGAATTTGTAAGAAATACTGGTTTAACCGGCCGCATTCTGACTGTCATTTCTTATTTTAGAGGAAAGAGAATCAGACGATATCTAGGGGAAAGGGGGGTTGGATTGTTAAAAACACTCTACATGTTACGCAATGTCTTTTATCTTGACTGCCAAATGAAGTATAACGCTCAACTTTTGAGTACGCTTTGTACAGATAGGTTTCATATGCAAGAAATTTTATTGGAGTTACTTCCCTTGTGAGAATTTGTTCGCCATCTTTGAGGTATGTAACTGCATATTTATTCATACTGAATCAACAAAGTTATGTAGGTAAATTCTCCAAATTAGAGATACTTCATGTGTTTTTGCAATGCTGATGCAAATTTTGGTGTATTAAACAATGTAAAAAAAATTCTAACGAAGTGTAAATTTATATTAACAATTTCTTTAAAAAAAAAACAATATTAAACTTAGTATGAATATGAGGCAAAAAAATAATGCTGGACCACAAACATGGCCGACAACGGGAGGTAATTCCAATTAAATTTCAGCTAATAAAACATATCTGTTGGAGGAAGAAGAAGAAGAAACGACTTTTTATCAGGTATACCGAAACATAAAATTATATGCCGAAATGGCTTTGTACCGAGACGTCCTGCATCCTATTGTACAGATTGCTGTGTAAGCAAATGCGGGGAATTTAAAATGCGTCGTTCCTCGTGAGAGATTTCCCTTAGCTCTTAGTAAGGATTTCAAGTTATACACTGTTATGCTGACATGTATATCATCATCAGTCTGAAGTTATTCGATCATTTCAGTACCGAAACGATTTTGTAAAATATTATTCTTCCATCCAAAACTGGAGTTCGATATTCGGTGAGTAAACACGCGCACGCTGCAAATGTGGCGTTGCAAACACCCCTCATCAAACATGTAGTGATGCTCTGTATCCATGTTCATTATATATATTTGAACTTGGATATATGTTTGAGAAAGGGGTTGTTTGCAATGTCGTAGCATGTTTACTCACTAAATATCTAACTCCTCTGCTAAGAATAATTACATTTTGTATTGAAACTTGAAGCCATAATTTTCACCTTTGCAACTGACCCAAACGAAGCACGCAAATCTGTTACGTGCAGGCCTAATATGAGGTGGACTCAGTTTTACTGAAAGACAGTACACTAGTGTGCCCATGGGGAGAATCAAAGCTGAGATTTTTTGGTCACAATCCGAGCACCTCAGCTACTGTGCTACTAATACTAATAGTGCTCAGATTTTGACCCAAAAATCTCGGGTTTGATTCCCGCCATGGACACACTAGTGTTCTGTCTTTCAGATAAAACAGTAAAACTGAGGTCCATGTCATAGTAGGCGTGCATGTAACAGATCTGCGTGCTTCGTTTGGGTCAGTTGCAAAGGTGAAAATTTCTATGCGATGCATCAGGCAGATGCCATCACCATATAATCATGGAGTGATGTAAAAGAATAATCAATCAATCAATCGATGTATTGAATCTTGACAGGCTTGTAGAAAATCTGAAATAGGTTATATTAAATGCTTCTATTTTTTCACAAATAGATGTAAGAGAATTTGAGGAAAAACTTTTAAAGAAAAAATTTCTGCAATATTGTTGCAGAGGCCTGACTCATGTCATGAACATGAGTCAAGACTACTTTAGTTTAATTAAATATTAAGTTTCATAACTAAAGTAAGCAAAATTTTTGCACTGTTTTTCATCTTTAACAAGGGGAGATAATTCCTGTAAGGACATGCATGTTGTACAATCCCAAAATTTTACAATTACTTATTAACTAACATCAGTACTGTCATAGTTTCTAGAAGTTTGTGTGGCTCAGTGGATGAGGTGTTCATCTCTTTTAAAAGCAAGAGGTCTCAGGTTCAACTCCCATCATGGGCACACAAGTATCTTGATTTTTGAATGAGACAGTGAAAACCAAGGTCCCGTATCATGGTAGGCTTGGCACATAAATGATTCTTTACTGCTTCAGGCACCGGTTACAAATGTAGTTGCAAAGTTTTGAATTTCTATGCAGTGCATCACAGGGAACACCCTGGCCGAAGGCCCCTCATGAGGAAATGGAAGGGCCATTGGCCAGGGGTATGGGGGCCGCCTAGGCCCTCATTGGGGTCCAGGGGCAATGCCTCAGTGTGGAATCTAGGGGGACGAAAAATGAGGTTTTACTACTAAAAATGCATGAAACTGAGGCTTTCACAACTCTTCATTTTTAAAATTTGAAGCATACAAAACTTGCAAAATTTTCAGTCATTGCATTTACCAGTCCTAATTTCTTACATAACTTGCAGGACATCATTTTTGTTAGCGAGTCATACTATAAAGGGTAATCCACTTTGACTGGAAGTTTCTGGCGTTATTATCGCCCCCTGCATCCGCTGTTTTGCCACTAGTATCATCCTCAGCGTCTGTACTCGTGTCATTACAGAAACTGAAAGCGGACAATGTTTGTTGACCTTACCAACGACGAATTTCAGCTTTTTGGCGTTTGACATGTTGTCCTATCAAAATGTTGTCAAGGTCAAAACGCTTACATACATTCCAGGCATAGAGCGCCTGTATTAAAACGCTCGAGTGACACAGAGGATTGATATATTCGGAAGTCTTGGTATTTAACGTTACTTCGTAGGAAAAATTCAACTAAGACAACTTCCGAAAGACGCTTAAAAATAACTCTTGAAATTTATGTGTATAAAAATAGCAATGAGCTGACTAGTCACAAGATCGGTTTGGCACACGCAGTACATGTAGGCAAAACAAGTGCCATTTTCGTAACAGGAGCGCCCAAATGGCCCCCTTGTACAATTCTACTGCGCCATTTCAGTAAAATGTGCGCAAATCGCACAATGGCGCGGCCCAAAGTGATCCCTGCATCATGCAGATGCCGTCACCATACACCGTTATACATGAAATAATCTTGGAGCGACACAAAACAATTAAACAATAATATCTTATACAACATATAGATATTGCAATGACAACCAATTGTCATGTAATTTTTAATGTCTTTCTTTGTCATTTTATGCTTATTATGGATTGAATACCTTAATATTAAATCTCTTTATCAGTAATGTCTTTCAATGCATTAAGATCTTTTTATTGATTTAAATAGTGCCTTTTTCAGATTCAAACTTGAATGATGACAAAAGACATGCCGAAAAGGAAATTAGAAGATGCCTCAGCAGCAGGGGATGAGGAAAGGTACATGTACTGTAGGAAACACATCTCCATTTTGTACAATCTCATTAAAACCATATCTTTATTCCGCTTCTTTATTAACCCCTTTGCAGATAGAGATGTGGCGAAACCCTGCAAGGGGTCATGTTCTGGTGAACTCTGATTTTCAGCCAATCAGTGGATCGACTATAAATTCCTAGGAATGAAATGAATTTAACATTCCCAGCGTGCGTGACCTACAAGGTAGTTTTGATCAGTGTTTGTTACATATTGCGTCACTTGCACGTGCCTATGGAGTCATTGATTGGCTTTGGGAAATAACGGTTTCAGTGACAAGAACGTCATTCGAGTTCACCAGAACATGACCTCTTACAGAGTTTCACCAGATCTTTATTCGCAATGGGACAAATAGATAAGCGGAATAAAGATTTGGTTTAAATCACATTGCATTTTGTATTAATACTCTTGAGTACTTTCTCTTCTTTAACAATGACAATCATACGTACTTGCCAAGACTGTGCAAGGAAATCTGAACTCACACTTTACCTATACACAGATACCATATTTCAGTAATGAGTGATGTTAACTGTGCTTTTGATTGTTTTATGACATGCCATCACAGTTAAACATGAGTTGTCAGACCATAACTGATGTCAATACAACCTAATTTTGCTCTTCATAGTTTGACAATAGAGGAAAATGGATTGGTGTACATGTATTAAAAAGTGAACTTACTACATGTATTAACCAAGTCTTTCAGACCACAGACTTTATTGCCGTTAGTGATACATGTACATTTAGGCAGTTTGAAAGATCTGACCAAATGTCGCATGTTTGACGATCATTTTTACACCTGGTGGTGGGGTTTTGGTCAGAGCACACATGTTTACTGGTAGAAATCATGGAATTTTTTCAATCCTGTCAAAGATGATGGGACCATTCCTTCCTTAATGTAATTTAACAGTGGCTAAGCAAACTTGCCACATTTATTGCCAGTGGGTTTTTTTTCTTTAAATAGGTCTGTTATAAGAGCACTTCCCAATGGAAATTTGATTGATTTTTCCAAAACTTTGGCTTAATCTTTCCCCAAAATTGATCTTTGAGCATTATGCAAATAGTATAAAAAATTCCCAAATGAAAAGGTTCAGGCACCTTTTGAGAAAAAAAAACAAAACAAAACCAAAAAAAGAACTACTGGTTGCAATTTAGTGACTATTTATCTACCATACCGTATTCATATATATGAATTATATTGTATATTTTTCTCCAAGATAATATACATGTAGCTCTGCAATGTCAGAGTGCAGCCAGATAATGTAAGAACTCAGCAGATTACATACTGTTAAATTGTGATTGCATTGATTTCTCAGAGACATTATAATACTAAAAATGGCAGTCTTTGGACATTGCACATATTATGTTTGAAAATTGTGATTTTAATTTGCTAGATAAATAATTTTTATTGCGATATAAAAAGCAGACAAACCACGATCCTTCAGAGCATCAGGAATATTCCATATTTTCATACTTGTTTATATTTTGCCCAAAACCCCACCACCAGCCATCAAAATAATCATCAAAGGTGAAGTTTTTGGTCATATCTTGCAGACTACATGTATAAGTAGGATGATTTAGTCAGTGCTTCATGTTTTACTTATAAAGACAAGATAGGGTAAATTTTTGTATCTTTAGTTATGTTTTAGCTTTGAAAAGGCTCCATATTCTATACATTCTTATATCTAAAACCCATAAATAGTCTTGACAACCAGACTTATTTGAAATAATTGTTTAATATTTAATTTAGGTATTTTCATCTTACATGATTAATAATCTTTTGGTATTAACATGCTGAAGCTGCATACTGATATTTGTGTGAGGTCATTGTAATGTATTGTTTCCATCGCAAGTTGTGCAAAATTAAGTTTGAATGAATTGAATGCTCTTTTTATTAACTCGAATAAGCTATAGTGGTAGCAATACATAGTCATTTGTCAGTCTGTTAACTTTCACATTATAAACTTCTTCTGAACAGCTGAAGGGATTTGATGAAACTTGGAATGGATGAAGAACTGAAGGTCTTCTACAATTATGGTTTTTTGACTGGTTTTTGGCCCGATCTATCAAGAGTGCATCCAGAAGGAAGTGATATAGACCCTACACCCTTCTTTGACAAACGTCTTCTTCAGACTAACTTCAAAGAATGAATGCATCATATTGTAATCTAGAGAGGCCTGTTACCGGTAATGAGAGTTATTGTTTTTAAATCCATTATGAAATCGATATTTTGATGCTTTTGGGGTTTGGGTTTTTTTTTTAAGTCTTTCTGGACTTAATTTAGTAAAAGTTAATTGTCACTTTTTTCACAGTTCCAATTGATTTCACACATTTTCTCCTTGTAGCTTGCTCATGATACACTGATTTTGTGTATTTTACTACATTTTAGAGAAATAAATGTTAGAATAAGAATAAGACAGCAAGAGAAATTGTTTAAAGAATTCCCTTTTTTCAATATCAAAAGAGGGAGTAGGGGAGTGCACAGAGTTCTTAAATGAGTGATATAGACCCATTTGAGCATATTTTCTTGATGTACATTTAATGTTTAGCTTAGTTCATCTTACTAAATACTTTGCCATTTGACAGGTATTTCCTGAATCCAGACTCTGTAAGTGCTCATCTTTATTGCTCCATCTGCCAGGACGTGTTTTCTGATCCCCAAAGAGCACCTTGTGGTCATAGCTTCTGTAAAAAGGTATTGTACAAGGCAAACTTTAAACAAGTTTTTGTTGTCAGTGGAGTTCATTTACAAATGCTGAGATAATCCAGACAAGTGACTTTGCATGAGGTTCATGTATACATGTACACCTCTGGATTTATCTTCAGTTTCCAAGTAAAATGTTATATTTCCATCTTTTGTTTTACTATGATCTTATTGTCTAATAAGAGAAAGTATTTAAGAATATTTTATCTATGTTTGCTTCTCCAGTGAATTCAAATGCTTTTATTCATATACTTACAATAATATTAGTGATATATGAATGAAAACTGCATTATCACTTTCAATGAAACCAAGGTTAAAGTCATACAGTATACCCCATAGTACATTGTACAGGTACGTTTAGAATGTTTCAGACCTCATTCTCATTAAAGAATCAGGCATTATGTAAACCTTAAAGTATAAGCATTTGAACCCCATTACAATTAGTGCAAGGTTACTTGTATATTTCAAGAGTAAAAATTGGCCTACAAAATAATATCAAATTTTGATATTGTCATATCTGGCTAAGTATTCCCCTGTCCAGGGATCGCCCTGGAATTTCATCAAGTGGGGCCTTTGCAATGGCACAGCCCAGAGTGATCCCTGCCTGTCCCATTTGTCATTATACCTTTCCTTATACATATAATTTTTGTTTTCCCATCTTTCTCTTTCTTTCACATTCAATTCAAATAGGGAACTATTCTGAGAAAGATTTACATGTAGCACCAAGCGCAACAAAAATAATTTCTTGTTTCAGGGATTAAAAAGGGGTATAGGGATTCAAAGGGAGGGTTGCACACAAATACAAAGTAGATAATATTGAATAATCTCTTATGCACCATAAGGGCCTAAAATCAGTCAGGCACCCTCTATTGGGTGTTTTCGTTATACAGAGTTATTTCCCATATGAGCAGGTATCTGGCGTCATACCATTGTGGTGTCAACCAGTCCTATGGAAACTGGTTTAAAAATATGGGAAATGTTATAGGAACTGTCACAATGATTTGACGTCAGATACCAGCTCATATGGGAAATAACTCTGTAAAACAAAAAAAACCCCCAATTTAATAAGTCTGTCCATCTTGCATCCTTCTATGCCATTTTTACGAGTCTTAATATTAGAACATCCATTTATGAATGGAATTAGACAAATACCTTCACCACATGACATTCATACATAACAAACAAATGGACAAGGGGCCAGAAGGGACTAATGTGCTCATTTGAGCACATGTTGAACAAAGGACAAAACATGAAAGTATCCAAAATTTCTCAATAGAACTTTGAAATTATGCCAAATATTTTATTTCAAATGGAATAAAAAAGAATACCACATTCTTCACAATTACTTATATATTTAGCTCTTCATTTTTATATATGTGGACATGTTTAATATGCTGTCGTACATCTGTCCTCAGTCTGCACCATCTTGTATTAGCAACTCCTCCGAAACCCTCTGGGCGGATTCTGATAAATCTTGGTACAAAGAAAGAATGTTACATGTATATGTAGATGTACATATCGGAAGGGGAATGCTGTCCAGGAACATGTACAGGAGTAACAGTCCTTGGACTTAGATTTTCTTAAAATACTTTGTTTTTGCAGCTGCTCCTAAACCTTATGGGGGATTTTGAAGAAGCTTGGTACAAAGAAAGAACATTGTATGAAGATGTGAACATTGATAGAGGAATGCTATCCAAAACATTTTACAAAAGTTATGATACTTTGATTTAGATTTTTTCTATGCAAAATACCTTGTCTTTGCAACCCTCCTAAACCCTTAGGGGATTTTGATGAAACTTGGTACAAAGAAAGAATACTATATGAAGATGTGCATATTTAAGGGGAATGCTGCCCAAGAAATTTATAGGAGTTATAACCCTTGGACTTAGATTTTACTATCCTAAATACTTGTTTTCACAACTCTTCCTAAACCCTTTGTGGGATTTTGATGAAACTTTGTACAAAGATTGATTACATCATTACAATCTGCAAATTGCACAGGAATATTCACATCTCAAAATCTAATACAATTCTAGTTGGTGTATTTATGAAATGGGGGGATGTCAACATGGGAAATGATGGATGCACAAAGAAGATCTAAATTAATTGTACCTTTAGATAAAATATTTTGTTCTCTTTCGTATGACACTTAGGATAACAAAATGCAAGTATATCATGTTCTGGTTTAGCAGTGCCTTTTTTTGTTACTTTGATTTTGCTCTAAAATTGATAAAGACTGGCTTTATAATATGATTTTGCAATAAAATCGATAAAGATTCTACTGAGGGAAATCCCAATAATAGGTGTTTCAGCAGAAATCCAACCACAGATAAAAAGGCTTCTATGCATCACCATTACTTGATTATTTTTCTGATAAAGGTGTTTGATCAGAGAAATGTCTGTTTGATAACAAATCTTCTCAGTTTGGTTTGAAAATAGCTGTTGCTAATATTAAAATAGACCTTCAGCTTTGCCAAGTTCCAGTTTTTGTCAAACCCACCGACATTTACATGTATAAAGATATGTATCAGTATAATTTGTGTAACATATGTATAGTAATTTTACTATAATCAGTACCGTCTATTAAATTTTGTTATTATCAGGAAAAGGATGCAGCAGTATTGTTTTCAACACTGATTTGATTATATATCTATATGAGTAAAATGTCTCGGATAATATATAAATCATCTTTATTTCAGTGTATTTTGCCATGGCTACAGAATAGTAGAACTTGTCCTGAAGACAGGTAAAATCATGTGAAAAATTTGATTATAAACCATGTAGAAAACCATGCTTGGCCATACAACATACTAAAAGTTTTCATGTACTTGCAGATTCTGTAATGTATAGGACCAGGTAACAGGTTATAGTAAAAGGATTTTGAAATATTCATATTAGAAATTTGATATGAATAAATTTACAAAAATGAGAAATCTTGCTGACAGTGATTTCTGAACACCATTATTATTCTCCTTTAATATTTGTCTGTCAGAGTCTCCAGGTCAAAATTACTTTCACATCTTGTGCAAATTACAATACCAATCACAATATGACATATATTTTGAGATTTCATTGTCATCAACATTAAATATTGATACTTTTTTATTCACAGGAAACCAGTGACTGCTGGACAATTACACCATGATTTCATTTTAGAAAGTATCATAGGAGACCAGATGGTGAGTAGGCAGAGTCATACATTTGTGCCTGTCTGTGATCATCATACACCTAGTCCCTAACTACCAATATAATGGAACAAGATTCAGACTTTCAAAAATATCTCTGATTTTGAATTTAATTTTAAAAAACTCCAAAATTTACATGTGAATAGGGAAGTTCTTGAAATCTTTCAGTCCTTTTGGCAAAACAAATTAAATTCAGTTCGGTCAAATATGACTTAATACAGTGGCAGTCCTTGTGACTAGCAAATTCTTCAATCTATATTGTGATTTCGAAAGTCTGATCCAGAGAAAAACTCTGTAAATTGTTTGATCTTTATATATGCCTGATCAACTGCTGAAATTTACAGCATACGCTATGGAGAACAGCTTTTGTTCGGTTGTCATATCATTGCCCAGGATCTGTTTAGTATTAGCTACTAATTGTGATCTTTGCTTTTGTAATTTAACTGACCTATCGTCAACACAGAATCATCACAACGATAACAGTGATTCACCAATACAATGCAGCAATCCACGGTCACCCTACTATCTACGAATATATAAACCGTGCTTCAATATCTAAAAAATAAACATACATGTAGAAATGATGACAGGTGTTTGTAATTTGAATCATTGATCACTCCGGTCAGCTATCAGATGCCTTTATTGTGATTGTAAGTAAGAAACATTATCTTATATCAGCAATGACATCTGTGTAAGTGTACATTCCTTTGTAAACACTCTGTCGCTACACTGTAGTGTAGTATAGTTTATTCATCTAAAGCAATACTACTTATTGATATACAAACCAAATACACATAGATGTGATCTTTAATAGTGCATTTAAATGTAAATAAATAAACAAACCTTAAGCAGAAACTGCTTGTGTTACACCTTGATATTTAGACAAGATTTTAATCTGCATAAATGTGCGTTCAATAGTTATACAGTGTAGAGCCGCAATGAACAGTTATTGTGTGGTGAATCACTGCTATTAGCCATTGCAGTGGTGAAGTGCGATGCTTTGTGGCCATGTGAACGCAACGGTCCACATCAAAATAGTCAGCTACAATACGCAGAGAATTAGACAATTCGTATTCTCTGTAGTGACATATAGCCCTGACAGTGACAACACGACTTCTTTGTGGATAAAGTTTGTAGAGGGGAAAACCTAGTAAAAACCCACATATCAGACATGCTCTCTCTCCCTCCCCCTTCATTAAAAAAAAATGTTCAAAGAAAAATCATCTGGCATGGAATTTTAATTCAGATTATAAAGAGGGACAGGATTGTTTAATACATGTACATGATCTAAATACAGGCATATTACATGTACTGTTTGCATTGATTCCGATATTAGTGAATTCAGCCCAAAACAACATTTCCTTTCAGGTTCTAAGATTTACCGTTTTTTCTACCATCAGTACATAAATAAACATTATTAAATCTTGCATAGCAGGGCAATAAAAAGCAATTTGTTGAAGAAAAAACTGTAGTTACACTATACTGAGTGCTATAACAGTATCGGTTCGTTTTTGGTCGTTAATTAATTTTTTATGCTACAAAAATTTTTGATATTTGGCAAAAATTATGATTGACTATTAAGATAAGTAAAAAGGTAAAAAACATATCAACATTTTGGTGTCTTTTTGCCCAAATGAGCCCCTTTCCACACAAGGTTTCGATATCACTTTTTCTTTGTTTAATGTAAGCCGGTGTGGATAAGGTGCTCGGCTCATGATCGAGAGGTCGCAGGTTCGACTCCCGTCCGGGGCACACCAATATTCTGTCTTTCGGATGAGACAGTAAAAACCGAGGTCCCGTGTCACGGTAGGCGTGGCACGTAAAAGATCCCTCACTGCTTCGGATGGGTCCGTTGCAAAGGTCTAAATTTGTATGCAATGCATCAGGCAGATGCCGTCACCATATACGTGAAATAACCTTGGAGTGACGTAAAACAATAATCAATCAATCTTTGTTTAATGTAGCAAGTTCCGGTCTTCATGGTTTATGCAGTATTGGTGCTAGATACAGGATGTTCACATCATCGTTAAATAGACATACATCAATAATGGGTAAATAGTAAATCAACAGTCACAGGAATTTTAATAAATGCTACAAAGACTTGCCAAACAATTAGATTTGCTTTTTGGTATGCTGATGTCACTTCCCCAGCACGAGAAATAATAATAACACAATACAGAAACAGAAAATAAAGAGGAAATTATATTTATTTCTTTAAAACCAAGCTAAACTTTTGCAGACGATTATGAATATGAATAATTTTGGTGATATAGTGATGAATAGTCAAAAATAGTTGTTTGAAGTATCTCAGATAATAAGACAACGGGAATCTGCTTAAGTCCGGAAACTGCTACAGCACCAGTATATGAGTCTGTTATAAAACAAAATGAAATAATATTTAGTGATATACATCCTTGCTCTCAAATGAGCAACCCCATAACAGAGTTCTTATGGTTGTGTAAGCATAGCATAAATTTGAGCTATTCTTCTGTGGACCTTTTTACTCCTTTTTAACATCAAATTTTTCTCGGACTGATTACTTACTGTCCACACTGACAAGTTAAAAACTTCTGGGAAATGTCACTTCGAATGACTGACAACAGACAAAAAATTTTCAAGAATTCTGGAATTATATAAAGCTAACACATGGAATGAACACACACTTATGAATTACCCACATTTCCCTAAAAACCTACAAAAAAATGCCCTCTACCATATCTCAAATCAGGAAAAATTAATTCAATTCTAATTCACTCTGTTTGAACGAATTGAATTATATTTTAAGATCACCTTAGCCAATGGCTTGAAGAGAGAGTAAACTGTTTTAAGGGATTTTGACCAAACTTGGTATGGATGAAGTACTCAAGGTCCCATACAAGTACATTGTATTAGTACTTTTTGCCAGATCTGTCAAGGGGTGGATCCATGGTTGGGTACCCTCCTAAAACAAACTTTTTCTACAGATACATAGATCATCTAATTGAATGTATCATAGTGATCTTAAAGGGTGTTATTAGAAGTTTTCATATTTTAGTTCAATTTCAAAATCCAATTTTAGATGTTTTTCTGGACTTTGTCATTTTTCTCTATGTAATTTTCTAATTATAGGCTGTATGATTTTGTGTACTTAACCAATTTTATTGTAATATATGTAATTGGAATGTACTGGATTACAAAAATAATTTCTAGGAGTTTTGCAATATTTCAAAGGTTACAAAAGGGGGTTGGATATAAATGTAAGTAGTATTAGTATGTAATAATGAGCTTTGATGGACTTCTCCTTCGTAATTAAATGAAAAGATATTGATGAAATATGGTAGGTATGTAGTACTCCAGGATCTTTACAAACTTTTACCAGATTCTACATGGGATGGATCCAGTGTATGGCAGCATACATGTTGACCCAAGAGGGTACCTTCCTTTGACAAGCTTCTTGTTCAGATTGACTGCATAGATAAGCAAACTAAATGAGTAGGAGTGATATAGAATAGTGACTTAATAAGTGTTATCATTTTTAGCTCACCTGAGCCAAAGGCTGAAAGTGACTTAATAAGTGTTATCATTTTTAGCTCACCTGAGCCAAAGGCTGAAAGTGAGCTGTTGTCATACCCAGCCATCCAGCATCCTTCCGGCATTTGTTGTAAACTTTTCACATTTTCAAATTTTACAGGAAGCAAGTACTCAAGGTCCTCTACCAATTTTGTTTTTTCTACCCGATCACTCAACAAATATGGCCTGTGGCTGTGATTGGCAGACACATTTTCGACTTCTCATCTGCAACTGTTGCACAAAATGTCACCAAACCTTACAAGATGCAAGTTCTCAAGGTCCTTAACCAAGTTTGTCATTTTTTACCCTACCTGGAATCCCTGGATAAATATGGCCACCAAAATCTCTGATTGGCTGATGCATTTTCAACTTCTCCTCTGCCACAGCTGCACATAATTTCACCAAACCTTACAAGAAGCAAGTAGTCAAGTTCCTCTACCAAACTTGTGTATTATTTTACCCTATACCTGGACAGATATGGCTGCCAAGGGTTCCAACTGGTGACACATTTTCTACTTCTACTTCCCAACCACTCTGAAGAATTTCACCAAACCCTACAATTAGCAAGTACTCACGGATCTCTATCATGATTTTGGTTTTTGACCCAATCTCTCTACAAATATGACCACTAAGGGCTCAGATTGGCTAATGCATATAGATTTCTCCTCCACAACTGCATCACTGAATTTCATCAAGCCTTACAGTAACAGATTACATTAGGTCTTGTAACAAGTTTGAGTATTTTGACCTGATGTGGCAATAAATATGGCTGCCAAGGGCTCTGATTGGCTAATACCATACATTTTTAACTTCTTCACAAATGCTGCACAGAATTTTACCAAATGTGTAGTTATCTACAGGAAGTAAGTTATCAAGATAAAGTTTCACACTGCCTTGATACTTGGTCATGTGACCAAAGTTGCTATACTTTTATTATGGAAATGTAGGCTAATTTATACCACTTTAAAATCCATTTACTGTTATACACTAAGTACATTTTAATCAACTTTACTGTCAATGTTCCAATTATCATAGATGAGCGATGTGGCCAGATAGGTCTCTTGTTTATTCCATTCTGAAATCAAGTTTTGACACTTTTTGCAAAAGTTGCTATTCTGAAATAAGCAAAGGGCATATTTCACAATGTACATGTAAGTAGTATTCTTACAGGTTCTTAGTCATTTATATGATTTTGGTGAACTCTGTAAATTGTTGTTCTTCTACCATATATTTTTCAGTTATGTTAAATGTCAAATATGCACCTAAATACTAGGTGTTAGAACATAATTTTACATTTTTATTTTTTTTTTCTGTCAGGTAACTTGTCCTTATCGAAGATCAGGATGTGATTTTATTGGTCAACTTCAGTTGCTAGCATCACATAAGAAATCATGTGATTTTAATCCTGCAAATCTTCCTGAATTCTTACAGACCTCATCACATTCTGACGGTATTTGTCATTCATTGTTATATGCAATGCAGTCCAGATATTTAAGAGAAAATGAACAAAGCACAGCTGGAAAGCCAGTCTCAAGGAAAATGGAAATTTGAATCTAAATTTACCTATGCTGGTTCACACCTTTGTATATATTCACAGCATTTTGTGTAATTTCTTAATTCGTACATCAATTAAAACCATTATAATTTGTGGAAGATTCTTAAACACTTAAACAATATTGTTTTTTATATGACTGTGTATGCGACATAGTTACATGTAAGGATATAGAGTTAATGTAATACATATAATATTCTGTCTTTCATACATCTAGTTTTCCATCTGGTTCACTTGAATTTGTTGTATTGTCAGACTGCTTTTCTATATATAAGTTTTTATATATAAGTTCAACTAACAATTTTATTTAAGGATAGTTTATAGAAAGGTATTATAGTATTCTAGTATTTGAGTTGAAAGCATTTCATAATTACAGTATCTTTTAATTTTTTTACTGGTTTTTGGATATTCTCAGTTGTCGGGTTACGAGACCGCCCCATTCAACTTTTAGTGCAAAGTGAACACAGTTCACATTTAACACAAAATTTCTAAATTTCCTATAATTGCATCATTATTTCAGTAAGCCATGTTAAATCTTACTGTTGATCCTGCCATTAATGCTTTATAAATCCCAATGAAATTTTGCATCATCAACTTGCAGCTTTTTCACATTTTTTGATATAACCGTTTAAAGCCATTTTATTACCTGACCATGGGAACTTTCAGTCACAACATTTTCCATACCAAAAAATCCTTATCTTAAATTAATGTGTCAATAGTTGTTCTCCAATTTATGTCAGTTCAATATCTTAATGTATTTCTTCAATACTTCTGCTACAGCACAATCTGTGTCCTCTCGCTGCATCTATTTTAATCATTATCCCATACACACAAAATTTCAGTGTACAAGTTTACACTAGCTTATTCAAATATAGTAAATATAATACATATGTATATGTGTTACAACTAGAACTTTCCATGATCATGTCACAAAGTGGCATAAATTAATAATTATCAATCGCCTGATAAAACTGCAAATGGATTATGCAAAATTTCAGGGGATTTATAAAGGATGAGTGACAGAAATGGCAAAATTAAGATTTGACAAAATGTGTTTAGGTTTTACCAAAATAATGATGCAATAATAGGATCATTAAAAACTTATGCCAAATGTGAATCATGTTCGTTTTGTGCTGAAGAGTTCAATTAGGGTGGTACGTCTTGTAGCCCTAACCAGACAGCTTAGAATGTCAAAATAGCAGTGAGTTAATTGTTGTAGGTAAAGATGGTTTTTATAAAAGCATTGTCTCTCATTGAATCACAAGTATGCTATAGTGCATTGAACATGCTCTCTTTTCTCTTTCAGATGTCACTGTACATACTGATGTAGATACAATCGGATCCTTAGAAAACAGTGGTATACCAACTCCAGGGAAACCTTCCCTTAAAATGAGACTGTTTAGGGCAGGAGAAAATAGGAAGAAGCTTCTCATCTCAATGTTCAATGAAAAAGAAAACTGTTCGTAAACTGAGGATTCAAAATACTTGAGTATTTATCTTTACTGGTGTCAGTAAACTTTGTTGAATCTATAGGCAACTATCCAATGACCATCTACGTATAAACAATTATCATATTCTGCTATACTATGGCATACTATACTGAAATCAAGTTGTTTGTCTGACTGTAGACATATAAGTTTCCTGGTGTTTTTCCACACGTCCTTTGAGATACTGGACTTACACTTGATACAAATCTTTCATTACCAACAACAAAAGACCAAGTTTTGTTTTAGTTGATCTACTTTGGTTAGAGTGATGACTCTTTGACTTCAAATCCCACCTGCAGTGGGTATTTATAGTCATGCTTTTAAAAAAAATGCAGACGATTATAGTTTGTGCAGAATTCTCTCCAAACTTTTTATCAAAAAAGATTCCATATGTGTTCCTTTTGTATAGTTTGTTGTGTAATTGTACTTGGTGCAACTTACATAAAAAGTGGCCTGGTCATCTTAGCTCACCTTTGACAAAGGGTTGCTTAAGCTTTTCTGATGGTGCAGCTTCCAGCCATCTGATTTCAATAAATACCATGTTCATGTGATCCTTAGGGAAAGGACTCCATGGATGCAGTTTATCAGTCCCCAACATGTGAAACTGGGAGACTATAGGGTTTGTTTCTGTCTATTTGTCTGTCGATCTGTCACATTCTAGAATTTTTACGGTATTATTTTTATTAAGCTTTGTGAAACAGTTATATATAGCAACATTACAGATCAGATTAGTGTGATATAGTATTTTGTCAATTTTAACCTAAGTTATGGCCCTTTCTTGATCGAAAATTAACAAAAATTCGGATTTCTTAAATTATTTTAAATTAAACTTTGAGGTATTTTATTGAAAGTTGGTATACACTGTTTCAAATAGCAGAGTTACAGATTCTGTCCATTTTTGTCTGAGTTAAAGGCCTTTATTGACTAAAAATCAATGAAAATACTGTTTTCCAGAACTATTTTATGTTAAAGTGTGCATGAGATGTGATTCAATGGTTTGATGCAGTTTGGGAGCATCCATCAGTTTTACTGATATTCTTGTTTATACAGGTATATTGTTTTGTATGCAAGGTATATAGTTTTGTATACAGGTAGATAGTTTTGTATATGTTTGCAATATTGAATCTGATCATTATTATCAGGTTCTGTAATGTGTCTTTGACCAATTTTTTAATATTCTCTTTCTATAATTTTTGAAGAGTATACATGTAAATACATGTAATACTATATCTGCATGGTTGTGCCCTCTTGTTATACCCCCTGCAAACAAAGTTTGAGGGGGTATATAGGAATCGCCTTGTCCGTCTTGTCTGTCTGTCTGTCCATCTGTCTGTCCAGAATACTTTAACCTTGACCATAACATTTGAACCAAAAGAGACTGGGTATTCATACTACACATGTGTATTCCTTGTGTCAAGACCTTTCTTTTGGTTCCAAATTTTTGACTTTGTAACCTTGGTCTTGACATTTGACCTACTTTTTAAAAACTTTAACCTTAGCTATAACTTTTGAACCCAAAGAGACTGGATATTCATACTACAAATGTCTATTCTTTGTGGCAAGATCTTTCTTTTGGTACCAAAATTTGTGACCTTGGCCATGACATTTGACCTACTTTTTTAAAACTTTAACCTTAGCTATAACTTTTGAACCAAACGAGACTGGGTATTCATACCACACATTTATATTCCTTGTGGCAAGACCTTTCATTTGGTGCCAAAACTTTTGACCTTGTGACCTTGGCCTTGACATTTGACCTACTTTTTAAATACTAACCTTAGCCATAACTTTTGAACCAAAAGAGACTGGATATTCATACTACACTAAAATTTCCTTGTGGCAAGACATTTCTTTTGGTCCCAAAATTTTGACCCTGTGACCTTGCCTTTGACATTTGACCTACTCTTTAAAAGCTTTAACCTTAGCCATAACTTTTGAACCAAAAGAAACTGGGTATTCATACTACACATGTATATTTCTTGTGGCAAATCCTTTCTTTTGGTACCAAAATTTTTGACCTTGTGACCTTGGCTTTGACATTTGACCTACTTTTTAAAAGCTTTAACCTTAGCTATAACTTTTGAACCAAAAGAGACTGGATATTCATGCTACACATGTATATTCCTTATGGCAAGACCTTTCTTTTGGTTCCAAAATTTTTTACCCTGTGACCTTGGCCTTGACATTTGATTTACTTTTCAAAAGCTCTAACCTTAGCCATAAATTTTGAACCAAAAGAGACTGGATATTCATACTTTACATGTAAATTCCTTGTTGCAAGACCTTTCTTTTGGTGCCAAAATTTTTGACCTTGTGACGTTGGCCTTGACATTTGACCTACTTTTTAAAAACTTTAACCTTAGCTATAACTTTTGAACCAAAAGAGATTGGATATTCATACTACACATGTATGTTCCTTGTGGCAAGGCCTTTCTTTTAGTACCAAAATTTTTGACCTTGTGACCTTGGCCTTGACATTTGACTTATTTTTTAAAAACTTTAACCTTAGCCATAACTTTTGAAAGAAAAGAGATTGCTGCCCCTGATATATTTGTGAATTGAAACTTTACCATGTATCTGATGTTTCTGCTTTGAATTTTAAATAATAGATCTTTTATATTGCACATGACATTCCTCATGAACAGATCTTTCATTTGAAACCATTACTTTTGTCCTTGGTCTATGCCCTATTTTGAATTTTGGTGCCGCAGGGGTATTTGTCTCGTTAGGACAGTTTTAGTATGTCTTGTTAGAATTTGGATTTACTCAGTTTGATTAGAGGTGTTACTGTATTCATTTGTCAGAAATGCTGTTGTTAATTGGAACAAGAATGACCACAAAGAAATGCAGAATCAATCTCAGTTTATTTTTATTAAAAAAAATGAAAAATATTTAAAAAGTAGATTACACTTTTAATTTGTGTATTATGTATATGAATGCATACATTGAAAAATGATACTTATGCACCTGTAGTTACAGCATGTTGGATAAGGAAAGTCCTGAAACATGCAGCATTTATATATATCTTGTATCATAGAATTTTAACTTTATAATAAAAAGCACATATTTAATATTTATATTCTTTATTATTGGCAACATTTTTCTGGCAATGATGAAGCCAACTCATAATCTTCTTGAAAATAACATAAGGGATAACCTTATAAAATTTGATTCATACTACATGCAGCTTAAAAAACACTATACTAAATACAATTAATGATTGGTGGGGTTTTTGAGGTTTTTTTAGACATTTGGTTATGCTTGCAGTCAGTCATGGAAAACAAATTCTTTGGGTTACACAGAATATTTTAAAAAACTGACTGTAAGCATACCCCAGTGCCTTGAAAAAAACTGAAAAACAATCCTTATATATATAGGGTCTTTGGAGCACCACCTTGGATTTACAATTTCGACATTGAAAAAAAAGGGTATCCAGTGGATTGAAATTATGAATGAATATATATATATATGGAGTTCGGGTAGCTCAGTCGGTTAGACAGTTGAATGCATGACAGCTAGGTGATTCAGTACCTTAGGTTGTTCGTTCGAGTTCAGGTCGGGGAACGAATATAAGTGAAATATAGGGTGCCTTGTTAGCTGTAGTGTCTTTGTGCTTTATATGTTCATCTAATTTGTCTTTATTTCTACAGGTATGTCTTCGGAGATCAAAGGTCCATTGTACTCCTGGGTGTTTCACTGTTTCTATTTGTGCTATTTGTGCCAATTTCCTAAAAACTCAAGTGTTTTAACTTTCATTTTTTTTGGATCTGACAAATTGTGTCATTTGTCATAATTCTATAGACAAAAGAAAGATGATCCCAGAGTAATATGCATGTACCTATTCTTTGGCCATGATGATCTGGCAACGTGTTTGGTTACGTGACAGCGACTGCTAACATTGGAAAATGCAGTGCAGTTGCTGTAGTAACTTTCATATAAGGGAAATACAGTCGATGTGTAAATATTAGAAAATGCAGTGCAGTTGCCCTACTAACATGAATTTAAGGAAAATGCAGTCAGTATGTAAATATTTCCTGTTGTGTGTAGTGGAACAGTATGGTTCTGGTCTTGTTAAATACACTTCATGTATAGTGACTTTTGACTTTATGAAAGGAACCCAGAGACTAAACAGAACATCCACGATAGTGATAAAATATATCAATATTAGTACTGCACATGTTTTTCCATTACTTACTGCATCCACACGCCATTACAGTGAAAACCAAGAATAACAAGATGTATATTAACTAGTTGTGCTAGAATGCACCCTGTAGGTTCAAAAGATATAGTCCAGCCTCAGAAAGTAGGTCAAATTTGATGGGGTTTTGGGTACATTTCTGACTAAAAATGAGCTCAACAAATCATTCAGCAAGCCCAATATTCTACCTTAGATATGATGATGTGTACAATAAAATCCAGTTGTAAAAGTGACAACACCTTTATGTTCTGCAATAAGCAAGTAACCACTATTAATAGAATGTCCCCATATTCATGTGTATGTCCTAACAGTGCTTTGATTTTTATGCTTCCCAAAAGATTTCAGGGGAGTATATAGTCACTGTCGTGTCCATGTGTCTGTCCATCTGTCCGTTTCCTATACCTTTCATCGAAATTTAATCATACTTCACCAAAATGTTACTTAGGTAAAGAGCTTTTAGGCAAAGGTCACTCAAGGTAATTTCTGAAAGGCCAAGGTCACTTATTAACTAGAGCAGTCCTGACGGGACAAATCCTCCCCCCCCCCCTCCCCCAGCAACAAATTTGACACATGCAATAATTCATCCCAAGATACATCACTGGTATAAGTGTAATGGATGTCCCAGTTACAAGTACATTTTGAGGTATAATCAATGAAAACAATCTGGTTTGTGAGTAATCTGACCTTGACCTTGTAGATAGGACCTTGAATACCTTGATTCAGTCATTATACCCCCAGCAAACAAAGTTTGGGGGGTACATAGGAATCACCATGTTTGTCTGTCCATCTGTTCACATTTGTCTGAGCCATAACTTCTTACCCCCTTGTCAGATCTAGATCATATTTCACACAATTTTTGTACATGACCCAAGGGTGTGTCATGGCTTTGACCCATGGTTATATCTTTGAGGTCAAGATCACAGTGCACACATAGGAAAATGTTTTGTCCAGGGCCATAACTTCCTATATCCTTATTGGATCTGGATAATATTTCACATAATTGTTGTCCATGACCATAGGGTGTGTCATGATCTTGACCAAGGTCATATCTTTCCTGCATTATAACTGCTGCCGTTCGGGTAGTATCCATCAGATTTACTGATACTCTTGTTTTAGTTAAAGATACTGTGATCACTTATGGTTCTACCTGGGCAGGCTCAATTGGTGTACTGGTTAAGCGCTCGGCGATCCCGGTTCGATTCCCGGATTGCGCCACTATGTTTAAGAGGTAGGTTGGTTACCCCCTGCTTCCATGTCGCGATGTAACTGAAAACTTGTTGAAAGCGACGTAAAATATCAATCAACCAACCAGCAGTTGACTCAATTGGATATCCATATGATACATTGAGATTTGAAATCGTCGTCAATTAATACAATGATTTCCTATATACCGAATCATTCATTTTCTTCATTATTGTTGTGCTTCTTGTAGCATCCATCAGTTTACTTATTTTTTTTTCTATATGTATGGAGTCATCAGTTTCATGCATTATAAGTATAACTGCCCTTCGGGGAGCATCTATCAGTTTTACTAATACTCTTGTCTTCACGAAGCAAATTGGCCAATATCATCTTTAAACATCACTCAATTTAGAGCATTTAAAAAATCTGCCAGCCGTTGTTTCTGTATTTGGTTTCCCTTAACTTCTAAGTAATTGTTTTGAAAGTCGTGGGAGTTCTGTGTTGATTTGTGCAAAATCCTTGTATTCAATGTTGAGAAGAATTTCATCGATATCTCGTCAAACGAAAGTGTGTGTGGAGGGGAGTAGGGGTATATGCCCCCGGATCGATTGATCAGGGACATATTGTTCTATTCTTGCTTGTCTTTAACTTTTGCCATAACTTTGAACTGAGAGATGGAGACTTTATATTTGGCATGCATACTCCATTAATCAAACCCTTTCAAATTACACCAAGGCCATTGACCTCGTGACCTTTGACCTACATTTCAAAAACTTTAACTTTGGTTATAATTCTTAAATTGTAAGAGGAAGGGCTTTCATATTTCACATACGTATTCCCATATGTTAGGGTGTAATCAAGGTATTAGACATTGCAAAATTTGCCTTATTTGGACTTTGTTGTTGCCGGGGGCATACGTGTTTCGCAAACACAACTTTTCAAAATATTTAGAATTTTTCATAAATGTCAACTAAATTGAACATCATTATTATGTAAAGCTATACAATAATTCCACTAACTAACTACTAATAATCAAATAAGATAATCGATTTGGCCAAGTGACCGAATGTTTGTCAGGAGAGCGTCATTTATTTATTATATCTCTCGCAGATGAAATTTGGGAGGAGGCTGTTGTACAGGAATCACACTGCAATGTGTTAGTCTATCCGTCCTATTAAGAAGTTCTGTAAGCAGATCTCTCTAATTGTATAAGAAAAAGGGCTTTCGTTTTTCACACACACACATTCACAATAGCAAGTTCTACATTTTTATACCAAGTCATTTGACTCAGTGACCTTGAACTATGACCTTGTGATAATAATTTGGTTCAGAAAGCAGGGTCCGGCGCAATAAACTGAGAATATACTTAAGTCAAATATTTCATTTTAATTTATTCCATTATCAAACGTTCAAATAAATTCTCATGTAGAATGGTTCAATTCTATCTATCAATAGAATGAAACTAAATAAAAACCCAAATCCCAGTTATTAATTCATTGATGAACAGAAAAATAAGAAATTATGACTTAAGTATATTCTCAGTTTATGGCGCCGGACCCAGATTTCTCTTATAATGTATGAAACAAGGTTTCATATTTTTTCATTAATCATACCTCTCGAACAGTGAGGGTTAGGTTTCAATATACGGTACGAATGTATATCATGACTTTGACCTAGACTCGCTGTTAGTCTATGAACAAATTTGTTGTTACTCAACTTTCATGCCGTTAGGGGTATTTGTCCCAGTTGGACAGTTTTAGTTTATCATATAACGACTCCCCTGTGGAGGAATTTACTTAAATTGTTTTATATAATAAAGTTTCAAAGTATTGTATGATATGATGACATACCCTTACAACTTTTGTAAATACCATTCATTCACTCTCATTGTCAAAACATATAGAGGCAGGCTTCGTGTAGTTGTTAAGCGCTTGGCTTGCGGCGCCGAGGATCCGGGTTCGATCATCGGTTTCGTTTTTGAAACTGGTTACCTCCTGCTGTCATGTCGCGATATAACTGAAAAATTGTTGAAATCGACGTAAAACACCAATCAACCAACAATCAAAACACATAATGTCATTATGAAATTAATTAATTATGTACCTTTGACATAAAGAGAGAAATGATTTATTTTTAAACTGAATTGATAAACTAATGAAATTGTGCAAAAGGAAGTGGGCGAACAATTTTGAAATCTTTAACTGTTTTACAACGTACAATTTGTGGTGCTGATTCCCAGTGGCAGATTTAGAGGGGGGAGGCGACAGAGGCCTGTCCTTTTTTTTTTTTTTTTCGCCACAAATTTACAAGGCATATTTAGATTATTGAAAACGCTCAAGACAACACAAAGACATATTATTATCGAATTTTTTTATTAGACTGACATCAGAAATGATATGAGTAAAACTCCAGATTTGGCACCCAAAATTGCAAAATGGTTGAATATATTGGCCAAATAGTGGTAGATCCAGGATTTCCGAAAAGGAGGCCCACATGTGTATTAGCCATACTACTCGGCCAGTTTTGTTGCCTAATCTGGATATGTGGCGAAAAGAGGTGGGGGTCTCGGGGCGCCCCTCCCCCTCTAAATCCGTCACTGCTTAATACTTATACATTCACATGCCCCCCCCCCTTTTTTTCGGAAATCCTGGATTCGCCACTGTTCTTTTTTTTTTCAATAAATTTTCGGCTAGATTTAATATCAAATAGGATGATGCATCACGAGACGTACTATACACACTGACTCATTTATGGTGCGATAGAGTCATTCACAACCTAATAACGCGCAGTCACGGTGGTCCACCATTACTTTGGAAAACGGATATGATGTGTTAGATTAAAATTACAATGCTTGAATAATCTGTTATTTAATTTTGTATTTATTAACCCCAAGGAAATTCAAGAATTATAACGGCACTGTCACTGCATGGTTTAAATTTTCACCTATTGCCATGCAAGCGGCAAGGCTATGATCATAATGTACATGCGTGGATACAGAGGGGGGGGGGGGGTTAGGGGGTCTGGACCCCCCTGGAATCCGAAAATTTTACCAAAAAAAGGTAATATTTGGGCATTTTTGGGGTTGGACCCCCCTCGTCTAAGAGAAAAAATTACCTTTTTTGGTTGGACCCCCTCTGACAAAAATTTCTAGATCCGCGCATACAAGTATTTCTTACATATTAAACCCATCCGGCCACCTGATATCCTTTACCTTTGACATGATGGTGGAATGCATATCCTCGACCTTCTGGTTATACGGACCGATTTTTTTTTTACATCATTTACTACTATGGACCGATAACACTTTAGACCCCGGCCGTTCTCGGTATATTGCTAGAGATATTATTTTATTATGGATATGTTCCATATAATTTTTAGTTTATGATGATTTGAGTTTCTAAAGATATACATTTAGCTATTTGATCTGGAAGGGATGGGCTGGTTCGCTGGTAACGGCGAGATACGATGGATTGGAAGAGAGAGTTGGTGAAGGATTTGTGAGTGGCAAAAAGGAAGATAGGCTCAGAAAGGAAGAGAGCCATACCCGTTGTCCAGCCCTCATACAGAATGGGGGAGAAATAAGGTGGATCAAATTAACCAAGAGTCTGAATGAATGAATTTTTAAGACTATAAAATGCTATATAGAATCAAGTTGTATTTCATTATATTGTGATGAGTGCTTTTTCCCTTTTTCGTCACTTAAACGCTCGGCACGGTTGCATCAGGAAATATGATATGGGAAATCCCGATATCGGTATAGTACTATCTATAGATTGGCTGTCTGACTAAACTTCAAATGTACAACGTTAGTGCAAAGTGCACTCCTAAATGAGTGTATAAGTTATACATACATATATACATACATACATACATACATACATACATACATACATACATACATACATACATACATACATACTTTGATTTGCTATCAAATAGTAAACAATGAATTGAATATTAAAGCGCTAAGGATTACCTAATACTATTTCTTTTCTTTTTTTTTTTTCTGAGTATTTCTTGCATTTAAAATTAATGGGTTTGTACAGTATATTGAATGCAACCCTGTATAGATAGTGGAATTCATCGCCTTAATCATTCAAATCACAAACATTACACATTCTCTCACTTCTAAATTTCTCCAAGTACATGTATCATGTTTCTATGGGTAAATTGAAAATTCTTGCTATAAACTGACCTAGCTATTTAGCATTTTTCTAAGGCATTTCCAAAATTAATTTTTAAATAAGAGGTCAGTTTTAATGAGTCAAAAACACTGCTGTTCCAGATTTGGATAAACTCGGGCACCCTATACATTTTGGAACCTCAAACCCATCCACCGACACAAAAACCTGGATCTGCGTCTAACTCAATAGAAATTATTCTCTCTGACTCTGCCTTGAATATGTCACCTGTATGTTTCGCTCTCACCTAGTGGGCAAAGTATTTTATCGCAGTTAGTGCATTGCGAAATAATTTTAAAAAACGTCACAAGATTCACACTATATAATCTATTTATAGCGTATATGCCGGGGAACTCTTCAGGACAGTAGACAAATCGTTTTTAATCGAAGATGCAACTACCGACAGCTCTTGTGTTGATTGCCTGTGCAGGGACAGCCTTAAGTTGCCGGTGTTCCCCTCAGCAGTGGAATGGAGTGGAAGGTGTTCTGGCAGGGTACCATAAAGACGACAAAAACTTAGGTACAAAGGTAAGCTGACAAAATTCATTGATTATTTGTATTTTAGCAGAGACATATATATATATATATATATATATATATATATATATATATATATATATATATATATATATATATATATATATATATATATATATATATATGTATAAAGCACAAAGACACTACAGTTAACAAGGCACCCTATATTTCACTTATATTCGTTCCCCGTCTGGGACTCGAACCCACGACCTATGGTACCGAATCACCTAGCTGTCATGCATCCGACCCTCTAACCGACTGAGCTACCCGAGCTCCTAGGTGATTTGGTACCATAGGTCGTGGGTTCGAGTCCCAGACGGGGAACGAATATAAGTGAAATATAGGGTGCCTTGTTAACTGTAGTGTCTTTGTGCTTTATATGTTTGTCTAATTTGTCTTTATTTTCTACAGGTATTTCTTCGGAGATCCAAGGTCCATAGTACTCACAGGTGTTTCACTGATTCTATTTGTGCTTTATATATATATATATGTATATATATATATATATATATTTGTCTCTGCCCATGCGATTCCCTCGATACTGTATAATCTGTATTAATGAATGAACACATATCCCATCATGGTTTTTATTATTTGCATTCTCCTAGGCCCTTCACACTTCGTAATAAACAAGCACAATATCATAAAGTGGAAACGGCACGCGACAATGCTCGTCTGTTTTTTTATTTATTTGAAAATCATTATTACATTTAAACATTTAAACTGCAAACAACTCAAACTTCTGCTTAATCTGATCACATCAAAACATAACATCCCTTTATGCAATACTGCTTCAGGGATAAACCAGATTCAATCAGAATCATCAATGCAATACTGCAATTTGAATACTCCATATTCATCGTAATCATCAATGCAATTCAGGCATACACCATATTCATCATAATCATCAATGCAATACTGCATACATCATATTCATCATGATCATCAATGCTATACGACATATACCATATTCATCATAATCATCAATGTAATGCAAATAAACTGTGTTCATCATATTTTTGATATATATATACATATGTACATATCCAATTCTGAAAACACCATTCTATTATGTTGTAAACTAAATTCCATTCAGTTTCTTATTTTGATAAATAATGATCATAAAAATTATTAATACAATAAGCAAATACATGACTGATAAATAATCCTAAATAGATATTAAATCATGATACATTAACAAACTCCAAACCATAAAATTAATTAACTTATAAGTCGAAAAACCTATTCTGTCACATAAATAAACTTAATTCTAAACAATAACTTTAAAAAATTTAGGTGTGTTCAGCACGAGCACTGCCATGACTGAAATGACCACTATGGTCGCACTTCAATGCACAATTCATATCTAACCCGAACAATACTCAGTGTTACTTTAGGAGAAAATAATTTAATTTTAATTCCCTCCCGGTCAAACAAATTAAATTTTATTTGTTTTAAAAATAGTGTAAATAAATGTAGCATCCACAGGTTTACTGTAACAGGTTGGGGGCAATAACCTCTCATTTGAGAGATAATCACTCAAATGAGTAACTATCACTGTTTTCAGTAATCAATTTCAAGGAATGACAAGGTAAACAAGTACTAACAACTGAAATTTGGAATTATGATTTGAAATTCAAAAGGGCACATGTTTACAACATACTAAATATAGTTTACAAAACAAGTTGACATTTTTAATTTACTGTTTTGGACTTTATAGCTGCACAAATATTGCAGCTAAAAACTCCAAAATGGTAAGTTAAAAAGGTCAATTCTTCTTTCCTATTTTATGTTCAGTATATTACAAAGATGTGCCCTTTTAAGTTTAAGTCAAAATTTTGAAACTTTATTTTTTTAGTACTTGTTTACTTCTGTTCATTCCTTGAAATTGATAATATTGAAAACAGTGATAGTCACTCATTTGAGTGATTAATTATCTCTCAAATGAAAGGTTGCCCCCAACCTGTGTAACCCATCGTCGCTAGCCCCATGTTTTGTGTTCATCTTCTCCCTCAACGCGTAACGATCGGTATAGCATCGCCATTTTTGTTTCTTTTTATTTTATTTTTTTTTTTTACAAAAATAGATTGTGTACAGAAATGGATGAGATGTTGGGGGATGACCATTTGATTCTGTGGGGGGTGGGCCTGGCACTTTTTGGAAATAAATATTCTGACACTGAAAATGCTGGAAATAAAAAATCTGGCTTTGAGTTTGACTGAAATGAAAATAAATATTCTGGCTACTAGCACGTACATTTATACCAGATCATGCGAATATAAAGCTGAATGTTCTATAGAAGACATGTTAATTTTAAGGCTCGCTTCGCTAGCCAGATTGCTCCCTATTCTATAATACGCAGTAGTTTAATTGTGAAACTCATATTTTAGCAGGATTTATAGCGCTGGACAAATGGTGCTATTTAATATAATTTCAACAAAAACTTAATTGTTGCTTGTTAGTTCACATGAGGAAAAGGCTCAAGTGAGCTATAGTCATAGCACGCTGTCTGTCCCTCTGTCCATCGTAAACTTTTCACATTTTCAACTTCTTCTCAAGAACCGCTGAACAGATTTCTATGGAACTTGATAGGAATAAAGTACTTATAGTTCCCAACAAGTGTTGTTGTTTTTTGTCCCAATCCGTCAACAGGTGGTGCCACCACAGGCAAAAAAAGGTCACAGAGGGTATCCTCATTTGACAAACTTCTTCAGACCTGGTGCATACAGAGAAAAACTGAATGCATAGGAATGATCTAGAGGGATGTGTGAAGAAGAGTTGTTATTTTTGGTTCTGTTCCGAAATCAAATTTCTGAAGATTTTTCAACATTTTTTGGACTTAGTAATTTCAATGCTTTCTGCACATGTTTTTCAATTAATTGATAATGGTGTTTTCTTACAGACTATTTTGATCATAATTATGGTAAGGAATATTATTGTGAAAGAAACTTGTCAATATCTCAATTTTTGGACTTTTAAAAAAAAGGGGGGGGGTGGCCATTTTTCACATTTTCAACTTTTTCTGCAAAGCTGTTGGAAGAATTTTAATAAAATTTGGTAGAAATAAATAACTTATGACCCCCTTCAATTATAGCCGTTTTCGTCCAGACCTCTTTACAAGTGGCGCCCCCCTAAAGTCAAAAGTAGGTCACAAAAGAGTACCCTCCTTTGACAATCTTATTCTTCATACTAGCTGCATACAGATACAAACAGTATGCATAGAAATAATCTAAAGGGATGAGTGAAGAAGTATTGTCATTTTGGTTCCCTTCCAAAATCAAATTTTAGAAGTTTTTTCGACATTTTTTTGGACTAGTGCAGAAAAGTGTCATATTTTCTAGTTAATTGATAATGATGATTTCTTATGGACTATTTTGATCATAATTATGGTAAGGAATGTTATTTTGAAAGAATTTTGTCAATCTAGAATATCAAATGGTTAACCGTAGGTGTCTAAACAAAGACGGAAATTATGATTATTTAGGTAAAATAAGCCTGTGATACCATCAAAACAACTAGGATCGCATTCTTGTATATTTAGTGCATTTAATGTGATATCTCTGAAAAACTTTCAGCACCAACTGATTTTGTCGAGTACGTCGCAAACTTTTAAAACTTTTATGTTTTCATGCATATTTCTCAGTTGGTGTTCCTAATGTGTATAATCTAAATACTTTGCTGTATAATCTCTGTGATTAATCAATATCAGTAATACCTTTAAAATACAAAACACATAAAAGATATTATATTTTAAATATTTTCAGTTTCAGTTCAATGCTATCATGAATATCCAGTATATTCCGTCACTGTATCTTGGTAATGATTTTTTTTTTTCATTTTACGACACTAGGTACTGACTAATTTATATTATATATCTAATCTGATCCACCCACCCTAAAACACCATTTGTCATTGTAGAAATATATCTAAATAAAATTAATTTTTGTTCTATCTTGTATCTTCCTGTACTTATCTCAACTAGAATGTTGATAATCATCCCTTTAATCTTTAAGGATGTGAAAATGGGTAATCCATGACTGAATACAAGCAAATGAACGTGATTTTATCATGATATTATTGACAAGAAAAAGTTGAAAATAAAATAAATCAATGAATGAAATAAGGAATGTATCATAAACAATTTTCCAAGCTGCTTATTATCTGATTTTATCCAGTGAGGAGACAGAAACAAGACTGCACTTTGTTGTAGCCTCATAACAGTCTGGAGTCTTTAAATAGTAGTCATAATGGGCCTTTAATTATCACTTATCTGAGCTCCTTGAGCACATGATAACATTAAAACTAAAGGTATCAGAATTGTCTTAAATGAGAAATTCAGTTCTGAATCTATCCCAAGACAACACCATATCCCTTTACAATTGTGATACCTTGGTGTTTTCATTTTAAGTATCATTTTTACCAGAATTTTCTCCTTATAAAGGATGGTACTCTCCTTTGCCCCTCCCTGGATCTACCCCAGCTGATTGGGCAATAGTCAGGGATCTCCAGAAATTTAATTATGCCAACTTTTATCAAGATCAATACATATAGTTCTGAAGGAAAACACTAGGACAATTTTAAAATAACTTACTTGAGTTTTTGGCTTGAATAAAGTTTAAAGGAACTTATTTACCAATTAGTACAGAAGAATCATTGCTGGATTTTGTTATTTTATTAATAGTTTATTACAGGGTTCAATAGTGGTGAATTATGATGCTAGGCATTCAAGAATGGCAGGGAAAATAGATATGTATACAAATGGAGTGAGATTTACTGCCCAAACTGTTGAAGACTATTCAAAGGTAATTATGAAATATGTTTATACTGTACTTAATTTTAATAATATTGTTCCTTATCCCTTATTGTTCATTATTCCTTATTGTTTTCTATTCAAACCTGAGGAAATTCCACTTTTCACGATTTTACTACAATCATTGCTTATTGGTAATTCGTTTTTATATGCCTGTCATAGATGGACAAATTATGGCATGGCGTTGTAGGTCTGTGGGTCTGTCCGCACTTTGTAAACAAGGCACAGATGATACCGTTAAGACTAGGTCTTTCAAACATGGTACACTTATTTTTTATATCATAAGGATGAAAGCCTATTCATTTTCAATATCAAGATCAAGCCGGTATGGCTCAGTGGATAAAGTGCTCAGTTCGTGACCGACAGGTCCCGGGTTCGACTCCTGCCCTTGGCGCACTGGTGTCCTGTCTTTCGGATGAGACAGTAAAAACAGACGTCTCGTGTCACGATATGCGTGGCACGTAAAAGATCCCGCACTGCTTAGTGTGGGTCCGTTGCAATGATCTAAATTTGTATGCCATGCATCAGGCAGATGCTGTCACCATATACGTGAAATAACTGTGGAGTGACGTAAAGCAATAATCAATCAATATCAAGGTCAAAGGTCAAGATCATTTTGGGGGGATGGAGCAAAAATAAATTTTTATAAAGCTCTTTGTAAACTAGACACAGACCAAACTGTTTATGCTGGAACTTCAAGTCTTTTAAACTTTGCACACTTATTTCCTCTGACAATGGGATGAAGTCTATTGATTTTCTAGGTCATATATATCTGCAGGTGAAGGTCACAGTGCTTATTTCAGTTAAATTCTTGTCCATGCCATGACTTTTATCCCTTGCTTGGAATTGAATAATATTTCACAGATTGCCCAGGACACAAGGTGTGTAATGACCTTAAAGCAATGTCATATATGCAAGGTCAAGGTCACAGAGCATATGATGGGAAAATCTTTGCCCTGGTCATATTTGTTTTATCCCTTTCATGGATATGAATAATATTTCACAGATTATGATCAACACCCAAGATTTTGTCAAGGTCATTGTCACAATGCATATGATGGGTAATTCTTTGACCAGGTCTTAACATTTTACTCCTTGCATAGATTTGAATAATATTTCACAGAATTGATGTCAAGGTCGATAGAGAGTGTCATGATCTTGAGCCAAGGTCATATCTGAAAGACCAAGATCACAGTGCTTATGTAGGGTACTAACACATTCTGAAATAGTCTGAACAGTCAGACCCAAGCATGAGACTTGGTCAGGCTTGGGCTAACATTTAAGACTAACTCTGAAATTATCCACAGATGAGGCATATGCACTAGAATATAGGTTACAAATGCAACTTCATTAGGAAATTTAGATTACTAATTTGAGAATACCTTTTTAGGTTTTGGCAGTTGGAAGCAGCTTAATTCAGGTGTGAAAATCAGTCTATCTAAAAAAAACTGTTTCAACAAATTCCTTTCTAGGTTTATACTTATTTGACTATGTAATATTTTCTCTTTCATCAGAGAATCCGTTACCTCTTTGATAAAGACTCCTGTAATGTCACAAAGTTAGCAGGTGATTTCCCAGAGACATGTATACCTGAAGGTATTGTTATAGTTTTTATCAGATTCCTTATAATAGATCTGACAATTGTCACATCAAGTTATAATCTTTAGTTATAGGGTTACAAAAACAAAGTAATCTTATTCTTTGCAACCAGTTTTCATACAGAAGTATAGTGGCCAAGTGAGCTGAAAACCTGCTCTGAAAATCCCTATATCCCCTCACTGCTAATCTAGTCCGAGTTAAAATAAAGTAGGAAGGTTCACCCGTGTATCGTATGGAAACCTCTCACTCTAAATCTTACATAAGCTCTTATTAAGTTTTCCTCCCTAAGTATTAATCTTTCTAAACTACAGCAAATCACTATGATGTACAGTCATCTTGATCCCTTAAAGACACATTATATATCATGTTCAAATATATGTTCTGACATTGATGAGTAGACTGCTCGTGTGACTGTATTGTCAAGGACAAGAGAGTACAATTATTTCAAACAATAAAGTCAGGCAGAACTGCTCATTTAACTCAAAAGACATATTCATGAAACTAAATTCCCCGCAAAGTTAACTAGAAATAAACATATTAAATGATGACATAAAGTTATCAGGTGTTTAGCTCACCTGAGCCAAAGACTTAAATGAGCTATAGTCATAGTCATACTTCTATCCATTAATCTTTTTAAACTTTTCACATAATGTTCAGATCGTCATATGTGAATACTGTTTTGTAGGAAGCAAGTATAATATCAGCACTCACTTTGGGGCGTTACAGGATTCCTTGGACTTCACATCATACACGCTCCCAAGCCCATCAAATTCGAATCTTGTTTCTGTGTCGTACACAGATAAGTTATGTATCCCTATTAGTATAACCTACATGGGGAAAGTTAATGGATGTAAGTATAGAATTAAGATGAACAAGAGACAAGTGTGCTGAGTGGCTGTGATGTGTACATTAGTCTACTGCTGTATGACTTAAAAAAAACACTTGTCAAGTGCTCTAGGACTATATAGATGTTGTGACATGTGCAAGTGTCAAGTACTGTGTCTGACCGAAGTGAGATGTTGAATGTGTGCACCTATCAAGTGTTGTATGACTTTACAAGTTACATGTGTACCTGTCAAATTTTGTATGTCTGTAGATGTTGAATGTACACCCATAATGTGTTTAATGTTTTATACAGTATTAATTAAGATCATCTTTGTAATGTTTCATAAAAATCACTACAATTTCTTACGTAAATCGCCCATAACATAATATAGACTAAATTATTATTATACTGGTAAAAAGGGATACCATCCCTTTCTCTGAGCATAAGTTTTATTATTTATAATGATGTTCAATGAATTTGTAGTGTTTTCAAATGGAATTTTCACTAATTTCTTTTATTGCACAAAATCAAAGAAGGAATTTTACTGTTGTCGAATTCATTTCATTGTGTCTAAACGACTTGAGTAAAATGCAGTTACATAGATTTAATTAGACAACACTGTGATTTGATTTGTTTAAGGGGATTTCCTAGAGGTCATAGGAATCACGGGAATTAAGCCCGGGATAGATGAAGATGCCTTTGTCATCCCCTCCACCTGCAAATCAGCTGAGAAGAGGGTGCGTCCCCATGAAACATTCCTGGTAGGTTTTACGCTTCCTTACCTCTATACATGTAATGTTTGGCATTATTGAAGTCATAAATCCATATTTATTATTTCTTAGAAATTGATTATTAGATAAATTTTCACAGATTGAACAGTGTATGGTTTTTGTGGTGTGTGATTTTAGATATTAGACTACTGGATTCAATAGAGTCTACTTACACTTTAATTAGATCACATATGATGATACTTTTTCTGTTCTATTTTAATGACATTGGAACATTGGTCCAATGGCATTGCACTCTCTCAGGATATTTTTCCCGATGACCAGAGGGCATATTTGTCTAGTGGTATTGCACTCGTTCAGAATATTTTCTCTGACGACGATAATTGATCCTGGCTGTGGCTCACATTTTTCTGAAATAATTTATTATTTTAGACAAGTAAAACCTTAAGCAGGTGTTACATTGCATGTTGAGACACAAACGATCACTCTTTGTATGGAGTGGTCCATTGCATTGATTTAAATTAAGACCATTCACGACTTATTGCCAGCACTGAATGATGCTGTGGTAATCTTGGTGTGCCAATTAACAATTAATAAACAAAAAGTTTGAAAGGAGGGATTTTTATCCTCTCTTGAAAGTGGCATAGTGTTTATGTCACCATGATATTTTCTATTTGTTTCAGGCCTGGAAAAAGAAATATTCCATGGGGGATAATGAGAAGAGTCATTCTTTGTATCAGCGTCTTCTTACAGATCCCAACTTCAACTTCTTACAAGACTGAAAAAAGACAAACCCAGTTTTTTACTGAATTTCGAATGCATTTATTTCACTTTTTACAAAACTAAAGAAGACAATTAAAATTATCTTTTTTATCTGAACTTCTAATACATTTATCTCATTGTATATCAGATGTAACGGTTGCATTTCAAGCTTTTATATACAACTGATATGATCAATTATTTTTCTAAGACTTGAGTTAGAAACTACTGTATTTCTTAAGATCTGTTTATCTTTTATTGATATCATTATTCAATATATATCATCTATGAATCCCATTCTATTTATAATGAATTGATCATGAATTCCAGTGATGTATATTCTTAATTATATCATGAATTTACAAGACACAGTGCTCAGACAATGAATGCTGTATTTTGTATTCTATTAATGACTACTGTATTCGTTTTGATAGAAATTGATGAATGTAGATTGAAATAATAAAATCTTCTTTTTTTAAAATCTGTGTACATATTTTATTATCTCCTCTGGTCAGTGGATACACCATATAGTATTACCTCAGTAGACTTTTTCCCTATTCTTATACTCCATTCCATGCCATATTTGTCGTGAAATTTGCGTCATTTACTATGATGTCATTATGGAAACATTTACATCATGTTGAAAATCCCGGCTAAAAGATTAGCATGTCTGATATAAGGCCCTACTTCATGTTAAACAAAAACGTCTAATGATTTTTAGTCCCCTGCCAGTGAAACTGGAGGGGACTATAGTGTTTGTCATTGTCTGTCCAGATAGTATACAGACAATAACTTCTGTGAGGAATAACCAATTTGATTCAAACTTCATACAATGTTAGCTTATCTAAAGATCTAATGTGGGATTGATTTAAGGGTCAAAAAGTCAACTCAAAGGGTCACTGTTACTAAAAATAGATATTTATTATTGTATTTTGGTTTCCAGATGATAACTTGAGTTAAGAATGATTGATTTCCTTTAAACTTCATGTTAGACTAGCTTATGTAAAGGTGTAGGTTGAGCTCGATTTTGGGGTCAAAGGGTCAATTCTAAGGATCACTGTTACTAAAAATAGACATTTATAACTGCATTTTGGTTGCCGGATATTATTATAACTAGTTAAGAATTATCGATTTCTTCTAAATTTCATGCAATGCTAGCTTATGTATAGGCCTAGGGTGGGATAGATTTTGGGGTCAAAAGGTCAACTTTAAGGGTCACTGCTACTAAAAATAGACCTCAGCATAGTTCAGTTGTAAACCTATCACTGAAAATAGTGATTCATCACTATTTCCATTTCCAGATGATGACTACACATGTAGATACTGATGCTAGATATGAATAAAACGATGCGATATTTTTGCTGTCAGTTTCACAATAGAACTTGATATAAACTTCACAGAATTCAATGTTATTTTTTATCAAATCATGCAAAAGGTTACCAAGTTCACGTAACTGATTCATGTTGATAAGAAGGTATTAGTCACTTCGAAGGTACAGGTTGTGGCAGGGGACGAGTGTTGCATGCAAGATTGTTCATTTAGATTCCGTTTTGATGCATAATTTACAAGTTGACCTTCCAATTAGTGTAATGTGATGAAATTATCTGTGATCGGAGAAATAAAAATCTACCGATTGAATATCGTCAGGGTCAAGTTGTTCAAAGATGGCAAGTCTTATCCCAGGGATGAACCAGTATTTCTGGGATGGAATTAAATTTCAGAAATTAAATCAGTTGCTCTAGTCTTTTATTCCAGGAATAACTTTATCGCTGGGATAATTTTTTATTCCATGAAAGTGAGTATCTTTATCCATAGATAACTTTTATTCCATGAAAAAAATCTAAGTATAAAAGGTGCGATTGCATAAAGAAGAAATAGTGTTATTAAATCACATTACATATTAAGCCAAACTGCATTAAACTTGTTTATCCTAGTAATAATACTTATTTCTACACCTCCCAGGGATAACGATCCCAGGAATAAGAAAAGTTACCATGACATTGGGTTATTTTAGGAATAATGTTATACTCCCTTTGAACAACTCGCTCCTGTGAACAGTAGGTTCTTTTACAAAAACCAATTCCTCACACAAGTGCAAGGACTTATTACAATAAATGAGACATGCCTTTGAAACATTCATGCCTCCGGTTGGTAGTTTTTGAAAAATAGGTCCAAACATCGCAGTTAAAGTCAATTTTAAAATTTTTGGATCATCAAAATAGAATTGTCACATACTTGTTATATATCCACTTCCTATCTCATACTGTTCACACTTCACAAGTTACGCCAAATGATTAACCTTTCACCAAAAATACATGGAATCAAAATTGTATGTTCTTGATTCCACAATGAAACATGTTAACACTATGTATTTACTGTGATTCTCCTACTCCATACTTGAATGCAGAATTGTGTATTTTGTCACGACAAAAGTGTATTAGAATTTGGAATTAATTTATTGAATCCCAGTGCTTTTACAGCACGTATTTTCTTTACATATCTTTTCTGGAGCATCTAAGAACGTTCACTGAAGACACTTTTTGTCACTTTTGGTTTGATATGCTTCACCAATAGGGTCCAACACTGGAAGATGACAGAGGTTATTGTCTCCTCTTTGGTTGTGTGTGTTTGTGTGAAGGAGTCTTGTGCGATTTTCGTAGACTGCTTCAAAGTTTATGCAATTTCAGTGTCATTGTTTATGTGCTTATTCTTGTATCCTATGCATGTCCGAGGCAACTCTCTCTCATACAACTCGTCAACTGATTTGAATGTAATATGTACAAGTACATAGTGGTTTTGTCGGCCAGGAACGATATGCTAAGTAATAGAAAGGAAGTGATCGAGATCCGGGTCGAACTCTAGTGGATCCAGCACGATATTGTTTACTACATACCAAACTTCTGAGTTGGATTTGATATACAGGACATATAAGAGGATTGTTTAAACATAACTCCGAGATGGACGAACTGGTTGGCGTCAAAGCAGTTTGACGTCAGATACCTTTTTATACGGGAAATGCATTACTCAATATACGCTTCTAGCGCGTCTCTACCGTTCCTACCTAGTTCTAATGGCCACCTTAATGCGTTGCTGCAACGTTCTCACCACGTCATTGCCAATTTGACCCAAGACCTTGTCAAGAATGTATCGACTACTCACATCCACATTACGATTCCATCACATATATAAAGCCCGTAATACGTCCATAATACGTGCCTAGTACGATATGAACAATATTAATGCAAATTTATGTATGATACATGTATAATATCAACACCCATTTTTCAAATGAAGTCATTATTCGATTGACTCTTCTGCTGTTCACTATGATTGATACGATGTTGAGAATGCAGTAATTTTCCCAACTTTAAATTTCAGTTGACGAATACGAGATGGACCTTCTACTAGCCTCAGGCCTTTCTTTCCCAACCATTAGAAATGGATGAACCAGAGATATTTATTGCCAAAAATGTAAATGTGAACAAAAATGTTTTGTGCTCGGATGATGTTTCACATGTATGTGTTTGGGTTGTTGCTCGAACGCTGTAAAAACGCAAAGCACGTCGCGTAAACGCAACGGTGGTGCAAACTCCAAAGACGCCGCGTGAATTTGTGGGTGGTCGCGGCAAGAACGCGTAGAGAACGGGGTAAAGACGGGATAGACGATTCATGAACGGGATAAGAACGTGAGATGTCGTATCACAGACGTATTGTGATGGCCGATGATTCCCAGATGGGTGACCGTCAAGCCAGTCGGGAGATTCCCGCGTTCTCGCCACGTTCAGTAATTTAAAAAAAAACCCACTAAGGACGTCATATGAACGATTTGTGAAAACGTGTAGGTGTGACAGGAACTTAAGTGTTCGTGCCGTTCTTTCCGCGTTCATCTAAAGTTGCCGTTACGTCTTGATCGTTCGAGGTAAGTCCTTTGGGCGTTCGTAACACGTTCTTTTCAGAGAGCGTTTGCATGACGTTTGTTTTGAACGCGGTGGTGTGACGTTCAGGTAAGTTCGTCTTCGTCCGTATAACGCTCACAACACGTATCAGTAAGTCTGAACGCCGTTCTCGACATTCGCACCACATTTTGTTCATTTTTTGCGGTCGTAGAACTAACGCTATGCTAGAACGTGTAGGTGTCACAGGGTCTTAACGAAAAGACCCAAAGACCTTTTTCCTGTTGATTTTATATTTCATTCAATGCCAGTGATAGAGGTTTTATAGATGTGCGTATATTGTGTTATCTTATGTCAAGACAAAATTTTAATAAATGTAAATACTTTATGGGAAGATCTTAAAGATGTCATTCGACCTCTATATAGTATTGTATGCATTGGCGTAACGCCCTTTCCTCAAAAACGCAAATGAATACACAAAAGATGTGTAGGACATAAGTATAATCAAGGACTTACTAGTCCTTGGTGTATTATAATTAATATTTACTTTTAGTTGAATGTATTCAGTTCTTGTAAAATTTGTTTGTATAGAATTTTCTACACAGTGTTTTTTCACATTCATGTATATATACATGAATTATACTTGTTTCGTTTGTATATACCGGTAAGTACATTTACGGTGGGTGTGACTAGCCGAACAAGAGACGCTTACTCTTCCCGGGCGCCTGATCTCACATCTGAATTTCAGGGGTCCGTGTATGTCCACTGTGGTACATTTTTGTCAGTGCCATAGTCATGTGACACCAGTTACTTTCGCATTTTATATATATATATATATATATATATATATATATATATATATATATATATATATATATATATATATATATATATATATATATATATATATATGTATATATATATATACAAAATTTTAAGCTAGCTACGTCACTGGTATGTACATATCCTGTTTCTGTCTCTAACTTCGTTGTCCTTTTTGTTCTTTATCGGGTACTGCATTATCTGCTGTGTACCACCACAATGGGAGGGGCCCAGACTAGTTTGACGGGTGTGCTAATGAACGGAGCACCTGATGCACTGTTAGGATGTCTACAATATAGGTAATAAATATATGCATTATATATCAGTGGTATTTTTCAGAATTATAAATTATATATTTGTTGTTTTTGTATTCATTATGCTACACTTGATAACGTCATTCAGTGCCTTGAATCGTTTCATCAAATATGTCTTAAACGTTATCTTAAAATACATCTTGTGATATATCTTATAAAGTAAAGCTTTACATGTCTTGACGTATACTACTTCGTGTAATGAATAATTATTCGCTCTCTCAAGTCCTTATTACATTAATATATGTAACGTAACTTTGGCTCTTTGATCATTTCTAAATTCATATTTATAATTCACTAAAAGCCATTTTAATAAGGTGCCCTGTTTATTCAGGCAGTCCACGGCAGTGGGAAGGAAGGGAGTTGTGTAAAGATTGTGCAATGATTATCGATTCAATTTCCTTATTTTTGTGGTACATGTACATTGACCATGGTGAGACACGATCAATGACGAAGTAGTCACCTTTACATACCACACCGTGATATGCAGAATGTAAAAGAGTCCTTATCAATGGTAGATAAATCACTTTATTGAAAAGGTTTACAAGTACAGGATTTTTTTATTTTATTTTATTTATTTATTTATCTATTATTATTATTATTATTATTATTATTATTATTATTATTATTATTATTATTATTATTATTATTATTATGTACTCTACACTTTTTAGTTTGACCTTTGCGCGTGATTTTGATGTTTTACAGCATTTCATATATACCGCGGTTGTTGTTAGCTGACAGGAGATAGTTATTCACTCTAAGAGTCTGTTCTTATCACCGTCTACAGATCCGTATCTCCATTTACCACGTTTAATTATTCTTACTGAGAAATGATGTGTTCTGGTGTTTCTCATCTGGAGACCGTAGAGATTTATTTCTGTTAATTGAATTTTACCACCCCTCGTATTTTGAATTATTTGCAATTAATTACTTTTATTCTTGCATTCTATTATGGATAGAGGCATGCACATTTAAGCGGAATTCCTAAGGTAATGGAGACTTCAATTGATTTCTCTGTGTACTTGGTGTTGTGAATTCATAAGAATAGGAAAAACCTCACCCAAACCTCCGTTTTCGATTGATAATACGATGACTTTTAGAATAATATCCCTTAAAATCATCCTCCACTCTGATCTCCGAAGAAGGTCCCCCAACCCACCTACGCTTTATGCGCTTCTGAAAAGTAAATATCTACACACTCTGAGAATTGTCTATCTACATAAATGAATACATTGATATACATTTCTCATCTAATGTTTCTCTTCAGGCATTTGAATTGTCTTCTCGTATCTTTTAATTAATTTCCAGTTTTTGTTGTTGCCTTTTTTTATTCTGAATCCACCACTGCATGAGCACCAATGCCTATTTCAATTCAAGTATTTATATATTTTTTCATTGTGTTTTCATGAATCGCTACCTGTCTTCTGTTTGCCAGCTTAGTTTTAGCAAGGTCTTTCTTCCTATTAGTCTAATCAGTTTAATTTTGAAACGGAACTAAATGCAAAAGAAATGATTTTTGCTCTGAAAGATACTTTGTCAATTTATAAATCTCATATCAAAAGTCTCTAAAAGTCTCTTTGGTGGAACATGGTTAAATTTGAGTTTAAATTTCGACAAATCAGCTTCCATACACACATATTTCAACTAATATAATGACGTCATAGCTATATATTGCAGTATCTTACGATGTTTTTTACATCTAAAATTTTTTAAATAAATATAGTATACAATAAAGAATATTTAATTTTTGTATTTTGAAATTCTTAAATTGCAAATATAAGCCAGCAATGCTTCGAATTTCCTCCATTATATCGCATTTTATGCGAGGTTTATTTTGACTTGGTTCGTATAGATAATTATGAAATAAAGTTATGGGACACTTCTATGAGCCCTAAATGATACATAGAATTGTATTTTCTGATAAGATAAGTGAAAAAAATTGAACAAATCGAACTCTATAGAAAATCCTTTTTCGTCTGAATTCTTAAGTATGGCGACCCATTCGGGTCATAATTGTATTTTTCCCCTATGTTTATCTTAACGGAAATTTTAGTGGAAAAAATACAAAATTACATTTTTATGTGTGATAATTATTTTGCCATTATTTGGAATTATCATTGATGAATAAAAAATAAACAAATAAATTAACTATTTTAGGGAAATTCTTACCCGAAACAAAACTTAGTGAATACGATTGTTTAGATATTGATAAATTTAATTTATTTTGTAACAACAGACAACAGAAATCACACAAAAATTCTGGTGGAATAGCGTTTTCAGTGAAAAATGACATATGTGATCAAGTTAATGTACTACCCAATAGATCTGAATTTGTTCAATGGTTATGTATCATGAATTGTGTTGATGACAAAGGTTTGTATGTTGGTATGATTTATTTACAACCAGAGGGTTCAAAGTATGCTCACGAGGAAATGTGGGATGAAATACAATATGAATTTTCTATGATAATGTAAAGATGATGGATAAATCCAAACCACAAGTCCAAAAATCATGAAACCATAGGACATACAAAATCAGTGAAAATGAAAAACAAATGGAAAATAACAAAATATGTCTACTTGAAGAGCATATGTGAACCCCTGTGATGGAGTGAGATCAGGTGCCCGGGGAGAGTGAGCATCTCCTGCTTGCTAGCAACACCCGTCACATATACCCCGTAGAAAGAGTCAAATCGTGTGAATTCCATATGTATTTATATATGGAGAAGTCGAAGTAGGTAACCTTCTAGTATAGAAGGTGTCAAATCTGTGTAAAGTGATCGGAATCGGTCTCAGTCCAGAATATCATTTAAAAGTCTGGATAACGAGATATCATATGGAGTAATAAGAGTCTCGTAACGGCCGTAGAACTTCCTCAGTGACGATGTTAGTCTAGCACATATATAACCCTGGTTGAGCAGCTTAACTGAAAGTCGCCTAGCCCTCAGAACAAAGTCATTGTAATTTGAACATGCTCTGGAATAACGTATTAACTGAGATATGAATACGCCGTATGCGGGCGATGATGGAATGTTGCTACTTATGAAAGGAAAGTTTGTGATAGCGAAATTGAAATCGTCACGTTTGTCATAGAGTGAGGTGTTCAATTGACCATTAATGTCGAAAGACAACATAATATCTAAATACGAAGTAGAATTACTAGTTTCTGTGGTTTCTTTGACCTCCAGTTCACTTGGATAGATGATGCTAAGGTAATCCGCGAATGAAGGATTATTAATTGAAAGCAAGTCATCTATATATCTGTAAGTAAAATTGAAGCCAAGAGCCAATTGTTTTTTTTTTTCCTTGCGAAAGCAAAGACTGAATGAACTCAGCTTCGTATGAATAAAGGATTATGTCAGCCAGAAGCGGAGCACAGTTAGTGCCCATTGGAATGCCGACAATTTGTTGAAAAACCTTACCTCCAAACACCACAAAAATGTTATCGATAAGAAAGTTCAACATCTGGATGACAGCTGTTTCAGTGTATTTATTTTTGGAATCAGAATTTTCCTTAACAAAGCAAGTTTTATCGTGGCCTATTACTATATATTTGAATTTGCGGCTTCCGTTTTTACGAGTAAATGCATTTTGAATAATTTCCGCTAATCTGTCTTTTAATTTCTGATGAGGGATCGTTGTGTACAGAGTCGAAAAGTCAAAAGACTTGATGGAGTGAATTTTAGTAAAACTTTTTGATTTTAGATGTTCTAACAACTCTTTTGAATTTTTAAGGATCCACATTTGATTAATTCCACTTCTGGAATATACTGTTTCGCAATATCTATGAAGGCCAGATTTAATTTCTGATAAGCTCACAATCAGATAATGTCATTTTGATGGGTGATTTCAATTCTAGAACAAATATGCTTGAAGATATTTATCATTTTTTGTTCGATCAAGTCGGAATGGATGAAGGTATTTTAGTAGAGTTGAACATATGGAATTTCTTGTTGATAATGATATACATGTGTAATTTCTCGTTAAAGATGAAACAAAGACGCCACGGTTAATAATTACGGTAGAAAACTTGTAGAATTTTGTATTAACAATATTTTGATTTTAAATTGTCGTATAGGAGAAGACAGAATGGTGGGAAAAGTTATCTGTAAAAATGTTAGCACCGTTGATTACATTATATCTACACCACGTGTAATAGGGTTTGTGCATATTTTTAAAGTCTGTGAATACTCTGAATTTCTTTCTGATATACACTGCCCTATCGAGATTGAAATCCAATTGAACATTCCATCGGCTTCTACCGATCAATGGGCCACAAGCATCACTGCATCTACGAATGGTTCTCGAAAATGGAACATCGCCGCAAAAGAGCAATACGTGGAAAATATAAACATGGAAGATATCCGGCAGGGATGAAAATAAGCGCTCGCCCACTCGCCAATGCAACCAAATTTTGTCTGTGGACTCCTGAAAATCTAATTTTGATCGCCCACTTGGCGGCCGTAAAATTCCGACCGTAAACGTTTTTCCGCTTTAGTACCGTCCTATTTGATCGATGTCAATGAGATGCTCTTACTGTTGTGAAAATTTCGGTCAACTTGCTCTCTCGACCTCGTTGTCAATTAATGCCATCATCAATCGGAACTCCTCACCTGTCTACCAATTGTTTGTTGAGTAAAGGCACGAGGAGTTTCATATTGAACGCGAATGGAGGAAATGTGGAGACACATTCTCGAAGTTCGGCGTGACATAACACTAAACTCTACAAGCGTAGCTTTTTAAAAAGCTTGGGTTGCAATCGGAATAGCTTTAAATCTTCAAGTTGCTGGTCAAAAAGCCGAATGGCTTTATGTAAATAGGAATTACATGTACTTGTTTTTAAAACCATCTTTTTATGCGCAGTTGTGAATTTTCCCGCCGAAATTTCTAAAGCCACGCCTTATTTTTTTCCTAATTACCGGTAGGAAAGTAGCCGCGCCTTTTTTTTCCTTTTTAGGAAAGTCTCTCGTATGTTCTCGTCAATATTCGGAAATAAGTTGGTTTTTGTAGTGAACAAATCTTTTTTTTTTAAATTGGGAACATTTTATAAGATTTATTTCTAGAAATCTCAATATTTACAGCAGAATTATGTGCTAATACTATTTCTTAAAACTAGATTATTACCTAACATGCCACGCTAATGGAGTTTGCACATGCGCTCTAAAAGCGAATTTACTGTCGTAATATACAATCGGCCGAGGCCGATTGCAAAAAGAAGATAATCCCCGAAAAAATTCCGAGGATGACCTGGGGGATAAACTCGGTGTTTATCATAGACCGTTATGCAACTTCGCTGAATTATATTTGAAGCACAAGAGCTAAAGGAGTTTCCTTCCTTGAATTTTATATGACCACATTTGTAAAAATGAGATTTCAAAAGATTAGATTCTTTGTAGAAATCGATGATAAATCCCGAGACTTATCCCCCTACAAATATGATGCAAATTGAGTCATGTGACCAGTCCGACTACGAGAATCCAAAGTTTCTCCAACCCAGGGGCCCCAAAGCGAAAATACGATGATCGAAATTCGTACTTCAAATAGTACGATAAGAAGAGGACACGGTCATCTAAGATTTAGATATGAGTGAGGAGAGTGAATGTGAGGATGAAAGTGATAAGAGTCTGAGTGAGGATGAGGAACATGTGTTGTATGAAAGGTTGAGACAAAATGAGCATGAAATTGAAAGAGAGCAATTGTAACTACTATGATATGTTAATTCACTAAATTGTTGTAACAAATGAAATGAAAATGCCATTTTGAATGTGGACTAATTGTTTTAAATGTGGGTGCCTAAAATTTTTGACTTGGGGGCCCACTTGGCCCCTAAGAATTTCAGAGAATTTTCATCCAATGAAAAAAGCCTCAAATGTGGAAAATCTGCTGGAATAGATAGAATTTTGATTGAGTATTTGAAAGCGACAGATCATATCCTTCTTCCAGTTATATGTCATCTGTTTAATGTTATTCTAACATCGGGACATATACCGAGTGATTGGCTGGAAGGAATAACCATACTTATAGCATTGTAAATCAAATTGTGAAAGTAAAAGATGTACCTGCAGAAAACATAGTGTAGAGTGTTCTATCGGCTGTGGGCATTGTAGAGGACTCAGCTGTACTCATTCTCTTATAGTGGATGAAGAAAGAGATGGAGCCTAATTTTTTTTTTTTTTTTTTGTTAAGTTAGTTTATTCACACAGAAGTCATAAACTTTTAACTGATTTTTGAAATCTAAGAAGTAATCTATGAAAATGTGCTTTCAAATCAGATCAAAAAGTTTCATTCATCAAATCCATCGGCAGCTATTTTGAACCGTCTTCTTGAAACTTGTTTAAAGCTCAAGGTCACAAGGTTAAGTTCATGGTATCAAATGAGAGGTCTTGTCACAAGGAAGCAACCTGTGAAATATGAAATCCCTATCACCTACCATTCAAAAGGTATTGCTAAGATTATAGTTTTTGGCACATACAGACAGACAGACAAACAGACAGACAGACAAGTAAAAATAGGTACCCCTGAATCTGAGATTTTGGGACTATAAAAGCTTTTATATATTGCTTTATACGAAGAAGCGATGTTATTTTCTTTTAAGAAATGTATTATCATAATTAAGTACATGTATAATTACACCGATTTTTCACTGATATTTACATATGAACGTGACCTTTGATGTGACCTTGACCTTCAAAATGATTCCTAGTGCTATAAAATTATGTTGTTTATTCTTAAACACAATCCATGCAAGTTTCATAGTACTATTATTGATAATAAATGATTTATGGTCATTTTCCAGTTTTCATCGATTTTGGTGATTTTTTTTTAACTTTTTGCCCCCAAAAACATGTTTCCACCAAAGTAACACTTAGAGACTTTTTACCATATGTTCTTGATGTATATTAGAACCAAAAAATACACAAATAATTACTTTTGCATTTAGTTCCGTTTCATGTCATTTTTAGTGGTAAATTGATTAGACTATATGTAATTTATTCTCTTATACACAGGAATACGTCAACATTTCATACCACACCACGAACAACATGCTTGCTGTCTTTCATTTCCTTAAATCATCATGCTTCATACATTGTACATGTACATGTGGTAAGAAACAACAAGTCTGCTCTGCTAGGAAGTTGACAATACTAATATGCTCAAGTGACTTACATTCATACTTATATATAGAAATAACAATACCATCAAGTGATAGAGGGACTTTGTGAATGTAACTTCCTTATTGTTCAAATATTAATGAGAGATACAGTATTTAAAATGAGTTACCAATGTATATTTCGTTTCAACACTTATTACAGCAATGAATAGGATTTGTAGTTATCATTTCACGGACAAATTATAGTTCACAATATCGCACGAATTATAAGGAAGATTGTGTAGGTATCTACAGGGACATAGGAAGCATTTCAAAAGTTAGGGATCAAACCTTGAATTTAGTTTCGTTTCGTAACGTGATAAAAAATGATCCATGATATGCCAAAATGGTGGAGCCCTTGCTTGTTGCTTGTTATAGGGTGTGCATTACACCTTTAATACTTCAGGATGCAAGAGAACCCCTCTAGGATTATTTGGACAATGTTGCATTCTTGGTAATTATATCAAAACGATCCATGTGCAAATAACTTTATCCAGGTTCTTGGTTTGGAAACCACCCTCCCTTGTGATAGGCAACGTTTACATAGAATTGTCATCTTGGGTGTTTATACGAATGTTTAATAATTTCCCTTTCCCTAGCAAAATTTACCATTGAAGAATGGATAGCCCCACCCTTATTCTTTTCGATATTTGCTTCATTGTTCACTTGTTCATTGTTTTCTAAATCTGTACAAAACATTACATAACGCCTGCATTCTCTGTATATTTACTAATGAACATTTCAACATATCTATAAAAGGAAACTTGATGCAACTATATGAACATTTCGATTAATCACAATTTTCTCTTTGCTGAAAATAAATCTTGATGTCAAAGGAGTACTCAGGCTCCAAACAAGAGGCCCTCCTGAATACAATTTCCTTCTTCAACTGACATCTTAATGTATAAATGTATAAAAATTTACAGTAAATGAATGCTTGAAAGCCTATATACAAATCTGGATAAAAACATCAACACTTGCAAGAGACCAGGAGTACTTCATTCCTACCAAATTTCATCAAAATCTTTCCAGTGATTCTGCAGCAAATGTTGAAGTTGAGGAAAAATGTCTCTCCATCCCATCCCACCCCCTTTTTCCGTCACTTTTTAAAATTTCATAAAAAATCCAAACATTGACATATAGACAAAATTCTTTCACAGTAACATTCTTTACCATAATTATGATTTAAAACAAATTAAAGCATCATATAACCTAATGGAGAAAAATTGCACTTTTCTCCACAGAAACTACTAAGTCCAAATAAAATGTTTTAAAAAAGTGAAAATTTTGATTTAGGAATAGACCAAAACACTTCTTCACATATCCCTCTAGATCATTCCTATGCATTCAGTTTGTCTGCGACTGTAAGCAGTCGGTCTGAAGAAGTTTTTCAAATGAGGGTACCCTCTGATACATACTTTTACAAAGTTTCATCAAAATCTTTCCGATGGTTCTGAAGAAGTCGAAAATGTGAAAAGACGACGGACGGACAGCACGGCATAACAACAGCTCGCTTGAGCCTTCAGCTTAGCTGAACTGAAAATCCGACTTTTTCTCATTCTACAGAAAACCATTTTGTAAAATAAAGACAGTGTTTGCAAAATTAATACCAGAGCCACAGGTGCTCGTTTTCATATAAACAACGGCTCCGCCCCTGTACACCACTGTACGTCTCCGTCTCGTACTATAAAAGAAGAAGGTAAGTAACTTCTAATCTAACTTCTTTTATAGTACGAGACGGAGACGTACAGTGGTGTACAGGGGCGGAGCCGTTGTTTATATGAAAATGAGCACCTGTGACCAGAGCTCATTGCCTGACATATGTTGGTTTCTTAATTGATTAAACATGACTATAGCATCATGGAGTGTGACCGGTCAGCAGGGAATACTCCTCCATGGCACGAGAGCACATCTCTGATTCTTAAGGATGTCTGCCCCGATTGGTTTCCATGACTATGCTACTTGTGTTACTCCGGTCTTTAAAATTATAACATTTTACATTCCAGACCTATATATACTTTTAACATGATTATGCGCACACGCTACTGAATAATGCCCTTAGCTTACATGACCAATCTCATCATATGTCTCACGTAAATATCGTTATGTATATATTGTAGAATTAAGCATGTTACATTAAATCAGGGACGTATAGATATGTACGTCCCTGATTAAATCTACAAAATATTACGAATCAGTACCTGGCATTATCATATAATTTCCGAACGAATCACAAGAGATCGCAACAGTGGCTTTAAAGCATAAAATACGTCACATGAGTTTTTTGTCATTTCTATTTATACTCTCGCCAGAAGATTCCAACGAGGCGATGCAAACTGAAAAAATCTTTACAGAATTTGTCTCTAGATAAATTGTCAGACAGCTTAAACCAAGGCATCAGTGCATTGTTGAATATGTATAATTATATAAAGAGCTATATATACTTCATGTAAAAAAAAACAAACAAACAAAACAAAAAACAATTGTTTAATTCAAGGAAATCAGTAATATATTGTTGGATGTTCCCCGAGCTGCATCAAACCAATGGATGACTCTATTGATAACGGATAAGAAACTCTTAATGCTCTGAATTTTTTTCATCGAGCATACAAAATTGGGGCCGCATAAATCCTTAATATGAAGTTTGAACATAATGTGAAGAAAATTTGTCAAAACATGAATTTTATTTATTTACCTATTTTTTATTTATTTATTTTATTTATGCCTTTATTTTTCCACATAAATTAGTTACCTTTGGTCGAAAGTTCATATCCCCAGTGACAATTAACATTTGTATGAAATATGATCATTGCTTGTTGGAAATTGACTTAAATACAAGGCTTCTTTGGCATTTTTTAAAAGTTCTAGATCTATTCTCTGTGTGATTTTAAACTTTCAAAAATAACCTTCTGAACATTTACTTTAGTCCCTGACGGACGCACAGACAGACAGAAAGACGGGCAGACGAATAGACACACAAACACGACAGCGTCTAGAACATTTAAAATACGAACACAGTGCGGCTTTTATCGATTCGTATCGTCCAGTTTTTGTGTTTGACTTATCTTAATCAACTTGGAGCTAAATACGGCAAGTGGCGTCGTAGACTTCACACTGAAATTTCAAAAATCGCCTCTTCAACACTTTAGAAACATCGGCTTTAAAAGTTTGATCATTGTTATAGTGCACAGAGCTCCAGACATATGTGACATATGACCTCGGTTTTTACTCTCGTTTGGAAGACATATTGTACAGACGATCCACTGGCAAAGGGGGTCGAACTTGAAACCTCTCGATCATAAGATGAGCACCTAAACGATTGTACTGCCCCGGTTCGACTCTCTTCAATAGGCATATAAAGTATAAATATATACATAGATCTAGACATCAGAAAAGAATCCAACTCATCTTTATTCATATCATTAATTAGCTCGTGTCGGTCGCATCACGGAATCCAAGCAACACTACTGAAGTCTATTATGTGTGCCTCACCTCTTGCCCTACTTATCCTCATCTTAGGGCATAAACATGATAAACGAAAGCATTAGATCGATGTTTACAAAACGTTTTAATTTTGTTGGCCTTTTCCGTTTTAACCAGGTGAGCAAATAATCGCCGTTCACGTGATATAAACTCGTCACAAGACCCAGACTACTTATATAACGTGAGAGAACTTTAAGGACATAACAGACAGCTGACAGACATAGCAAAGATGCAACTACTGACAGCTCTTGTGTTGATTGCCTGTGCAGGGGCAGCCCTGAGTTGCCGGTGTTCCCCCCAGCAGTGGAATGGAGTGGAGGGTATCATGGGAGGGTACCATAAAGGCAACAAAAGTTACGGTTCAATGGTAAGCAGATACTTTTTTTTATCTACTATCTAGTTGAATTTTATCAGTGTATTGCACAGACCCTGTGGTGTATTGAATTTATGTTTGAATACAGTGTACCTGAACGTTCCCGATCGTTTTAAATAATCATACAGTACTATTTTATTTACATTTTTTTTTCGCGGGGTCAGTGCACATGGGCTGCAGGCTAATACCAGTGGCCTATCTCCTAGGTATGAAAGAACACGGAAGGAAAGCATGAGAGGTGTGGAAGGGAGAAACATATAGGATGGAGAGTCTGAGAAAGGGGGATTAAGGGGTATTTATTACGGGTTAGGGGGAGAAAGGAGAGTCCTAAGGTTTCTATAATGAGTATCTTGTCATTTCTGCTTAAATTATAACACTATGTACATGTATATGTCCTGAATGCATGAGGAAAGAGAGTAGGTAGGAAGAAAGAAAGGGAGAAGCGTGGGGATTAGAAGAGAGAGTTATTATACAGGTATTGAGGTTAGGAGATGGTACAGGGAAAGGGAGAAACATGGGGATTAGAAGAAAGAGTTATATACAGGCATTGAGGTAAGGAGATGGTACAGGGAAAGGGAGAAACATGAGGATTAGAAGAGAGAGTTATATACAGGCATTGAGGTTAGGAGATGGTACAGGGAAAGGGAGAAACACGGGGATTAGAAGAGAGAGTTATATACAGGCATTGAGGTTAGGAGATGGTACAGGGAAAGGGAGAAACACGGGGATTAGAAGAGAGAGTTATATACAGGCATTGAGGTTAGGAGATGGTACAGGGAAAGGGAGAAACATGAGGATTAGAAGAGAGAGTTATATACAGGCATTGAGGTTAGGAGGTGGTACGGGGAAAGGGAGAAACAATTGGGGATTAGAAGAATAAGTTATATACAGGCATTAAGTTTAGGAAATGGTACAGGGAAAGGGAGAAACGTTGGGATTAGAAGAGAGAGTTATATACAGGCATCGAGGTTAGGAGATGCATGGTACAGGGAAAGGGAGAAACATGAGGATTAGAAGAGAGAGGCTTTGAGGTTAGGAGATGGCACAGTGAAAGGTATTAGGGTAAGAGGAGGGGATGTGAAGAGAGAGAGTTATATTCAGGTTAGGAGATGGCACAGGGAAAGGTATTGGGGTAAGAGGAGGGGACGTGAATTAAGAGAGAGTTATATACTGAACAGGTATTGAGGTTAGGAGATGGTACAGAGAAAGGTATTGGGGTAAGAGAAGGGGATGTGAAGAGAGAGTTATTTACAGGCATTGAGGTTAGGAGATGGCACAGGGAAAGGTATTGTGGTAAGGGGAGGGGATGTGAAGAGAGAGTTATATAGGCATTGAGGTTAGGAGATAGCACAGAGAAAGGTATTGGGGTAAGAGAAGGGGATGTGAAGAGAGAGTTATATACAGACCAGGTGCTGAGGTTAGGAGATGGCACAGAGAAAGGTATTGGGGTAAGAGGACGGGATGTGAAGAGAGAGTTATATACAGACCAGGTGTTGAGGTTAGGAGATGGTACAGAGAAAGGTATTGGGGTAAGAGAAGGGGATGTGAAGAGAGAGTTATATACAGACCAGGTGTTGAGGTTAGGAGATGGCACAGAGAAAGGTATTGGGGTAAGAGAAGGGGATGTGAAGAGAGAGTTATATACAGACCAGGTGTTGAGGTTAGGAGATGGCACAGAGAAAGGTATTGGGGTAAGAGAAGGGGATGTGAAGAGAGAGTTATATACTGAACAGGTATTGAGGTTAGGAGATGGTACAGAGAAAGGTATTGGGGTAAGAGAAGGGGATGTGAAGAGAGAGTTATATAGGCATTGAGGTTAGGAGATGGCACAGAGAAAGGTATTGTGGTAAGGGGAGGGGATGTGAAGAGAGAGTTATATATAGGCATTGAGGTTAGGAGATGGCACAGGGAAAGGTATTGTGGTAAGGGGAGGGGATGTGAAGAGAGAGTTATATATAGGCATTGAGGTTAGGAGATGGCACAGAGAAAGGTATTGGGGTAAGAGGAGGGGATGTGAAGAGAGAGTTATATAGGCATTGAGGTTAGGAGATGGCACAGAGAAAGGTATTGGGGTAAGAGAAGGGGATGTGAAGAGAGAGTTATATAGGCATTGAGGTTAGGAGATGGTACAGAGAAAGGTATTGGGGTAAGAGAAGGGAATGTGAAGAGAGAGTTATATAAGCATTGAGGTTAGGAGATGGCACAGAGAAAGGTATTGGGGTAAGAGGAGGGGATGTGAAGAGAGAGTTATATAGGCATTGAGGTTAGGAGATGGTACAGAGAAAGGTATTGGGGTAAGAGGAGGGGATGTGAAGAGAGAGTTATATAGGCATTGAGGTTAGGAGATGGCACAGAGAAAGGTATTGGGGTAAGAGGAGGGGATGTGAAGAGAGAGTTATATATAGGCATTGAGGTTAGGAGATGGTACAGAGAAAGGTATTGGGGTAAGAGAAGGGGATGTGAAGAGAGAGTTGTATAGGCATTGAGGTTAGGAAATGATACAGGGAAAGATATTGGGGTAAGAGGAGGGGATGTGAAAAGAGAGTTATATAGGCACTGAGGTTAGGAGATGGCACAGAGAAAGGTATTGGGGTAAGAGGAGGGGATGTGAAGAGAGAGTTGTATAGGTATTGAGGTTAGGAGATGGTACAGAGAAAGGTATTGGGGTAAGAGAAGGGGATGTGAAGAGAGAGTTGTATAGGCATTGAGGTTAGGAAATGATACAGGGAAAGATATTGGGGTAAGAGGAGGGGATGTGAAGAGAGAGTTATATAGGCATTGAGGTTAGGAGATGGCACAGAGAAAGGTATTGGGGTAAGAGAAGGGGATGTGAAGAGAGAGTTATATAGGCATTGAGGTTAGGAGATGGTACAGAGAAAGGTATTGGGGTAAGAGAAGGGGATGTGAAGAGAGAGTTATATAGGCATTGAGGTTAGGAGATGGCACAGAGAAAGGTATTGGGGTAAGAGGAGGGGATGTGAAGAGAGAGTTATATAGGCATTGAGGTTAGGAAATGGTACAGAGAAAGGTATTGGGGTAAGAGGAGGGGATGTGAAGAGAGAGTTATATAGGCATTGAGGTTAGGAGATGGCACAGAGAAAGGTATTGGGGTAAGAGGAGGGGATGTGAAGAGAGAGTTATATAGGCATTGAGGTTAGGAAATGGTACAGAGAAAGGTATTGGGGTAAGAGGAGGGGATGTGAAGAGAGAGTTATATAGGCATTGAGGTTAGGAGATGGCACAGAGAAAGGTATTGGGGTAAGAGAAGGGGATGTGAAGAGAGAGTTATATATAGGTATTGAGGTTAGGAGATGGTACAGAGAAAGGTATTGGGGTAAGAGAAGGGGATGTGAAGAGAGAGTTATATAGGCATTGAGGTTAGGAGATGGCACAGAGAAAGGTATTGGGGTAAGAGAAGGGGATGTGAAGAGAGAGTTATATACTGAACAGGTATTGAGGTTAGGAGATGGTACAGAGAAAGGTATTGGGGTAAGAGAAGGGGATGTGAAGAGAGAGTTATTTACAGGCATTGAGGTTAGGAGATGGCACAGGGAAAGGTATTGTGGTAAGGGGAGGGGATGTGAAGAGTGAGTTATATATAGGCATTGAGGTTAGGAGATGGTACAGAGAAAGGTGTTGGGGTAAGAGGAGGGGATGTGAAGAGAGAGTTATATATAGGTATTGAGGTTAGGAGATGGTACAGAGAAAGGTATTGGGGTAAGAGAAGGGGATGTGAAGAGAGAGTTGTATAGGCATTGAGGTTAGGAAATGATACAGGGAAAGATATTGGGGTAAAAGGAGCTGATGCACAGTATACTGTAAAACAGAATGGTTACCCAAACATCACAACGAGAACTTCGGTACTTGTGTTCATGTAACATGGTGATGCAGGCGGAAGCACATTCTTCATCGATTATGCCTGTGGAGGTTGTATGTCTTACAATTGTGTTAGATCCCTTTCTTTTTTCATACAGAAACAATCATGCCTTAGCAAGTTGCACTCAAGGAATGAATTTTAAAAATTTTAATGATACTTCTTCCTTATTACTTTTAACCTACATCACATATATCACAGCAGAAGAATATCAAGTCACTAAGCTTATAACCTCTGTTGTTGACTGTGACAGACTGGAAAATGTGTCCTAAAATACTCAAATGCTAGAGCTTTGGGGGTGTTTGACACCATGGGCCCCCATACCAGGGCTGGTTAGCAGGTCTCCTCCAGCCATGGACTTAACTTAATGGATACACAGACCCTAGGATCATCTAATATTATGTCCCCTCTAATTCAAAGCTGGATCCCAGCCACCCAGCTCATCTTTTGCAAGCAATGTTATAGATGTTAGTTTTTTTAGGATATGTATAAAGGTAAATTGAAAATTTTGTTTTCTAAGCTGATTTAAATTGATTTTCTAGAGATTTCTGAATTTATTCTTTAGATTGATATGTCCTGCACCAACATGCATAAGGCTAATGATTCAAAGCTTACTCATTTGTCAGTTGTCATAAACACAACAAACAGGAGAAATATGTATCTGTAAATTTTTTCAATTACATACATGTAATCAGTTATTTGTGAATAACAAATTAAGATAAGCTATATTAAGGTGAGCAATACAGGCCCATTTTGGCTTTTTGTTTTCATTCTATGCATCTTATTAGAAATTTCTCTGCATAGTGGAAGATAGCCTCTTGTATCTACTTTTCCACATCTTTAATCTACTTCAGATCTGATGTAGCCAAACTAAAAGGCCACCTGTAGGGGACTTTGAGAAACCAGCGTTTTTTTCCAAATTTCATCAAAATCCCTCAGTCTGAATATGTGTACTTCGACAATATCTCATTTGTGCCTTTTGCTCAGATGAATCAAAAATAGGCACTTTTTAGTAAATTTTAAAATTTCTTTAGAGGAATCCTTGCAGGATTTTGTTATTTTATGAAGAGTTTATTACAGGGTTCCATACAGGTGAATTATGATGCCAAGAATTCAAGAACTGCCGGAAAATTGGATCTGTATGCAAATGGAGTGAGATATACTGCCCAAGCTGTTGAAGACTACATGAAGGTAATTGTAAAATAAGTTAATATGGTAGTCAGTTTCAGTGTGACAATAATATTCATGCTTCTTATTTATCCAGCTTTTCACGATCTTACTATAATTATGTGTGAATTTTTTCTTCTATCTTTACCTATTCAACCTTACAGTACATTTTTAAAATCAGAAGTGCAGGGGGTTTCAGTAACTTTAAAACCAGGAAGTACTTCAGTTAATGCAAGCAATTCTTTATAAAGAATGTGGATAAATATTTGTGTATGAGGAAATTTTTCACTTTAAGCATGGACAAACTTTCGCAGCTTTAGTAGTAAATATTGGGTACTGGAGCTTTCTGGAAAGTATCCACAAAAGAAGCAAATGTACAACTCAAAACTATAAAGGCAACTTTATTTATTTTCAGACAATAATTTTGGAATTTCTTGTAAATCATGCTTGGTAGTGGGAAGCAGCCAATCTAGATATAAATTAGTGTATTTAAGAATTGCTTCAATAAATAACTTTATAGATTTATTCATATTAGAATGTTTGTAATGTTTTCTATGTTAACAGAGGGTCCGATATATATTTGATAAAGACTCCTGTAATGTCACAAAGCTGAGAGGTGAATTCCGAGAGGCTTGTGTACCTGAAAGTAAGTTTAAACAAGTAGTAATATAACATTTCTAATTATTACTGGGTCTGACAATCCTCACATAAAATCATGGTCCTTAATTGTAGGACTACAAATAAAGTACCGGTAATCTTTTCTGCAAACTAACCTGTCATTTCCAAGATGGTCAAGTGTTTATTATGTTCCATACAGAGGTGAAGTGGTCCTTTGGGCTAAAATTTGGCATTGAAAATCCCTAGAGCCTCTTACTGACCTCTCATACTAAAACTTTTCTCAAGATATCTTACCTAATTTTATTCCAAGATGTCAAACTTATAAATTTTCAGCAAATCAGCATAATGTACATTCCATTATCTTTTTCCCTTTGGAATTTGTAAGTAAATTATTACCAAATATTTGATACTGACATTGAAATGGATTTGACCATACAGGAAAGCCTATTCTTACAGACACCTTGAATTACTGGACACCTGTCTTTAATAGACACATTTGCAATGTACCAATTTTTTACTATAAAAAGTCTACTAAGGTATAATCTTAATGTCCTGGGTCCAGCACCATAAACTGAGAATATACTTAAGTCAAATATTTCATTTTAATTTATTCCATTATCAAACGTTCAAATAAATTCTCATGTAGAATGGTTTAATTCTATTTATCAATAGAATAAAACTAAATAAAACCCAAATCCCAGTTATTAATTCATTGATGAACAGAAAAATAAGAAATTATGGCTTAAGTATATTCTCAGTTTATGGTGCCGGACCCTGAACCCTTTGGTGTGCGAACAACGGACACAGATTCAATACCCAATCTTGTTAAATCAGTTATAACTGAGCCTAATTAGGCTGACAGTGACATTCATGTACTCCCCTGCGTGATTTCATAAAAATAATTTTTTACCCAATTACATGTCTCTATATATACTCAAACAAAATATTGCCTTTGGGCTTACTTGAACTTTAATTGTGCAATGAAAACAGACCCCGATTTTCTTCAATCATTAATTGAACTACCAGTACATCACTACGGACTGGATACTGGTGATCAGCAGTTCTTTAGCATAATTCGGGATATCATACAGAATTTTGTATGAATATTTGAATAAATTAATTTCAGGAAAGATAATCATTATGTCTGTTCTTATAGATGGTAAAATGACATGGCATCTTTTATGATTTTGAATACACAGCTAGACACCTTTGTATAACAGACATATTTCTTCAGTCCCTTAACTGTATGTTTAATACAGATTTTACTGTATATTCATTTGTCTCTTTATACATGCATTGTTCAAGGTGACATTTAATATTGGAAAAGTACAAATGTTACGTATGATATTCAAAGGATAAAGTGATGTAGAGTTCCTTATTTAACTTAAAATTAAGATATGTGTTACACAACAAAATTTCATGCAAATTTCACTCAATAGAATGAGTAAATTAAATTAGGACATGAAATTATAATATTTTCCAAACTTAAGCTGCAGCATATCTCAGCTGATCCATAGACAATACAGCTTGAGTCATAGCAGTATTTCAGACCATTAATCATTAACTTTTAAATTAATATTATATTCAGATCAATACATGTGAGTTATGTTTTGTAGACAGCAGATATAAATACAGCAGCCACTTTGGGGCATTACAGGATTCCTTGGACTTCACATCGTACACACTCCAAATCCCATCAAGTTCAAATTTTGTTTCTGTCTCCTTCACTGATGAGTTGTGTATTCCTGTCGGCATTTCTGCCTCTGGGAGATTTAATGGCTGTAAGTCAAGAATCATTTAAACTCACTAGCCCGATGTCAGAAGTTACCATTTTTCAATCGGTCTAGTAAAATTTGCATGGATGATAGCCCAACTAGCTAGTATTTAATAGTTTCTGAATTGAAGTGAGATTTTTTGTTCCTTGAATTCGTGGTATACTAGTGTAATGAAATAATGTTATGTAATTGATTAACAACACAGGAATCACTGTTCCATAAATAGATCGGGGTTTCACATTTCAGAGGAAAGTAGTTCCAGCAATTGTGACATATCTGCACTCAAAATTTTGTTGATGCAGAAATCAACTCAATTTTTTAACCAATCAGATTAGCTGAAAGGCCATCAAGACAAAGAAAATTAAATGATTACAAAATAACCTAGATATGAAATAGGAAAAAATTAAAATTATTTTAAATGTCACTTATAATTTTATCATCTTTTCTCTTGGATATTTTCTCTAGCTAGTGAAATCTTGGTAAATACTAGACCACTCGCTATTGGTTTCCTTAAGTTTTCATGAAAATTGTTTAAAAATTGATCAGAGGTGAGAATGTGCACCTGTCAGAATTTTATGAAACTTGCACCTTTCTGTCATAAGATTGATATCCCTAGAATCCTTTTAAAGGGAACTTGGAGATCCAAGGTAATGTAATTCCATGATTCATCATTGACTATTTAGTATAAATATAATCATTTATCAAAACACTCTGAAGTTTAAGTTGCAGCGACACCATTTCTTAATTTGGTTGTGATGGTCGTAATTTTAAGTTAATGCTAATGTTGTATGTCTTTACATGTTGAGTGTACGGCTATCAAGTTCTTTATGTTTATATGGCATGACTTAAATTTGTATTCATTAATTTCATGAGAATCCCTGAAATTTCATAGAAAATCTGCCTGTAAAACAACAAAGACAAATATAGTCTGTTAAACAACATAGACAAATATAGATTATAGTGATAACATCCCTTTTTCTTGAGCTAAGGGCAGTTATTATTTATGTTGTTTGATAATGTGTAATGTTTTAGAATAGAAATTTATTCCTTTTATTGCATTAAAACAAAGAGTAAATTCCATGTTATCAGGGATTCATTCATCTTCATAAGTCAAGGGGATGACCTATGTAAACTTTTCTCTCCCTTTGATTGATTGCATTCAAAGGTTTTGATGGCTCCACCTCGCGAAAAATATTCAATATATTACATACCAAATTGACCAATGAGATTAAGCCTCACTCGTCCAACTTGGTTACGAAGAAAAACAATAATGACAACAATCATCTGCTCTATGTATCTTAAAATTTGTGGAGTGTTTTCTGTACACAGCTTAAAAGATTTTCACTCAATGAAAATGAGAGACGCTTTCATTCTGTCAATCATATGCACTACATCTATCATTTTTGTTCTGTCACATGGTTTGTTTCAAGGCGTCTGATTCATTCATGTATGGAGCAAGTGAACCAATCATGAATTGGCCCACGACCTTTGAAAACAATCAGTAAAGGGGAGAGAGACGTTTACATAGTGCATCCCCTTGACTCGTGAAGATGAGATTCTTTTTTATTGTGTCTAAAGGGTTTGAGTAAAATGCAGTCCCATAGATTTTATTAGACAGCAGTGTGATTTGACTTTGTTTCAGGGGACTTGCTAGAGGTCGTAGGAATCACAGGGATTAAGCCTGGGATATCTGAAGATGCCTTTGATGTCCCTTTCAGTTGCAAAGCAGCTGAGAAGAGATTGGATAGATATGAAACAGTCAAGGTAGGTTTTAACATTTTGAAATTTTTTGTTTTCTTTTGCTTTTGTCTCTTCATTTGGTTTAGTACCTATATTTATACCTTATGGAAGAATCCTGCAGTCTGATTGAATAATGTTTTTTCTCGTGGCTGTAATTAAGGAAATATAAGGATGGTGACAAACACATAAATTGTTACATGCCCAAATAATGAACAGGTTGAAGAATATAAGTTTATGTAATACCTTGTTATAAAAATATGAGACTAGTGAAGATTAAAAAATTTCTTTCTCCTATAAATGGATCACAATTAATGATCTTTTTCTATTTAAGTAACATTTTTGGGGAAAGGTCTGTCCAGTGTATTGGACTTGGCTTATCTGACAATCCAGAATTTATCCCAGCTGTGGGATATCATTTTTCTAAGGTGATTTACCATCTTTTGCCATGTTAATAAAAGCTAAGGCAGGTATCACCATGTAAGTTAGCACATAAAAGATCCCATGTGGTATTAGGCTGATCATCACATAAAAATCTAAGATCAGGTACTGGACTGGCATCACAACTATGCATGTTTATGGTCAGGTACAGGACTGGTATCACAACTATATCAGGTCAGGTACAGGACTGGTATCACAGCTATGCATGTTTATGGTCAGGTACAGGACTGGCATTAAAAATATGTATATGGAAAGGTACAGGACTGGCATCACAACTGTATCAGGTCATGTATGAGGCTGGCACCACATCTATACAAGGCCAGGTACAGGGCTAGCAACACAAGTTTATCAGACCAGGTACAAGGTTGGCACCACAACTGTACAAGGTCAGGCACAGGGCTAGCACCACAACTATATAAGACCAGGCACAGGGTTGCCACCACAACTGTACAAGGTCAAGTACAGGGCTATCATCACAACTGTACAAAGCCAGGTACAAAGCTGGTGCAACAACTATATAAGGTCAAGTACATGTCTGGCACTACAACTATATTTAGGCACAACCACTGTAATTGCCCGGGATTAAGCTTTCAAGACCTATAACGCCTCATATTTTATCCACTTTGCAGTACAGAAAGCAATGTTTGATAGACTCTTGATTGTTGTGCTTATGATGTCATAATAAAATGTTCGACATTTTCAGTCTTGCCTGACGTCGTCAAAGTTGTATTTTGTGCGAAAGTGCTTGATATTCGATGAAAGTATGTCATTCTGGATAAATGTTACGTTGTCGTGGAACACCAGCCGTTTCTTTCCATTTATAGCTTCCCTCCAAAATGATTTGCTGATGCGGTTTATAAATGGGAAATGGACGTTTCCAGTATGATATTTTGGTGTTAAAAGCGCATATATATATAGAATAAGTGTCTTATTTTGTGTTTTCATGCAGGAATAAAGTACAATGTCTGATACATTTGTGAGATATAATGCACTAACAGGTATTATATCTAATAAATGTATCAGCCATTGTAATTCATTCCTGCATGAAAACACAAAATAAGACACTTATTCTATAAACAAAGTCAGGTACAGGGCTGGCTTAACAACTACATAATATAAAACAATAAACAAGCAGCAAACCTTATATAATAAGAAGGAATATTTTAGCTCACCTTAACAGAATGGAGATGAACTTATTCTTTACCCCCACCAGTGTTATCCATGTAAAATTATTAGAAGTAACTCAGTTGATAGATGAAGTACAAGTGTTATAGCTACTAAATTGACATCAATTGTTCATCTTGAGATGGCGAGTTTAGTTCAATTGTTTCAAATGCTGCATGTGACCAATGTGTTCCACTTGAACAATTCTGCTAAGTTATTTTGGTAAGCTCAGTTGTGGACAAAGATCAAGTGTTACAGTTACCAAACTGACATCAGTGGTTCATTTTGAGATACTGACTTCAGTTCATTTTTGGGTTGCTGTATTAGACCTACTTGTGCTCAGTTAAGTTTCTTGGGGTAACCCAGTTTTTTAATAAGTGCTGACTTCAGCTCATTCTTGGGTCTCTGTATCAGACCTACTTGTGCTCAGTTAAATTTCGTGGGGTAACTCAGTTTTTGAAAACGTGTAGGTGCTACAGTTATTCATCTTGTGATGCCAAGTTCAGTTCATGCTTCTGGTGATACATCTGACCTATTTGTACCCCTTGAGGGATTGGATTAAGGTAATGGAGTAACTCAGATTTGGAAAAAGTACAAAGGATACAGGTACCAAATTTACATCAGTGGTCCTTTGTGAGATTCTGTTTTTAGCTCGCCTGAGTCATTTGTCAAAAACACAATTACCAAGAGAATATATGGATTTACAAATTTCTTTAAGCAGTCTGTTATTTGAATGAGCACATTGGAGAGCAATATAGGCCAATATGGATCTCTTATGAGTGCACGCTTTGGATGTTACATCTGTATTTCATGTTCTGCTTGAGTGACTACGATGATTTATTGACAAAGTAGAAATGCTACACAGATCAAACTTATTTTTGGTTCTTTATGGGATATTTTACTTGTAATGGTGTTGCAGCAATATAGTCGATAGTTGTGTTAGTTGAAGTCTTAAGTATAACAATGTGAATCTGTATGAAATCTTACATCCTCGGAATAGGGTGTTCACATTTCATACACACATTCCCAATGATTAGTGTTTGCATTTGAAATCTTGATACTTACATTGTGACCTTAAACAACCTTTATATTATATCTTTCATTGAGATTTTTTTGACTTACAAACATCTCATGGGTGTGAGCTTGTAATCTTTGATTACACTATGTTTATGCTCTCTAGAAAACAATAAAGTATCATTGTCATTAAATATTTTCTGGGGGTTTTTTTCAGGCCTGGAAACAAAAGTATTCCAAGGGGGAATATGAGAACAGCCACTCCATGTATCAGCGTCTTCTGACAGATCCCAACTTCAATTTCTTACAAGACTAAAAGAAAGACAAATCCGTTTTGTTTTACTGAATTTGGAATGCATGTATTTCACATCTAATTTTTGTTTTTATATCTACTTTACAGTGTGCTTTGGAAGTTTTGATCTACAAGTAATATGATCAAATTTTTTTTTTCAGTTTTGAGGGAGAAAGTTCTTAATTTCTGTAAATCTGATTTTATTTTTATGATTAGATTTATCGTATATAAAGTATCCATGAATTCCAATGTTTTTCTCTGATCATGAATTCCAATGATGTATATATTTAATTATAACATAAATTCAAATGATTTATGTACAGATAATATGTGCATTATTTTGTAAACCTGATTTAAGATACTTTGTTTTTTATACATATACATTAATGAATGTAGATTGAAATAAAACATTTCTTCTTTAAAAACTGTGTACATTTTTAGCTCACCTGAGCCAAAGGCTCAAGTGAGCTATTGGCATCACTCTTCGTCCGTCGTCCGTCCGTCGTCCGTCATCTGTCGTCCGTCGTCCGTCCGTAAACTTTTCACATTTTCAACTTCTTCTTCAGAACCGCTTAAAGGATTTGCATGAAACTTGGTGTGGATGAAGTACTAGGGGTCCTCTACCAAGTTTGTTCATTTCATATAAATCCCTCAATAGGTGGCGCCACCATTGCTAAAAATAGATCTCAGAGGGTACCCCTCTTTGAAAATCTTTTTCTCCAGAACCAGTGTATGGACTATAAAACTAATGGCATCTGAGTGATCTAGAAGGATGTATGTCTAAAGTTTGTTCATATCGTTGAAATCCGATAAATAATTTTTGACGTTTTTTTTACGTTTTTTTGGACTTTGTAATTTTAATGCAGAAAAGAAGTATTTTTGTCTTTTAGTAAACATTGATGCATTAATTTGGTTTAATTTGATCATTTTTATGATGAGAAATACTACTGCGAAGAAATTTTTTCAATATTTCATTTTTTTGATTTTTTATGAATTTTCTAAGACTTTCAAGAAAAAGGGGGGTGGGACAATTGGTGTAAACATTTCACAGTTTGAACTTTTTCTTCAGAACCACTTGCTGGAATTCAATGAAACTTGGCATGCATCAAGTACTCAAGGTCCCCGACAAATGTGGTCATCTTTGTCAGGATCCATCAATAGGTGGCGCCACCACAGGCAAAAGTAGGTCAAAGAGGGTACCCTACTTTGACAAACTTCTTCTTCAGACCGGGGGCATACAGAGACTAACCGAATGCATAGGAATGATCTAGAGGGATGTGTGAAGAAGTGTTGTTATTTTTGGTTCCATTCCGAAATCAAATTTTTGATGTTTTTTCATTTTTATTTTGGACTTTGTTATTTTAATGCATTAAAGAGTTATTATTTTCTTTTAGTAAACATTGATGCATTCATTTGGTTTCATTTAATCATTTCTATGGTAAGGAATGCTGGTGTGAAGGAATTTTTTCAATATCTCGATTTTTGAATTTTTTATGAATTTTTTAAGACTTCCAAGAAAAGTGGGGGAGACAATTTTTCATATCTTCAACTTGATCTACAGAACAACTTGAAGGATTGTGATAAAACTGGGTAGGATGCAAGTACTCATAGTCCTTTTCAAAGGTTTTGTTTTTTGTGCGGATCATCCAAATTGGTTAACAGATAATGCCACCATGTCTAAAAGTAGGTCTCACAATGGTACATATACCACTAGGTAATTGAAATATGGAGAGTAGCGGTTCAAATCCAGCTGTGGTCAAAAAAATTTTTTTTTTTTTTTACACATCTAAATAAGTTTTTAGATGTTTCTCAACACTCAACATATGAAATTAGGAATTTTACGTTTAAGACTTCCAAAAAAAAAAGGGGGGGGGGGTTGGCCATTTTTCACATTTTCAACTTTTTCTACAAAACTGTTTGAAGGATTTTAATAAATCTTGGTAGAAATAAGTCACTTATGATCCTCTTCAAATTCTGTTGTTTTCGTCCAGACCTCTTTACAGGTGGCGCCACCATAGTCAAGAGTAGGTCACAAAAGAGTTCCCTCGTTTAACAATATTCTTTTTCATACGGGCTGTATACAGAGACAAACAGAATGCATAGAAATGATCTAGAGGGATGAGTGAAGATGTATTGTCATTTTGGTTCCCTTCCAAAATCAAATTTTAGAATTTTTTTCGACATTTCTTTGGACTTTGTGATTCAATGCAGAAAAAAGTGTCTTATTTCCTAGTTAATTGATAATGATGATTTCTTATGGACTATTGTGATCATAATTATGGTAAGGATTGTTACTTTGAAAGAATTTTGTCAATATCGCAATTTTTGGATTTTCTATGAATTTTTTAAGACTTCAAATGAGGGTGTATAGGAACAATTCAATCACATTTTTCACTTCTGCTGTTATACCACATGAAAGATTTTAATGAAACATGGAATACATGAAGTACTAAAAGTCCTCTATCAATTTGGTAAATTTCATCCAAATTGGTTAACAGATAATGCCACCATGTCTAAAAAGCAGTTCTCACAATAGTACATATACCACTTGGTAATTGAAATATGGAGAGTAGCGGTTCAAATCCAGCTGTGGTCAAATTTTTTTTTTCATTTCTTTACACATCTAAATAAGTTTTTAGATGTTTCTCAACACTCAACATATGAAATTAGGCAATTTTAAGTTAGATCTGGACAATATTTGAAACAATTGTTGTTCATGACCCAGACTTGAAATCAGTCAACAAAAGGCCCCACCTAAAGAAAATGACTAACTAGTTGCCCTGAATGACTTCTTGCAGAGACAAAGGAAATGCTTAATATCAAAATCACCTGAATGGATGTGCAAAAAAGTGTTGTTTTTTATTCTAGCCTGAAATAAAATTTGACATATTTTCAACATCTGTGTTGACTTGGTCACATTAATGCAAAAATAAATGAATTTTTCCTTCATGCATGACTGATAATATAGGTACTCAGGTGAGCGATATAGGCCCACTTGGGCCTCTTGTTTATCATCTCCTCAGGTCAGTGATTACATTAGCTGTTGTAGAACCATTACCTTTTCATTTATTCTACTCTGATGCATGATTTACAGGTTTGACTCAAGCTGATATGATTCAATGGATGAGGATCTTGCCCTGTGACCGAGAGGTTCCAGGTTTGAATCCTGCCGTGGACACATCAGTGTTCTGTCTTTCAGATGAGACATTAAAAACCAAGGTCCCTTGTCATGGTAGTGTGGCATGTAAAAGATCCCTCACTGCTTCAGTTGGGTCTATTGCAAAGGTAGAAATTTCTATGCAATGCATCAGGCAGATGTTGTACCATATATGTGAAATAATTGTTGAGTGAAATATAACAATAATCAATCAATCAAGGTCAAGGTTTGATTCTCAGTTTGTGTCATTTGAGGAAATCATCTGAGCTGGCGTGGCCTAGTGGTATCGCACTCGCCTCCTGATCAGGAGGCTGGGGTTCGAGTCCCGCTCTGGTCATGCTGGTGTCCTGTCTTTCGGACGAGACAGTAAAAACCGAGGCCCTGTGTCGTGGCATGCATGGCACGTTAAAGATCCCTCACTGCTTCGGGTGGGTCTATTGCAAAGGTAGAAATTTCTATGCAATGCATCAGGCAGATGTACCATATATGTGAAATAATCGTTGAGCGAAACATAACCATAATCATTCAGTCAAGGTCAAGGTTTGAGTCTCAGTTTGTGTCATTTGATGAAATCATTTTAGGTCTGAAAAATAATTCAATAGTGTATCACATATAAATTTGAATTCTTGTAGATTTCATATTCTTTCACAAAATCTGGAAGGTTCCATTGATTTAAATCCATTTTATCACAGACATAAATACTTCTGTAAAACCTTTCATGGGTAACTCTGTTCAAACATATGACTCGTAAACAAGGAAGAAAAATGCAACCATCAGTTGCCATGACAACCACTTTATTTCAGAAGTGTGTAAAATCATTGATGTGATTTTTATGCTTCATACATCTACATGTGTATACTTCAACAATACTCCAAAATGTTTTACATCTGGAAACGTATATCTCGAGTTTAAAGTTTTGAAAATACAAGTTCTATACAACTGATCTCTTTACTTTGTATATTGTGTTGCTGCTAAGCTTTTAATACACAATGATACATTGGGCTGTGTTCCATTCATCTTGAATTTTAGTCTCGTTGATAAATTCAAACCTTTTATATGTCCGAACACTTGAGCCATGATATAAAACTTCATCATTTTGATCTTTCTTAATTTTGCATTAAAAATAAAAGCAGAGATTTATCTGGATAAATACTTGAATATCTATATGCATTAATGAAAAATGCAAGATGCGTTTGTAAATGCTGATGCCCAAAGACGTTAGCCAATATTAAATATTAAAGTTTTTGAAAAGTATGCCAAGTTCAGAGGCTTGGTCAAAAGATTTTATATAAGCAAAAATGGTATTGTCGCATGAATACTTGTGTGAAATATCAAAACCTTATCTCATACTGTTACTAAGACAAGACCAGTATTATAGTTTTTGACACAAACAAACGGACCATAAACTATATTTTTTCTGATTCAGAGGGCATAAAAATCAAATGCAAGCAGCATAATATATAAATGTATATATGACTATTATACATTGTGGTTCTTACACCGGCGTCGTTTAGTGTATGAGGTGCTCGGCTCCTGAACTAGAGGTCCCAGATTTGACTCCCATCGGGACGCACTGGTGTCCTGTCTTTCCGATGAGACAGTGAAAACCAAGGTTGCTTGGCACGTAAAAGATACCTTTCTCATTGTCTGGGATAGGTCCGTTACAAAGGTATTAAATTCCTAGGTAATGCATCAAGCAGATACCATATACGTGAAATTATCGAGGAGTGACGTAAAATTGTCCATCAATCTTCGTTTTTGAATACAGACTTGGTTATGGTAGTCCCTCGTGTCAATTTGAACAAACCCAGTGTTTTTACCTTACATAATTTGTGTACATTTCTCCTCCTAAATATTCAGAATATTCACTGTATTCCTTTGTGTCAGTAAAGCTCTTAATTGTTCACCTGAAATTTGTCCTGCCTGCGAATTCTTCACGGAACAAAGAAGGAAGGGTTTACTTCCTCGTTTAATAGATCTGATTTTACGTTGTACTGATTTAACCAGCAGACATGGAATTTACTTTGAGGTTTGTTTCAATTGATAAATACCAAGAGGCCGAAATTTTGTGGACATGGAGCATTTCTCCTAAACATTGTTTTTGTCGCAAGCCAAGCCCTTAACTTATGCACCAAGCTTGTCCCTCAACTATAGTAGACATGAGGTTTGTTGTACAAGTGTAATTTTGGTTCTTGTCCTTGATCAGGAGGACAAAAAGGCGCATGGTCACATTTCATACACAAGTCTATTTATTGTTGTATGTGCTCCTCCCCCTCCTCACTTTCTTATTCCCAGATCGATTTATCGGGGTCATATTGTTTTTGTTTGTTTGTTTGTCTGTCTGTTCTTCAACTTCAACTTTTGCCTTATTTGGAATTGTTGCCGCCGGGGGCATTCGTGTTTTTCATTATTTCAATTTAGCCGTATGTGAACAACGAGGTTACAATTATTCCAGTATGGCTACCTTGGAAATCTATGCCTGGATTTTCTCCCTCACTTTCACAGCAATTTCAGAAATGAAGTTGGAGTTCATTAGATACCCGATAAATGTATATGTATCATGCCAAAATGCGAAAAATCCAAAAACAAAAACAAAAAAGTCAAACAAACAAACAAATAAATAAACAAACAAAAAGAAAACATGAATTTTGGTCGTATGTCGTCCTATCACCGATGAGGTTTCAAAACCACTACTAAGATTTCTCACTCACCGTTTCCAAGACACCGAAAATACCCTCCGATCCCCCAGATTTGTCCGACGACCTTTGAAACCGCGAACAAGGCATAATTTTTGCAGTAATTTTAATGAAACTTTATAGGAATGATATACACGACCATGAAATTAAAGAATTAGTGCTGTGTGCTCAATGTTATTGCCCTCACTGTAGCTGGTGACCTCTGTTAAGTCTTGTTAAGTCTCTGTTAAGTTCGCTGGTCGTGGTAAGGGAAAAAGTTTTCCACTATGTACGCATTTTCGAGTGTCTTATAAATACCTATCTGTCATGAAAGTGAGATTTCACACCTCCTGCGTTATAAGGTAAAACTTTGTAGATCACTGGAGTAAGTGCTCGACTCCTGACCGAGAAGTCCCGGGTTCGACCCTCGCCGTTGGCATACCGGTAACCTGTCTTTCGGATGAGACAGTGAAAAACTGAGATCCTGTGTCATGGTAGGTGTGGCATGTAAAAGACCCCTCACTGCTTCGAGTAGGTCCATCGGAAAGGTGTAAATTTTTATACATTACCAGAATGATGTCATTATACCAACATATACGTGAAATAACCGTGGAGTAATGTGAAACAAAAATTCATTTTAAGGCCTCCAGAGTGAGGTGGAATACAGGTCGTAGCACGAGATAAGGTATACCCATGTACTTCTATACCTTTACAATATTTTACATGTGCTTTTTTCTCGTGCTAGTTTACTTTTTTTGCGTTCCTTGGTGACGGACGTCCAGACTGGTGATATTTCTTAAACCATTCACGTTCGTTGAATATTGTCTTGGTCAGTTTATATGTTCTGTTTGAAGATGCATTTACTATGGTTCATTATTATATAATTTAACTTCACATAACATGAAGTTTTTACTGGACATACACGTTTAAATAATAATATCTTTATTTAACGATTCTCAATGACGGGAAAGTTATGAAAAAGCGATATGAATCAAATGGTTGAAATTTTGTAGAAGTATCGTGCCATCTCATCTCACAGATACATACCAAATACAGACAGTTAAGACGCACCACGTTATGCACTAAATATAACTTTAGTTTCATATATAGGTTAGATATAAAATATCATTTTACAGAGGTTGCACTATCTCTATTTACCATGGCAACGGACTCGAACTGTCTTATCATCCGGCATGGCATACAGCAAACTTGGCGATAACTAGAATGGTATCACTCGGAATGAGATATAGCACGGACAACTAAGTATGGTCAAACCACAAAGAAAATATCGTCATTCGACCTCTATATAGCATTGTCTACACATCATGTTTCGATCTCTAACTTTGTTGTCCTCCTTGCTCGCTGTCGGGTACTGCAGTATCTGTTGTGTACCTCCGCAATGGGAGGGGGCCCAAGCTAGTTTGATGGGTGTATTAATGGACGGATCACCTGATGTACTATTAGTACAGGTAGGTATCTAGATGTCTATCATATAGATAATTGATATATGCATCATATATCAGCGGTATTTTTCAAAATCATAACTGATATATTCGTTCTTTTTGTATTCATGATGCGACACTTCATAACGTTATGTATACAGTACCTTACACGTTATTTTACAAGATATCATCGTAGGCTATATCTTTTGCAGTAAACCTTTATATAGATTTAAATAGTTGCTATTTAGTGGCTAATTATTCACATATCCAATTTTCGTTTTTCATGGTATATCAATTGTTAAATATATTTCACTATGTTTAGTTATTTTGCCATGTTGTTTATTTTCACCTTTGCATGATTATCGTCCTTACCGGTATTTCATATACCCGTTTTAGACATAGGAATTTGATAACATATATCTTATATTTTATACCCAAACTTTGACAGTAAAACCATACATAGTGTGGGTTTGTTGTTAGCTGACAGGAGATCGTCATTCATTTCAAGGGTCTATTCTCCTCATTCTTTATAGATCTATATCTCCTTTTACTACATATAATTATTTGAGATTTAAGTCTTACTGAGAAATGATGTTATTTATTTGTACTACTCACCTAGAATATATGTAGGGCTTTTTCTTTCTTTCTATTTTTCTGTTGATTGAATTTTATCAGCCTCTGCTTTTCAAGGTAGTTATGATGCTTTTATTCTTGTATTCTACCTCGCAAAGAAGCACTCATGTCTAAGCGGGGATCAGAATCTAACATGACATTCAACATGAATGGATTCTTTGTTCACTTTTTGTTGTAAAATCATGTGTAGACAGAGCACCTCTTTTTACATTTGGGTTCATCATACGATGACTTTAAAAATGATAACGCACGCAAAATCTAACCCCCGACATTGCTATTTCCTTGTTCTGTTCTGTCTGTACTTTATACACTTAAAAATGTATTTACCACCTCTGATTCGTCTCTCTAAATAAGTCAATCTAATACATTCAATTTAAATCTTTATGCATTATAAGCATCACATCTAGCTTAAGTAAATGTTTAGTAAAGTCCATACATTTTATTCGAAATATATTAGATCAAGTGCTTCTCTTTGGTTTGGAGACATGTCTTTAAATCGTCTTCTGTTTGGTTCGGAGGCAGGCCTGTAAATCATATTCTCTTTGGTATGGAAACATGTCTTTAAAATGTCTTCTCTTCGGATTGAAGATATGACTTTAAATCGTCTTCTCTTTGGTTTGGACACACGCCTGTAAATCGCATTCTCTTTGGTTTGGAGACAGGCCTGTAAATCGTCTTCTCTTCGGGTTGAAAACATGCCTTTTAATCGTCTTCTCTTTGGTTTTGGAGGTATACATGTAAATCCTATTCTATTTGGTTGGGAGACAAGCCTTCAAATCGCATTCTCTTTGGGTTAGAGACATGCCTTTAAATCGTCTTCTCTTTGGTTTGGGGATATTCCTGTAAACCGCCTTCTCTTCGGTTTGGAGACATACCTTTAAATCGTCTTCTCCTTGGTTTGGAGACATTCCATTAAATCGTCTTTGGTTTGAAGGCATGCTTGTAAACCCTCTTCTCTTTGGTTTGGAGACATGCCTTTAAATCGCCTTCTCATCTGGTAAGAGACATGTCTTTAAATCTTCTTTTCTTTGTTTTGGAGTTATGCCTGTAAATCGTCTTCTTTAGGTTGGAGACATCCTATGAATCGTCTTCTCCTTAGGTTGGAGACTCCCTTTAAATCGTCTTCTCTTTGGGTTGGAGACATCCTATAAATCGTCTTCTCTTTGGGTTGGAGACATCCTTTTAATCGTCTTCTCTTTGATTTGGAGACATCTTTTTAATTGTCTTTCCTTTGGATTGGAGACATCCTTTTAATCGTTTTCTCTCTGGGTTGGAGACACCCTTTAGATCGTCTTCTCTTTGGGGTGGAGGCATCCTTAAAATCCTCTTCTCTTTTGGTTGTAGAGATGCCTTATAATCGTCTACTCTTTGGGGTGGAGACATGCCTTTTAATTGTGTTCCCTTTAGGTCGGAGACATCCTATAAATTGTCTTCTCCTTAGGTTGGAGACACCCTTTAAATCGCCTTTTCTGGGTTGGAGACACCTTTAAATCGCCTTCTCTTTGGGTTGGAGACACCCTTTAAATCGTCTTCTCTTTGGGTTGTAGACATGCCTTATTATCGTCTTCTCTTTGGGTTGGAGACATGCCTTTTAATCGTCTTCTCTTTGGGTTGGAGACATCCTATTTATCGTCTTCTCTTTGGGTTGGAGACATGCCTTTTAATCGCCTCCTCTTTGGGTTAGAGATGCCCTTTTAATCGTCTTTTCTTTGAGTTAGAGATACCCTTTAAATCGCCTTCTCTTTGGGTTTGAGACACCCTTTTAATCGTCTTCTCTTTGGGTTGGAGACATGCCTTTTAATCGTCTTCTCTTTGGGTTGGAGACATCCTATAAATCGCCTTCTCTTTGGGTTGGAGACATGCCTTTTAATCGCCTTTTCTTTGGGTTGAAGACATCCCTTTAATCGCCTTCTCTTTGGGTTGGAGACACCCTTTTAATCGTCTTCTCTTTGGGTTAGTGATACCCTTTTAATCGTCTTCTCTTTGGGTTGGAGACACCCTTTTAATCGTCTTCTCTTTGGGTTGGAGACATGCCTTTTAATCGTTTTCCCTTTGGGTTGGAGACATCCTTTTAATCGTCTTCTCTCTGGGTTGGAGACATCCCTTTAAATCGTCTTCTCTTTGTGTTGGAGACAGCCTATAAATCGTTTTCTCTTTGGGTGGAGACATGCCTTAAAATCGCCTTTTCTTTGGGTTGGAGACATGTCTTTTAATCGTCTTCTCTTTGGGATGGAGACATCCTTTTAATCGTCTTCTCTTCGGGTAATTAGTTTGTTCTACAAATATTTTGGATTTCTGCAGTCTCCGCCTTGAACATCCATTATGAGACATAAGTTGTCAAAATGGGCATAAAGCAGTGGCATTAAAGCAAATCAAACATGGGGGCGGAGAATAAATATTTATATCAAAGGTACTTCAATAATAATAATCGTCATCATCATCAGAGAAGAGAGTCTAGGTATCGCCAACTATTACTTGAACATGAACTATAATAACATTGAAATTATCGAAATCTATTTTTGGAATGTTAAAACTTGTACACTACATATTATTTCGAAATATAGGGATGAGGACCAGATATATGTAGTGGTTAAGCGCTTGGTTTGCGCTGCCGACGATCCAGGTTCGATTCCCGGATTGCACCACAACGTTAAAAGGTTGATTGTCTCCTGCTTCCATGCCGCCATATAACTAAAATGTAATACCCCAATCAACCAACTCACGAAATGAGGAGAAAAGGTTTCTTGCTTGAACATCATAAAATGTGGGTGCCCAAACTTAATATTGGTTTATGTTCTTAAAGATGCCGTTATATTTTATATGGATGTGAATTATTAAGTTATTCTCTCGTACACAGGAATATGTCTATATTTCATACGATGTGACTTATTAAGGTAGTCTCTCGTACACAGGAATATGTCTATATTTCATACGATGTGACTTATTAAGGTAGTCTGTCGTACACAGGAATATGTCTATATTTCATACGATGTGATTTATTAAGGTAGTCTGTCGTACACAGGAATATGTCTATATTTCATACGATGTGATTTATTAAGGTAGTCTCTCGTACACAGGAATATGTCTATATTTCATACGATGTGATTTATTAAGGTAGTCTCTCGTACACAGGAATATGTCCATATTTCATACGATGTGATTTATTAAGGTAGTCTGTCGTACACAGGAATATGTCTATATTTCATACGATGTGATTTATTAAGGTAGTCTCTCGTACACAGGAATATGTCTATATTTCATACGATGTGATTTATTAAGGTAGTATCTCGTACACAGGAATATGTCTATATTTCATACGATGTTATTTATTAAGGTAGTCTCTCGTACACAGGAATCTGTCTATATTTCATACGATGTGATTTATTAAGGTAGTCTCTCGTACACAGGAATATGTCAATATTTCATACGATGCCACGAACAAGATGGTTGCTGCCTCTCACTACCTGGACGTTAACAATGGTCAAGGAGGAACTGTGTATGTGCGCTACATCATGGACTACAACAGCGTCAGTGACATACTCATTATTTTATTGACTTTTTTTTCAATTATAATAGGAAATAGCAAATCTTCTGCACCAAATAAGATGACAATACCACCATTCTAGTGTTCCTTTCATTCATACTAATATACCAACAACAATATTTAGCATCGCGTGATAGAGGAACACGTGCATGTAACTTCCTTAAGGTTCATTGTCACAGAGAGATACTAATTTAGGAATGTACTATCAAGGTAGATCTCTTTTAAATTCGGATCAGAGATTTTCAGTCGCTAACTTACTTTGCATGTAACTTCCTTATGGTTCATTGTCTCAAAGAGATACTAATTTTGGAATGTATATCTCTTTTAAATTCGGATCACAGATTTTCAGTCGCTAACTTGTAGTAATATAAATGGATAGGATTCGAAGTTACCAGTTCCTGGACTAAGTTAGAAATCAACTTTTCAAGTAAATTTACGGATATTGCACGAGTTACACTGTAGATATTTATATTTCTTATTATAGGGTGTGCAATACACATTTAATGCTACAGGATGCAGGAGAACCACTCTAGGATTATTTGGACAAACTTGCATACCTGGTAATTATAGTAAAAATCTGTTTTAATACATTCCATGCGTAAATCTGGGTTTCTGACGTTGTGTGCAGCACTTTTTATAGAAAAAAAATATCTTTTACATACGAAAGTGGGACCATTATTGTCGCAAACCTTTACGAGCAAAAAGTGGACACCTTCTTTCTTATACCTTTCAAAATTTACATCAGTATTCATTAAAATAGTTTAGTCTCACTCTCTGTATATTTACTGATGACCATCCCAATATATCTATAAAAAGTAACTTAATGTAACGTTATGGTCTGTTGGTTTGATTTTTCCTTTTGCTGAAAGCAATCTTGATATCAAAACGAAAAGGGGGCTAGTACACGGGCTTCATGAGAAATGGAGCCAAGAGCACGGGCTCCACGAGAAATGAAAGATAGTGGACGGACTCCAAGAGAACGGTGGGAGGGGGCGCAATGGACGGGCTCCACGAGAAAGGAAAGCCAGTGGACGGGCTCCACGAGAAAGGAAGGCTAGTAGATGAGAATGAAACCTTAGCTCATTCTTTAGAAAATCACTTGTAGAATTATTTTTGGTTTTTTGGACAAGCTATTTGGGACATTTTAACACCGATCAATTTCCTACAACATGGTTTAAAATTCAGTCATCAAACGCTGGGAAGATCCTGACCAGTGACATTGCACGAGGGATAAGCCTAAGATCTGAGCCAGAATGCTATTGATTTTCAATAGTTTTTTGCGATAAATAAAAAAGGTTTAAAGTCTTAAATCTGTCCATAATATTCAATGGAACCCCATGCTTTGAATATTTTCTTTCATATTCGTAAAATGTTAAGACACCAAACAGTAGTCAGTAAGGAACAAATCTATTTTTAAACAAAAAAAAAAGACATTGGCTATCAGACCACTGGAACAACCAAAAGATCCTGGAAGAGTAAGCATCCCCTGCTGACCGGTCACATAGGGTCATGGAAGAGTAAGCATCCCCTGCTGACCTATCACATAGGATCATGGGAGAGTAAGCATTCCCTGCTGACCGGCCACATAGGGTCATGGAAGTGTAAGCATCACCTGCTGACCGGTCACATAGGATTATATCAGCTAGTATGACTCGTAATCACTTGGTATTACCGAAGTCATAACTGGTAGACAGTCATTATAATTAATTGTAACTGGTATTATATTGTATTATCACAATAATTAATAGGCTAGTAGGAACCGGGAGCCAGGGTGCCACCATTTTTAGGCTGATCATGGACCGACTTTGATCACGTTACGAAACGAAACAAAATTCGGGTGTGCAACCCCCACCCCACTCCTGTTAATTCTTCCTACAGTTCGTACTTCACTACTATTCTGAATATTGGCAAAATGATTTCTGTGTCCTTATAACATTCAATGGTAATGTTAAGCACTACATGTACTAGTATGTGGAAATTTAAATTGGAAAACTAACCAAAGTCCTGAAAGACCATGCAACGGCGCCATTTACCAATATTGTCGTTTGCATAAATGTAATTATAGAACATAAAGTTGCTGCTTGAAATGTGCATAATTATGAATGAAATCAATGGACTGATTGGTCTAGTACCCAGCAATATGTTTTGAGCATCTGTCACATTATTTCATATTCATATTTGAAATCTGGACCTTGCATCTGTTTTATATTTACATCCAATGACCTCAGACCCTTAAACTCTCATGTCATCCCGGAATGACCTTGACAGTGATGATTAGAATTTTAAAAATTCAGACGAGATTTTTAAAAAAGTTTTTAAAAAGGTGGAGGCAAAACATATCCTTACAATGTCCAATATTTTCATTCTTTCATGTTTTTCTTCAGCCATATGATTTTTATTTTAAAATTCTTAAATTTTTCTCGTGATGAAGTAGAATCCCAATCAAACTTCAAATTACAGGTAAGTCTCGTTTAATTTTCTAATTAACAGCTAACCTGCAATAACATTCCGCAGATTTTTTGATCGTTACAAAGACAATATGCAAATACCACGACCCATTGTCTGACGTGTTGGTCTCCCTCTTTGGATGTATTTGGCTGTAAATTGCTTGGATAAACATGACTAGGGCATTATGGCGGGTGTGACCAGTCAGCAGGGAATACTTACTCCATGGCACGTGAATACACCTGTGATTCTTAGATATGTTAGCTCCTTGCCCCCAATTATCCTCTGTGACCTTGTTACCGGGGTATATTGAATTTTAATATTTTACTTTCGTATACCGACCTGAACTGTAAACAGAATTATCCGTAGTCGCTTCAATGCCCATAATTTACATGTACAGTGCCATCGAAATGGTGCATTTATCCATTGTCTTGTAACTTAACTATATCACGTTATTACAATGTGAACTTTCTGGACGAACGACCTCTGGAAGAAACATTCCTTTGTCAAAAAAGATACCTCTAATAGTGGATAAATTGTCAAAGAGTGATTCCTCATCAATACAAGAGTAGCACGTTTTAATTCATTCCTACAGACGATGCCCAGATGGCGGGTACTACATATATAGGTGCAGGTCCAGGAAAGTTGAATGTGACTAATTACCAGTACATGAGGGGTGATATAGAGGTGAACACACAGGTCACAACAGAAGGTTGTATTCCCATTGGAGAGGTTATATCCGGAAAATATGACGGAGGTAGGTGATCTGTGATAGATGATACACAGTATTTAATACACTGTTGGTATGTTTAATTGTTAATTCTATCTTGTTCTGTTGCATATAAAATGTTTTATTTGGTATGTTTAACAATAAAGTAGTAACATTTAGGCTAGAAGTTTTCAAAGTCGAATCTTAAACATTGGATTCGATCCCCAATTCCAGTTGACTTACACTCTAAGTCGAGTGGTTAAATAAAATAAAGAGTTCAAACTCATTAATACAGAAACAGAATTACTAGTATAAATTAGGATACTTTACAACTTTCACCTATAAAACATAAATGTTATGCGAACAGAAGAGTAAATCTTGTACATTTGTATATAAGGTGTAATCGACTACCAATCTGGGGGAGTAGCAGGTTGTATATGGTCATGTATAACTTTACTGATCTCTTTGGGATCACATTTCTTAATATTTTATTTTAGTATTCGTTTTAATAATAGTTATATTGTTTTACAGGTAAACTTCATCAAACAGTAGGTTACTCTGGCATTACTCCAGGCATCAAGGATCCCTCAGTTTTTACGCCCCCTGCAATGTGCGCCAACTCTATGATATATCAAGCTGTAAGTCAAAGTCAAGATCTAAACAAACCACATCAAGTCACACACACACACACACACACACACACACACACACACACACACACACACACACACACACACGTCGTTTAAAGCAGTTACCTTTTCCACTTGACGAGAACCATAACGATATTCTGGTACTATCGGAAACGTGGTCAAAGTTCCACTAACTTCGGGGCCTTACTCGAGTCACCAATTATAAACAGCGAGAGAAATTTATTTCATGACATGAGACCCGTCTTTCTCAAATCTTATCGTGCTGGTACATTTATAGAAAAGCGAAAATTAAACGTAGCAAAATAAATAAATAGATAAATAAGCAAAACAAAAAACAAACAAACAAAAACACCACACAAAACAAAACACAAAAAAATGATGTCCGATATTGTTTTAAAATCCATGCCCTAACTCCATAATATAACATGTATAATACATGCCTTTATATTTCATATTCCAGAATCCCAGTGCTGATAGAAGACTAGGAGTTTTCACACTTTAAATTAACATTATTCTAACATTGTATTTATCTACTTTTAATAATAAAATACTAGCATATAGTGTATTGAATACAGAAACCATTTTCACAAGTATTTTCAATTACATCAAAAGTGTAACCAAAGTCAAAATATCTTAAGGTACATGTATGCTCTATAGGAGTTAGGGAGTATACTATGTGAAGCAGCGGCAGATTTAAACGTGTTAGGACTTTTCTACTTTACGTGACACCAAGATTAACCCATTTACATGATGACAACATCTGCCCGATGTATTACCCAAGAATTTCGACCCATGCAACGGGCCTACTCAAAGCAGTAAGGGACCATCAAAAGCATTGAAAGACTAGCCAAGGCAGTGAGGGACTACTAAAAGCAGCGAAGGACTATCAAAAGCAGTGAGGGACCACCCTAAATAGTGAGGGACTACCCAAAGCGATGAGGGAATAACCATAGCAGGAATACCCAAAAGCAGTGAGTGAAGGACCACCCAAAGCAGCGAGGAACTACTCAAAACAGTGAGCGACTACCTAAAGTAGTTAGGGACTATCCAAAAGCAGTGGGGGACCAATCAAAGCAGTGAGGGACCAACTAAGCAGTGAGGGACTACCCAAAGCATTGAGGGACAACTCAAAGCAGTGAGGGACTACCCAGTGACTACCCAAAGCATTGAGGGACAACTCAAAGCAGTGAGGGACTACCCAAAGTAGAGACGAACTACCCAAAGTAGTGAAGGACTACCCAAAAGCAGTGGGGGACCAATCAAAGCAGTGAAGGACCAACTAAGCAGTGAGGGACTACCCAAAGCATTGAGGGACAACTCAAAGCAGTGAGGGACTACCCAAAGTAGAGACGAACTACCCAAAGTAGTGAAGGACTACCCAAAAGCAGTGGGGGACCAATCAAAGCAGTGAAGGACTACCCAAAGCAGGGAGGAACAACTCAAAGCAGTGAGGGACTACCCAAGTAGTGAGGGACTACCAAAAGCGGTGATGGACTAACCATAGCAGGAATACTCAGAAGCAGTGAAGGACTACCCAAAGCAGAGAGGGCAACCCAAAAGCAATGAGGGTTACTCAAACCAATGAGGGACTACCTAAAGCAATGAGGAAATACCCAAAAGCAGTTAGGGACTACCCAAAGCGGTGAGGGAATCCTTGCGTGCTAACGTCTACCGTGAGTTTTACTGTCTCATTCAGTAATTCAAAGATATGACACCAACGAGGCAGTGGTAAGGTTTAAATCTGGAGTCTCTTGACCCAAAGCCATTGAAGCTTCAGCCGAGCTACAACTGTTCCATTTGGGGAGGGGGGAAGGTTCATCAGGTCACTAACTTGTACCAACGGAGGAGATACCAAAATAACGATAAATGGTTATGATAAATCAAATTGCTGTCGGTAATTCTCAGCAAGTTTCATACCTGGAGGTGCAACAGAAATTAGATATTGTGGCCAATTAAGCCCAACTGTCCCTTTTTAAATTGCAATGAAGCAAAAGACATCGGTGTTAAATTGCTCTTAAGTAGTCAGTAATATTGGACATAGAGATTTCATCGTTTTATCTTTAGTATTCTAGTATGAGAGTAAAACTCAAGATAGCCAATACGATGTTCTATTGAATAACTACTGCCTGTATGTTTATTCGCTTTGCTGATTCTTACTGTACATCACACCAAGATCATTGAACCTACTAGTATAACGCGACAGCCTGATGCAATATACACAGTGATTTACACCTTTGCAACACACCCATCCGAAGCAGTGAGGGATCTTTTACGTGCAACGTGTTCCGTAACACACAATGCTTTATACTGTCTCACCCACAAACAGGACACCGATGATGTACATGCTGGACTTGAATCCTGGACCTCTGAGTCTAGATAGGCACCTACTTGACTGTACTATGACTGCTCCTGTATGTTTGGATAAGAGAGTCCTCGTATGATCAACAATAAAGTGATTGAGGTAATCGTGTAACCTGCACTGGACCAATCACTTATGATGAAAATCAAAAGGTGTAAGAAGTTATTCTTTGATTTAATTAGGATTTGTATAATCACGTAACAAAACAAATGCGAGAGGAACAATGTTTTACAACCTTTGATAATAAATATATATGTAAATTTGTACATTTCTGTGACCAAAATGAATACAAAACAAAAAATATTTTCATAAATGATTATGCTCAATGTCATGAAAAGAATTCAATTTTGTATTACCGACACCATAACAATTTCACAATAATTTAGATGATTTTAGTATATAATGAATACATTGGCAATGAGAGCAAAATGTAGCAGTAATCCATCTGAAATACTATTAATCATGTAAACACAAATATAAAGTCAGAACAATAAAATCCCCATGACAACTTCTAACGTACACCATAAATAGAGAGAGATCATAACAGATCAATATTGTGTTTCTTGATATTGTTTATAAATGCTGTATTTAATGTTTATTCTAATATTTTCTTTTCATTGTGTAAAGATTTAATCAACATTCTTGACATATACCTATAAATCAGGAGGAATTTACATGCAAATTTTGACTGAAGTTCTGACAATACGTCATGGTTATGTATAATATAGAAAAGCATACACTCTCACAACAGTTGCCTCATCACAATACCTACTAGGTAAATGTTTAATATGGATAGGAAAATGTTCACAACTTCAATTCACTACTAAATATATTTTTCATAAAGCACTAATGAAATAATATTGCTTATAATATCTGTATTTTTTCAAGAATGAAGCAAACTACAGCATCAAAAAATATGTTGGAATGACCCTAAGTTGTCATTATAATGAAGAGGCTCTTGATTATTAAAGCATGCATGAAGTACATTACCAACTATATCATCTGTACAATTCTACTTTTGATTTATAAATAATTCATTATATGGCTGCCATTTTTGTTTTAATGTAAAAATGGTAACATCTATTCTGATGCATTCTGTTTGTAACACGCATCCAGAATGGTTAAAATTTTAGAAAATTGCAAGAGGATTCACAGTTCGCTGCAGTTTTCGCTATGACGTCACATGCTCCTTGGAAATGTCATTGACGATGTCTTTCAAAACTACTGTGTGTAAATCTTTCCAGGTCAAAACATTAGAATAGGGCTACCATCCTAATATTTACAAAAACTGACAGGGCATCGGTGATTCCTCTGTCAGAAATATCCATTTCCCCGTTTGGCTAACGCCTCAACGTGAAACTCAATTTCTGACAGGAGATTCACAAATACCCTGACGGGTTTTTTTAAATACTAGCATGGTAACCCCTGATTATGAAAAAGTTGTGTTCATGAAAAACAAATTTTAACAAGAAAAACATTTCATCTATATATGTCAAAATTCCTAAACCATAGTAGGCAGAAGAGACCATTTACTATAAACCCACCCTAATAATTTTAAATGAAACAAACAGACATCAATGCATTCAGTCAAATAATGTGGATTGTTAAAGTCATTAAGTTTAAAATATTGAAAGTGGGTATAACGAAGTAAAGTTTGTAAATGCAAACATAAAATAAGTGAATCAAATTACATACAAACATTTTCACTTCTGTGATCCCACACACTACAACTTTGTTTAAATTTCCTTAAAGTTGCATTAGCTGTCAAAATTGGTATAACAAGAATGTTATGTTTCATTTAATTATACTACATCGAAAGTCAACTCTTTTGACGACATTGACACGTTTTTATAAACCCGGAAAAATTGGGAAATGTCCGTTACATTCACCATTTACACAACATTTGACACGTATGTAGATCGGGTCAGAAATTCACGTGATAAAAACAATGTACTAAAGTGTGTCGCTAAGTTTATCTTCGTAAAAACATGTTTTATCTAGCTTTGTAAACTCAAAGATATATAGGCATATACTAAATGCACAGAGGAAAAGAAAAAATGGCATTAGTAATACTGTCAATAGTAATTTGGCTATATACAACGAATATTTTAAAGCTTTATGTCACATTAGTAGTCCCACATGGTTTGATCGAAGGGCCCCAAAAAGGGACTCTTAAAACAATTTCTTTTTAAAGAATTTTACAAAATGCATTTACGTTTCTTTCATGTTCACTTTACACATTATTCTCAACAGTTAATTTTAAGAGATTACCTTACCTAATGACAGTAAATATCGGACCACTTTCATAATACAAACACGCAAGTAATCAATACAATAGAATGTCAAGGCCTCGTGCTGACGTGGTATTGAAAAATGTAAACATTAAAGACTCATGCGAAGTATTTTGTGTAAATTGACAACTCTCCCCCATTCCCATCGCTCTAGTGCAACTTCTATGTTGTTCTTGTTCTAAAAATGTTTCGTCACAGACTTTTATCATCCCTGATGTTATCGAATTCTGTTTTTAATCGAGGACGTCTCATCTCCGATAGCTTTGTTTAAGTCACCAGTGTTGTTGTTATTAGTGAAAGTTTCCTAATCTCGCGTTAGTTGGCCTGGTCATTGATACACTGAGCATGCCAGGTGAAGAAAAAATTACCGACTTTGTGTGGGTAGGTCGTAATTATTTAATTACATTTTAATAATTTTTTCCATTACTAACCGAACTTATATAACATTTTAATTTCGTATAAAGGCTTAACTTCAGGAGAGAGTCCAGGGTTAAAAGTTACAGCTTTCGTTTTTAATACAGAAAATGACAGCTAGTGCAACTTTAAAATCAAATATTTTCAACATAAATAAAATCAACACAATGCTTTCTCAATATAATACATGTACTCTTTTCCTGTACTCTTCTTGCACAGAAAAAAAAACCATTTTCATGCTTAAAACTTTAGGATTCAAAGTAGCACATACAATAGAAGGTACATGAAAAATGCTTCGATTTAATATAAGCTATCATTATTACAGATAATAAAACAATATATGTTACCCACATTAATCCCATCGTGTATATCATGATATTATTTAATACAATTTGTAAGTGACATTAGTGTATTCCAATCTACTGACTTATGCATTAAAAACTGTCAGAAGACAACAGAGCTAGCCGACTTAGTAACATCTAAAACAAAAACTTTTATCACTTTTCCCTACCTTTTTGAAACAACAAAATGCAGTCACTGGTCAGTCATATTGACAGAGATATGATATTTTCATCTTCACACAAAATTTACCTTGTTTCGCTACAGAAATTCTACATTGCACTTTGTAAAGCAATACCTCGTAAAATAAAAAAATTCATTCTGCTAATTCATAAAAACTTTGCACTTTTTCACATGAGATTCTGACTGCAGAAATATGATATGAATTAGTTTGAGCTATGCCTCATATGCAAGTATTATGCATTATTTTGCACAAGAACAAATACAGGTGTGGTATACATTACAACACTTTGAACACAGCAATTTGGTGGAATCAACAACAGAAACAAAATTAACGAGTATTATAGTGGATTAATTGATACCGGTATTGATTCTTCTTACTTATAATTCAAATGATAATTTAAAACCAAATATCAATGAAAATGCATAAATGAATTTCCACTCTGCATTACACATTGTAAAACCAGTATAATAAAACAAGCTTGATTAGCAATCAAAATACTCAACTGAATGAAATAGAAATAAAAATTAAGTACTTTTCTAAGAAAACAAAACAAAATTCTTAACATTTACTTCATGTTTTTCTTCAACATAAAAGCACAAGCATAAATTAAACAATTTGAAATACCAGTACAGAATTTATATACCCATGAGTTTACAATGGATTATTAGGTGTTCCATGCACCCGAAATCTGTAAAGACATGTGAAGATCGAGTTACCATGGTTTTTCAGAATCCGGAGCTCAACTAACTTAAAACTTCCAACATCTTGTTTCTGAAAATAAAGAAATCTCATTGAAAGATACACGTACTGAGGTCTATGTGGAAAGGTACATGTACTGAGGTCTATGTGGAAAGGTTTCTTATTCTGAGGTCTATGTGGAAAAATTCATGTAATGTGGTTTATGTAGAAAGGTACATGTACTGGGGTCTATGTGGAATGGTTCATGTGCTGAGGTCTATGCAGACACTGTTTTTTTTTTTTTTATTTATTTCAAAGGTGCCTGTACCTTTAGATTTGGGAATTTTTTGTCTAGTTTGAATAATGCTAAAAATCAATGTTTGAGAAAAATTTAGACAAATTTTGGGAAAAATCAACTAAATTTCTATTGGAAAGCAGGGCTCGCGCTGCCCTCCACCATTTTCACCATTGGCAAAAGAAGTTCAGAATCAGCGAAAGAAATTATGAATTGACGAAAGCCAATTTTTCCCTGTTTTTAATTTTCTCTTGTATTGAATTGATACAAGTTAAGGCTGAACGTAAAAGTCACTGGCGCGTGAAGTCTTTTGTCCGAGTGCTGTAGTCAAATAGCGGTTGATGACTTAATTGGTTGATTGGATTAATCCCCGCTAGATAACTTTAACACCTCGTTGAGAAGGTGTCAAGGTAGGTACACACGTTTATTATGTTTATTAATTAATGAGTTTTTATAACGATTATCCGTGATCATAAGTACATGTGTATGCTATTTCGATTGGACTAAGTTTAAAAGAACACGTTTTAATTATAAGAAACTACAATTAATCATTTGTTTCTTATTAGTTTGTAATTTCCGATTAGAATATGACAATGAAATATTTCATTATTCTTTAAGCAACCAAGAACTTGATAACATACATGTAGTTAAACGAAATTTTGAATTGACCGACGATCGGTCTAGTAAATCTCAAACTTTCTGCTCTTTAGCTTTAAAGTAAAAAATACCAAATCGAAATCAAAATCTTTTATAAAGGATAATGTCTCTGTTTAGAAATCAAATTCAGTAAAAAATTCTAGCTGGTGTTTCAATCGCTGATAGTAAAGAATGACTCGGTTTTTGGCCTTATGTTTTGCGACGTGTGTATCAAAGCTTGTGTCAAAAATTCATTTAACGATGACTGCAATGTGATAAACAAGAGGCCCAAGTGGGCCTATATCGCTCACCTGAGTACCTAGATTATCAGTCATGCATGAAGGAAGAATTCATTTATTTTTGCATTAATGTGACTAAGTCAACACAGATGTGGAAAATATGTCAAATTTCATTTCAGGCTAGAATAAAAAACAACACTTTTTTGCACATCCATTCAGGTGATTTTGATATTAAGCATTTCCTTTGTCTCTGCAAGAAGTCATTCAGGGCAACAAGTTAGTCATTTTCTTTAGGTGGGGCCTTTTGTTGACTGATTTCAAGTCTGGGTCATGAACAACAATTCTTTCAAATATTGTCCAGATCTAACTTAAAATTGCCTAATTTCATATGTTGAGTGTTGAGAAACATCTAAAAACTTATTTAGATGTGTAAAGAAATGAAAAAAAAATTTTGACCACAGCTGGATTTGAACCGCTACTCTCCATATTTCAATTACCAAGTGGTATATGTACTATTGTGAGAACTGCTTTTTAGACATGGTGGCATTATCTGTTAACCAATTTGGATGAAATTTACCAAATTGATAGAGGACTTTTAGTACTTCATGTATTCCATGTTTCATTAAAATCTTTCATGTGGTATAACAGCAGAAGTGAAAAATGTGATTGAATCGTTCCTATACACCCTCATTTGGAAGTCATAGAAAATCCAAAAATTGAGATATTGACAAAATTCTTTCAAAGTAACAATCCTTACCATAATTATGATCACAATAGTCCATAAGAAATCATCATTATCAATTAACTAGGAAATATGACACTTTTTTCTGCATTGAATCACCAAGTCCAAAGAAATGTCGAAAAAAATTCTAAAATTTGATTTTGGAAGGTAACCAAAATGACAATACATCTTCACTCATCCCTCTAGATCATTTCTATGCATTCTGTTTGTCTCTGTATACAGCCCGTATGAAAAAGAATATTGTTAAACGAGGGAACTCTTTTGTGACCTACTCTTGACTATGGTGGCGCCACCTGTAAAGAGGTCTGGACGAAAACAACAGAATTTGAAGAGGATCATAAGTGACTTATTTCTACCAAGATTTATTAAAACCCTTGAACAGTTTTGTAGAAAAAGTTGAAAATGTGAAAAATGGCCAAAACACCCCTCCCCCCCCCCCCTTTTTTTTTGGAAGTCTTAAACGTAAAATTCCTAATTTCGTATGTTGAGTGTTGAAACATCTAAAAACTTATTTAGATGTGTAAAAAAAAAAAAAAAATTTTTGACCACAGCTGGATTTGAACCGCTACTCTCCATATTTCAATTACCAAGTGGTATATGTACCATTGTGAGACCTACTTTTAGACATGGTGGCATTATCTGTTAACCAATTTGGATGATCCGCACAAAAAACAAAACCTTTGAAAAGGACTATGAGTACTTGCATCCTACCCAGTTTTATCACAATCCTTCAAGTTGTTCTGTAGATCAAGTTGAAGATATGAAAAATTGTCCCCCCCCCCCCCCCTTTTCTTGGAAGTCTTAAAAAATTCATAAAAAATTCAAAAATCGAGATATTGAAAAAATTCCTTCGCACCAGCATTCCTTACCATAGAAATGATTAAATGAAACCAAATGAATGCATCAATGTTTACTAAAAGAAAATAATAACTCTTTAATGCATTAAAATAACAAAGTCCAAAATAAAAATGAAAAAAACGTCAAAAATTTGATTTCGGAATGGAACCAAAAATATCAACACTTCTTCCCATATGCCTCTAAATTATTCCTATGCAGTCGGTTTGTCGCTGTATGCACCCGATCTGAATAAGAAGTTTGTCAAAGGAGGGTACCCTCTGTGACCTACTTTTGTCTGTGGTGGTGCCACCTGTTCATGGATCCTGACAAAGATGACCACATTTGTCGGGGACCTTGAGTATTTGATGCATGCCAAGTTTCATTGAATTCCAGCGGGTGGTTCCGAAGAAAAAGTTCAAACTGTGAAATGTTTACACCAATTATCCCACCCCCCTTTTTCTTGAAAGTCTTAAAAAATTCATAAAAAATCCAAAACATAAAATATTGAAAAATTTTCTTTGCAGTAGTATTTCTTACCTTCAAAATGATCAAATTAAACCAAATTAATGCATCAATGTTTACTAAAAGAAAAAAATACCTCTTTTCTGCATTAAAACTACCAAGTACAAAAAAACGTCAAAAAAACGTCAAAAATTTGATTTCGGAACGGAACCAAAAATAACAACACTTCTTCACACATCCCTCTAGATCATTCCTATGCATTCGGTTTGTCTCTGTATGCCCCCGGTCTGAAGAAGAAGTTTGTCAAAGGAGGGTACCCTCTTTGACCTACTTTTGCCTGTGGTGGCGCCACCTGTTGATGAATCCGGACGAAAAACAACAAAAACAAAACACTTGTAGGGGACCATGAGTACTACATGCTTATCAAGTTTCATCAAATTCTGTTCAGTGGTTCTGGAGAAGAAGTCGAAAATGTGAAAAGTTAACGACGGACGACGGACGGTGATTGATCACAATAGCTCACTTGAGCCTTTGGCTCAGGTGAGCTAAAAAGGACAACATAGACAATTATGAGAACCGTAAAGGTATATAAAACGATATTAACATTTTACGTATACTCACATATAAAATAAAATATTTCGTAACTGTATGCAAGCGCAGTGAATCGCTTTAGTCTATCAGCAGTATATTTGTAGTCCTGTCTATTTTTGAACATAGAATTTATGTATACTTTAAATTAAATGATTGGAACTTATTTTTTAATGGTTTTGGCTCATATATTTCAGCTGGTAACAGCCATACTGTAACCGTGATGAAACTATGAGAGGGTTCTAACATGGACGTAGCCTGCGTGAATGCAGTGTCTAAGAGTAGACTGCAGTGGGTTCTTGTGAAAAATAGAAGAATTATGGTTCCAAAGTACTAGGTAGTGACTGACAGTGTCCCACAGTTCATTTTGACACAAGTGCCAATGTTTGTTTATTTTGTGAGAGAATCATTCTGCTAGTACATCACTGTGCTTATTTTGATAATTTTTACATTTAGCAATATTTTAACTGTCCATTGTGTAATAATATAATTAGTGACAATAAATATATGAAAACAAAGAAAAGTGTTCTGCATTTATTAAACAGCTGTAAATAGGTAACTTAAGCTGAGAAAGACATTGTGCCCCTGCGATATATCTTTCATGAGAAAAGTGGCTACACATTTTTTCAAGCCAGTGTGAGCCCTGGGAAAGGGTCCTTATTACAGACCTGATTTGAAGAAAAAATAAAAACAACACTGGTGGAAAGGTTCATGTACTGAGGGTTTGTGTGGAAAGGTTCATGTACTAAGGTCTATGTGGAGAGGTAAATGTACTGAGGTCTATGTGAAAAGGGTCATGTACTGAGGTCTGTGTGGGAAGGTATATGTACTGAGGTCTATGTGTAAAGGTGCATGTAATGTGGTCTATGTGGAAAGCTTCATGTACTGACGTCTGCATGTAAAGGTTCATGAGCTGAGGTATGTGTTCAAAGGTACATGTACTGTGGTCTATGTAGAAAGGTACATGTATTGAGGCCTATGTAGATAGGTACATATACTGAGATCTATGTGGAAGGTACATGAATTGAGTAGTACATGGAATAGCATATTTATAAATTATCTGCTGCTCACTGCCACGATGTGAATGTTTCCTTCATATATCTATAGATAGTATATTTTCAAAACAACAAAAATCATAAATATATTTATACTTGGCATTTTATAAGCTGGGGCTTTAGATTCTCTGCCCCCCCCCCCCCCCTCCCCCCTCTTTTTACATGCAAACTATCAAATATATACATGTCTCTTCCTAAACTATCTAAACGAAAAATCATCGCAAGATATACCAGGAGGAGATCACTTACCTGAACTTTAAAAAACTGTAATGGTTCACCATCTTTGTTGTATGTGTAATTCCCTAAATTTGTTCCTATGGTATCCTGCTCACTTGACAAACCCTGAAAAGAAAATAAAAAAAATCTTAAAAATTGCTTTAATTCATTCTTTTATGCATTGTTGTGTGCATACTGTTAGTCATGGAAAAAAAATCTGTGCAGCACAAAGTCCTGGTCAATATTGAGACCAACCCCCTATATAACCCAGAATCCAGGAAATTCCAACCTGCAACTTTCTATTGGAGTAAAAGTCTTAAACCATTTCATTACAAACTGCTTGAATTAGAAATACGAATTTATAGAATGATACTTACAAGCACCATGAAATCTTTGGGTGCACTGTCAATTTTACCATTGGGAGCTAGCGACTTTGGAATATGTTCCATAGAGAAACCTGTAGGCATAATCATGGTAGACAACTCTATCACAAGATAACCTCTGTCCCCTTGGAAGGCCCAACATGACCCTGGGTGAACTTCAGGCTGAAAAAGGTATTTGAAAATGGAGTTTTTATTAATAAAAATACTAAATAATAAGGGCAAGGATGATAAATAACAAGATTCAGTGGAAGTAGTCTTATAATATATGACCTCGACCTTCTTTATATTTTGTCGATAGGTCGTGGTCATATGGCTATGCATACATTACTGTTGACGCAGGTTCCCACACGCAGCGAGAATTCTTTCTTAACATGAGATATCAGAAGACAACATAGCTCGCCGATGGCAACCAATTTTAAATAGCAAAAGTCAATATTCCAGGTCAATGTCAAAACATAAAAAATTCTGATACATGATAAAAGATGTTGCCATACGGAATACACTATCTCTTATGTTCATAAGTTATGACCAAGGTTAAAGTTTTTTAAAAGTAGATTAAACTTCAAGGTCAAAATCACAAGGTCAAAAATTTTGGTATCCAAGAGAAGATCTTGGCACAAGAAATACACATGAAATTTTAAAGCCCTGTCTCTAATGCTATGAGTTATGATCCTGGTTAAAGGTTTTATCTACAGACACCAGGGGTATGACGATGGCTCTCCAGACATTCGTCTGGTGAGCTAAAAAGCAGTTTTAATTTTCATTCTAGGATTTATGTTTTTCAAAATTCCTGATGTTAGCAGAAACTTTGTGATTCCTATTGCGTATGCTCAATACTAACCTGGATGACTGTTCGAGGTGAGTTGGACACATACCACAGTGGTATACCCATAATGCTGTACTGAGCTGTCTTTTTGTGATAGGTTTCAGAACATCGTGTACTAATGACACTACCACCTGAAATGAAAATTTAACATCCACTGTAAAACATTAGGTAAACGATGACCTTGCACAATCACAAAATCATCTCTCTCATGGTGTATTATTCCATTAGTTGTATGAAAACTTTAAAGTGATAGAATTATTCAAGACAAAACAACTGCAAAAGGTATCATTTTGACTATATTGTTTGAAGTAAGATCTTTAATTATGAAGATCCAATTGTCATATACAACTGACTAAACAAAGTTTTGCTTTCAAAAAATCTCAGATCTACAATGAGAGCATTTTTTCTGATGTATTAGAAATAAATGAAAAAAAATGTTTTGTGAAGTCTGTGTTGTAGCTTTAATCAGATCTTTTTTAATACCTGCTGATTCTAAAGCAAAGTCAGGTAATCCAATCTTATCAGCATTAAACTTGGTGAGTGCTTCATCAACTATTTTCCTCACAACCTAAAAGGCAAAATATCAACTTCCTTAATTTCCCAAAAGTAACTTCTGCATCACAAATGAACTCTACTTCGATAAATCATCATGAAACTTGAGGGATCAAAAGCTGGAAAATTGATTCAACTTTTCATATATTAGTAATAACATGTACCACTATCAATGAAGACTTCTGAAATATGCTGACTCACCATCTCAGATATACCACTGCCTCCACTAGAATCTGAAATGAACACTTCAGTCCCCCCATGTTTTTTCACTTCCTCCATGATCTGACTGGTCAGATCTGCAGCAAAGGTGTGTAATCTGTCATCCAAGTCCTTCCTACTGACATAGTGACCATGTAGCCATGCTGCAAATGCATCCTGTTCCTTGTTCCCAGAGCTCTGACTCATCATTACCTAAAACACAGTAACTTCCTTAACAAATTTCTAAATGGGTTGGTTATTCTAGAGGGAAAATTCTTAAAGGGGCATTTGCGGTAGATTCTACCGACCTAGTGAAGGCGTGGTTATCTCTTGTAATCAGTGACAGTGATAGATATCGTGCTTCTATTAATAGTCACTTCCACTCTTAGAATGACCACGATGTAAATTGTAAACATAAACTGTATATACGGTCAAATTTTTCGAGTTTTACGTCCAATTGCATCACAATATTCATCTCTCGTTCTTTTCATTTTTCTGCATATGTTATCTGGTCTATCACCATGAGGATATTGAAAAGAAATAAAACAAACATAGAATATATACTGATGGTTGTTTATTCTAATCATAGAATTTTCCTTTCAAGTAAATTATCCATACTTGGGAGACAAGAAATGGGACGTTCGAAATTTAGTATACTTACGTGCACCTGTTATATTATATACTAATTCAGATTGAATCTTTTGAAAATATGTGACAATGTCATGGATACTGCAGTAGCGTGCTAATTGGAAAATATAAATCTTTTTTCATGCAGTTATTTCTGATAAATAAACATTTCGTGACTTTCATCTCGATTTCCTGATTTACCGGTTTAGTCCCTTTCGAGAAAATATAGGACCATTAGTATTTGAACATCTGAATGATCAAAGATGAGTTTTAAAATAATACCATTATAAAAGTCGCCACCCCCTTTCTGACTTCATCCCGCGCTTACGTACTGCATCATTTGACTATGTCTGAGAGAAAAGAGATCTTGTTTGCTCTGACCGAAGAACAATTTTCTGTTATATGCGAATTCATTAATTTCAATAACTGGGATCTTAGTGCATCTTTGTATTCGCAATGAATGCTCAAGGACTCCAAATGAAAGTTCTACAGTATCGGTACCTGAAGAATTTACAGTTGGTACCATAATAGCAGACCCTAACAGTAATAATCAGCAGTATGATATTTGCAATGATAACGAGAATCGTGACAATGGAAATAATGACCATGAACCAGTAAATGGGAATGTGATTGACCATAGTGTCTGTGAATTCTGTTTTTGTAATCCATGCGTAACATTGCACAGACAGTCGTGGTTTGGGAATGGTGCTCCACCTCATTCACTCAACGCGGGCATTAGAAAAACAAAGTACCAAAAATTCTGGTCACTAATTTCACACTCAGGTGGTTGGATTCATCCACAGTATATTGTAAAGAAGATGCATGTCCTCCGGAAATTCCAACCCCATGGCCTCATAGAAGTTTACATACTGAGAGAAATAATGCCTGACTGTGTACTGGGACTTGTTAGGGATCTGTATCCTACCCCAGATAGCAGGGAATACATGGGGCATCGATGGGCATGATAAATATCTATTAAATATTCTGTAAATACTGTGACAAATGTGAAAAATGCATACATAATGTGTTGTAAGCAAATTAGAAATGGAATAATGCAATAAATAATTTCTCGCATTCAAAGCAACTCGGAGTATAAATCATAGATGTTCTAGCAAGTTTTGTTATTTCATATTTCTTTGAACAAGCATGTGCTTTTGTTTTGTTTACATTCTTGTTCTGACCCTAGCAAGGTCAGATTTGCCATAAGCTGGAGGTGGTCTAGTTTGAATTTCGTTCGCTTAGATTGTTCAGTATGTAATTTCACTAAAATCAAAGATTTAATTTGAACAATATTTTGGTACATTAGAAATGAAACCAGAATGAACACCCATGACAAATTTCAAGGTTTACAAAAATTCTAGATTTCTTGATAAAAAGAATTTTCTTCTTGTCAGATAAACGTGCACAGAAAACGGTGATTTTCAAATATTTTCCACGCCCACTTCTATTTATACTTATGGCCCCCCTTTAAAACATAAAAATATGCATAGTAATTTCAAATAGTAATTCAAATAATACATGTTATTCAATAGCTTTCCTAAAAAAGGATTAATTTTAAAGATGTGAGAAAAAGGTAGTTTATATGGATGGTGACATATAAAGACTATACTCAAAAATATGGAAGCAATAAGCTGTGTTTGTGAAACACTAATGTACCTGGCAGCACCAAAGTCCAAAAAGTCATTTTTAGCGTGAAGGTCATCAACCTTGGTGTCATTTAAAAGGGCTTCATTAGTTGAATACACATGTGAAATATGAAGTATCTATCCCTCACGGTTCAAAAGTTATGGCCAAGGTTAAAGTTGACAACAGACAGACAAACAGACAGGATAAAAACAATTTGCCCCCAATCTATCGATCCAGAGACATAAAAATTCTGAATGAATTAGTAGGTATACAGTTGATACAATCTGGTACAAGAAACACCTACTTGTCCTAGAATCCGATTGACTTTATCATGGATCAGTGTGTTGTAATAACTCTCATTTTTACAACAATTTTTCATCTGCAAGTCCAGGGTTTGTTGAGACAGCTCTACCGTTTGAAGCTGTGACCTCATCACTGACAGATCTTCCTGTAGTTGACCAATTAAAACAGCTGATCTTTCTGTTGAGTCTTGTCCATTACTGAAATGAGAAAACTAACCTTTGACCCACTGACCTCCAAATCATTAGGGTACAATCTTGACACACACTGAATCTGTGTATGAAGTACCACATCAGTAGGTTACACACTCTTCCCTGGCAGCCATCTTTGTTTACTGCCCTACACTGTAATCTCTACAGTGTGCTCTAAGCTGATTCAGCAGCAGTTGATGCTGTAGCCAGAAATAATGAGAGGCAGTATATAAACTGCTATAATTCTTCTGATTTTTAGTTAACTTACCAAAATTTTACAGTATTTTCATGATATGCCATAATATAATATGTAGTAATTTGAGTGAAAAAGATGATAATTATATGATTATTTTATGAATAATATTCACTGTTATCTTAGAAAAACATGTATCAATTCTAATAACATAACTAGAGCTGTCCTAATGGGATAAATAACCCCCTGTGGCAACAAAGTTGAAACATGCAATAATTCATCTCCTCAAGATACATCACTAGTATATGTGTAATGGATGTCCCACTTGTACCTTTTGAGACACTTCTTCATCAAACAGATGGACGGACGGAAAGGGTGATTCCCATGTACCACCCAAACATGGTGTGCTTCAACTGTTCAATCAAATTTAAGTTCTTTTCTAAATTTTTCTTGGCACACTCTTTACATGTTCTCTTTTTATCAAATTCAGTTGGCCACTGAAGAAGTCCCTGAGTTTGACGGAAACTTATTCCTTTCCTTTTCAGTTTACCCCAAAAGCCTCTTGGGAGTTGATTAGCTAGATTCATTCGGAATTCTAGCTGATTTCTTTCCCTTGCACATCCACTTTTAGTCTTCAGTGTATGGTTTGGAAATTCTCTAATAAGGCATTAGAACAAAAACAATGAACCATAAAGAATATTTCCACCACTTCAGAACTTTCCTGTTAATATTACAGTGGACCACAGTTGATAACTCTGTCCACTCCATTCATAAATTGAGTATAGATCTTCATTACACTTGAACATGACACATTAATAATTCTACTGTCCTTCTGCTTTCTTTGGACTTTAGTGACTTCCAGTGAGTTGCATTAGTTGAAAGCAGATTTAATTCTCTTGTCAAGCCAGACAGTGACCACCAGATGTCTGTTCTGCCTTGTATGACATGACCTTGCTTTTTGTATCTAGTTTATAACTTGAGGAATTCCTTTACGATACGTTCACACAGTGCCACAAGCGTATATTTTGTTTACTAACAAATCACTGAAAGATTGCACAGACATGAAGTAGTTATCACAACCTCCAAATCTCGAGTTCACAGTCTTGACTGATGGGAGTCTGTGTGTGAAGTTTCCCAGCCATAAGTATAAAAGGATTTAAGTTACTCTTAAGACACTATATACACTAATGTACAGACAGACGGACAGACACAGTGTTTCCTATTTACCCCTTCCCCCAAAAACTATGTATGCAATTGGTATTAGAAATTTTATATAAATCATTTTTAATTCAAGTATACTTCATGTAGTAACATTGTAATTAATCCAATGAGTCCTATAATACCTACTTATGTCAAAGGTGAACACTCCATTCCTTTTTTCAGTTTTGAAATTCTCATGTCAAAATTAACATGTTACTTACACATTCATATTGTTCAACTCTCTTTCAAGTTTTGCTTCGATGTCCTACAAACAAAACATTTTTCACATCATAAAAAGTCTTATACACATAGATGAAAAGTCAACATAAAGCAGACAGCATTCAGTTTTCACTAAAGAGAGTATCATTTCTGCAAAAGTTATACTATCAACCTTTTTCAGTCAGTGTGCACAAAAAAAGGTACCAGGTAATAAAAAATACTAGGAAAAATGTTCTTTTTTGTTTCTTATTTGACATCATATCCAGATTATATAACTTACATGGCAATGGCCTAATGCATGACACAGAAACTTACTTATACAATAGACCCATCAGAGGGCCTCAGTCTCAACAGAAAGACAGGACAACTACAAGTTTCCACTGGAACAGGAAGCTGGGAATTTTCAGTCATAAGCCAAGCACCTTACTGACTATGATTGTTGAGGATAGACAAATAGATTTGATAATAACATTTGGTAATCTGATAACAGTGATCCTTCATCATACTGATAGCTCTTTTGAAGTTAAAAGTGAATTCATGTTGTAAGTTAGCTAATAAAGCATACACATTTCATTTTTAACATGTCAAACTCAAGGAAGCATGAGTATGAGTCCGAATTGATGTGAGCTGAACTTTAATGACACTTCAGTATGACTAAAATTGGGAGTTATCCAAATGGGGATCAACCATAGTTAAAATAGAAAATTTTGATTATGGAATATATAGCAAACTGTACAAATGTAGTAAATAAGAAAATAATGGAAACAGCTCAGAACAAAATTTTATACTCACAGAGATATTTTTGATCAAACTGCTTTGTAATGCTTCGAGTTTCAGATTCTGATCTTGTGAAAACTGCATCTATGTGAATTAATTAAAAAGATAAACTGCAAGCTGAACTTGAAATTAAAGTTCACTAAACAAGTGCCAAGATCACATAATTTACCAAAATTTAAATTTAGGATTCATACATTACAACAAGAGCAATGCCTAGCATGGCATAATATGCCTGTAGCTTAGTTTGAAAGGATGAAATCTGAAAGTATGGAAACAATCCCCCTTTGCCAACAATTCTGTGAAATATTATTAAAATCTGTCCACTCTGACCTCGACCTTGCAGATATAACCTTGGTTCAAGGTCGAAACACACCCTTGGATCCTGAGTAATGATTCTGTGAAATAATATCCAAATCCATGATAGGGGTAGAGTTAATGCCAAGACAAAGATTTACCAATCATATGCATTCTGACCTTGACCTTGCAAATATGACCTTTGAGTCAGGCCATGACACATCCTTGGGTCCTGGGCAACAATTCCGTGAAATATTATTTAAATCCATGCGAAGTGTAAAAATTTAAGGCCTAGACAAGAATCTGACATAAGTCCCAGCTTAAACAGTATGGCATGTATCGTTCTAACAAGGTACGGGCAGACCAACAGACCCACAAGGCCATACCAGAATACGTTTAAGACTGGTGTATTAAAAGAGCAGTAAGAAATTATGTAAAACAAGAAATTTACATATTAATGAATATTACTCAACACTGCTCAAGGTTGTAGTTGTAATAAAGATAAATAATAATTATCAGAAATTTCTTACAAAGAGAAGCTCTTGTTGATTTTTATCTTCTTGATGAGTTTGTTTTAAATTTGTCAATTCTTGTGCAAGAATACCCCGAACTATTTTCTCCACATCTGCTGTTCCTAAACCTTCCGACTCTTGCTTCTGCAGATGTATGACTATCCTTTTTACTTCTTCTTGCAAGTTGAGTGATGTAAGGCCGTTAACCTTTTATAAAGATGAAACAAATTGTACTAACAAGACATCTTTAATGGGATGAGCACGCTCTTAACAGAACATGTTATATTTGTATTTAAGACAACACACCAACTGGAATCAAGCCTTTGACCATCTGGTCAACTAAGATTCAACTATATTTTACTTGGTGACAGGCACAAGATTTAATTCTGTACCATCAAATATAATTAATGTCTCAATTTTTAGTCAACCTTTCATTTTTGATGTGATAAACTATTAAATGCAGAATATTACATAGATGCAAATTTTCTTTGTCCTTTGTTGTTGCCAAGATTACTACCATGCCCCATGTAACTGCACCAATTAAATAGGCAGTAACTTATAAAAGTAAACTATTTTTCAATTTTACTAATTTTGAGTGTAAATGATTTTGTTAGTGTATCCCATCCACTACTTGCACCCGACATTAGTAACATTACACCCATTACCTGAGTATCACTTTTTATACCCATTTCAACATGCACACAAAACATTAATGAGAACATTTGCGTTATTACACAATTTCCAAAACCATAGTTTCCAAACACTATCGAGAAATGTATTAAGTACACAGCTGTTATTTATGATGCAGTAAGGAAGAAAGGCATTTACAATTGCAATTTATCCTGAAGTACTAGAAGTACTTACAGCTGTTATTTATAATGCAGTAAGTAATAAGAGTTATTCATAAGTGTTAAATATAATGTAAACATTACAGATGTACTTAAAGTTGTTACTTTTAATGTAGTAAGTAATTTATAAGTGTTAAATATAATGTAAAACATTACAGATGTACTTAAAGTTGTTACTTTTAATGTAGTAAGTAATAAATGTACTTACAGCTGTTATTTTGGGCACTTGGAAATATGATATATCAAATACATTTCTAAATAAGTCTCCAGATAAATATGGTACAACTGAAACAAAATACAGTGTAATTAAAAAAGAATAATAATAACAGATCCAGTCTATCAGTTTGTTCAGTGTAAGACAACTTTGCAATAAGTTGTCACATTTGGGAATCAGTGCAACTCAGAAAAATAACCGCAAATACTAGTTATATGGTTTTTTTCACTATGTCTTTGGAGTGTTACCTATGCTTTAGCAGTGTTAATTTCATATATACAAAATTGACCGTTGAATGAGATGTACAAGAAGATCATGACTTTTGTAGGATCTAGTATATTGAATGATTTGACAGTTTGCATTTAAATGGCACAACAGAACTATTTACTTATGTGGCAGCAGCACTTGCCAAGGTGATCACTTAATAAATTTTGACCTCTGCAATGTAATTATCCATGGTTCTTTTGGACACCAGCATTTACCATGACTGGGACCTCAATTTCCAGTCTTATCTAAACAGTGACTCCTATTGGTCACTTCACCTGTATAGTGTACCTGCTCAACCAGGCTTAGTGTCAAATTCTCTGTATACTTTACCCACTAAACCAGGCTCAGTGAAAAATTCTCTATGCACTGAACATAGCTCAGTGAAATATTCTCTGTACACTTTATTCAATGAACAAAGACTCAGTGTAAAATGCATCTGTAGATTTAAGATGCCATTCACAAGGCTGACAGTATAGTTTAAATGCTGCTATAAGATAATGTTTATGTGCATATTCCACTTTATATCATTAATACAATTCAACATATATTTACTAGCAGGAAAATGAAACATCTTATGAAATTAATACTACTACATCAAACTAACAAAAAAGTAACAGAACTGGGAAGTTAATACAATTACATAAAGACTTTCATCTATATATTACCTATGATCAAAATAGTACATGTAATATACATGAGAATTAAACTACCAATAAGTTGTTCATGAAAATATTTGCAATTTTCACAGCTCTGTTAAATATGCAAAACTTACCAAAAACAAACAATAACGGTAATAACAACAGTAAGGGAAAACACAAACAGCAAAACCTGGATCTCCTGCAATATATTGAAGACACTTTAAAGTGTAACAGTCAATATGAAAACATTCAAGATTTAATTATAATTGCAAAAACATATACACATACATGTATATTAATGTATTGTACTTCAATGAAGAAATAGTATTTTGAGAGTGAGATAAGCCCCAAAGCATATCTATAGGTAGAACCATTGAATTAATTATGAAAGTAGATTTTCCACCTCTTAAGGCTAAGAGTAAGAGTCAAACTGGTATCACAAAGTCCAGTATTTCATTACAACATTAAATGTAACTAAACACCATTATTTATAGTTTTGTCACGACCAGATTCAAGAGTGAAATACTTCTAAATGAACTATAGTACAAATTAAGAGTAGATGTTGATAAGCATGATGAATGGAAAATGTTCTCCCATTTATGATACAGATAACAAACAGAATGTAAATCTAATTTTTGGATATATTAAATTCTATACCTGTAAGCATAGTTAAGCAAAATGAAAAGCAGATCAACATATACCCTTACCTGAACATGATCCAAGACTCCATTAAAACCATTTGCATGATAATGTGAGTAAATGAGGAATAAAGCCACGAAGCTGCAGACAGTATTGATGATGTGAAGGACTGGAGTAATGAGGTCCATAGCACAAAGTACATAGTAGATATAATATAGGCAAGACTGTTGGTAGCAGTAGATAAAACTGGGTGTGCTATATACTGCCACAAGGGTTGACCGACATAATGCCACACCGGTTGACCAGTATACCGCCATACTGGTTCTCCAATGCTATTCCACACTGGTTCAACAACAGGACGAGTTGAAGAGACAACGGTTTCTAAAATAAAGATGTTTCAAACACTATTCAGCAAACCTGATTTTCAACAGACAGATATACATTAAGAAAGGTAAAAATGCACTTTTGATTTTCAAATGCTTACACTTAGCTCTTCAACTTCAACAAAATTTTGTTAATCCTTTTTTCAACATTAAGATCTTTACATATCTATTTCTAAGATATCTACATGTACCTTTAGGATATATATATAGGTACAAAGAAGTCGGTGAACATTTTAACATTAAAGACTGCTAAACAGATATGTGTACATACCATATATGGTGGTAATGACAGTAGTTGTGACTGTGGTAACCAGTGCTGATGACGAATCATCAGTCATATCAGATGACCTCGACCTTCTGTCATTGGTATATGTTGACATTGAACTTGATGAATATTTATCTTAAAGATAGATGTAAACTTTTAATTCAAATTAAAAGCACTTTTTAAGAAGATTTTATATGATAATTTTTATCAAATTACTTCAATGCATAGAAACAGACACAATTTTACTTATTAACTTGATTAATGAGATCTTTCAAAACTTCTTTAAAAGCAGAATGAATACAACAAGATACAGCATAAGTCCCTTTCACTTTCTGGTGAGTTAAAATACCAATAAACCTTATCATTCAAATATATAAAACTTATGAAAATAAGTTGAATCCAAAAATTCTATCTATCTTACCTTTATACTGTGAATCTGAATCTGATTCTACTCCTGTTTAAAATAATATATAATAATTCATACGTAATATCTAATAAATTTAATGGTGCAACACAATTCTATCTTATAATACAGATTTTTCTTTCATTTTCTGATTAATATCTGGTCAGAAATTGACTTACAATGAATTTAAGTACAGTGTACAAGTATAGAATAATTTACCTGAATATTCTGACTCAGCTGGCTCCAAACCTATGTCAAAATAAATCATAATATAAATTTTACCTTCATTTCGTTTTGAAGAAAATTGTACTAACTTTATGTTTTCAGGGAAAGAAGCACAGTTTTATCTCTTTATATTAAGTGTGATTTAATCTAAGTTGAGTGTTGGATTTGGTGTAGTGGTTAAAAATTTAAATGTACTGGGTTAGCAAAAAAGCAATACGGGATCAACCTCTAGCTCACTCCCAATCCATGTTACTGACTACAAAATCATTGAAAGAGATGTAAAACACTAACAAATAAAACCAGTACAACTTATATCGTTAACTTATATGCTCATTTATTATACTGTTAAGGTTTTAAATGCATAACTCTGTAAATGATACATGTATTAAAAGGTTAGTAAGAAACATAATGATATATACCAAATCCATGTCTGATAAATCGGCCATTTTTGTCTTTAGTCTCCCTATTTTCAATCATTCCTTTCTCCACAAACTCCTCCATCAAATCCTTCCTGATGTTAACAGACCTGGATGACCTTGAGGATGCCTGCGTCCCTAACCTGACATCAGTATTGCTGGATGAACTTGAAGAAACCTGAGACCTTGACCTGACATCACTGAGTACACCCTGTGACCTGCGATCTTTATATGATGCTTGTTTTGATACTAATCTTTCCTTGTGACTGCTTGAAGTAGCTGGTATTGACCTTCTCTTACGAGTCATGAATTTTTCTTTGATAGACCGTTCACTTGTTAAACTGGTTCCAGACCTTAGGTGTAATCCATCTTCAATAACTACAATACAGTATTAGAAATATATTAATTATTATTACTATTAGTAATTAACAGAACAATTTCAATGTCTTATAAAATGCATCTTTCTAAACACATTTTTAGAGGCAAAATATCCTATGTCACATATAATAAGAGAAAAGAAAGTACAAAAACGTCAACCATGTTGTATTTTCCTGTATGATAGTCAATAAAAATATCAGCTGCCCTCAATGAACTTTCACTGAATAGAAATTTGAAAACTTGGCTTATTTACTTCCACAAAGAGGAATATGTTGTCTAACATCTACATAAAACACCACTGTGATATTACTTCAGATAAGGTTACATAAACAATGTACAAATCATGTCCATTTCAGTAGCACCCTATAATGCATCCAGCATCATTAGAATAATACCATGTTCTTAACTAATCAGAACTGTGTTTATACTTCATCTAGCGAGTATGATACATTGACCACACTTCCCCAGTAACCCATTATATCTATCATCATTGAAATCTATGCATTTAACATTGAATAAAAACTTCTTTTACATTGCAAAGGAGGAAAATTAGGTCATATGTGATGGGATAATGTCATCTCCATCCAAAAGTGATGCATCTTATAAAACATTCAAGGGGAAGGAATCTTATGTAGTCATAAAAATAAAAGAAAAATAACACCTGGAATCCAGGACACTTTACACTACCAAACCTCTCTACTTTATTTTTCTATTCCAAAACACTTAACATAACCATATTTACCTGTTTTGTCTCTATATCCATACTCTTCATCACTATCATAGGCTGAGTAATTCTGTGTCACCCTCCTTGCCTGTACCACCCTTCTTCCTGCCTCTTCCTCCTCTTCGTCATCACTAATGTACAAGTCTCCCTCCTCCATCGTGCCTCCTTTACCACCTCTCAAATTCCGCCTCGCCATGTTCGGGATCTGATACGTTGAACTGTTTGCTTTTCGTCGGTAACTGGGACTGAAAATATGTGGGAGTTCAAAAGCAAGTTTGCCGCCTCATCGATTCGGTTACCAAAAAATTAAAAGATGTTTTAAAATAGATGTCATCCTACACAGCGTGACGCTTGTGCACTCCACGAAATTAAACTCACATGTAATCCCCCAAGTTAAAAAGGTGTTCCGAAATTACCACGTTCCATTGACGTGTTTATAACCATAACTAAACTTCTCTTGCATAGCGAAGTTTATGGCATACGAAAGCAACGTCGTATATTTTACACACTTACCTGAACCAGAAAATCTGAATGAATATACTATATCTCAACAGTATGAATGTTTCTCTACATACATCTAATGTTATTTACACAACATCACTGCACAGGAAAAAGATCATCGAAACGCCTTCAGCCCTAAGTATCACTAGCATGTAGAGAATACCACCATACATGTATGTTAAATTTATGTTCAGGAAATATTCTCAAAGACGCCTTTCAAAGCTCTGATCCAATCTTCCTTGTGGTGTGCACGCTTGCACTTATAAACCTCTACGAACCAGTTGGACATGACCGTGAAATAACTCTGATTTATTTATATATAGTGATCTAGCAATTGGCTAGCCAAGGAGAACGATTCCATACTGTAAGTTGTTTTTGTAGTACACCGAGTTAATTCAATCTGTTACTGCAGAATAGAGGGTCGAGTCTGTGGTGCGTACAGTATAGAAACAATATAAACTACAGTGAATACGTGAAAGAATCAATGATGCGTTTCCACAATATTATTTTTACTTACCTACGGGAATATGTGTAATCCGTTTTGTTCATCCTATAAAATGAAATAGCATACATCAATATGCAGTAGAGTGAACAAGTACTTAGTACAATGTATATGAAATAAACCTAGGTATGAGCATCCCCCAAGGCCACGGTCAATCCATACCAGGATATCACAGTATAGTCTATCAAATCTTTATTGTGATTGGGTGGACATAAGATAGCTTATTAAGTCCCATCCAATAGCCCGTAACTTAACAATTGTTACAAGTTTGACCAATGGAAAGTCGGGACAAAGCATAGAATAATATTTACATTGCAATGAAATAACACTAACTCTAACGACCATACAGTTTTATAGCCAACATGTGTACATATAATGTCATGTGAATTATTCCGTAGATCATCACACCGTTAGAAACGTCATCAAGTTCTAATTCATTTATTTGTTTTGTATAATAAATATTCATCTAATCAAAGACAAATTATCAATATTTGTCATGCTTGTATCTTTTTTTCTGAATAAGTTAACTTTAGTACTGAAATGAAGAAGAAAGTATGTGGGAAGACACTATGCATTTTACATCTAGATGTTTACATCAAAACCTCTGAATACCGAAAAAGTCCATTTCTCTAGTCCGAAGCTTCGTTTATATTTTTCTCCTGGTGTATCGTATTCTAGAAAGACAGTCTGTTTCTTGTTTTAGTTCATGTGACACCTAGATTATTTCATGTGCAAGGTGACAGAATCTGCCAGACACATCAGAAATGTAGACCCAGGCAACGGAGCGACTCTAATGACGAATCTTTTCCGCGACAATGACTACCATAATACGGGACCTCGGGTTTTACTGTTTCATCCGAAAAAAAAACGAGACATCGACGAGACGCCCGGGAATTGGGGGGGGGGGGGGGGGGGGGGGGGGGGGGGGGGGGCTCTCGTGACCTCTCGGCCCTGAGCAAAGCACGCGACCGACTGGACTACGCCGATTACATTGTAATAGAGAAGAGGAATTCAACCGATTGTCACAATTAAACGATATAATGTGCAATGCAGTATCATGCAACTGTTGTCTTTCTATCAAATTTCTTCGAATTACTCACATCCGTCACATCTCCACATTAATTACAATCCAGCAATTTTGTCGTTCTAATAATAGAATCCAATCTGATTATTCGTCGCACAATATCGTAAAGGAGAATTATTTATCAATGCTAATCCATTCCCAGAGACTGGGACGTAATGACCCATGGTCATGAGAATGTCAGTTTGCCCTGTCAATAAACACATGATGTATATACTGATGTCCGTCAGTCCATAAATGCTAGACATCTGTTATTTGCATTTATATACTCATTTACAATCAGAATACAGTACTATGATGCATATTTTATAATCATCAAAGGGTAAGTTAGGTCCTATTTGCAAGCAATTTAATGGATTGTCGTTTTATGTCTCAATATCTAAAGGCAAAATATGTTGACGATGAGAGAAGGAGTTTGATGCGTCTTTACATGGACACAAACTGCGTGTCTAGCCAGATTTTGTATCAAAAGTAAACTTAATGTAAAATAGGAAAGTGACTGGTGGTAGGTCACTGTGACACTCATAACAATTTCCAACGAAGTACATTCATGGACGTCTGGAAAATAGAAGTGACACCTCTATCTGTTTAGCCAGACATACCCGATACGAATACCCAAAACATAGCAAACTCCCTAGAAAGTAAAAATATGGTGCACGGAGAATAGAAAACCCCATACGTCATCATTATCCTGTGTAAAACAAGAGACCAGAATGAGCCTTTATCGCTCAAATAAGCACACTGAGCACATGAGAAAATTAGAAAGTATCAGAATATTCTCTAAAGAAAGCATCTTATTCAGAAATTTTATTTCAAAACTGAACTAAAATCAACATCAAATCATTCTAAACCATTCATTACATATGAAAATCAAAGAAAATACCTGTAAAATTGCCAAAATAAAAAATAAGAAGGAAAAAAAAACAGTCTGAAAGACAGAAAAAAAAGATAAAACTTGATTTCGGAATGGAACCAAAAATTACAAGGTTTATTAAGACACCATTTTAGATCACTCTAATATCTCCAGTTTGTTTATTTTTACAGTCAGTCTGAAGAAAAATGTCAATAGAGGGTACCCCCTGGGCCATATGTTGACCCACCCTGGATCCATCCCTTAACCAAACAGTAACAAAATTTGTAAGGGATCTTGAATACTTCATCATTACCAAGTTTGATAAATATCCCTCAAACAGTTCCGAAGAAGTCGAAAGTAATTAATAGTTTACGCCGTATAAATAGGCCATACAAACGGTAATCCCAATAGCACACCTGAACGACACTTGGGCCATCGGCTCAGGTGGGCTAATATGAGAAACTAAAGCAATACACAATCTTCCGAGTTAATTAAAATTTGCAAACAACAAATTCTGATCTGTTTTCAGAATTCAAGACTGTTGAGACTGTACATCTATTTGCACATGACCCAATCTTAAATGACCCGAAAACAACATGTATATTCAGTAATGAAATAACTCGTTTAAATACCTTAAGCTAACCCCTTTCTTTACATTCCACAGCTGAAAGAAATACCATTGTACAATAATATAAATACCCCGGTATCCCCGATAAGAAATGTTATTTTCTCGCTTTAAATTGTCCTTAACATGTTATCAGCGACATCCCTCACATGTAGCACCCTTGGTTTGACTCTGTTTCTTTCCGCCTCCAGAAGACTCAGCATTACGGAAAAATCAACTATTGCTCACTGTAATCGAGATGAACTGCCATGAAAACTCGTAAGCTTCAAGCAAATGACAAGAGTTCGATATCAAATTATCTTCATGAATCTGTTTCATAAATCGTCGTTCATACCATACTTTACTATCATAGAAATGCAATGTCTTTTCGTTAAATAAGTCATAATGTTATCTGAGCAAAGTTATTTTGGACGCCATCGCAATAAGGATAGTTGTTCAGGTGTCATTTCTTAACTTAGACCGGCGGAATGATTATTAATCGCATAATACTTTCAACGTATTTAATAGTCTAGTGCTAACAATGAGATTCTGTCGACGTTAAAGGTGAACCAGCATAGATTACTTGTACTCAGACTGTGTAACGTAGATTACATACATGTAGCTCTTGTATGATAAAATAAGTGTGTAACGGTATCAAATCACTATACTATTACTAATAAACTGCACCAATAATTACTACTACAACAACTATTACTACTACTACTAACATGTACAGCGACACAAATTTCCGCCAAGTCAGATCGGGGGTCGAACCCACATTTGAACGAAGCCAGTTTCACTGCAATACTGTGTTACACAGATACACAAGCAATCTATTCGGTCTTTGTGTTATACAGAGTTACTTCCCATTTGGGACGGTATCTGACGTAAAACACTTATGACGTCATCACATTCTATGGAAACTGATCTAAAACTCAGGGAAATGATAGTCCACAAATGACGTTTTCAAAGGAATTTGATGACGTCATAATTGTTTTACGTCAGATACCGTCCCAAATGGGAAGTAACTCTGTATAACGAAAAGATTCAATATCACTACTACAGCAACACTTTGGTCTCCTCGGCACCACAGAGCAGTATTACTATCACTGCAACACTTATTCCTATCCGGCCACAGAGGTACTGTCACTATCAATGAAACACTTGGTCTACTCGGTCACACAGGCACTATCACAACCACTGTAACACTTCAACCTACCCGGCTACACAGGCACTATCATAACCACAGTTACACTTTAACCTACCCGGCTACACAGGCACAATCGCGACCACGGTTACACTTTAACCTACCTGGCCACACAGGCACTATCAAAACTACTGTAACACTTTAACTTGCCCTGCCATGCAGGCACTATCACTGTTACCCTTAAACTACCCGGCCACACGAGCACTATCACCTCCACTGTTACACTTTTGCCTACACGGCTATACAGGCAGTATCACAATCACTGTTACACTTTAACCTACCCGGCCACACAGGCACAATCACTCTCAGTGGAACACTTTTGTCTACACGGCCACAAAGGCACTGTCATTACCGGTCACACAAACCCACTCGGCCAGATGCATTTTCATTGTATTTTTATGTATACTTTAAAACTTTGCTCATGCAGTATAACAATCTAAATCTAGTACGTCACCCAGTCGAGGGTTACGCGTTTGTCGTATCCAAGTCTCACATTATTTTTCTACTATTGATATATGCACTGTAACAAATATACAGAGGGGCAGGCTTGGTGTAGTGGTTAAGCTCTTGGCTTGCGGCGCCGACGATCCGCGTTTGATTCCCGGGTTGCGCCACTATGTTTAAGAGTTTGGTAACCTCCTGCTTCCATGTCGCGATATAACCCAAATATTGTTGAAAGCGACGTAAAACCACAATCAACCAACCAACCAACAAATACATAGCTAGAATGAGTTCTGCTCACCCTGAGAAATACTCATGATGAAGGAAGTCTGTTGAAGTAGAATGTAGAGTCCTATCGTACTGATACCGAGGCTTGGTCTTTCTCTGGAATCTGTGAAAACCAAAACATTGAATTTTCATTATAAATCTCATATATGTCGGTTAAATGGTTGTCTTATAATGCATTAAGAATGCATCTAACGAAGAATATCATTATATCGTTACAACACTGAATTTTTTTCATTCATGGCGTATGTAAATTTACGATATATGTGGAAAAGTTTGTGATTTGTGAAATCTTAGCACCCTGTACATATTCAAATCAATATATTCTGGCACGATAGTAAGTTCACTGGGATTTACGTTGCTTTCAAATACACCGCGGCATGGAAACAAGGACATCCATCTTCTAAACATTGTGACATAATCCAAGTAGAAACTGCTTATCATTGTCTTAGTAAATCTATCCCTCGATACATATGAGCTATCACGAATCCAAAATATTTTATCAACTGAAAAGGTCAAACGACGACGATACATGTTGAAGTGCAACTGTATATTTCGAGTTTTGCAAATAAATTGCTGGGTAAACACAACAGTAACTTCGGGTGATTGAAAAATCTATCCGGTAGCCACAGTTACATAAAAAAAATTAATACATGTATAGACCAACTTGTTCAGGTCAAATCAGTGTTTTTTTGTACTCGAATTTGAAAATACATATACTACGACACGTGTAATATTAATCCTACGTGTATTTCGGTTCAGGTCAAGAATAAACCCCTAGAAATATGTTTTTACTTCCTTGGATATTCTATCTAGGTTAGAACCCATTTCTAGGATTAAGGATTCCTGAGATATATATCAGTGTGAGACAACTGTTAACTAAAGCACTGGATCGGCCTTGCAAACTAGGTTCTTTTAAAATATTTTCCTATAGAAGTACAATCGATACTCGGAGCACAGCAGATGGTGTTTGAGTAACTCTTGTATGTGTGGATACTGGAATGATGGAAAGCAGAGTACAATGTACATGTTGATATCTAACTGTCGACTGCCTCGTATAATTCAGCCGTTTAGTAGGATGGGAGAGATTTGAATGGGGTAACCACACAGTGGCACGTGACGTCGGATCTTGGAACGCCGGGGAGAGTCACATTTACTAAAGTATGAAATAAAACAAAGCATATTACCGTTAATCGTCTTAGTGTACCTTATAGCAGAAACACTCAAAAATACATATCTGGCAAAATAATCGTCCTTTATTGTTTTGCGAATAATACCACGCCTTGAGTTTCATTCATCCTATATTCGTTTCCTTCACGTCTCTCGCCACAGGTACAACAAACTTAAGAAAATAAGTATGTGTATAATATGATCGTTTATTATGTGAGTGAGGTCAGGGGAGATAATGCACCCTGAATGCCTAGTTATGTCCTGGTTACGTGGACTGGTCTGTTTACATGTCAGCAGGGCCTCGGGGGTAGATCTTACGTTAATATGTACCAGGTCGTTAATTACACATCTATGTGTTGTAAAGTAGAACGAAGGTGTACAGTTACACGGTAACTGCCTCGTTTTCTTTCACATGCTGAATCTGATACCTTTTGCTTTGGAGAAAAAAAGAGGAAGGTGCCGGCATACTTTCATACGGTGCAACATTTAATTAGGCCTACCCTGATATTTTATGGCTGGTTTTAAGAGTCGTTATAAACAATTCATTTCAATACTTCTTAAGAATTACCAATAAACATGTGAAATCAGAAAAGCTATGTAAACATACATAAACATGTGTACGATAACAAGCTGGATAGGGATAGATAGTAATGTAATAGATGTCACTTTACATCAGATAAGTGGGCGTGCCATGCTACAAACACTCCACGTGTATGCTTCAAATGTCTGAATACAGAAGAAGGTATCGGATTACATGTTGCTGAATTTCCACCAATACTTACAGTTTTGGCCATTTAATTTTCATTATGGGTCACAAAGGTTAGAGGCGCCGTGACATGTAAATTCCTCCAAACTACTGTACTATAGGATCGTGCACAAAATGATGAATGGGGTTTATAAATATATCGCCATCGTATGTTACAATAATACATTCCACACTCTCATTTAATGCTTCACTTCAGTAAATTTCCGCATAATCAGAGATAACAGAAGCTTTGGAGTGTTAGACGCTCACACCGCTCTATTTATTGATTATCAAAACGTATGCGAAAGAAAACAGAGCCTTCTGATTGGTTGTTATTTTTAGATGAGAATTGTAAATACAAGCACATGGCCCACTCTTGATTATTGAACAAAGGTTTGGCATGTTGGGACTACAAAATAGAAATTAGTAGGGTAAAACATTATTAGGAAAAATAGAAATTATGTGAATAATAAAGCACTGTAACTAAAGTAACAACCACAAAATTAGCTGTTATGTATACATTACGTAGAGTTTCCAATGTTAACAACACTCAAGATTGACCAACATCATGTGACACCTGCCTGGTACGTGTTGTCAAATTGTGTGAAAGAGTATCTATACTACTGACCCACCTGAAACAGTATAATACTTTATATTTTATTTACTTTTTATGGGGATGTAACCATAAACCGTGATACTAAGGACCTGATACAATACATGAAGAAGCTCAAACGACACAGCAATTCCATTGGTGATTCATTTCTATTATAAACTATTTTTGGATACTTATCCAATCGAATGCAATAAATCATATACCAGTGGCATAAGTAGCTTAAAATTTTGTGCTTTCAAAATAAAAAAGCCAAACAGCAGGGGCTCTGAAGCCGCCATAAAGCTCCAAGTGGGTCATGGGTGAATCCCTGGTAAGAGTTGGTCAGTGAGGAGACAAAACTGCTCTAAACCTCGGTGCTTTTATTATTTTGACATTAACAAATTCCAAACATACAAAGTGAACTGTAAAATTCCACAAAAACTGTATGCATTCAAATACATTTAGATATCAATTATAGTATACCTATGTCATTCAAATTTTGTGTACTCATTTCCATTTTTGACATTGAGACAACTTTGAACTACATGTACTTGGTCTGATAAATACCACATAAAATCCTCAGTTATCCACACTATCAATGCATGGCATGTTGAATCCTATAATTACAGGGAGAATCAGTAGCAGTAGCAGTCTGATATTAAAAATTTGGACTAAAGCAAATGCATGGTCCATGGACATACAAGTATCTATAAGCTTTTTAGATACACAATCAAGTTGTATTTATACCGAAATTGTTGTGTAAATCAATTGAATGACACATAGAGCTGTTGTGACTAGATTGATGACATGTTTAAGCAGGCTCTACAGCTTTCAAAAGATATTCAGGTAAGTTCGTCAGAAGTTTGCCCTAGTGAAATTGAAATGCCTTAAAGCAATACTGAAACTCTTACCACTGGGACTTACAGTGATGATCTTTACAAAGATTCATTATTTAAAGAAATGAAATAGGAAGCCCTTTCTTTTCTTTTTGTGTGTTTATTCACTTTATATAGGTCACTTTACCTGTAGCAGTAATTTACTACTCAGTCTATTGACAAATATTCTCATTTATTCACTAAAAGTTAACTACCGGTAAATAAGTAAGAAATCTATAAATTTTTGCTTTGATGTCAATAATTTGGTCCAAATGCCCCATTCTGGAATTCACTGATATCAATTTTTCCACAATTTGTTCCAAAATGAGGTATTTTTTGGTTTATTTAGAGGGGACATAAACTTTTACCAGAAAGGTACTGTACATGTGACACTTCTCCGAGTCTCTACAAGATTAATTAATGAACTCTCAATGAGCATCTACAAGATATGATCATTATGTGAGTACAACTCTCAGGTTAAAATTCTTTATAATTTAAAATACAAATCTTAGTCTCAACATCATTTCACTGAAAGCAATTACATATCCAAGTGCCTGAATGACATTACCACTTTCTCATCCACATTGTTTGTTTCTCAGGCATTAATGAAGAAATTTAGAATTTATCATTTCTTAACTGCATAAATCAATACTGCAGTGTTATCAAGATCAAGTAACAAACTGGGTGCCAAATCACTTATATTTTTAACATCGTCAAAAACACTGAATTTGGAATGATTTGATTTGATTTCATCAAGCGCTACAACTGCATATAAGATGTCTTGATTGTACCAATATTGCAAAACTGAATGAATATATTAACAAACTGAAATAAAAGCAAGAAGCCCCAAAGGGGTCTTTATTGCTCACCATTGCCATTGCACATGTACTCTGAATGTTCTTTAACAAAAGTGCCCTTTTAAAAAATTTTACTCCAAAAATTATATCAAAGTTGAAAAAAAAACAAGATCACATCATTCTAAAACACTCATACATTATGACAAGAGCATTAGTGAAAATGATAGATGTTCCCCGAATAGCAGTTATACTTATAATACATGAAATTGATGATTCAGTTCATATACTAACAAGAGTATCAGTAAAACTTATGGATGCTCCCCTCACGACAGCTAAAATGCAGGATATTAATGACTAAATTCATATACAAAAAATAAGTAAAACTGATGGATGCTCAAAGAAGCACAACAATAATGAAGGAAATGAATGACTTAATATATTGGAAATCATTGTATTAATTGATGACAATTTCAAATCTCAATGTATCAAATGGATATCCAATTGAGTCAACTGTAGAACAACAAGTGATCACAGAATCTTAAACTAAAATGTTAATGAGTAAGTTTGACCTTGATAAAATATGAAATAAAACATTTAATCATGAACTTGACCTTTCAGAAATGACCTTAGGTGACCTTTGTCCCAAAGCACTTAACCTTGATAACATTTTGATGAAGTATCATCAAAACCTGATGAAAAGTGTAGGAGATATAAGTACTTCATGGTATTTTAAGTCATACTCATAGTTAATAAGTGACATTGACCTTTCAGAAATGACGTTGTGACCTTTGTCCAAAAGCTTTTAACTTAAATAATATTTTGGTGAAGTATGATCAAATTCTGATAAAAGGTGTAGGAGATATAAGTACTTCATGGTATTTTAAGTCATAGTTAATAAGTGACCTTGACCTTTCAGAAATGATGTTGAGTGACCTTTGTCCAAAAGCCTTTTATCTAAATTATTCTTTGGTGAAGTATGAACAAATTCTGATGAAAGGTGTAAGAGATATAAGTGCTTCATGGTATTTTTAGTCATAGTTAATAAGTGAACTTGACCTATGAGAAATGACCTTGAGTGACCTTTGTCCAAAACCCCTTAACCTAAATAACATTTTAGGGAAGTGATCAAATTCTGATGAAAGATGAGCTTGGACGGATGGACAGGCTAATGAACAAACAGATGGATAGACACAACAGCCACTATATGCTCCCACAAATTTTTACGGGGACCATAAGCATAAAGGAAACACCCAAAAATGTGCAAGACAATGCAACCCATAAAGATGTCAAAACTGAATATCAAAATGGAATCAAAAACCACAACACTTCTTAAGACACCCTTCTAAATCAAAGATGCATTCAGTTTGATGATCTATGCAGCCACTTTGGAGAAATAGATTGTTAAAAAAGGTGCCATTGGAGACCTATGTTAGTCCACCGTAGATCCACCCCTTAATGGATCTTATAAAGAATAGCTACATTTGTAGGGAACCTTGAGTACTTTATACCTACCAAGTTTGTTTTTTTTTTTCTTTTTTTTTTTAGATCCACCCCTTAATGGACCTAGTAAAGAATAGCAACATTTGTAGGGAACCTTGAGTACTTTATACATACCAAATTTGATCAAAATTGAGCAGTTTCAAAGACAGGAGAATCAGTATAATGATGGATGCTACCCAAATAAACATGTGTTCCAAACGGGCTAATTCTTTTTTAATTCCTATATCTATATATATGTGCTGATGATAAATTCTAAGCATGAAAAAAACAATCAAAGGGCAATAACTCCTAAATTATGCAAAAAGAGACTAATAGTTCATGTGCACTGCACTCCTCCTCATGGAGATCTATCTACCTATGAAGTTTCATGCTGATGCTTCTATAGATTTTGTTTTATGCTCTGGACAAAATTTAAATATGAAAAATAACAATGGGTAATAATTCCTAAATTGTGCAAATGAGAGTAATGGTTCTTGTGCATGGACATCTCCTTACTGAGATCTATCTACCTATGAAATTATTCCAGACAAAATTATGACAGACTAACAAAGCAACAATCATATACTTTCCCTTTGAGGGGCATAAAAATCAGAAGTAAAAAAGCCAGACAGAAAAAGTACAAAGAGCAATCACAGTATAGCCTTCGGTGAACTTACAGTAAGTTACAGTAATAAGTTAAAACAGAGGAAAATACAATCTTTTGAGTTGGTTAAAATTTGCAAAAACTCGCTTGAGTGATAATCTCTCACCTGAGCTATTATGTAAAGTTGAAGTTTAAATCAAATCATGTGCATTTCAAAATTTATAGTGGTCATATTTGCTGACAGTGTTTCATTCCTTATAAGTTTCAATCAAATCAGTACAACAGGACATTTGTCAAAACTCAAATGATTTTAACTCATTTATTCAAATGTGTATGTAAAGTAAAAACAAACATAACTTTAAAATGAGAATAAAAGTAAAATTAACAAAAACATGTATCTTCACTTAACATACATGATTACAAAGGTAAAGAAAGTCCCAATATTGTTCACCTGAGAAATAAAATACCATTGCACAATGATATGGAACAATGCGTGTAGATGGCCATAAGTATTTAGCCTAATTAAAACTTTTAAAACATGTAAAATTGTACAGGAATATCTTCGATTAATATCTACCAAGTTTTCTCAAATTCATTCTAGAACTAGAAGTATAATGAAGATAAAGTTAAAAATAAGAAAAATCAATAGATCAAATATATTCAAAATATTTGTGAAATGCTTTTAGTTTAAAGTAAGTCAAAAACGGATTTATGAAATATTAAATATTATTCAGACAAGAAGCCAAAACAGTGCTCAACACTTCCTCACCCATCCTTCTATACTAATGAATGGAAAATTCTCCCCCTGGATACCAGAGACTGAGAGACTATACACTTCACTATAGAAACTAGTAGTAAAAAGACCTATGCAATTAAGGTGCATGAAGTGTTTACATATTACATGTATTTGTTAAGTTTACTTTATATTAGCATGTGTTTTGTTAATGGCATATGTTACAAATATTTATTGGTGACAAAATAGTCAAGAAAATCATTAATATGTCCCAGGATATCAAAGAAATAAATATTCTATCCTTCAAAGATCTGAACATAATTTGACTCGACCAAATTTGCCAGCCCCACCGGCCTCCCCCACTTAGATTAATTAAGTGGTCGTCCCCTTACCTGCCCATTGGGCTTGTATTGAAGAGGTTTATTTTGAAGTCTAAATATTGTCAAAATAAGTCAACCTAGTCTGGCTAGTGGCAAGCTGGGCCTGCATCTGGCATTTTTGCGAGCCACTAGGCAAGTGACTTGCAAAACACTTCGAAAGAAATTGTAGAATTTAGTTTGAATTTTGTGTAATCGATACTGTACATTTCGCAGTACTGTAACTGAGTTATGTTTACGATAAATATAAGAGATAATTGATGGAATTTCACTTACACGGAAAATGATGAGATAAGTTTAGAAAGTATTCAAACAACCCGCCACCTAAACGTCAAATTAACTAGCTAGAATTTCCTCGAATAAAATTGAAAGATTTAAAACCGGCCACGATAGGACGAAAATTCCGGATTGTGACCCCCTTAATCATTCATTCATTCATTCATTCATTCATTCATTCATTCATATATTTACTTATTTCTTAATTCATTTGCTGTCCTTCATTATAAGTTTATTGTTCTTCACATTTTGATTTAAGGGTTGTTATAGCAATATCTACCTGTCTTTCTGAAAAGTGTAAACAAATAGATCTATTAAATAGCGTTACAGCCGTAGGAAGAAATTTCAAACGTTTCCATATCCCCCATTGTAAAGTCACTAAAAAAGTTCCATGATCTATTAAAATTAAAAGTGCCCTCCCCACCTCCTGGTTTCTACAGGTCTGAGTGTGATACAAATATAGATGTACATGCTTTTGGCAATGCATGAATAGTAATATGTGAATCGTGTTTCTTTATTGGCTAAATTACTTGAATTAATTGTAAAATTTATCCCCCCCCCCGGGACACTGAGGTGTCCACAACGGCGAGGCTCTCGTGAACACGTATTTCACATTAGAAAATCTCCCTTTGGTAAAATTTTACTCATGTGGTTAAGTCTGTATTATATAATGAAGAGCAGGATTTTATTATCTCAGGGCTAAGGACATGCATGTGGCCAATATATTTCATTGTGAAAATGTAAGCTTAGAGAATCTTCTTTATGCTTATGAGGTCTGACATTACATTTGTATGTTTAGCTACGAAGACCAGGGATTTATATTTACATTACTATACTGTGACATCCTTCAGAAGAATGAAACTGCAACAATGCACATGTTCGATTATGATCATAAAAACTCATAATTCCGTTTGAACTTCTCACTCGGAGTTCTAATAGCCACCAAAACGGTAAATTATAACCCGATTTCTTGGCTAGACGGGTGTGAACGCGATGCATATCATATCGATATATTCTAACATCTCGATTACACTCATTTTGGATGGTACATTGAGGCTTGGTAACACACTCAAATATTCAAATGTGTCTATGGGTTTAACTAGTTACGACAGTCGGACTGCAACGGAAGAGCTATTTTGTCCCTCTTCCGTTGCAGTCGTAACTAGGGTTTAACAGACCTCATAGTTCCAAGATAATCTCTCACCGCGGACACACACCAGTGTCCTCCTGTCTCTTGGAAGAGGCAGTAAAACCGAGGTTCCGAGTCACAGTAGGCATGTCACGTAAAAGATCTCTCCCTGCTTTGGGAAGGTTCGTTGCAAAGATATATATTTCTGTCAACGTATCCTCAAAGATAGCTTTCAACGATTAACTTCGTCACACCCAGAGACCATACAGTGGCGTAGCTAGGCTAAAGACAGTGTGTATTCGCTTAAAGTTGGATGCGACATATGAGAGCGCCGTAGGCGCGAACCTTTGTAGGGGGTTCCGGGGGCATGCCCCCTCCCCCGTGGAAGTTTTGAAGTTAAGACGATACCAGAAGGCATTTCCTGGCTTTTAGACCCTGAATAGGTTTAAAATGACCCGTAAAATTATGCTTTGTTCTGTAAAAAAAAAAACCATTTTGTCTTCAACATTTTCAGTAATTATCAGGGATGCATTGTGTTAAACCATTCCACAAGAGTATTGTGATGACGAATCTCTTAAATTCGACAGTATCAAATCCTTGTTGAATGAATTTATATGAAAGTTTGTGACACAGTTGAATCCAAAATTTTCGCGATCCTGAGTAATGAAGCAATATTATTATCATAAATTCTGCTTTATAGCGAAATCAACACTACTCAGTAGAGAAGATGTTAGAATGAGATAAAGGTATATCTTAGTAGCTGCTGTAATTTCGAGAAAAATGAGAACTGCAGGCTTTTTCACAAAGAACTGCAAGTTTTTCCTAGGTGTTCTGGGTATGGATTTCTTACGTAAATCCTTAAGTCATTTTCACAAACGTAAGGAAATTCCTTGGAGATTTACGAGTTTTTACGCGTCCTTAAAGGATTTTCCATAAGGCAGAATGTACTTACGATCTTTAGTGAAATTGATTTAAGGATTTAGTTTGTACGTGCGTAAAAGAAATTACGTATGATTCTTTGTGAAAATGCCTACTGGTGCATTAATGTGAAATAATAGTGTCATTTAAACAACAAACGGGACGCTTTCCCGCTGACAAACTAATCACCGACCCGCGCAACATCCACTTTTTTTTCAAACAAAATTACCATAATTTAATGCGTACACATATTACAGGTTTCTTTGTGCAGACAAATTGCATTTTCCGAGAGGATGAATGAGCAAATGCAAAAATAAACTTTATGGATCTACATCTGTTTACCATTATTTGACGTTTTTAATTGTCAAAATGTTCACAACTTGATGACGAGATAATGAAAAGTATACTGTGAGCATGAAATGAGAAAATACTTCAGTCAATTATTTCATTTTAATTTATTCCAGTATCAAACGTTCCGAATAAATTGTTATGCAGAATGGTCTAATTCTGTTTATGGATAGAATACAACTCGATAGAATCCAAATCCTAGTTATTATTCATTGTTGAACAGAAGAAAATGAAATAATGACTTGAGTATTTTCTCAGTTTATGGCGCCGGATCGAGGGGTCAATTGCACTCTCATTACAACGCATCTCTCGACAGAACATCTCGTCATAGCGATCTGGGAACCATCACTATGGGCCGTGTTCCTTGAACTTTCTCCTTTGCATTTCCACATACAATAAAGAAAAGTTGCACATAAATACTAGAAAGTGTACAAAACAGTATTTGCCCGCACTTCGTCCCCGGGAGATTATATCATATTCATGTGGAATGCAGAAGACAACCAAGATTATTGCAAGTGTTTATGAGTCCTCCTTTTAAGCCTTTGACTATAGCAAACAGGCCAGTCGTTATTTTAATAAAAGGTCAGTGAGAAAGTTTATAGGGCATACACTAGAAGTGCTTTGCAATTAGGCCAAAAAGTACGATCGTATCATACAATCAATAAGTATATCAACAATACTATTAAATACTCCTTGTACTTTAAAGTCATATCAAGGTGCTCAAGGTATAACATTGGTTCTCCACAATTTTGTAGATGAGAATGTAAAGAACGAATATATCACATAATTATTTTCCACACATTTAATATAAATATCACAGTCACAATACTTAATAGCACCAACAACAAAGAAGCACTTAATTTGATTAATAAAGTGCAATTATATTTAGTGTTCATAGTTGTTTTCCAAATGAATATATTGAATGCAATATGAGATCCAGACTGAGTTTTTATGGTAGGTCTCTATGTAAAATTTAACATCAAATCCATTTCCAATGACTGGCATAAATTGCTAATTATGGATATCTACTGACTAGCTGTTTGTAACATCTGACTGACAAAAACTATCTTTTCTCTAGGTTTTCCTACAGATTTTCCTAGATTTGTTTCCAAGGCATCTATCTTCTCCCAGTCAGAGAATGAAACAACCTGCATTCCTACAAAAAGATGAAGAAAATATCTACCAAATCACATTGCAAGTTAAAATGAAAAACAAGAACAAATATATTTACATTGTATGTATGTGTACTTTCTATGGAACTAGTGACACAAATATTTCTTTACAGTATAAAAGATTTCATAAGATATTTGTGACCCCAATGGTTTCATTTTTCCTATAAATATGCAGAATGATAGGACTAAGGAGGGGTCAAAGTTCAAAGCTAAACAGTGGGACCCTTCAAAACTTTGCTAGTTTTCTGGTTAGGAATTTTTGTTATATTATTTTTTAAAGACTTCCAAGGCATCTTATGTTCATTACATATACATTAAAACAAGAGCTCGCTGGAGGCAACCAGATTTAAATGGTAAAGTGTTTTTGTAAGTATGTCAGTCTTCAAGTTGAAGATCACAACATAGAAATTTTTATATGTAATGAAAGGTCTTGTCACAAAGAATACTTGCATGAAATATTTAAGCCCTATCCCTTACTGTCCATAGTAATGACCAAGGTTAAAGTTTTCGAAAGGTAAGTCAAACATTAAAGTCAACATCACAGGGGAAAAATTTTGGTACCCAATGAAAGGTCTTGCTTCAAGGAATGCACATGTCAAATTTTAAAGCCCTGTCTGTAATGGTTCAAAAGTTATGCTTCAGATTAAAGAATTCGTTTAAGGACTACAACAACACCATAGACATTCGTCCTGGAGACATAAAAATCACATTTATAAAAACTTCAATACAAATGTACAAAATTTTTATCACGAAAGTAGCATAATGTGTTCTAAAGAAGAAGATTCTTCAAACAAAGATCAGAGAGATGGACAAAAAAAAATGCACATGGTGAACCCTGAGTATTGCAGTGTTTCAAAGGCACATAAAGAGAACCACAGATTGAATCACCTTTCTGTGTCAGTTTATCCATGATGGCTTCTTTTCCCAGTTTACCATCAGCCTGGAGTATACCATCCTCTATATCTTTCAACACCATTTTGCCTGTATCAAACCCATCGGTCATTGTATTGAGAATAACTCCCACAGGGCCTCGACTTGCCCAGCCACTGCAGTATAAACCTGAAAAGAAAGTATTTTGTTTATAGAATAATATAGAAAGTGATATCAAGTAACAGCTAGCATTACCTTGGAGTGGATTTTATTCAGAATATAAATATTAGATATCAACTAATAGTAAAACTTGTGGATTGGAAACTGCTTGGTCATAAAGTGGCAGAGTGTGTCTGGCATTCCATTTCATTTGATGGTCAAACATGTATGGTAAAAACACATGAATTGAATAGGAGATGCTATATTTCTCCTTAATCATATGGATCCTAAGATGTTGAAGATAGTCTGGTGAATATTTTCAAGATTTTCTAATTCAAGGTCTAGTCCAAGGTAAAGGTAACCAGATGAAAGCTCTGGTCACAATGAATCTACAAGTGAAATCACTATCTCTAATACATGTATCTTAAAAGAAAAGCTCAGGTAAAAGTTTTTCAAAAGTAGGTCAAATTCAAAGGTCAAAGTCACAAGGTTCAAATAAAAGCTGTTGACATGAGGGACCTATGTGTTATGTATCAAAACCTTACCCCTACTGGTTCAAAAGATATAACCCAAGTTATAGGTTTTGTAAAATAGGTCAAAGTTCAAGGTCAAGAGTCACAGTATCAAATGAAAGTTCTGGACATAAGGGACCTATGTCTTAAGTACCAAAGCCCTACCCCTATTGGTTTAAAAGATATAGCCCAGGTTAAAATTTTTAAAAAGTAGATCAAAGTAATAGGTCAAGGTCAAAAGTCATGATATCAAATGAAAGCTCTTGTCATAAGGAACCTATCTGTGAAGTGTCAAAGCCTTATCCTATTGGTTGAAAATATACAGCACTGGTTTAAAATTTTTTTGAAAAGTAGGTCAAAGTCAAAGGTCAAGGTCAAAAGTCATGGTATCAAATGAAAGCTCTTTTCATGCAGAATTTATATGTGATTAATCAAAGCCCTACACCTACTGGTTTAGGTTAATTTTTGTTTTTTTAAATAGGTCAAAGTACAAAATCAAAAGGTCAAAAGTCATGGTATTAAATGAAATCTCTTGTCATGAGGAATCTATATGTGAAGTATCAAAGCTCTACTACTAACAGTTCAAAAGATTAAGCCCATGTTCAAGTTTCTTATGCACGAGGACGCTGACACACAGGAGCATGACAATAGCTCTTCGGACATTTTGTCCCAGCCAGCTAAAATCAGTGTTAAAGCAAAAGTAATTCTGAGCAATGGACACATTTAGGTAATATATTTGCAAAATTACCCTATAAAGGATAGATTTGGTTGGTTGATTGGTGTTTTCCATCGCTTTCAACAATTTTTCAGTTATATCGTGACATGGAAGCAGGAGGTAACCAACATCTTAAACACAGTGGCACAACCAAGGAATCGAACTCGGATCGTCGGCACTGCAAGCCAAGTGTTTAACCACTACACCAAGCCCGCCCCTAATATAAATGATAAAATTTCTCAAAGTGTCAACAGAAAAACTATTTGATCATTATCCATCTTGGGTTTTAAACCTTGGTATAACTTTAGATTCTGTCTCCAAAAACAAGTATGATAATTTTAATTTTATCAATAAATGTCACCATAAGACTTTCATTATTTTATGAATAATAATAGAATATACTGTAATTAATAAGTCTCATATAACAACAATGGCACCTGTCTAACTCGTGTTCATGAACATTTTTTGGATTTAGCTGCAAAGAGAAATTCTGGACATCTCCAACTATCAAATTCTCGAGCTATTGTCTATTTGTCCTTTTTATTTCGAGTGTAACATCTAATTACTATAGATAGTACCAAAAGGCAAGTCTAACATCTTAAGTAAAATATCACTTGTCTGATATATTGTGTGGTACAAATTATCTCATACAACACCTTGATCATATATAGTAACTCGGTGTAAAGTTCGAAACTCAGACCTGGAAATTTTCATCACTTAACTTTCAACCAAATGTCTCTTGATCACACATTTTTAATCTAAGTGGATTCTTACTAGTGTCATTCACTATGCTATCATATACCTGACATTCCTTCTACACGACCATTAATGTTTCTGATCACACCTTTTCTGTCATCGAATGGTATAACAGGATCAATAGATAAACTTTTGTAGCCAATACTGCGTAAGACCTGACAATGAAAACAAATTATTCTAGTGTAATATAATCACAAAAATTCAAAGTGTTACCCTATGATTTTGTCCCTTAGAAATTACCCACTTTCATAAGTTTTCTCTACTGCTCTCAGATTTTGTGAAATGCAGTGATTGTAATAACAGTACACAAGGACATGTGTTTTAATATATGGATAGAAATATATACAAAATTGTACTATACCAATCCACATTCTATTTCTTCTTTTTCCGGAGTCTTCACTGCTGTTTTATGCACCAAATCATCTCCCTGATAGAAATACAAAGAGACCTGTCAAGTCTGAAACTCTACTAATGTAGTAGTCACTGAAAAGACTTTGTAAGGATCCTGTTATCATTTTTAAGTAGAGAGTTTGGTCAAACCACACAGTTGTTTGAGTGGTCTAAATTGCATGTATCACTTCTTCAGTAGTTTTTCCATCCTGAGTGGATCATTTTTAAAAAGTTTGATCAGAATTGTTACAAGATGAGGAAGAAATACCATATTTTCAACAGATATCATGTGGAGATCATTTCTGTACAGTTTCATATCAAATTGCAGAAGAAAAACAGTTTTTTAAGTTTTTCAAGACTGTCATCTGGGCAGCGAATTATACAATTCTTTTCACATACATTCATAACACATCAGGTGTAAAGAAACTTTCATAAAACAATGACAACCATTGAGGATTATGTAACACTATTTTTTTTTTTTTTTAAATATGTTTGTCAAATATCATGATAACATCATTCCTGTAAAGCTTCAGCAAAGAGTTGCTACTACAATTGAGAAAGCAACTACAGCTTCAGGATGACTGTCATGGAAGCCATACTGGATTACATAACACTATTTTCATCTCGTAAGTTCTTCAGGTATCATGGGTAAATCATTCATGTTTAGTTTCATCAGAATGGTGGCCATAATAATGGAGTGAAAGCAGCTACAAGTTTACATAGGTATATATACATGACAAGGCAAGGGACCATGCCCCTTTCCTAGACCCCATGGTCAAGTACCAGAACCAGTATCACACAAACATAACTACACCATATACATGACATATTAGACTATTGTTGAGTTCCATGATTCAGGACTTTACAGTCAGTAGGATGCAGATTTTGACTGATATTTTACCAGTAGAACAAAAAAGTACAAGAATGTCATGTGTATAAATTCTACACTCAAAGAGGCAATCTCTAAATACTTATTTCTGAGTGATATACATGTATATAAATATACATAATGTATGTGTGTGTGTGTGTGTGTGTGTGTGTGTGTGTGTGTGTGTGTGTGTGTGTGTGTTGATGTTTTCTATGAAGATAAAATTAACCAGAGTTTCATAAACGGAACTAATATTCCATTGGCCTACTGAGGACAAGTCTAACTGTTAGGCAGTGTACTTTGAAAAAATCAAGTAAGAGGATGACCTGTGATTTACCATTTTATCATGAATACCAGTACCAGCATTTTGTTTTGATCAATGACAATATATTTCATAGAACTCCAAAAAAAAGATAAGAAATAAAATTCTGATAAATATGAAAATGATTCTAATGCTTATAGATCTACCCTTACCTGAAGAATATGAGATAACCTCAGCTAGTACAGAGCAATCACCATTGGCTGATGCCAATTTGGGATAAAGACAATAAGTACAGCAAAACTAACCAGGGAAGAAACTGACCTATGTCATAAAACCATTCACTCTTTTTTACTGCTATGAAACTATGTATATTATGTAACTTCGTACATAGCACTCTATCAGTACAATATATGTAAATATTTAGTTACATGTATAACACTAAGGGTAATATACATTACAAGTATTTTTTCGATACATTACTTAAAAGTAATGAACTTGCCACAAAGAATTTCAGTATTATACCCTGTTTATGAAGATCTTCAAACAAATCCTCAAGAGGGTAGATTTCGTACACTCCAATAGTCTTATCCAATGAGATCTGAAGCCAAAGATATTTTTCTGCATATTTCAGAGGTGTCAGTGATGAGTTTTGGTTGGCTGAAGATGACCTGTGGATACACTGAGCCACTATTGCTCACTCACCTGCCGATGTATATGATGAATTCATATGGAGATACCATACCTACAGTGTGAGAACCTCAATGTGGCTTCTGAACAGCTTCACAAATCAGTGTACAGCAATAGGTGTGGCATCTTTACAACCTAACTTTTAAATTGCTGGAGGACATCCAACATGCTCAAGACAGAAATGGAGAAATATCATAAAGTGGAGCTACTGAGGCATGATGGTATCTTTTGATTTACGTCACATGACCAGTGTATATCCTCATAATCCACCTATGGCAAAAGCATTCCTCAAGAGTGAACTCTTCCTTAGCAAGGACCAGATGATCTCAGATTTGAGAAATAAAGTAAGAGAAAAGAATTCAGAAATAGAAAGACTAAAGCAGCAACTTAAGATACGAGATGAAATTATCTCTGAAAATAAAAAAGAAAGTGAAAATATAAACAGTCGAACTTCGATAATTTCAAGTGCTCAGGACCTACGAAATCACTTCGAGTTTTGGTAGGTTCGAGTTATCGAAGTTGCAGAAATTTGCGGGAAATTAGAAGGGGAAAGATCAAACCTTATTACCTTCGTACGTTTTGTACTACTGTAATACTAAAATTAGCATAAAGACAATATAATATTCTCAAACTATTTAATTCAAATGCATATCATGTCAAATATCATCTAAGTATTAAACAAAACTAACCAAAAAAAAATTACAAACGGAGATCCACTTATAAAGCCATTCTATCAGCATTGACATTTTTCAACAATGTAAGGGGCTTGGCTCAATATCTTAGATGAAGTTCATTAACGTCAATAACAGTTTGAAATTTGCAGCTTGTATAATTCAAAACAATTTTCACCATTAGCAGTTTTTTTAAACCTTTCAAAATTAAGGCACTTAAAATTAAAGTAAATCATCCATAGATAATAACGATGATACCCTGATTGTATCATTACTAACAGGGATGTATATATCTAATATAGACTAATGTGAATGAAACGTGTAACCCCATACACAAGTCCGTCAAGCTTGGACGCACACAACTGTGAAATTTTAATCGGTGTGTAAACAAGCCAATTGCATTCTATTCTGTTATTTGCTTCGAGTTTCCGATGGTAAGATGCTTCAAGTTTTCGAAGGTGAAATTAAGTAAAAATCTGTTATTGGGACTTGAAAATTACTTCGAGTTTTTGGGTGGTATTCAAGTCTCTGAAGTTTGAGTTTAGGAAAGCAAATAGCATTAAAATATTCGAAATGTTCACGGGACTGTCGGATGACTTCGAGTTTTCGACGTTCAGGTTATCGAAATTCAATTGTAGAATGTTATAAGACACCATTACTTAAAATGTTTAATGACAAAAAGAATTTGTAAGAAGACTAGAAATGACACATCTAGAGACAAAACAATCTCAAATTGAAAAGAAAATACAAAACTATCTTACTAGATGGAAAAAGAAGTACAAAACTGGCCTAGATGGAAAATGAGGTACAAAACTATCTTCAATTGAATTTGAAGTACATACAATCCTTTAGGACAAATGTAAACAAGCAATTTAAACTGGCTCCTACATTAGCCATCTGCATTTCAATTTTTAAAGATGGATTCATTTCAATTTTTAAAGATGGATTCCTAATCTTTTATAATAATCAAGTTAATGTCTTATATCACTTAGCTCTCTTTTTCAGAAGCAGCCACCAAAGCAAAAACTTCAAGATACACATACTGTTACAAAACTACATATATCACGTTACAGCACTATATAAGTACAATGTATGTAAGTATTTAGTTATATTTACAACATTGAGGGTAATGTACATTGTAAAGCTTTTTCATTTTGGTTTTTTTTTTCAATTTTTGGGGCTTTTTTTTTGGTTTTAGATTTTTATATATATAGCCAGATGAATTTTAACAGCAATGAACTTGCCACAGAGAATATCAGTATTATACCCTGTTTATGAAGTTCTTTAAACAAATCCTCAAGAGGGTAGATTTCATACACTCCAATAGTCTTATTCAATGAGATTTGAAGCCAAAAGATATTTTTCTGCATATTTCAGAGGTGTCAGTGATGAATTTTGGTTGGCTGAAGATGACCTGTGGATACACTAAGCCACCATTGCTCACTCACCTGCCGATGTATATGATGAATTCATATGGAGATACCATACCTACAGTGTGAGAACCTCAATGTGGCTTCTGAACAGCTTCACAAATCAGTGTACAGCAATAGGTGTGGCATCTTTACAACCTAACTTTTAAATTGCTGGAGGACATCCAACATGCTCAAGACAGAAATGGAGAAATATCATAAAATGGAGCTACTAAGGCATGATTGTATCTTCTGATTTACGTCACATGACCAGTGTATATCCTCATAATCCACCTATGGCAAAAGCATTCCTCAAGAGTGAACTCTTCCTTACCAAAGATCAGATGATCTCAGATTTGAAAAATAAAGTAAGAGAAAAGAATTCAGAAATAGAAAGACTAAAGCAGCAACTTAAGGAACGAAATGAAATTATCTCTGAAAACAAAAAGATATGAATAAAGTGAAACATTCAGAATGTTGCAAGACACTATTACCTAAAAGGTCTTATGGCGAGGAAAAACTGGTTGAGAACTAGAAATGACATATCTTGCAAAAAAAAAAACAATCTCAGATTGAAAAGAAAATACAAAACTATCTTACTAGATGGAAAAAGAAGTACAAAACTGACCTAGATGGATAATGAGGTACAAAACTATTTTAGATTGAATTTGAAGTACATAAAATCCTTTAAGAGAAATGTAAACAAGCAATTTAAACTGGCTCCTACATTAGCCATCTGCATTTCAATTTTTAAAGATGGATTCCTAATCTTTTATAATAATCAAGTTAATGTCTTATTTCACTTAGCTCTCTTTTTCAGAAGCAGCCACCAAAGCAAAAACTTCAAGATATACATACTGTTACAAAACTACAGCACTATATATGTACAATGTATGTAAGTATTTAGTTATATTTATAACATTGAGGGTAATGTACATTGTAAAGCTTTTTCATTTTGTTTTTTTTTTCAATTTTTGGGACTTTTTTTTTGGTTTTAGATTTTTATATATATAGCCAGATGGATTTTAACAGCAATGAATTTGCCACAGAGAATATCAGTATTATACCCTGTTTATGAAGTTCTTTAAACAAATCCTCAAGAGGGTAGATTTCATACACTCCAATAGTCTTATACAATGAGATTTGAAGCCAAAAGATATTTTTCTGCATATTTCACAGGTGTCAGTGATGAATTTTGGTTGGCTGAAGATGACCTGTGGATACACTGAGCCACCATTGCTCACTCACCTGCCGATGTATATGATGAATTCATATGGAGATACCATACCTACAGTGTGAGAACCTCAATGTGGCTTCTGAACAGCTTCACAAATCAGTGTACAGCAATAGGTGTGGCATCTTTACAACCTAGCTTTTAAATTGCTGGAGGACATCCAACATGCTCAAGACAGAAATGGAGAAATATCATAAAGTGGAGCTACTAAGGCATGATTGTATCTTCTGATTTATGTCACATGACCAGTGTATATCCTCATAATCCACCTATGGCAAAAGCATTCCTCAAGAGTGAACTCTTCCTTACCAAGGATCAGATGATCTCAGATTTGAAAAATAAAGTAAGAGAAAAGAATTCAGAAATAGAAAGACTAAAGCAGCAACTTAAGGAACGAAATGAAATTATCTCTGAAAACAAAAAGATATGAATAAAGTGAAACATTCAGAATGTTGCAAGACACTATTACCTAAAAGGTCTTATGGCGAGGAAAAACTGGTTGAGAACTAGAAATGACATACGGGTATCTTGCAAAAAAAAACAATCTCAGATTGAAAAGAAAATACAAAACTATCTTACTAGATGGAAAAAGAAGTACAAAACTGACCTAGATGGATAATGAGGTACAAAACTATTTTAGATTGAATTTGAAGTACATAAAATCCTTTAAGAGAAATGTAAACAAGCAATTTAAACTGGCTCCTACATTAGCCATCTGCATTTCAATTTTTAAAGATGGATTCCTAATCTTTTATAATAATCAAGTTAATGTCTTATATCACTTAGCTCTCTTTTTCAGAAGCAGCCACCAAAGCAAAAACTTCAAGATACACATACTGTTACAAAACTACATATATCACGTTACAGCACTATATAAGTACAATGTATGTAAGTATTTAGTTATATTTATAACATTGAGGGTAATGTACATTGTAAAGCTTTTTCATTTTGGTTTTTTTTTCAATTTTTGGGGCTTTTTTTTTGGTTTTAGATTTTTATATATATAGCCAGATGAATTTTAACAGCAATGAACTTGCCACAGAGAATATCAGTATTATACCCTGTTTATGAAGTTCTTTAAACAAATCCTCAAGAGGGTAGATTTCATACACTCCGATAGTCTTATTCAATGAGATTTGAAGCCAAAAGATATTTTTCTGCATATTTCAGAGGTGTCAGTGATGAGTTTTGGTTGGCTGAAGATGACCTGTGGATACACTAAGCCACTATTGCTCACTCACCTGCCGATGTATATGATGAATTCATATGGAGATACCATACCTACAGTGTGAGAACCTCAATGTGGCTTCTGAACAGCTTCACAAATCAGTGTACAGCAACAAGTGTGGCATCTTTACAACCTAGCTTTTAAATTGTTGGAGGACATCCAACATGTTCAAGACAGAAATGGAGAAATATCATAAAGTGGAGCTACTGAGGCATGATGGTATCTTTTGATTTACGTCACATGACCAGTGTATATCCTCATAATCCACCTATGGCAAAAGCACTCCTCAAGAGTGAACTCTTCCTCACCAAGGACCAGATGATCTCAGATTTGAGAAAAAAAGTAAGAGAAAAGAATTCAGAAATAGAAAGACTAAAGCAGTAACTTAAGGAACGAGATAAAATTATCTCCGAAAATAAAAAAGATATGAATAAAGTGAAAATATATACAGTCGAACTTTGATAACTTGAAGTGCTCGGGACCTACGAAATCACTTTGAGTTTCGGTAAGTTCGAGTTATGGAAGTTGCAGAAATTCACGTGAAATGTAAACAAGCAATTTAAACTGGCTTCTACATTAGCCATTTGCATTTCAATTTTAAAAGATGGATTCCTAATCTTTTATAATAATCAAGTTAATGTCTTATATCACTTAGCTCTCTTTTTCAGAAGCAGGAACCAAAGCAAAAACTTCAAGATAAACATACTGTTACAAAACTACATATATCACGTTACAGCACTATATAAGTACAATGTATGTAAGTATTTAGCTATATGTATAACATTGAGGAGTAATGTACATTGTAAAGCTTTTTCATTTTTCTTTTTTTTTTTTTTATTTTTGGGGGTTTTTTTTTTTTGGTTTTAGTTTTTTATATATATAGCCAGATGAATTGTAACAGCAATGAACTTGCCACAGAGAAAATCAGTATTACACCCTGTTTATGAAGTTCTTTAAACAAATCCTCAAGAGGGTAGATTTCATACACTCCAATAGTCTTATACAATGAGATTTGAAGCCAAAAGATATTTTTCTGCATACTCCAGAGGTGTCAGTGATGAGTTTTGGTTGGCTGAAGATGACCTGTGGATACACTGAGCCACCATTGCTCACTCACCTGCCGATGTATATGATGAATTCATATGGAGATACCATACCTACAGTGTGAGAACCTCAATGTGGCTTCTGAACAGCTTCACAAATCAGTGTACAGCAATAGGTGTGGCATCTTTACAACCTAACTTTTAAATTGCTGGAGGACATCCAACATGCTCAAGACAGAAATGGAGAAATATCATAAAGTGGAGCTACTGAGGCATGATGGTATCTTTTGATTTACGTCACATGACCAGTGTATATCCTCATAATCCACCTATGGCAAAAGCACTCCTCAAGAGTGAACTCTTCCTCACCAAGGACCAGATGATCTCAGATTTGAGAAAAAAAGTAAGAGAAAAGAATTCAGAAATAGAAAGACTAAAGCAGTAACTTAAGGAACGAGATAAAATTATCTCCGAAAATAAAAAAGATATGAATAAAGTGAAAATATATACAGTCGAACTTTGATAACTTGAAGTGCTCGGGACCTACGAAATCACTTTGAGTTTCGGTAAGTTCGAGTTATGGAAGTTGCAGAAATTCACGTGAAATGTAAACAAGCAATTTAAACTGGCTTCTACATTAGCCATTTGCATTTCAATTTTAAAAGATGGATTCCTAATCTTTTATAATAATCAAGTTAATGTCTTATATCACTTAGCTCTCTTTTTCAGAAGCAGGAACCAAAGCAAAAACTTCAAGATAAACATACTGTTACAAAACTACATATATCACGTTACAGCACTATATAAGTACAATGTATGTAAGTATCTATCTATATATATAACATTGAGGGTAATGTACATTGTAAAGCTTTTTCGTTTTGTTTTTTTTTGGGGGGGGGGGAGGGGTGTGTTTTTAGTTATATATATATGTATATATATACAGATGAATTTTAACAGCAATGAACTTGCCAGAGAATTTCAGTATTATACCCTGTTTATGAAGTTCTTTAAACAAATCCTCAAGAGGGTAGATTTCATACACTCCAATAGTCTTATACAATGAGATCTGAAGCCAAAAGATATTTTTCTGCATACTCCAGAGGTGTCAGTGAAGACAATCGGTTTCCTGAAGATGACCTGTCACGATACACTGAGCCACCATTGCTCACTCACCTGCCGATATATATGATGAATTGATATGGAGATACCATACCTACAGTGTGAGAACCTCAATGTGGCTTCTGAACAGCTTCACAAATCGGAGTACAGCAATAAGTGTAGCATCTTTACAACCTAACTTTTAAATTGCTGGAGGACATCCAACATGCTTAAGACAGAAATGGAGCAATATCATAAAGTGGAGCTACTGAGGCATGATTGTATCTTCTGATTTACGTCACATGACCAGTGTACATCCTCATAATCGACCTATGGCAAAAGCATTCCTCAAGAGTGAACTCTTCCTTACCAAGGACCAGATGATCTCAGATTTGAGAAATAAAGTAAGAGAAAAGAATTCAGAAATAGAAAGATTAAAGCAGCAACTTAAGGAACGAAATGAAATTATCTCTGAAAACAAAAAGATATGAATAAAGTGAAAATATATAGAATGTTATAAGACACCATTACTTAAAATGTTTAATGAAGAAAAGAATTTGTAAGAGGACTAGAAATGACACATCTAGAGACAAAACAATCTCAAATTGAAAAGAAAATACAAAACTATCTTACTAGATGGAAAAAAAAGGTACAAAACTATCTTAGATGCAAAATAAGGTGTAAAACTATCTTGAAATGAAAATGAAAGGACATCATCCTTCAGGAGAAATATAAACAAGGAATTTATTAACCTTTTGTATTTCAATTTTTAAATATAGATTTCTAATCTTTTATTATAATCAAGTTAATGTCTTATATCAAAAAGCAACAACTTCAAGATAAACGTACTGTTACGAAAATATATAGATTATGTAACTTTGTAAGTACATGTAGCACTATATGTGTACAAGGTATGTACTTATTTAGTTACATATATAACATTGATGGTGATGTACATTGTGAGTTGTTTTTCTTTTTTTGTTCTTTTTTTTGTTTGGGTAGGGGGGATGGGGGGTTATATATATATATATATATATATATATATATATATATATATATATATATAGAGAGAGAGAGAGAGAGAGAGAGAGAGAGAGAGAGAGAGATGGATTTTAAAAGCAATGGACTTGCCACAGAAAATTTAAGCAATATACCCTGCTTATGAAAATCTTCAAATAAATTTTGAAGAAGGCAGATTTCACACACTCCAACAATCTTATAAAAAGAGATCTAAAGCCAAGAGATATTTTTCTGCATATTCCAAAAAGTGTAAGTGAAGAGTATTCCTATGCTGAAGTTGACCTGTCTGAATACAGATACCGGTACACTAAGCCACTATTGCTCACTCACCTGCCGATGTATATGATGAATTCATATGGAGATACCATACCTACAGTGTGAGAACCTCAATGTGGCTTCTGAACAGCTTCACAAATCAGTGTACAGCAACAAGTGTGGCATCTTTACAACCTAACTTTTAAATTGTTGGAGGAATCCAACATGTTTAAGACAGAAATGGAGAAATATCATAAATGGGAGCTACTGAGGCATGATGGTTTCTTTCAATTTGGTCTTTACTGAATGCAGGCCAATCAAGGCCACCTGAATACCCCATATGATCTTTCATTACAAATTTACAGACTAAACTATGGCAGGAGAACCTCAATGCAGTTTCTGAGTAGCTTTAGAAATTATTGTATAACGATAGCAGTCTGGATGTTATCTTAATTAAGGAATCAAACTTGATTAAGGAGATGGAGAAGTATCATAAAGTGGAGCTACTGAGGCATGATGGTATATTTTGATTTGGTCTTTACTGAAAGCTGGCCAATGAAGACCATCTTAATATGTCATAGACCAGTGTATATCCTCATAATTGACCTATGGCAAAAGCACCCAATAAGAGTGAACTCTTCCTTACTAAGGACCAGATGATCCCAGATTTGAGAGAGAGTAAGAGAAAAGAATTCAGAACAATTCAGAAATTCAGAAAAGACTGAATCAGCAACCTAAGGAACAAGATAAAATGATCTCAAAACTATCTTACTAGATGGAAAACGAAGAACAAAACTACTTAGATGGAAAATGAGGTACAAAACTATCTTAGATTGAAAATGAAGTACATGCAATCCTTCAAGAGAAATATAAACACGTAATTCAAGGTGGCTTTTACATTAACCATTTACATTTCTATTTCACAGATTCCTAACCTTTTCCTATAATCAAGTTAATGTCTTACATCACTAAGCTTTCCTTTTCAGCAGCAGTCACCAATATAAAAACTTCAAGATGAACACCATGGTAGTTTTTGACAAAAATAGCAAGCAAGTCAATTTACCTTTATCTTACAAGGGAAAATGAGAATACAACAATAAGAACACATTACATATTTTGTACCAGTTACTGTTGCTGCTTTCTTGGAGGGGTCTTTCAACCCCATGACTGGGCTTTGTATCCCATTACAGTACAGACTGACAACAGCATAATTATATGCCATCGAGAGGATTTGTCATGAAAGCCTATTTATTATCGATGCCAATCTAAAGCAAAGAAATATTAGATTTATTCTTTACAGAAAAACAAACATTGCTTGGAGAACTGATAAAACAAAGTAAAATGAATATCTATTTAACTTTATTATCAGGCGGAAAATGTAAAATAACTTACCGGTACAAAAAAATAATGACCATAATCACCCGTGTTTAATGCTCACCCATGCATGATATTGCACCTAAAGAGGTTGGTAGAAAACGTCAAGAGAAAACTGATAGTTAAAATTGTTCCCATTTTCGTTTTACCGTTTATTGGTCTTCTGTTTTTCAATTATATGCGCATCAAAATAGCCAGATTATGCAACCTAAGAAGCCAGTGTCACCCCACAAACTTGACATAATGACTGTTAGTTTTGACAAGATATATCAATAACTGCCAAGTATATTATAAAGGTGAATAGAATAATAATATGATTTAATTTGGGATATGAGTAGGAAAGAACAATTAAACAAACTGCCCTGTGCTACATGATGATTGTAACTCTGGAAAATAGCAGTGACAGTAATTTATGAAAATAAAGGTGAAGAATTTCTTATTGCAAAATAGATACTTTTTTTTTTAGTTGTACATATAACAGCTAATAATTAACCAAGTATGGTTAATTAGATGACATTTACTGTAAATATACAGTTGTTTCTCCACTCCTGAATAGTATGACTTTGAATAATGTCTTATAATTATACACGAAAGAAACTCTTGAAGAATGTATCATCCATTTTCTTACACGGACACACAGCAAGTATTAGACAATATGACAAGTATTCATTTAACATCAATTATCTTCCTTGTCATCAAAGCATTTGCTGAAAGTTTAACAATCACATTTAGATGGACTTCTTGCTCAGATATCGATTTTACTGAGAGGGAGAGAAAAAAAAAACCCACTGGGTATATTTCATTTCCTAGGTATAATGCCCACCAACAAAGCTGGTATAATAAATTTTACAAAAGCATGTGCATTATATGATAAAAAAAAAATCTATCTATGATCAGCAGAAAAAGTGTGTGTGAAGAAAGCCCCCTATACCCTCTGAATCTTACTGTCCTGAATTATACACGGGTGATTACAGTACTTTTATTTCCTACTGGAAAGGTCCTGACTCTATTCTACTAAATATAGGTCAACTATGACAAAAGCCGATTCTTACTTGTCAGTTTTCACACTGACGTTCAGTACAATATCTGGAAAGGCGGTGATGAAAACACTAGAGAAAGCTAGTGAGTCTACTAAAAGCAAGCCAACCATGACAACTTTTTCTATAACTTAGCATAGTATCATAGTACCTGGAAAAGTAGCACAAAAAGTCCAGAAACCTGAAATGAATAGACAGCAAAAATCCCTCTCCCGTTTTACAATTAGGAGACTAAAGATTTAGATAGAAGACAAATACCTACCTCAAGAGTGTTGACATGAAATGATACAGACGACACTTTCTTGTTAATGCCATGAATTTCTGCTGGACTACGGCAGAACTTGAGCTCCCATTCTTGTTTAGCACCTGACCATGCTGCTTTGTCTTTGTCTGTAGGTTCCATACATGTCTTGTACATCAGCTCTGTAAGACGCCTCCTTGGTCGAGGTAGCTCTGGATTAATACATAAATAAATAGTAAGTTTTTTTTTTGAAAACACAGAACTTTTTCAGTCATTAAGCAAAACAGGAATTTTTTCTTCTTTTGTTTAAAACTATTTTTTAAACAAATTCACCAGGTAGTTGTCATTCATATTACTATAAATGTATTTAAACAATACATTAATAACTTCTTGTGTTAATTCTATACCTCTTCAATAGGCTCTCGTGTAACTATTTGTTCGGCCAAAATAAAATATATAACTGTTTAGGGTTACTGGGCGAAAAAATATGGGTAGGTAGGAAGGACAATTTATTTTATTTCATTTTTCTATTTTATTTTTGTTTTGCGATCAAATGAGTTTCTAATCATTAAATCAAGAGTAAAATGGTACTTATCTGTATATATATGAACAAAACAAGAGGCCCAAGTGGGCCTATATCGCTCACCTGAGTACCTAGATTATCAGTCATGCATGAAGGAAGAATTCATTTATTTTTGCATTAATGTGACTAAGTCAACACAGATGTTGAAAATATGTCAAATTTTATTTCAGGCTAGAATAAAAAACAACACTTTTTTGCACATCCATTCTGGTGATTTTGATATTAAGCATTTCCTTTGTCTCTGCAAGAAGTCATTCAGGGCAACAAGTTAGTCATTTTCTTTAGGTGGGGCCTTTTGTTAACTGATTTCAAGTCTGGGTCATGAACAACAATTGTTTCAAATATTGTCCAGATCTAACTTAAAATTGCCTAATTTCATATGTTGAGTGTTGAGAAACATCTAAAAACTTATTTAGATGTGTAAAGAAATGAAACCAAAATTTTGACCACAGCTGGATTTGAACCGCTACTCTCCATATTTCAATTACCAAGTGGTATATGTACTATTGTGAGAACTGCTTTTTAGACATGGTGGCATTATCTGTTAACCAATTTGGATGAAATTTACCAAATTGATAGAGGACTTTTAGTACTACATGTATTCCATGTTTCATTAAAATCTTTCATGTGGTATAACAGCAGAAGTGAAAAATGTGATTGAATTGTTCCTATACACCCTCATTTGGAAGTCTTAAAAAATTCATAGAAAATCCAAAAATTGAGATATTGACAAAATTCTTTCAAAGTAACAATCCTTACCATAATTATGATCACAATAGTCCATAAGAAATCATCAATATCAATTAACTAGGAAATATGACACTTTTTTCTGCATTGAATCACCAAGTCCAAAGAAATGTTGAAAAAAATTCTAAAATTTGATTTTGGAAGGGAACCATAATGACAATACATCTTCACTCATCCCTCTAGATCATTTCTATGCATTCTGTCTCTGTATACAGCCCGTATGAAAAAGAATATTGTTAAACGAGGGAACTCTTTTGTGACCTACTCTTGACTATGGTGGCGCCACCTGTAAAGAGGTCTGGACGAAAACAACAGAATTTGAAGAGGATCATAAGTGACTTATTTCTACCAAGATTTATTAAAATCCTTCAAACAGTTTTGTAGAAAAAGTTGAAAATGTGAAAAATGGCCAAACACCCCCCCCCCCTTTTTTTTTTTGGAAGTCTTAAACGTAGAATTCCTAATTTCATATGTTGAGTGTTGAGAAACATCTAAAAACTTATTTAGATGTGTAAAAAAAAAAAAAAAATTTTTTGACCACAGCTGGATTTGAACCACTACTCTCCATATTTCAATTACCAAGTGGTATATGTCCCATTGTGAGACCTACTTTTAGACATGGTGGCATTATCTGTTAACCAATTTGGATGATCCGCACAAAAAACAAAACCTTTGAAAAGGACTATGAGTACTTGCATCCTACCCAGTTTTATCACAATCCTTCAAGTTGTTCTGTAGATCAAGTTGAAGATATGAAAAATTGTCCCCCCCCCCCTTTTCTTGGAAGTCTTAAAAAATTCATAAAAAATTCATAAAAAATTCAAAAATCGAGATATTGAAAAAATTCCTTCACACCAGCATTCCTTACCATAGAAATGATTAAATGAAACCAAATGAATGCATCTATTTTTACTAAAAGAAAATAATAACTCTTTAATGCATTAAAATAACAAAGTCCAAAATAAAAATGAAAAAACGTCAAATATTTGATTTCGAAATGGAACCAAAAATATCAACACTTCTTCCCATATGCCTCTAAATCATTCCTATGCAGTCGGTTTGTCGCTGTATGCACCTGATCTGAATAAAAAGTTTGTCAAAGGAGGGTACCCTCTGTGACCTACTTTTGTCTGTGGTGGTGCCACCTATTCATGGATCCTGACAAAGATGACCACATTTGTCGGGGACCTTGAGTATTTGATGCATGCCAAGTTTCATTGAATTCCAGCATGTGGTTCCGAAGAAAAAGTTCAAACTGTGAAATGTTTACACCAATTATCCCACCCCCCTTTTTCTTGAAAGTCTTAAAAAATTCATAAAAAATCCAAAACATAAAATAATGAAAAATTTTCTTCGCAGTAGTATTTCTTACCATCAAAATGATCAAATTAAACCAAATTAATGCATCAATGTTTACTAAAAGAAAAAAATACCTCTTTTCTGCATCAAAACTACCAAGTACAAAAAAACGTCAAAAATTTGATTTCGGAACGGAACCAAAAATAACAACACTTCTTCACACATCCCTCTAGATCATTCCTATGCATTCGGTTTGTCTCTGTATGCCCCCGGTCTGAAGAAGAAGTTTGTCAAAGGAGGGTACCCTCTTTGACCTACTTTTGCCTGTGGTGGCGCCACCTGTTGATGAATCCGGACGAAAAACAACAACACTTGTAGGGGACCATGAGTACTACATGCTTATCAAGTTTCATCAAATTCTGTTCAGTGGTTCTGGAGAAGAAGTCGAAAATGTGAAAAGTTAACGACGGACGATGGACAACAGACGACGAACGGACGACGGACGGTGATTGATCACAATAGCTCACTTGAGCCTTTGGCTCAGGTGAGCTAAAAACTCTATCAATAGCTTGTAGCAGGCAATATTTCTGTTCGTCAGCAAACTGGACAATATTATAAACAAAAAGTCGACGAAAGTACCAACAAAACAAGGCTCATCTATGACAAGAAGGCAAATTGGGTCTATATAGCCAAAAGCAAAAGCACTTAAGATGTTGTTGTTTTTCGGCTTTATAGCTCTATATTTGTAGGGGACCATGAGTACTTCATCTCTACCAAGTTTTGTCAAAATCCATCAATCAGTTCTGGAGACAAAGTTGAAAAAGTTTATGACAGAGAAACAGATAAACAGAAGGATGAAGCACTATGACATTACCTTACGCCATATTTTGACACACAAAACGAAAGTGGAGCAAAACAAAAATGTACAGTACCAAAACAAGAAAACAAAATGAGTCAGACAAAATGCTGAGTTGGCAGAAAAACTAAAATTACCTATCAAAAATTGGCACATCCAGAATATATATCACATATGAAACAGAAAAGAGTGGCAATTTGTGTAGAAATGATTGTTTTTTTCACAAGCATACATGTATCACAGCAAATCATAAGCCTAGTCTTAATATTTTCTTCTTTATATACATAATATACAGTAACTGAAAATATGAATTACAGTCAAACTCACATCTTGAACACTGGTATCTTGCATACCTGTGCTACGGTATCTTGAAATCAAATGTGGTCATAATTTTTTCCTTAATTCGCCGCTGATGACAGCGATATGTGAAATATAATGCTTATCTGAAGCACGTTTTAACATCCCAAAGCTCTAATGTAAATGACATATCTTGAAGTTGGTTGTTTATTAACAGACAGACCACTAGAAAGTCCAACATTTGAAATATGATAATCAGCATTTTGCATAAATAGTATTTGGAAAACCTATTTCCAAGCTATCCACACTTTTCAATATGAAACTGGCAAAGTTTCCTTACAAATGGTAGAATTTCTAATATGATCTTCAGTTGAGATATATGATGCCAATGATTTTAGTTTTCAACTTTGACAGAAGAACTTAAGTTCCAATCTCAAAAAAGAAACATTATTTCTCAAATTTTAAAAGATATTTTCTGGTAATTTCTCAATGGAGAGTGTGATTAAATGTAGAATTACCATGTTGAAAATTACATGTACTACAGACAGGATGTCTAGTAAGAAATAATTGTAAATGTTTAACACATTCGTGAAGATGTCCTTGATTCACGATGGGTCATTTTTGGCTATTTCTGCTACCAATATCTTGAAGTATTTTCTATGGACACTTCAAAATCAATATAATGAAGCTTGACTGTGTATCAGACGCATGAATAATTGTAAATCATTCATTGATATATATATTTCTAGTATGATCCTGAAATTGTAAAATGCAAAATTTTTTTACATGAGCAATACCATAACCACTCTATAATAATGCACACTTCTATTCACATTTTCATTACCAGTGCACTATAAATGGGACCTAATATATAGCAAGTTTTTTCTAAGGAACTGTACATGAAAGTCGATCTGAATATGACTGCTGAAATGGCAGCGTGCACATCACATATGGAAGTTAATCCACCGAGTTGTGGATGCACAAGCCTTGTCTGAAAAGAAGGGGTCTCACTAGACCTAGGAAATCATGAGTCCCATTAGGGTCTTGGGACTCATCTTCATTATAAATGTTAAAGAAAATATTAATTTTGGCGAGTCCAAAATCCACTTCTGTGAGTCCAAGACTCATCTAGGTGATTTAAGGCCTAAAATAAAAAAATTGTGTTTCTATAACCCGACCGACCGACCCTGTTTTTACCCCCCGACTCAAGTTTTTTTTTTCAAGAAAATTATCAGGATCCACATGACAAAAAAATTGAGATCATATTTCACACACAACAAAGGCTTCAAACTTGCAGCAACCTACCGACCCTTAAATTTCAGCCATGTTATAGGAAACACATATATCTTCTTTTTAGGCCTAATGAGAACACCGATAATTTTACATATTTAATTATAAGTTACACTGACATTCGTTTCAGATGTTAGGGAGACTGTTATACAATCATCAGTAATTGGCAAATTGTATACTTTTTACCTTAACAGTTAGATACCTGCAGTACTTGGTATAGATGTCGTATTCTGATAATACCTGGACAACTGACCACTAAGTATTGTAAACACACATTACAATGCGACAGAAAATTTAAATCGATAGTTTTTTCAGAGCAATGAGTATATAAACAAAAACAAAAGAAATGGATTTTCACAAGAACCACAAGAAAGATAGTTCCATGGCCTATCACTATTTACTGATTTTTACTTAAGCATTATACATGAAAACCAGGCATTCTCTGGAGAATTTTTCTCTATTTTGGGGGTTGCATTATACATAAGTGATTATGGTAATTCATCCCTGTTTGAAAGAAAAATCCCTAAAAGCAATCTGACACCTTATGCGTCAGCACTCAAATAGTCAAGACAAATGTTTATATATACTACATACCATGTACAAGTTCATTAATTCCTGAGAAATCTTTTGAGCAAAAAACAGGCCTAATGTTTGGGAGTTTTATCATCTCTCGAAGTTCTTTGATGGTAAAGGCAACTTGTAAAGGACCTCTACGTCCTACTAGATACACCTTCTTTATTCTGCTAGTCGACAAAGCTGAGAGAGCATGTTCTGTTATATCTGTTTTCTAAATAAAAGACGCAAAAACAGCACTAATTATTAAGTTAAAGAATAGAGCTAATGGTATTAAATGTACGTGTATAATGAAATTCTAATGACAAAATAAGGCAAAAAAAAAGAGTTTTTTAACATTATGGTTGTTTGCTATGATAAAATCTGCTGTCTTAGATAATACTGAGTTAGTGATTGTAAAATTTGGAATTGTACATGCCAATGTCTTGATATGAGTTATCTTCAATTGTTGAAAAATAAGGAAAACTTAAAGTGCAGAAAAATCTGCACAATGAACTTCTTTATGAAACATGAAGAATTAAAGTATAACAGAACTTTTCACCTGGAATATTTCATACATTTTTTTTTTGAAAGAAAACATTTAAGCAAGTCATATGTAATTCCCATAGTGTTTAGTTTAAAGTTGATTACCCCTATTTCATTGAAATAACATTATTTCAGAAAAAATTCCTATAGTGACAGATCTTTTGTAAATGTTTGATAATGATAAATAGATTTTAAAGAGCTAAGTGATGGGTATCAAGATCTCAGTTGGGCTTATTATACACTGAATGCCTTAAAACTGTGTGATCGTTCTTTAGCAAATCCTTTTAGATACTGTAAAAAGTAGAATATTCCTATTGGGACAAATATACCTGTGGCAGACAAAAATTCAAGTCAAAGTCTCATAAAAAAACCTTGACCTTGGGTGAAGGTCATGACACATCTTTTTCTTATGGGTAACAAGCATATAGATTTTACAGTCCCGGCAATCAACCTGAAAAGGGTGTTTCCACTGTTCCTCCAAAAGTTTGTTTAGTGAGGTATAAAATTTCATCAATAACAATAATATTCCGATTTATATATGGAAAAAGATGTTTGGGGTTTTTTTTGCATCCAGATCGACAGATTGGGGGCATATTGATACTGACCTGTTTGTATTTGTATTTGACAAACCTTACATCTTTTAAATGTGTATATTCAAGGACAATTATATGTATACTGAAAACAATTACTCAGAATATCAAGATAAATTTTGAGATACAATTCATTTTTATGGTATACCTTCAATATATCTATAGGCATCAGCAAAATCCTGGCCACATCCAATGCTACATTACCCTGACCCAATATGACAGCAGTTTCCACATCTAAATTAACAGGAAGCTACAATGAAATAAAAACTTTTCTTATGCTGTAAATCTGATGTATCTACTACAAGTTTATTCCTCTGTTGTTCTGATACCTAATCTGTCAAATCAAATTTTACATCAGAAGAACACAAGTATCAGATAAAACAATAAATTAATCGTTTAAGTGAAATTTCCAAGTATTAAATATATCTGATGAAAATTTTACATTTAGTTACGATAGGAGTTTTGGAAAAGCAAACTATAATAAAAATGAAATATTCTCAATACACATACAGTCCCTTTCATGTTACTGCAAAACTGACCTTGTGAGTGGCAAATAGTAAAGTTCTCCATAAAATGCTTGACGTTAATTAATTGTGTCTTACATCATTTTGCGGGAACAGTGATGATTCAGCAACTCAAACAGGCAGTCCCATAGTTTACATGAAAGGGTCTATGGGATATAAAACTGCATTATAACTGGTAAGACTGACGTTATAGTTTTTAAAATCCATCTCCAAACATGAAGGTATATAAAGCTTTTTCTATAATTCTATGCAAATGAGATTGCATGGATTGCTCTAGAAAAAGTAGAATGGAATGCAGATCCATTACAGAATACATTTTTTGCTACAGCAAGTTTCACTTTATCAATCTGTTAAATAAGCTAAATTGATAATGTACTTTGTCTCAGAGCACATGAAATCCCACTGGCAAATAATGAGGTTTGAACAAGTGATTCTGCAATCATTTACCAAATATTACCTACTGAGTCGGGTTCTCCACAGTAGGTAAATTAAGAATACTTAATAAGCACTTTCTTAAACTTGTGGATACCAAGTTAAGAGTCTTAAAATACCTAACTTGACTCCATAGTAAAAGTGACAAATACCCAGTCCATGACTCACTACTATTACAGACTCTAAGCAATGGAAGTACATGTAAAATGGGATAAAAATAACAAATATCATTCATAGGATTACATTCCAAGAAAATATTGGAATAATATTAGAACTTTGAGATAAGGTATTGTGACTTACATCTTTATCTTGAGGAAGACCATTAAACCATCCTACAAAAGATCTGGCAGGTAAGACATTTCCTAAATTCTGTTGTAAATGAGACAAAACAATTATTAAGACAAATATTTATGACCAACTACAAGGAATTTTGTAGTTATATTACTATTCTAATCAATATATCATTATTTAAACAAGCTGTATTAGTGAAACACTAATATCCCCCACGGCATCGAAGTCTAAAAAGTTATTTTTAGCATGAAGGTCAATGTCAAGGTCAAAAGATCATCGACCTTGGTGTCATTTGAAAGGGCTTCATTATTCGAGTGTGCATAAGAAATATGAAAAATCTATCCCTCATGGTTCAAAAGTTATAGCTAAGGTTAAAGTTGACAACAGACAGACAAACAAACAAACAGAGAGGAGAAAAACTATATGCACCTGATCTATCAATCCGGGCATAATAAAAATCATCTTAAAGCCAGTAGATGATAAAATGTCATTCTAATTACAACAGAGAAGTAACTGAAAGCTGAATGTTAAGAAAAACTTGCTGCATGTAAATAAAAGTTTGGAGTAAATGTCTTCAAAAACACACATCACCTCAAAATGTGACCTTCGACATTTTGACCAAGATTTCAATCCATAGAGTTCCTCCTCTTAGCAAAGTGTTTGTGTATTTATTATTTTTCACCTCAAACTATCAAAGTTTGGCAGATACATGAGCAGACCTTCATATTTGCTCCAAACAGGATTAAAACTCACACTTGACATGGGTGAGAGGCTTCAATTCCTGCAGAGCACTTCAGGCCACTTCATCACCGCAGCCCTGGCTCCAAATAATAAATGTAATGTGTGCTTCAAGGAGTCTGAAAGCACTATTGGGCTTTTTTTAGTGCTTTATAAAAAACTACTGCCACTGATTATTTACTGTTTGATGCAAACAGTCATTCAAGGTTTAGATCAAACAAATACTTTGGTATTTTCAACATATTAAGGTAAGCCTTTACCCCTAAGATGCCAACACTGAATGATTTGAAATAAGACCAGTGGTCAGGCTGGTCAGATTAACTGCAATGTCATGATGGGGGTTTGAATGAGGAAGAGGGGAGGCAAAACAAGGATTCAAACTTTCTTCCTATGCTCGAATCCAGGATTTCAAACACGAAATTTTGGCATGTCCCAATGAGAAATGTCAAAGTCTGGGTTGGATCTTTAAAATTAGTAATGTTATCAAATCAAAAGTTTGAAGTTCAAATGAAGAATGTTCTTTATTCCTAGGAATGTTATCTGAATGCTCAGTTGAGGAACATCCTTTGTTCCTAGGAATGTAATTTGAAGTTCAGTTAAATCGCCAATACCTCCAAGTGATACAGAAATGTCCATGCCATATAATGAGTAAAATGCAGGGATGTGTTTCTTAAACAAGGCTAGGTAATTTCATATTCTAACATATATTTTTGACTATGCTGATGTTTCCTTTTATTCTTTGGTGGGTCACTATCCAGCATATCATTTGTGTACCCAATCTTCAATTTGACATGCATCAATGATTGTTGAGGAACATCCTTTGTTCCTAAGAATGTAATTTGAAGTTCAGTTAAATCGCCAATACCTCCAAGTGATACAGAAATGTCCATGCCATATAATGAGTAAAATGCAGGGATGTGTTTCTTAAACAAGGCTAGGTAATTTCATATTCTAACATATATTTTTGACTATGCTGATGTTTCCTTTTCTTCTTTGGGGGGGGGGGGGGTCACTATTCAGCATATCATTATTTATGTTCCCAATCTTCAATTTGACATGCATCAATGATTGAGAATAAATTCTGATTTTCAGAACTATCAAATTTAGATAGTCAAAAAAAAAAAACCCCAAAAACAAAAAGAAAACAAAAATGAAGAATACTTATTGTCAAATAAGTGAATAGATTTTGAAGATTAAATCAAAGATATTCCAACAAAATCAGAGTAGTTGGCACCTCTGTTACCCAAGTACCAGCTTAATTTACCATGCAGTATATAGAAAACCGATTCCTTTTAGAGAGGAATTCCAAAGCATTTTAAAAGGCATTGCCAGCATAAATCACACAAAAAAATAAAAATCCTTACCTCACCAGGTATACCTAAGGTTCTGTCCGATTCAGCTCCATAAGACTGCAAAATATACATAAAAAAATCTACAACAAGAACTGCATGGTTCATGTCCACTTTTATATAGTTAAGATAAAAGATGTATACAAATCAATACACAGCTGCACCATGTGCATGATACGCCCATCTGTAGTTAAGAACAAATTTGTGACCTAAACTCAGTATATTACTTTTATATTGCATCCCGTGAAATACGAATTTTTGTAATCTACCAAACAAAAGGCAATTTTAAACTCTACCAACTTTGAAGAAAATCGGTTAAGATGTTCTAAACCTACAAAGATTTCAATAGATTAATTAAACATCATTTATTGAATACAAGAATACATAGTACGAGATTCTCTGCCCTTCATCTACTTTTGATATCGGTGGTTTGTGGGACAGGGTCAGAGAGACTGTTCATCAAAAGATGGAATTTCAGCGATACCAGCCGGTATCGGGACGTACAAGCCTCTGGTGACAAATAAGCATTTCACTGCGAACTTGCAAACTATAATCCAATAAATGAACATGTAACTTACTTGATCATAGCAATATCTTTTCCAAAAAAGATCTATAACTTTACTAGCTGTCATTTTATCTGAAAACACGACAAGATTCTCCATTTCGTCATTTGTGTATAAGAGCATGAAGTCAGATATCGTAGAACGCGACTTTGCATTCGTGACTAGGTTGCATCATGTTTTTCTTTACAAAAATGTGTCAGCTGCTGAAGTGTCATGAATGCTAAGGACAGAAATCTGACGTCATACTGTATACACAAATGGCGAAATGAGAATAATGTTGTGTTTGCAGATAAAATGGCAGTTAGCAGAAATTATAGACATTATTTGGAAAAGATATTGCTATAATCAAGTAAGTTAAATGTTCATTTATTTGATTATAGGTTGCAAGTTTGCTGTGCAAACACTTATTTGTCATCGGAGACTCGTACATCCCAATACCGGCTGGTATCGCTGAAATTCCAACTTTTGATGAGCAAAGTCTCCCTGACCATCTTCCACAAACCACGATATCAAAAGAGGAAGAAGGGCAGAGAGTCTCGGACTAAAGAATAATAGAGATAATGCCTTCTTGTTTAACATATACAACATATATGATATATTAATCTGGTAAATTGTAATACAAAATATATATTTAAATAATGTGCAAGGGAGAAGTAAGGGAAGGGAACATATTAATGTGTGCAAAAAATGTGAAAAGAAGGGGGAGGTGAGGGATATGGCTAAAGTGTAATATATTTGCAGGTAAAATGACCTGAACATATGTACATGTAATAATGTTTATTAATGTCTAGAATCTTCCTGATGAGATAATACAGTCCTGTACTGCTTACTGTGTATTTTCTTCAAAAGTTAATGTCATTACGAGACAGAATTTCTGCTGGATTTCAATAAGAGCAGACACCTGGTAAAATACCACTGCTTCAAACGATGGAAGTCACTGGTTTGAATTTCCTCTAATCTCAAATTTACTACGCACACTGGCGCATACAGCGCTCAAAATGATACACCTCAAATTTCCAAATCACCTCATAAAATAATTTTTAAATTGCAAACCCTGATTACCTACAATGCTAAATTAAAAAGTTGGCAAAATTTGACGAATGAAATTCTGTAATAACAAAAGATCAAAATTCAACGAAAATGTATACAAACCATGTGGTTATAAATAACAATCAACTGTGAGAAGATTGAAGTAAATCAAAATAAGCAGTCCTAAGATACAACATCACATGTATGTCTAAATACTGTAAATACTTATTTGTGAATCATAAGCATAGTTTATGCAGAGTACGGTTCATACCAGTATGACAGCTGTGTAAGCTTTCTGTAAATCAGTTATGCTGACATCTTGACCAACTTCCACATTGCCAAGAAATGAGAATCTGTCTTTCTGAGCGGTCTGGGTGAAGGTATTTATCACATTCTGTAAATCAATTAAAATGTTGACTTGATATATCTCTTAAAGCATAATAAACTTTATCAGCCTTCAACAATAGCAATGTTTCAAAGAAAGTAGTCATTTAAATTATTTTAGAGGTCAAATATCAGGGTTCATAAGAAGATAGAATTTTTAAATGGATTGCAAGTTTGCTAGTTCCTAAACTTGTTTTATTCGTGAATGCCTTGTTGCAACTAAGATATATCAAAGTAGTGCATTTCATTCACAAAGGGATAAATGCCCAAAAATCTATCCTGCAATACCATTATGCAGAAATGATAAAAATTATTCAAAATGTAGTAATTTTTGGAGATCAATATGTTTGTGTATCTCTTAAGTATCTTTTTCCACAAGTAATGAGTATTCTTAGTACATATGTGTATATCTCTTGTGTCAGTGAAAGGTACGTACCGGTTACAGACAGTAGATCAAGGAACTCCCTTTCACCTGAGGATATTAGAAATGCTTATCTTATTGATTATTACCAAGTGTTGAAAACATGCTGCTTGGAGCAAAATTAAGAGTCACTACCAAGGGGTCTTTTGACTTTGTGAATCTACTGCAGTACAATGACAGATGGTCTCCAAACACGCCAATTTAGAATATACATTTTTGAATGGCTACATATTCTTGATTTAAGTTTTTACCTTGACCTCAGGATGATCTGGGGCAACTCCATACCTAACAAGACCAAATGGGACAGGAAGCTTCTCAAAAATATCTACCTTTGCAGTAGGATGACCCTGAAATAATTAGAAAGAAACAATAAATGATAGACACCCTGTACTATCTTTAAATTATTTTCTTCCATTTTCATGTTGACTTTAAACCTCTATCAAACGAATTATTTCATGTTCACTACCGAGTAACAAATTTACAATAAATCAATTAGTACAAATTCTTTAAACTTAATTAACTGTTAAGAATTTTCACCTATATTATAGCAACACTACTTGATAGGAATAATTCTTTGATCTGCAGTTTAATATCTCGTAAGGGACAATTTTTTATTTACAGCACCTATCCTATTCTTACATGCAATCTCAGGCTATGATAAAACTTGTTACCCACATGGCAGGCAGAGCTTTTCAAATGACAATATTATTATTTAATGTTTTACATCACTTTTATGAATTTTACAGCTATTTACAGTAAGAAAGTCCAAATTTTAATTTACTTTAAAATACTTGAGTAATCATCCAAAAACCAATAATAACAGACTACTTTCATCAGCTGTGACTTTTGACTGTTTGACCCCAAAATCAATAGGGTTCTTCCTCTCTTGATAAATAAGCATATATCCAAATTTAGTTTGAATACCATGAAAGGTACTTGAGATATCATTTGGAAACCAATAATTATAGTCTACTTTCATCAGCTGTGACCTTAACCTTTGACCTTTTAATCCCAAGATCAATAGGATTCTTCCTTTCTTGATAAGTAAGTATATAACCAAATAATTTGGTTTAGATATGTTCAAAGGTACTTGAGTTATCGTCCGAAAACCAATAATTGCAGTCAATTTTCATCACCTGTGACCTTGACCTTTTGATCCCAAGATCAATAGGGTTCTTCCTCTCTTGATACCGTAAGTAAGTATATATCCAAATTTGGTTTGAACATGTTGAAAGTTACTGGAGTTATCATCCCAAAACCAATAATTGCAGTCTATTTTCATCAGCTGTGACCTTGACCTTTGACCCCAAATCAATAGGGTTTTTCCTCTCTTGATAACTAAGCATATATCAAAATTTTTTGGAATATGTTGAAAAATACTTGAGCTATCATCCAGAAACCAATGTGTGACAGATGAACAGACAAAGCAAACGCTCAATGCCCTGCCATCCCTGACAGGGGAATAAAAATAAAAACAAAAAACACTGTGAACCTTACCAAAGTTTAATCCATAAATGTGATAAAAGATCAAAGCCTTAAGGTCAAGGGCACTGGGTACCTATGGCATTATAATATTATTTCATAGTAGCAACAAAGTTTTCCTAGCTCATGGTTCAATTATAATTTTCAAGGGCCATAACTCCTATCAAATATCACACATAGTGAATTTGTCCTTTAACATATTGACCTCCAAATGGACATGCATCCTACAATTTTTAAAAAAAATTTAAAACACCCAAATATGGTTTATATAGTATGCATGGTACATGTACTTGATACATTTTCTGGAAACCAATAATTTCATACTACATGTATTTCTACTAGAGATTACCTTGACTTTTGACCTATTGACCCCAAAATTGAAAGGCATCCTTCCCTTTTCATATTAAGTATCCCTCTATACAAATTTCGTTTGCACAGGGTGCGAGAAACTTGATTTATCATCTGGAAACAAACAATTGCAATCTATTTTTATTTGACCTTTGACATTTTGACCCCAAAATCAATAGGCATCTTTTCTATTTGATAGGTATCCATACATCAAAATTTCATTTGAATAGGATGCAACAAACTTGATTTATCCTCCGGAAACCAATAACTGCAATTTATTTTTCCCAGAACTTACTCTGACCTTTGACTTATTAACCCCTTTTGGCATCTTGCCCTTTTGGTAAGTATCTATATATCCAAATGTGTTTTATACATAGGATGAAATGAATTTCAGTTTTCATTCCAACACCATTTGTGTGACAGATGGACTGAAGAAGCACACACTAGATCCCCCAGCTGTGCCTGGCCAGGGCATGAAAAAATGACAGTTTATATTTCATGTAGCATTATCTAAGACATTACATCATAAGCATGTATTATCTTACCTTTAGAATCTGCTGAGCTGTATAAAAGCCTGCAGGTCCACTGCCTACTATGCATATATGAGGTGGGGATGAGGAACCTGTAGAAAGCTGAGACAGACTACACTTCAATATCTGATGTAGATGCCGACGACACAACTGAGGTAACACAAGAAGCATTTCTGTACTGAAAATAGTTAACTACATTTCATACTACTTCAACTCTGTTTTCAGTGCTTTAAAGCAACATATCCACTGCATACATACAATTATTCAGCATTTTAAATTAAATTTGGTGAATTTTCAGCTCTTTGTTTGATTGGAATGCCTATACAATGTTACTCTTCCTATCAATCATGCACCTTACTCATTTACTTATGATTTCATAAAACAACAACAAATAATACCTATCATGTACTACAATCTAGTACTTTAGTTACTCTTCTACTACTTAGCACTGGATTTTAAATCTAACTAACTTGCAAAAATTAATTCAAAAAACCTTGACCCTCATCTTGGTCATGGTCTTCAGATTTTACTTTAAACCTGAAAACTATAATTGCAGATTTAACCTTTAATATAGTCTTGAATAGAAGATAAGATATCAAAATTGTTTTTAAAAATAAATCATCAAATGAAATCGCTCTGTTCGTATTTTAAACATATACATTCATTCATTATAGCTTTATTTACATTATCTCTTTCCATAGAACTTAAAATGAAAATATGTACAATGCTGACCATTGATCTGCCAATGAAAAGTGATCAATGCAACAACAAATAAAGAACATTGATAATAAAAATGATCATCAATAAACATTTAGTTGAAATTTCATGCATGGGTTACTATTCTTTTAACAGGTTCAATGTGTATAAACATGTATCCCCCTTCCCTCCTCACGAGACAGCAAATGTGTCCACATATTTTGCACGGTGCACCCTACCTTGCTGAAAGTAAGTACAGAAAACAGAAATGACAATCAATGACATTTAAAATTTTTTTGATGCAAAAGGAAAGATGCATATTTTTATTATATCTTAACTGTTTTGCATACTGTACTTTTTCTCATCATTCATTTGCATCCAGATATTGTGCAATCAGACTAAGATATCTCTGTACATCTACTGGTAAGTTACATGTATATAAACTTTGCTTGTATCCCTTTTAAATATCGAGATACGCCCAATAGATAGTTTTTAAATGCATGAAATTTAATTGGAGTTACGACATTGTTCAGTGGTTTCATTACTACATAACAATTACAAAAATTCAAGAAGCATCCTTAGCTTGGAGAAATTCCTTACACATTATAGTTGATTTATGCACAAATGTTCAGTCATATACCTCCAAGATGGCAGAAAAGAGAAGTAACTCCAATTAACTTTCATTAATTCGGAAACTATCTATACCCATTAACAATTACATAACAAGGGATGATTATGCATGGAAAGCTGTCATATATCAATTGAAAAAAAACTAGAACATGTGAGTTTTGTACATGTTATATGAAGTCACTTGTAATATGTAAACATGGCAAGAGTCCATTTAGACATTTTTGGATCTTTTGTTTGCTTTGATATTATTTTCAACTTACCAATGAATACTAAAATACAAATAGAAGGAATTTTGCGAGTTTTAATCTTCAATATTGATCCAACAGAATTTGTTAAGCAGAAAGTACATGTATGCAGTGTGCAAAATAAGCAGACATGCAAAAAGGCCAAACTTGATTTTTGGTTGGTTGACAGGCGTTTTACGTCGCTTTCAACAATTTTTTATCTATATCGCGACATCGCGAGAAGGGGGTTACCAACCTCTTAAACATTGTGCAACCCGGGAATCGAACCCGGATCGTCAGCACCACAAGCCAGGTGCTAAACCACTACACCACGCCTGTCCCATACTTGACACTATATATATATATAAAGAAGGCAAACACTATTTCCAATATAGAATGTACATGATGATGTAACATATATAAACAAGTATGACACACCTCCTTCTTTGCCAGTCTTTGAAATCTAACACATTTCTGTGTTTTGAGGGACAATTTTCGGGCTTTATCAAGTTCTATAACAACTGAAAAGCACAAATCTTTAAGTTTCACTGATAAGGCTTCTTTTTTTTCTCTTTTTTTTCTATAAATCATTGATAATTTTAAATTTCAACTACAATTGAGTATTAGAGATGCTGAAATATAGAAGCAGTAAAAATATTCTGAAATGGAATGCTATTGATAAACAATTCCTTTACAGCATGTACGTCATGTAGGTGTAAACTTTTGACTTTTGAATACAAAAATTCACAAAATTATTTACAAAATTCAGCAGGTTGGGTATAGGTTCAAATCAGGGTATATACACTGATCGAGGTAAAATACCCTGATCAGGGTATCAGAATTTTTATCAAAAGTAATATTTCTTCAAAATTTCAAATAAGTAATTACAGGTTGTATCACATCACTAAAAGTGAAGAACTTTTATATAAGGCCTCCTGTTCTAATCCTTAACAGATTTGAGAAAATGAATGTCAAACCCCTCTTGTGGTATTACATTCTGTTTCTCAGATCAGGTAAAGATTTATAGAACAGAAGTTTTTGTGTAAAAGTTTTTCCACTTTTAGTGATATGATGCGACCTGTAATTACATCTTTGAAATTTAGAAGTAATCATACTTTTGATAAGAATTTTGATACCCCAATCAGGGTATTTTACCTGATCGATCAATGTATATACCCCAATTTGAACCTATACCCAACCTGTTCTGGACTACTACCTGAAAAAATTCCAAATTTCAAATTTTCTCTCATGTATGTACATTTATTTGACTCTGGGAAGGATAAGCTTAGGAAATATAGGTTTTAGTAAAAACAGATAAAAAGATACTAGAAAATTTTAACACCCCCCCCCCCTTCCTTTACACACACTGAAGTCCAGATTTAGTCCTAAATATCGATGCATATGACTATGAGATAAAAAACAATATATCCCGTTTTTAACTCAAGCACTACAACAGAACATTTAGAAGTATCATGACGTAATGGAGCCCTGGAGAAAGTAACTCAACCTTCTTCTAGAAGCTCTTCTGTTCTGTATTGTACAGACAGTAGTGCACAATGTCCAAGTTCACTTCCTTGCAGACTCGAAGTTTTCTAAGGTCAAGGCTGTCTAAAAATACTAGCGCAAGAATATAGAACTATGGTGGTTAGAAGTAAATAAAAATACACTCCTGGGATTAAACGCTCATTATAAACATATAAAAGTAATCAAAATATATATGTTTAATTATAAAATAATCATAATAATCCATAAACAAACTATTAACTTTTTTTTACACGCCATAGGCAATCCGCCGGAAGTTGCTTCAAATCTCCATCCATTGAATCTTAGCAAGTGCGAGGCAACCGGTGAGTAATGTAGGCGCTTTCCGATAATTTATATGTAGCATTTATAATTAATGGTCAATAATTAAGCACTGTAGCTAACTTGTTATAATATTTTTGTTTTGGGATGGAAGACTTTGTATTGCATTGCGGATGTCTCTTTTGATTATCTTGTATCCTTGATCAAATCTATGATTATCACTTCCGCATCTTATATTATTACATCTCATTTAAGATATAAATACCACAAGGTCTGCAGTACACGGTAATCGAAATACTTCATGATTTATAATATAGCTATAAAGGTTCAGATTTACTGAACTAAAATTCTTACTGTGAAGGAAGAAAATATTACGAGTTTACGAGAATTGGGAGTGGTACTGTACAATTGCTACAGTACAGCGATGTAACATGTAATGCAGTATTGAGTGATGCAAAGGGGACGATATTAATGTTTAAATCTGTCTCCAACGATTCTCATTTTTAGAATTTGAAATTATCAAGTCATTGACAGTTTAGTTGGCAAGACCATTTTGCCAATCACGAATAGTTAACTAAATATTGCATGATTGCAAGTTGATGCTACTCCTCTGAAAATATTTATTACAGTTGACAACAGAATTCGAAGGGTATAAGAATAGGGATATGGTCAATTCTCTTTTTTTTAGCCTTGAGCTCACCTGAGCTGAATGTTGAAGTGGGGTTTTTTGATCACCAATCCATCATCTATCTTTAAACTTTTCACATTTTCAACTTCTTCTTCAGAACCACTGGGCCAATTTTGATCAAACTTGGCACAAAGTATTCTTTGATGAAGGAAATTCAATTTTGCTCATATGAAAGGTCAGGTCTTTATGCAGGGACGTGTATATCTAAAGGGATATGCAACTACCCCGCTATCCTAGCATAGCCTCGTTTTAAATGTGTTGAAAAAGTTGCGCATGCGCGATAAGAAATGTCCGCCATATTTTTCCTTATTCGTCACCTGAGAAAGTTGTTGTCTTCATAGAACAATATTCAGAAGAGATCGTTAATGCTGTATCCTTAAATTAAGGTGAGTTTAATGTTTGAAAATGTTTACTTCTTGTAAAGTTAAAATGAACCATTGTTTTTAGTGTTCAAAGCAACCTCTCTGCGAGCCTCTCGTGCCGGTCGCGGAGTACATGTTAAAAATAAGCAGCATAACGGCAACCGAAATAAGTGACATAAACCCTTGTAAACGTGAATGTGAATACAACACAATGAAAACGAAAGTATCGTGACTTAGAAAAAAATAATATTTCGAAATGCTTATGCTGCATGCGATTACTATAACGATAATATATAACAAAGGTATGGGTCTACCCGTTTCTGTTGTTGTATCAATAGCCCGACTTTTACATGAAACTCCTCCCTAACGCGTCGATAACTTTTTTTCATGTGATGTTTTTCTGATTTATATTATCATACTAAACACCGATCGGGTCATGGTTTTTCGATCTATATTTTCATTAAATGGATTAAGGCACGTAAATATGTACGTCCAAGACGGGCTCAGTAATGATTTCAAGTACAGAGGAAATATAGTGTTTAGTCCATTAAATTAAATAAAAGGGGTCATTATTAATGATTCTTGTCCCATTGTAAACAAAAAAGTTATTAAAATGAAATAAGGTGTGAAAATGAATATTAAAAATAATTATATTACTGATTTTTTACATATATATTTGCAGGTTTTCTGTGAACAGTGGATTCCGGGCAGTAGATCATGGATTGTGACATTAAAGTTTTATTATTTTCCAATTATGTACAAAAGTGCACATTCAATAAAATATAGTGTTGAACTCACTAAATAGGCAAATTTATGAAATAAAATATTTCCAAAAATAATTTTTCTTATTATTTGACTTAGATTTTATATATTAGGGGTTCTGGAGACTCTTACTATCAGAAAGTATTTCATCAGATGGTAGATTATATTATTGTTAATATGGAGGAAATGACATACGGATGTGACAACTGAGATAAAACTTTAAATATCTCCCGGGACAATGATCGTTGGTCATGTTTCTCACAATGATGCCCCTAAACTCGAACCCCGGAAAAGTAAGATGAAACAAAGCAGAAGTTAAAAAAATAAAAAGGACGAAAGAGGGAGGGAGAGATTAAAAAATTAATCAGAATTTATAAAGACGCTCTATTATTCTGCTTATACTACTTTGTTGTGTCGGAAACTACATGTACATGTATAGGGGCCAAAATAAGTGAAAAAAAAAACAAAAAGAAAAAACAAACAAACAAAAAGGCATATAATTACCAGTGAAGGCAATCCGACGTCTTGCATGCTCTCGCTCTACTAATAATTCTGTTATGAACGTACGTCATACACGATATAACAATAGGAATAACGATACCTTCCCCATATATTCACCTGGGTATTACATGTAATCGTTAAAACAACAAACCAATCAAAGCCGTTACGTAATGTCGTCATATATTAATTAACACCAGGGATAGTTCTATACGTCCCATTTAACACCGCCTTATGAAGTAAACATAGTTTTAAGTGGTTATTTTAAATACTCATAAATGACATAATTGATAAGTAAAATTTTATTGCATAATTTTAGAATAGATACGTTATATTGCATTGTACTGGTGTGAATTGTCATTTTGTTGGATTGTTTAATGTCCGAAATAGCAGAATAATTAAATGCGCATGCGCAACTTTTTCAACACATTTAAAACGAGGCTACGATAGGGCAGGGGGGTAGTTGCATATCCCTTTAGATATACACGTCCCTGCTTTATGGAAGTGAAGATAATTGAAAAACTAAATGTCATTGAAAACTGTGTGGATGTCTTAGAATAGCTCCTCAAGAACCACTGATCCATAAATCACAAAACTTTAGCAATATATTCATCATAGAGTATAGATAAAGGTTTGTTCAAATAATGACTGCCAGGGCTAAATTGGGGCCACAATGGGGGCTAAATTTGAGAAAATACAGACTTGAGAAAACAAATACATGTACACAAAATCTTCATTTGAAGAGAAATTGAGCTACAATCTGTTCAAATCTTATAGAATTTTATGATTATGTGAAAAATCAAAGGTAATCTACATTTACCACAGCTAGATTAGATATTTAATTCTAGTTTGTATGACACATAAAACAATAAACTGCGGGCGTACATGTATTATGTGCTGTTCATCGATATCCTATCTTTATTTCATACATTTTTGTGTCTTTGTCTTGATTGAAGCAAGTTTACAATCATTTGTCAAAAACATGGGAAGAGTATACATGAATATGTCTGCAAATTTTCTGAAGCAGTCATTTGTCTGTGAGTGAGCAAATTGGCACAGGTGAGCGAAATAAGGAATTTGACATTATGTAAGAATCAAACTCAAAGTGGACATGTATAGCTGGCAAGTCCCATTCTGAAATAGTGTTTAAATTTATTACTTTGTATACATGTAAGTAAACCTTATACCCACAATATAAACCCCTCTGCAACATATTAAAAGAAAAGGTTTTTAAAAAGAATTTTGACAGAATTTTAATTTTTGGATTTTTCATGAAATTTTTAAGATATGCAGGGTTTATTTTTCACATTTTCAAATTTTATTGGGAATGACTCAGTGGAATTTGGTGAAACTTGGTATACATGAAATACTATTGATTCTCTACCACGTTTATTTATTTCATCAAAATTTGTTGACAGGTGGCGTCACCATGTGCTAATAATACATGTAGGTTTCAGTGGGTAGTGAGTCAGAGAGGTATTTTTTATGTGCGATGTTTTCTACATGTATGTCTCATGTTGGCAATATACATGTAGGCCCACTTTGGCCCCTTTCTTTAAAGTGACCATTTATCTTAGAAACAACTGAAGTCTCCACCGTCAAGCTAGGTAATTTTTTCGCTCCTTTTGTCATGAAAAGTTCATAGACAATATGCAGAGGACCCTTGAGTCTTGCCTGACCCCGCCATTTTATAAATAATCTAATACCAGTATTTGTATTGGGATACCTACCCTAATGACACACAACAAACTTACACATTTTTATACACCCGTCATAGACCATGCAGAGAGAATGCAACTTGTAAACAAGGTACAGACTAAACTGTTTTTGCTAGAATTTTTAAACTTTGCACATATATTTCTTAGGAGTGGAGTGTGAACCCAATTGATTTTCAAGGCCATACAAGTACTTGCAAGGTCAAGGTCACAGTGCTTATATCAGTTAAATTCTTGTCCAGGCCATAACTTTTTACACAGAATTGTTTTCCAGGACCCAAGGGTGTGCCATGACCTTGACTCAAAGGTCATATCTGCAAGGTCAATGTCACAGTGCATATGATGGGTAAATCTTTATCCGGGCCATAACTCTTTACCTCTACATTGTAACATGGATTTGAATATTTTACAAAATTCTTGGTCAGGACCCAAAGGTGTGTACCAAGGTTATAACTGCAAGGTCAAGGTCACACTGCATATAATGGGTAAATCTTTGTCAGGGCCTTAACTTTTTATCATCAAAATTTATGCCTCTTTTTTCTTGCATGGATCTGAGTATTATTTCACAAAATTGTTGCCCGGGACCCAAAGGTATTGTGGGACTGATGGACAAGTTTGGTTATATCGAATCCAGTTCAGTAAATAATCTTAAATTTCTGGACCAATTGGCCGGTGTTTTTCAGAAGCGATTTCGGTCTCATATGTCATAGTGCATATGATGGGTCTTTGTCCATTTTTACCCAATGCACGGATTTGAATAATATTTTACAGAATTTTTGGCAAAGGTCATATAAAATGTCTATGTTTTCCTGTTTTTTGGAGAACATTCACTTTACAGTTTACGCAGCACAATGTCTCCCCCCTGTTACGTTATAGATTGTGTTGCTATCTTGAAGAGGAACTTAATTTAAAATTCAGAGATGTAGAATGCCGCACTTGTCATCATTTTGTCTGGATCTCATTTGGAAAGAAAAAAAAATAGGAAGATTAAAAAGTTACAATGATACATGTAGTATTGCATTGAAAAAAGCTAAATTAAAATTATTTTAAGCTTAGTGTACATAATTGCTCGCTCTTTTCACAGACTATGTTTACAAATGTATTTCACAAGCCTAGGTAATGAAACACATATTGAAATATTCATTTCCTGTGTCAGATGTACTTAGTTTTTTCAACATGGCAAAACTTCCTTTTGTATCTGAATTGTGTATACATTTTTGTGTTTCCTGCTTATTGATATGACTACATTTTAGAAAGTACTTTCTTATTGTTAAACCTGATAATAAAGGTGTGCTAGAAGCATCTGTCTTCAAAAGCTGATTTTCATTTCAAATTCTGTTTTCAATGAAATAATATAGAAATAAGGTGGTACATGTGTATCAATCAACATCAGGTGAAAGGCACTTACCGGTATGTGAGTCATTTCGCATAATTTTTGACCAAATTGCAAAGCAAGTCCAGTCTATGAATTGGCAATGTCTGTCTGTCCATCTGTCTGTCGCAGGGAAAATGAAATATCGTCGGACCAAGGGAGAAGTTCGGTAATAATGCCATCGGTTCCATAAATAGCCTTAGATTTCTGGACCAGTTGTCTTGTTAAGAAGACAACTAGACAGATGTGTTTTTACGTGCCAGAGTTCCGCAATAAACCAATGAAAATTATATTGAGCAGTCACTGTTTGATTTTTGTGACCATCTTTTCTACTTTGTGTGTTCGGTCTGATAAAGTTTCTTCAGTTAAGTCAATCGTCCTAGTTTACCAGAGCAATTGTCCTGTAAAGTGTTTTAGAATTAAAAAACGAAAAAGTACTAAAGGGTAAACCATATCTCACAGTCCATGGAATAAAAGGACAATATTGTGTATAGTGTGATATTCAGACAAATGCGCACCCCAATAAAATCGAGGTGAGTTCAGGTGCCCAGAAGGAGTAAGCATCCCCGTGTTGCATGCAGCGCCCATCGCAAAAGTCCTGCAACAACTTTTAAAGTTGAAGTAAATACATAAATATACATGTATGAACACATGAAGGAGACAAAAACACAAAGTCAAATTTTCCTATTCAAGTAAAATACGAAAGTAACTGGTGTCACATGACTATGGCACTAGCAACAATGTACCACAGTGGGCATTCACGGACCCCTGAAATTCAGAGGTGTGACCAGGTGCCTGGGAGGAGTGAACATGAATCCTACTTTTGAATAATATTTCACCTGAGAAAATCACATTTTGACATTGACTTCATCATTGATCTTTGGTGTACATATAGTTTTGATCTTTAAGAGTTGAGCTTTCATATATTTAAGATACCGGTACCATTGAACTTCAAACAATTTGATAATTAAAAACTTACAGCGGCAAGGTGGTTGTCTTTTGACGACTCTGGTTGTTTTATATCACACCAAGTTTTTTTCACTTATTTGGTGACAGCAATTGCCTGATACAGTATAAGGCACAGAAATAAAGACCTTTGCTACGAACTCATCTGAAACAGTGATGGAACTTTTGGGCCAAGAAAAAAAGATGTGTCTGTTTAGGGTCCTCTGCCCAACCTAACTTTTTCCCTCCAACCCTAACACATTTTATCTAACCCAAGTTCGAAAATCCAGAATAAAGACCAAACCAACAGGCTACCAGAGGGACTCAAACTCGGATCATTCAGTCACTAGCCAAGCACTTAATTGATTAAACTGCATTAATGAGCTTTCTTTTATGACAAGTTTTCTCAGTCATGGTGAATGATTTTTTCATTACCTGTGAATACATATATGTGTCATGTGGATTAAAAAGTATATGAACCTATACTTTATGATTATATAAAGCATGAAAAAGATGTAATATATTTATAAAGCTTTTCAAAGTACATCTATATGTGTATGTTATAGAGTAAACATTTTTTTAAATCATCCTTCCTTCCTTTGAGCCCTTTTCTATTCCTGTCTGCTTCTATTAATAACAAAGATTAATAGCTAACCCTGAGTAATAGATATGTATATTATTATATATGTATTATGTATATTCACATTTATAAATTCATAGAAGAGAAAAACTGTATGCAAAGTTTTTATTCCCCCACATCGATAGATTGGGGCCATATTGTTTTTGTGCTGTTTGTCCATCTGTTTGTCTGTCTGTGTGTTTGTTTGTATGTCTGTTTGTTTGTCTGTCTGACAGCTTTAACCACTTTTTTTTCCTTTATTTTACTTACTTTATACCCACACATGAAATACTAGTATTCTGGTAAATAACATGTATGAGTATTCTACCAGTACATCAGTTCATGTATTTCAATAATTCTTAAATGCCCTTAACTGCTGAGGTATGTGTGGCAAAGTTACTGATATTAACTAATGACTTTAAAAGTATCTGTTTAATTACAATTTCAGTTCAGTTTCATATATAATCGAAAACAAAATGGCAGAATCAGAAGATAAACATGCGTCCACTCCTGATGAAGAGGACGAAACTGCAGCAGGCTACAAGGCACCAGCAAAGGCATCTGTAGATGAACTCCTGCAGAAGGACCAAGAAGATGAAAGCTTAAGAAAATATAAAGAGTCATTATTAGGCCCTGCAGCAAAAGGAGTAGAAGCTCCATGTAGGTATTCCCTGCCATTTCTTATCAAATGAATATACAATGTACATCATTACATACAAATACTGATTATTGAACTGTTCACAACATACATGTTAATATTAAACTGTATCCCTGTGAGGAGTTACACTGAAATATTATTGCCTAAATTACAGCTTGAATCTGTCACAAATCAAATTCTGTTTTGAAATGTGTATTTCTTTCCACTGTAGTGTGTTCAATCAGAGGCTGACTTCTTCAAAAAGAAGAAAGAAAATAAAAATCTGTTTAGAATTTTTCTAAAATACATATTGATCCCTTATTTCCCTAATTGAGACACTATGTAAAACACATGCATTTAATGTATAGTACAGTCTGGGTGGAACTTAATTTGCCCACTGGTCACAGTGGGCATTTTGAGAGTGGGCATTAAAAATGTCCACTGGACACAGTGGACATTCTTGTAAGAGCCAGTTGGAATTAACATACAGGTAAGTGGACAGCTTGATAGCTCAGGTAAATGCCCACTGAAATTTCAGGTGGACTGTGGACAGTGGGCATTAAAAGTTCATCCCGGACTGTAGTGTAGTATGGTGACTTAATGAAGACTTTATAAAGTGTGTGTATTACATGTTTCAAAGGTGTAATAGTTATCATACACTTTGGTTGATGTAACACACTGAATGTGAAATGTATGACTTGTGAGAATATTAAAAATTACCTTAACAGTGTTATTATTTGAATATTCATTAAATGAAAAAGAGGTGTGTTTGAATACATAAGACATTGTAGTGTTTTAAGGAACATGAAAAGACAAGAATGTGTGTAGAAATTGCTTCCTGTGATAACACTTGCATTTTACTGCAGGAATTTTAGACACCAAAATGACAAAAATAACATCAACATCATATTTAATGCAATATGTCTACACTGTTTTGAATAACATGATTTTAGTGATTAATCATCTGATATAGGTTTCATACTATTTAGGACCCCCATTCAGATGTGGGAGCCCTATAGGAATTACGTCTGTCTTTCTTTCCATCTGTCTGTCTGTCAACACTTTGGTTGTAACAGAATAACTTCAGTAGTTCTTCCATACAGTTTTCATATTATATACATATATGCAGGATGATGAGAGGAAGGTACCAATACATTTTAAGCTCAGAAGGTCAAGGTCAAAGTAATAATTTTTAACACTTTGGTTCCTAACGCAGTAACTTCAGTAGTTTCTCATATACAGCTTTCATATCTTATACAGAGATGTAGGATAATGAGAGGAAAATACCTATACATTCTGATGTCCAAAAGTCAAGGTCACAGTCGTATTTTTCAACACTTTGGTTCTAATGCATTGACTTCAGTAGTTCTTCACATACAGCTTTCATTTTTTATACATGGATGCAAGATGATGAGAGGAAGATGCCTCTATATTATTGGGTCCAAAGGTCAAGGTCACAGTCATAATTTTCAACACTTTGTTTCTTTGTGCTAAAAGTATCTTTTTCAACATCTTGTTCTTCTGTCAGAAACTTGAGAAAGGTGCATGTTCTATAGAAGATTGCCTATACTGCCTGCTGAATAAGTGTATCACATGATGTATTGGTGCCAAGTATATTTTGAGAGCCAGATTCCTTCTCAGTTTGAGAAACCATTGGCCTTTTAAGTTATACTTTAAATTAGTGATATTTCACTACAGTTTTATATCTTAAAGGCTTTCTCAAACAAGCATATGAGTATTTGCATATTTTTTTTTTTAAATATAACAGAAAATATAAGAAGTTCCATAATAAAAATTACAAAAAATAGGAAAGTCCTTTTCAAGCATTTCAGTATTCTGGAATTTTTCTACAAAATGCTTCTGTCAATTGCTTCAAAATTTTTTGACTTTGGACATGCTACAGTGACCACAAATAGATTTTCCTAGATTTTATTGAATAAAATATATATTTACAATTTGAAACATAAACAGGTATGTATGTGTGTTTTATTGATGCTAATACATTTACAATTATATGGTTAAAGTAAATGCATGCAGTTATTGATGTACACATGTATCAGAACAGTGAAATGGTAAATCTCTGTGGTAGACTTTTGCTTATAAGTATGGTCTTCTTCTCATCTACAAATGATCTGAAGGGACCCATTATGACTGTCAGTGTTCTAGTTCTACCTTGTTTTTTCTCGTATACATATCTTAAACTAACTCATTGATAATACAGTTAATCAGACCACATACAGTTTTTATACGTCCGTCATTTGACGGGACGTATTATGTTATGCCATTGTCAGTGCGTCCGTCCGTCCATCCGAGATCATGTTTTCCAGAGTTTAATCAGAGTACAATCTTTCAAGGTATTGGATTGAAACTTGGCATATAACTTTATATCATTGGGGGTCAGTACCAGTTCACATTTGAGTATGATTGCTTTGGTTTTGTCAGAGTTACGACCCTTGAACTTAGAAATTTTCAAGGATTAAACAGTTTTACGGACTTTTTTCTGCAGTCTGTTAAGATATTGAATTAAAACTTGGTATATAACTTTAAATCAACAAGAGTCAGAACCAGTTCGCATTTGGGTATGATTGCTTTGGTTCTGCCAGAGTTACGGCCCTTGAACTTAGAAATTTTCAAGGATTTTAGTTTTCCGGGCGTTTTTCTGTAGTATTAAAAGGTATTGGATTAAAACTTGGTTTATTACTTTATGTCATATATCATATCATATATATTTATATCAATGAGGGCCAGTACCAGTTCGCATTTCCCTATATTGCTTTGAGTTGTGCCCCTTGTTATATGAGTTATCTTCCTTTGTTTCGAGGTAATTTAAATATCTGTAGTACTCAATTTTCCCATCCATGCGACATCATATTTTATGAACTTTTTCCAGCAGTTTTTCTCAAGATATTGGATTTAAAACTTTATATTCATTCAAATTGATCCCCTTCAAGCTAAGCGATGGGCATATTATGCCATGCTAGGCATTGCAGTTGCTAGATATTTCTCTGCTTTTTCTCAGAAATTGCAGTGAAGTGTGTCAAGAATAGAAATTAAAACAGTTGCAAAAATATTAACGAATGTAAAGGAAAAATAGCAAGGTCTTCTGATCAAATCAGAATACCCTAATCCAATTCAGTTCATTATTGTTTGAAATCAACATTACTTTTTGATACCATGAAATTGAGATTACTTTTCTATCAAATTAAATTTTGAAATAGAATGTGAAATGACGATCCAAGATTAAAACTATTACTTGTATATTGTTGTTTTCAGTTCCCAACAATCCAGAAAATGTAATAGTGAAAAGTTTATCTCTAGTTGTGGAGGGTAGGGATGACAAAACATTAGACCTAACAGGTGAGTCATATAATGAGATATATAGTTCTTAACTTATAGCAGGGTTCAAAATTAGCAGTCGTCCACTCATAAAAAAAAAACAACCTAAAACCTCTTTGGCCAACCGCAAATTTCAGTAAATATAAATTTTTGGTAAATTTGCCATTTTGACAACCGCAAATTTTTGCCAATTTCAAGCCCTGCTTATGGTAATTATCTAATTTGAAGGGAAAAATCTGTACTTGTTTTCATCCTTTAAAACTTTGCTTCTCTTCGGCTTTCAGTTTCTTATGTTAAAAGTTTCCTGTAGGTTTGATTTGATACATGATGTTACAAATATTATACATTCAAAAAGTCAAAAGTATACTGTCTGAAAAAAATAAATATCTCTGCAAAAAAAAACTTTTAATAAAAGAAGGTGTATACTTAAAAATTTGGTTCTTTAGAACAGTGTATTTCATATATTCCTAACTCTCAGAAAAAACAAATTGTATGTAAGGTGGTCAAGAGTATACTTATTCCAAAATTTATTGGGTTAACAACTTGCCATCCATATAAATGTCTTTCTAGGTTGAGCTAATCATATATCACTCTTTAATACATAGATTGAGTTCGTGTAAAGGTTAAGACTTGTAGTTGACACAAGGGATCTGAGTTTGATCCCCTATGAAGATCTTTTATTCAAGAGATCTGTAACCTTTATTCCATTTTATTTTATTGTTGAAAAAATAATTGGGCTGAATTTTAAGACTTAAAGGAGCCAAGGTTAAGAATACACCTCAAGTATAACCACTGTCTATTATTAACCTCACTTTATATCATAAAAAACTTCGATTCATTTTAATTTCCTTAAAATTACAACAAAATGACAATGGTTATCAGATATTCACAATTTGCCATAAGTAATTTATAGGGTGTTTCTTCAAAAGCTTATTTTGATGATAAAATATCAAAGACTTTTGTTTTGAGACAGGCAATTCGTATAGTGAAAATAACAATTTTCATGTAAAGAAAACCTGAGTGCCATATTATATCATCACTGACAGTACCATATAAGTTTAAAGGAATGTATAGTGTCACAACAATTGATGTAAAATTTTAAATTGATATGAAGTAAATGTTGTAAAACCGAAAATAACACAAGTACTTAATTTTCAGTTTTTAAAGTTTCTTACACTAGTATGTTATTATGGAATGGGGTCTTTGAATGAAATGTTAAATCCTATTCACCTACAAACAATAGAATAATCTAAAATACTTTAGATTAGCGAAGAAAAAAATGTTACATATTTATAAAATAAAAAAAAACCTTATCAAGATTATGAAATTGATGAGTCTGATTCAACTGTACACAATATATGATATGTACTTCACTTAGAGTAAAACAATATTTTTGATCATCCATGACGAGCAGTAAGGTTCATGCAAGGTAATTTTTACTTCAGTTATTTTTAAAATATAATGTATCCATAGACTACACATAAACAGTGATTCTAAGTTGCGGGTACATTGATAATTCATAACTAATTTGCAAAGCCCTGATTTGAGTGTACTGAAGAGGCATTATACATTGTATTTCAATCCTGGTGGCATGAACGCTTTTATTTTGGTCCATGAAGTTTGACTTTCCAAGACTTGGAATGAACTGCATCTGATGTGATGAAAAGGATAAGCGGGTCAGTCTCATAATTGAAAAATTGCTGATTGAAGTGTAGATGCCTTTTCAGCTTGATGGTGTACATAAGATGGTGTAATTATTGAGCTGATATCCATGTCTTGAATTGACATGCAAGACATGGCAAGATCCTTTGCGCACTCAGAATGTTGGTAGAATTCATGTCAAAGGCATGAAGCATACTGAGACAATACATCCAGTGTCAATGTTCTACAAGTTTTCTCTGTTAAAATTGCTAAATTGGTAAGCAACTATTGAAGAAATCATTTGTGCAAACAAAACTACCCTTACCCAAATTAATGATTGCAAATGCATACCAAATTTTATAGAAAGACATGATGATTTATATATTTATTGAAATTATACAATTTCCAGAATTTTTCTCACAGTTCTATATCTGCTTGAGCATTTCTTGGTAGAGCCAATTCAGGACCAATTTTGTGACCCTGATGTGCCTTATGTTTCAATGAATTTGGTCTTTCTGCCTTTTTGCTTAGAATCAGTGGTCATGGCATTCAGTTGAACTTTAATTGTTATTTAATAATTTACTGTTGTCAATTAATTTCCAGTATTCATTTACCCAAGGATAAATGGTTTCCTTATTTTCACTTCCTGAACCTCAATTTTTTCTTACCGCAAGTAATGGGATTTTTAGAACACTGACCATTTTTGTCTTTTTTTTCTTTAATGGCACCATTAATTACACAATTTATACATATGTGTTTACTTACAGGTGATCTTAGCAAGTTAAAAGAAACAGTATTCACAATTAAGGAAGGAGCATCATACAGGATTAAAATTGAATTTTATGTTCAACGTGAAATTGTCTCTGGATTGAAATATATTCAGAAAGTATCAAGAGCAGTTGGAAGTAAGTCTTAAAGAGAAATGTAAAAGACACATGGTATGAACTCAGTGACTTGTATTTCTTATGCCAGTCTATCTCTTTCAGATTGATAAGTAGTTCTGAATTTGAAATTATTATTACACATATAGAGATTGTTTGAACCTGACTTGGCTGATTCATGACTATTGGTAAGTGTCCACTACACTACATGTGGATACTAAATGCAGGATTACCGGTATCAGTTTTCATTTAATATGGATAAACGCAATAACTAAACATAAAAGAAGAGTAAATGCGGAAGTTTCTGATTCCAATTTATTACCATCACAGTTTGTGTGATTATTTATGCATGTATTGTAGTCAGAATGAAAAAATGATAGCCATTGTGTGATTTGAACCCACTGTACTCGAAGAACTAAAGGTATCTGAGTCAGTATCCCAGTTTCCAACATATGTATCATGATTATACATTGGAATATGAAGCAAAGCAATCTTCATCATTTTGCATGTAAATTGATAATATATTTATGCAGTTTCACATTTGTTTCTCATTTTCTCATTTTAATGCATTATTAATCTTTTATATATCAGGTAACAAGGAGAAATATATGTTAGGAAGCTATGGACCAAAGGCGGAACCTCATACTTTCTTGACTCCTGCAGAGGAGGCACCTTCAGGGATGATTTTTCGAGGTGCATACACAGTAGATAGCACATTCACTGATGATGATGGTAACAAAATTCTGGTCTGGAAGTGGAAATTTGAGATCAAGAAAGAATGGGATTAATGCACTGTCCTCTATAGTTGAAGACATTGTGGCCTTTTGACTACCTTGCCTTTCATTTGCATGTTATAGCATCAAACAAGGAAACATGGTTTATGTATGCAAAAATTCAGTGACGAAAGCTCAAATAATTTCCTGCATATTTCTCTTTCTTTTATGGTACTTACTGTTAGTGTCTATTTTGAAGATTAAGAATGTTTTTCATGGCTGATATTAAAAAATCAAAAAAAAGAAAAAAAAAAGAAAACTGGTTGCTTCTTACATACCGGGTATTTGTTTACATTTTTCAGATATTTTATATGCATTTTAAATTTGGAAGTCCTTACTGTTTTCTAATTTAAACAAAAATTTTGCCTCTTTTGAGCCAACAAGCTATTTTCTAAAGATTTGTAGTGATATCGTTATGTTGGCAGACTGTTTAAGAACAACAAGATCAATTAATTGTTAAATTCTTCTTAACATGTTTGGGGGGAAAAGGGCTTTCTTTTCTGAAATACCTTTCTAATTTATCCTCTTGATATGTGAGTTTAACTTTTGGTCTCAGTCCGTGTTATACTTCAAGAGTATAACAATTATATTGGTCACAAATTTAACCTATATGGTGAGCTCTGTTATTTTTTTATTGGCAGTAAGAATGGGTTTCAAGTAACAAAAGAATACAAATATCAAGTATTAATAATACTTTAATGGAAACTGCAGTTTATCATTGTACAGAAAGCAATTGTAAAATCAGCATATCACAGGACCATGCATTTCTGTCTTTTTCCTGCAGTTTTCATTAAAAGGTTATAATTCATCATAATTTTGTATGATCTTAAATCACACATACATACCAGTTTAATTCCAGGAAGTAACTTGTATACAACCACAGTATGTAACTTGTATATTAGCTTTAATGAGTGATAGGTTTGTTTAATTGCAGTCTGATTGTTTGAAAGGCCATAATGACTAGTATCAAATTATTGCAATTCTTCTGTTGTTAACATCACTACTTGTTGCTATAGACTTCATTTATAAAATCTCTCCGTGTAGGTAAAGTATGCTGCCTCTTGCTGTCTCATGTATAAGTGTTACCACATTACTTTGATATAGTCTTTCTAAATATGCTACTTTGTACACATTCACTTGGGAAAAGTTTGAAATAACAATGTCATGATGTAGGCTAATTTCCATAACAGTCGTTAAAGGTATTGAATTTTAAACTTTGTCGTCAATGGTACAAGAGACTAAAAACTTATTTAATTCTTGCTTATCTCTATTATATGTAAAGTAATGTAAATGTCTCTTGATTTGTACTTGTTTGATTGAGAACAAAGAAAGTGAACAAAATGTATTGATTTGGAATATGATAGTGCAATGATAATATTGGTGCAAAAGATGGAGTGTTCATGGTATAATGTACCATATTGATGAGGCCAAAGGTGTAAAGACATTATCTGATGTACTGCTTGAAGCAATAACTGTCTGTGTATATGATCAAATTGTAATGAATAAATATGACTTCTTACTAATGTGCGTTACATGGTCTTTTTCATATGTATAAGTACATGTACAAGTCCACTGAACTCAGTTTCTAATGTTCGTGAAATTTTTGGTTTAAATGTTGTTGAACTTTCTGATTTATGTGAATTTATTTGTTTGGAAGAATGGCCATGTTTTGTAAATGTTATGTATATGTCATTTTTCAAGGTAGAAAATTTGTTTCCAGCTGCTCTAAAGTACGAAATTCAAAATCTCAGGAAAAGGTAACGCGTAAAAATTTAACAAGTAACATTGAGTAATTTGATGTCTGTCACCCTTTATTGCCTAGCAGTTTTACTGATTAAGGTTTCATAATATAAATAGACAATTATTCAGTGCTTAATCTATTAGTATAGTAAGTCTTAGCATTTAATGATAAGACCTGGTGCTTCCATAGCGTTTGTAGTGTGCATACAGCAATTTTCTTATCAGTTACAGGATTTGGATCATTAACACAATGCTATAGAGTAATCTATCTCATCCTCTGTTTCCTAGGCTGTAATCCACATTTTACATGTAATGACTAATAAATATGTATGTGTATGTTTGTCTTTGTGTCTTGTTTATGTCCCTTGAAGCCCAGCATGGATCAGTCTTTAGTGAGTTTAGATTATGATAAGAATTTCACAGATTTATACTTGTCAGTATCTTTGGTAATATAAGATGTATATCCATTGGTCGAGATGTGAAGCAAAAGGTTGATAAGTTTGGCATATTCAAAATCCTGGCTGCCCATAGTATAATTACTAAAATACAAGTTGGTATATAACAACAAGCATGTAAAACCAAGTCGTACATATCATTGATGTTCGACTCAAATGGAATTGTGACCAGCATTAAATCCAGTTCCTTGCTGTTGATTCCGCTAGAAATGATTGTATGATCATTCACTGAAATACTGATAATAAATTCAATTAAAATGTCCTGTTGTGGATCAAAGATTATGGTGTTGTTCAGAAGAGCGGAAGGTCCTGTGTTCAAATCTTTTCATCGTGTCAACTTCAACTCTTTTGGATGAAATGCCATGTGTTGCAGTAGGCATTGTAAATAACCATCACTGCCTTGTGTGGGTCTAGTGCATAGGTCAAGTCACTGTGATTATAATGCTAATATATTGGGTTAGATAACCCTGGTTTGGCATTGAACAACAGTCGATCTATGATGAATAGTCCAAGAGCTAACATTTTTTGCTTATATGTGAGCTTTGTTGATAAAACATTCAAACCTATTTAAACAAACTGATACTAATGAGAGGCAAACTTTCCATTAAATAGTAATATATTCTTAACGTACTCTGAAGTTTGTCCATAGGGATTCCCAGCTACAATATTTTTCTCCTTCCCAAGGTACAGTTTGTTCAAGAATATACCCCGCTGCAATATTTGCTTCTGTCCTTCTTGAGACGGGTTTGTCCAGTGATATGTTTAACAATATATTTAAAATGCAGAATGTGGTTTCATCCGTGGAGAAAAGTTTGTCAAAAAGGTGGAGCTGCTGCAATATGTTACTACGTAACGTCCAGGGGTACGAGTTTATAAAAGGGTGCAGACTGTTACAATATATGACTCCATCCCGGGAACAGGATTTTATTCTATCCCAGGGAAGAAGTTTGTCTATGGGATGTCCTTCTAAAATATGTGGTTTCGTTTGTCAAAGGGTAAACCTGCTGCAATATGTGGTTGACTGTCATGGGACGGATTTGTTCGGATGGGTGGTGGAGAGTAATATTAACAAGGGAGTACAAGTGTGTTTATGCCTCCCCCCTCCCCTGCCCTTTTCAGCATCATTTGTAATATAAGAGCACCGTGTCTACACGTGCTGCGACATACTAATTACTTCTTAAAATTAGGTAGATATATACAATTTCATTGAGGTTTTACCCCATTTTCCTTAGTCCACCCCCATTTTCAAGGTGCAGCTACGCTGTTGATCAATCAGTCACCGTTCGGGCTTTGCCGGATTTTGTTTTTGTTTTTGTTTTTTTTTTTTTCTTTTGTTTTTTTTTTTTTGTAGTGGGTTTTTTTTTTTTCAAAGATAAAGTTTCAGTATTTATACACAATTGCGCCTGCTATAAATTGGGCACTGCTATACATATTATTGATTGGCTTCCATTTATTGTTTATAACAAAATTTGACTGCCAAATTGGGCAAAGTACCCTTGCACTTTCTGGATATTTATCGTTAATACTACATATATATGCTATGATTGCAAACAGACAGACTCAAATCAATCAAATTTAAATGTGTAAATAACGAATTTTAGACTTGTTTAACAATTTGCATTTTCCGTTTTTGCATAGATAATCACTCATTCATGCAGTTTTCAGTTGACTATTATATCAATGACCTCATGGGGTGCCTTAACGTTACTGCGTTGCTATATAGAGCTGAACAAGACGAGAAATTGAACGGTTTATTTCTATAGAACAAGATAGAAATTTAGTGAAATAATCTATATTTCAATAGATCTAGCAAGCACCAGCGTGTCGTGGGACAAGGAGAGGCAACAGCGAGAGAACATATCCTTAACATGTTCTAAGTTACATGACGGATGTGGGTTTGTGTCTCCCTTCTTGTAGATTTTCTTCGTTGACATAGCTTTGAATTTTCATCCCACAGGCATAAAAATTCCTCGGATTGTAGGTTTGCGTCCCCCTTAATTTTAATTTTGTTTTCTTATCACTATGAATGATAATTCTACAAGCATAATACAAAGAGTTTCTTCATTATTGTGTATTAGTGTATTGTTTTGATTCTTGTGGGGTTTATTTTTGCTGGTTTTTTTTCATTTGAGAAGTGCAAGTTTTTTTGTGTTTGCTTTCCTTTGTTTTTGTTTGTTTGTTTGTTTGTTTTTTTTTTTTTTTTGTTTTGTTTCTTTTGTTTTTTGTTTTTGGTTTTTTTTTTTTTTTTTTTTTTTTTGTTAACTGGACGGGTGCGTTCGTTAATACGCCAGTTGATGGGACTCGTTTAGAAGATAGCCAAGTTATTAGTCTTGTTCTCACAACTCATTCATGATTGCGCTGCTAACGAAAAATGTGTCGTACGGAAACATGTCCAATTCATGTATCAGGACACACATTGAGGAATCTTAAAGGTCTGGTATATATGCTAAATTTCTCTTACAACAGTACTACACTGTCCCATGGACAGTGCATGTGTAGAAAAGACTGCTTTACTATAACGTGTACGATATAGTCCATTTCCGATCTCGGAATCGAACCCGTATATTTTGCATCGCAAGAAAGCTTACTGAATTTACACCTACACATCATCTCCCCTTGTAAGTAACACATCACACAAGTGACAAATACCATTAATGTGTTAGCAGGCGGATCCAGATTTAGGAGTTAGGAGCGAAGTCGGGCAAGGGGTCTAGGAATCGCTGTGATTCCTACTAGGTCTAAGACGGGGGGGGGGGGGGGGGGGCTATAGTGGAGATAAGAGGATGGAGCTCCTGGAATATGTGTGTGTGTGGTTTGTATAACTGACTGCTTCTTTCAAAACCCCTTAATATATTGCCTCATGTAGTAGTCATACTTCCTGGTCAGATTTAATTGTAATTTTTCACGGACTAATTTATCATCAGTCATCAAAATAAACCACAAAGGATCATTAACATAATCATATAGAGCATATTCACGACCTGCAGTTTGCAAAATGATATCTGTCTGCAGCGACATGCATTGCAGCATATGTTGTATGCCTCTGCTAATTGTGACTAGATAGTACAGAAACCCGCGAACAAAGTACCAATGAAACTAATCGGTTAAATGCATTGTTGAAATTGAGTAGTGACATCAACACACAGTGAACTGTAAGGACAGACAGTCTCGTATCTTGATCGAATTTCGTAAAATGTTGAATTTTCATGTCAAAAATAAGATCTGGAAGAGAGAGGTTATAGAAATACAATGCCTGTCGCACGTTTTGGCCTCTCTGACTGTTGTGACAATGCGAGAGGTTGGACACCCCGCTTGAATTGTTTTGTTCATCCTTTACAAGTTCATGATATATTCTCAAAAATGCTGAATCCTCACTACCCATTCTCAAAATCAAGAAGTCGTCATTTCTTTTATTTATTTTAATTATTATTGTTATTTATTATTACTTTTTAACAAACGAACATTAGAAAGAGTTGTCTTTCTTTAACACGATAGTGCTGTTATCACTAGAGAGCGCCTCTCCAACGATAACATTTGCTGGACGTAGTCGCAGGACGATCTCAAATTTTGCAAAATCGTTAACCACACTCAACATGGCAATACTGGACAAAGGAAGGGGAGGATACAGAGTATTCGTTGGCGACCTGGGAAGCAGAGTAGGCAAATACGAATTGGAAAGGGAGTTCCAGTCATACGGACCGATCATAGATGTTTGGGTTGCGAGGTAAGCGCTATAACTTAAGCGCATTCTAACTTTCGTTTTCATGTTGTAAATCTGAATCACCATTATGATCATTATCATATTCTTAACATTGATACAGAAATATGATTATGATACCTGTGGAACAGATGTGTATCCCATGTTAATCAGTACAATGCAAGCTAAATTAACAATTACACATTTCACAAGGAAATATTATTCCACTTCATGACATAAGACATAGCAAAGGTTCATTTTGATGTTTCAAAGTTACAAGGAGAACACATCTTACATGATATGTGGAATAAGTTGTATCTAGAGTTATAACATGCAAAAGACCAAAGATGGAAGTATGACAGTCATAAATTTCTAAGCATTGTACTTAAGTGATATATGAGATAAATGTAGGGGTAAGTAGTTCCTGGTACTATATCGCCAGTATGAAAATACTTGTTAGAGGTTAGTACTTTAATAGGAGAAGAAGAAGAATTCACTCTCATGTGAATGTTAATTCAGAATGTTATTTTACAATGAATCATGACAAGGTCCTGTACGGGCAGTTGGCAACCACATTGTTGATTGTGTATAACTAATGTCAGTTGTCAGTCTTAATTACTGTAAACAATATTTCATGAGTATGCTCCCGTGAGACTATATAACCAGAAAGTCATTTATGGCCCCATTTAAGATTTACACATTCTGCTTTTATGTTCTGGACTTTGAACCCAGGGCCATGAATGGGGAATTATCAATAGCATAGAAGTTTAATAATTGGAATTCCTTCCCCTTTCTGTCATCTTGGAGGATTGGATGACTAAATATTTGTACATAAATCAACCACATTATGTAAGAGATTTCTCTAGTTTCAAGATGCTTCCTGAATTTTTGCAATTTGTTATGCAGCATTGGAACCAGAAGAGAGTAAGGTGTTTTTAAAGAAGATTATATAGAGAACTTATGAAAATAATTTAAAGAAATTAGTGTTTACGAATATTAAGACTTCATAACTTCACCACCAAGAGGGAGTAACTGCGATTAAATTTCATGCATTTTAATCTTTACCAATTTTTACAAATGTGTTAAACTGTTCATAAACCGTTATTACTTGTATAACAACAAAAATAATCTGTATCCACGAATTTTAGGCATTATGGTCTATATGTAATGGATTTCAGAAAATTACATATTTGTATGTAAAATGGACTGCTGCTATTACAAGCTTTCATTGTTGGTTAATCATGGATACAAAATGTTTTTATTTTTATATCATTATCAACTTACCTAATGGGGGATTTTAAGGAATATCATAACATATAGTTTTGAAAAATTTGCATTTTATATTGAAACTACATGTATCACTTTTTGCAAATTGCTCATTCAGACTTAAGATTTGTTTTCTTGTTAAAGGTCTTTGGAGTATAATAACCAAGGAAGTTATAAACATTCAGATTCATAAACTTCTGGATGATTATGCATTTAAAATACTGTGCATTCTGATTACTGGTTAGACAGTTTTACTACAAGCATCTGAACCAGTGAACTGACTATTGAAATATGAAATATGTTTCTAAATGATTCTTTTGATCTTCAAGGTGTCTTTATCATATGTCCATTGTATCCCTGTACATACTAATAATCTTAATAAAAGATAATATTTTCACAGAAATCCTCCTGGCTTTGCATTCTTAGTCTTCAAATATTCTGATGATGCAGAGAGAGCAGTGAGGAAACTCCATGGACAGTAAGTTATTTAAATTTTAAGTAAGTCATATGTGTGTTTCACATACCCTATTTAGACAAAGAAGTTTTGCTTAATTCTTTGTATATCAATGTTTGACAGGAGTCATACATGGTGAGTGTGGAGAGTGGCAGGAGATGCCTATTCTGTATTCTAATTAAAACCATATCCTTATTCCGCTTCTCTATTTGTTCTATTGCATAGAAAGATCTGGTGAAACCCTGTAAGGGGTCATGTTCTGGTGAACTCTGATTTTCAGCCAATCAGTGGATCGGCTATGAAATTCTAGGGATGAAATTAACATCCACAGCATGCAAGACCCACAAGGTAGTTTTTGAACGGTGCTTGTGAATATTATGTCACTATCACGTGGTTAGCCGAGTCACTGATTGGCCATGGGAAATAACGGTTTCGGTGACTGAGATGTCAGCAGAAGTCACCAGAACGTGAACCCTTACGGGGTTTCACCAGATCTTTATATGCAATGGGTCAAATAGAGAAGCGGAATAAAGATATGGTTTTAATCAGATTGCTATTCTGCTGGATAGACTAGTTTCTTGTTGTACTGCTTTCATCATTGTATGTTGAGACATGTTTCCAGTAGCCATATTTGTCTATTCTGCTTGATAGGCTAGTTTCTGGTTCTGCTGGTTTCATCATTGAGGGCTGGATAGTTCCGGCTCATCCTTTGTTATAATTTTAGGAAAGTTGCATGCGTTACTGCGGTACAGTAAAACCACACCCCCAAGAATTTTACACCAATGGTAAAATTAGGTATATATTCACTGTTGACCGAGTGTGAAAGATTTATATTTAAGCATAGTATAATAATTATCTTTATTGTCAATTTTTATTGAAAAAAAATGAGAGCGAGTAGAAGCTATTCATAGACATAATTGTTAACAACTAGATCTGTTTTTATTATATGTTGAGATATGTTTTCAGTAGCCATATTTGACTGTCTTATGTTTATCTATTGCTAGCAGGGGAGGGGGATTGTTGTAAAGTAGTTACAAGTTTGCCTTTGTTGTATGATTGAAACTTGATAGATCTTGGTTTTAGAGATAGTTATGCCAATTTGTTTTATATACCTAAATTATGGTGATAAATCATGATTAACTATCAGTTTGTAATTGCAAAGAATAAATCAAACAATCATCAATTATGTGATCGATTTCTCATTTCTCAAAAGGTAAAAATTGTGTTCGAAAATCATTGCAAGTATTACCAATGAAATTCATAATTTTTATATACACATCACAGGCTCATTCTGAAAGACTCATTTTTGAAGATTCTTTCACGTTTATAGATTTTTCTTTCTAATAAGTTTTGCAATTTAAGGCCTTTATTCCTATTTTTACAGCAACAATTGATTATGAAGTGTTATAATTGAAAATCAGAATTGGTTCACCTAAATCAATCCACCTTTAATTAAGGTTGCTCGTCTGCCCATCCTTAATATACCTACAGTTTAATAAAATAATCGTAAGTATAAAATTGGAAGAACTTTTAAACTGTTCCTCGGTTAAAAACAGACTACATTTATATTCTTTTCAAAAAAGATTTAATCACTTCGAACCTCAAGGAAAAAATAATTTGGCTGTTTATGAATTCTCAGTTTTCTGGTTCAGTGCCGAAGAGGATAAGAAAAATCTTTATATCCTCTACACTGCAGATTTAGACCAGGCCAACCCATGTGTGGCTGACTGTAATAAATTGTGTGTGAGCACTACTCCTCTGAGATATTTCATCCTAAGCCATAATAAAAAAGTTGCTAGATTCTCATCCAGCATTTCAGAAGATTAAGAATAGTGGGGGGGGGGGGGGGGGCCCACAAATTTTATTTTTTGTTTTTTACTTTTCTCTGAATTGAATTGGACATTGAATATGACTAAACTGACCTGGCAAATGGCGATGAGAATCTAAGGATTTTTTTAATTATGACCTTATATTAACTAATCTGTTTCTCCAAGGAATTATCTATCCTTAATATCTTAGAAAAACAAGTAAGGAAATGAGGTTACATAATCCTTTATGACTGTCATGATATACATCTTGAAAATCATGTACTTGTAATTTCTTCTCAATTTTTCAAGAAGTTTTCAGAAGTCTACAATGTACTTTCATTTTAGTGCTACTTCTATATGTGCTATACACATTTACTGGAATAAGCATCCATGCCATTGAAATCAGATGTCTGAACTACCTTTTGATGGACTATGTGGTTGAAAATGGAACTTTGTGTGTAGTGGTATTTTGTAGTAAAATACAAGGTACTACTTAAGTATGAAAATACTGAAATTTCAAAAACTGGAATAATGAGCAAGCATTGACCTCTGGAGAAACTGAATTGGAATCAGGCATACTGTTCACACAGAAACTGAAGACTAACTCTTAAACTTAGATTCAAGAGTAGCTTCAAGACTTATTCCATATTCATGCAATGTGTAGTAAGTACAATCTTAGGTTAACAGAAATAGGTAGAAAGTTTAAAACTCAACCAGTGTCCACCTTAGCAACACACATGTACGTATAGCAGCTGCTCCCACTTCTGCCATGTCCATTACAAAGAAATAAATCCATTTATTTACTATCTTTTAAATTGAAATGGAGAAAGGGAGAGAGAGGAAGAGGGAGAGACGGTATGTGAAAGAATTAAAAACTGGTAAATTGACAAGGATAAAATATACATTTAGAAGTTCTCCATAAACCCCTGTGAAGCTGGAACAATCTTAAAGTATGTATTTGAAGTACAGTAAACACTATATTCAGTTTATGAGCAGCACTAATCAGTGATAATGCACAATTAATGAGAGTGCACTACAGTATGCAAGGATAGACTTCTAGAATAAGATATAATACATTCTTTAAGTTCTTTAAGGTTTTTGGATTTTAATGTGTACAAAATCAAAATTTCATGCATTACTTCAATAAAATGTTTGTCTATTAATGTCTATTATTATCAATGTTTTTTTTCTCGTAAATATATAATGTGATTGTCCTTTTTTTTCTTCTTAAATTAACATTTTTCCTCACCTCAGTGTACGTTAAAGTAGAATTGATTTTATATGAATTATGCTATTATTTCCTATCAGAATTACATAATTTTAGACAATGAGAGCGACATCTGGGTAATTTCATGAGAATATTTTTGTGAAGTCAGCTGGATTCTTTAGCATCCCAGTTATGTCTACAAATTACTTATAAGAATATGACATTTCAAAGAGACCAGTCCATGTGAGAAACAGCTGTTCTGGTCAAATCAGATCTTTGGTACAGTTTAACATGCTTTATGATATAAACAATTGAAAATTGAAAAGACAGAGCACATTGCAAGATGTTTCGTACAAAGGCCTTAACATTGACCTCTTAACGGAATTTTAATGATTATTTGAAACCTGCTCCGCATTCCATTTTCGTCAAGCACATATTCAGATGAAAAGTTCCAGAATATTTATAGCCACTGTCATCAAGATACAGTCAAACATAGGTGTGATGGGGCATGATACTTTCATACAACAGTGTAATAATTGGTCAGTCACCATTTCAAACCTTTTCATGGTTATTGGATTTTCATGTTGGTCCTTAGAAAATCTTCTTTGTCAACATTGTCCTTCCTTACTTAGTTATAAATGGGTTCCTGCTTTAGACAGGGTGTTAACATGTAATGGGCTGGTTTCTTTTCATATCGAAAGTGATCCCTAATGTCTTGACTTTGCTTACAGTCATATACAGTCATCTCTTGATAACACAGACTTAAAAAAGTGAAGTTTTAGTAAGGACTTTAGAATTAGTTTGAGTTTAATAAATTTGAGTTATCGGTAACAAAAATGAACAGTAATTATACCCCACCCCCCTCTGTCTGTCGGTACCAAAATTTTTTACACCTTGACGTTTGACCTACTTTAGAAAAACTTTAACCTTAGCCATAACTTTTGAACCAAAAGAGATGGGGCCTTCATATTACACATCTGTATTCCTTGTAGCAAGACGTGTCAGTTGGTACAGGGGTATTTGTTCTGTGAGGACAGTTGTAGTTCAATTTATTGGTCTGAAGTTGGACATTTCAAAACATATAAAACAGATATTTTCAGATCATTTTATCTGTTATTGCCTCTGGATAATCAGTTATCATTTTTTGTATTATATACCACAGTATGGTTGATTGATTCATTTTCAAAGCACCACCTGTTACAGCAGATAATCCACCACTTCCCTGATAAAAAGCTTCAAATCAGATACATTACATTGAGTGTTTTGTGTATTTATTCATATTTTTTTTATTTAACTCTATATAATAGCAGTGATGTGGCAGATTAACAAGCATATCATTAGTAAGGGCTTAGATTTACATGCTTTATAAATAGTACTGGAAATCATTTGTGTGCTGTTTATTCGTGTGTCCTTGTGTCCTCTGTATAATATTTTGAGCACTTAAGTCACAGGTTTCATTGTCATCTCACAGCTATTTTTCTCAAGGGAGAGCTCCTCATTGTCAACAATTACATATATTAAAAGATGTTACTAGATAAAAAAAAAGTAATGGTTGTAAAATCGAAATCTAACTTGGAAATAGGGGAAAAAAATTGAACCTACAAATTTTGTAGGCGCGTGTCTCAGTGGTTTTATTGTTTAATTCAGGATTTAAAGATCTATTGTTTGAATCTGCCAGACTCTCATCAATTTCTTCTCCTTCAAATGGGATGGTAAAATCGAAAGTCTCATGTCATGGTAAGCACTGTCGTGTAAAAGAACCCTCATAGTTTCGTGTGAGTCCATAGCGTAGGTAATTTTGTTTTTTAAGATTCAAAATTTAATAGAAATTGATTAAATAATGCAATTGCCACCACTACATTTTGCTCTTTTTCTTTCGTTGTGAAGTGTACATATATTTTGAGCATTATACATCATGTGGCTGTCAAGATAAAAAGCCTCACAGGACAATAAAAAATCCTTGCCCCTCACTCTCTGCTGAAATGGAATGATGGCATGCTGCCCATTGTTGTGCGGTAGTCCTCCAAGCAACAGAGAGATGTCATTGCTGGTGGTAGTTTGTTCCAATCCCTGACTGAACGTGGAAAGAGAGAGAAGTGGCTTACATCTCTTCTTGTTGATGGAATATGGAAGGTATGCTAAGCCCTTGTCCTGATATCTGATAAGACGAGGTATTGCTTTGCTGGAATGGCTACTAGGTTGTGCTGGATTTTGAATAGCACCAGAAGGAGAATGTTTACTTTCTGCTGGTCTGTAATGGTTCCTATCCCATGGAGTTGATCATGTTGGTGACGTTGCTTGCTTTCCTGTCCCAGTAATTTCTTGTAGTGAATCGTGCTGTTCTACATTGTTCTCTATCTTGTTTATCCGTTCGTTGGTATATGAGTCCCATATAGACACAGCGCTCCCAAGCATTGGAAATACAATGACTTCATAGGCTCTGGCACATGTTGATGTCCTACAACGTTTGAGTTTCGTTTAACGAAGCAGAGAGTCGAGTTAGATTGTGACGGCATCGATACGAGTATTCCATTTTAAGTTATTGTTGATCGTAACGCCCAGGTACTTGCTTGAGCCGATAATGCTCGACTGCGGTTGTGTAGCATGCAATCTGCGTTGATAGTCTTTCGCTTTGAGGACACCTGTATAACTACTTGTATGCATTTCTCTGAATTGGAGGACATTTGCCATTTTTTTCCCGACTTCTCAAGTGCAGCTAGGTCTTGTCGCAAACTATTGCTATCCTCCGTGCTGTTGATATCCCCTGTGCTGTTGATATTGGACGGTACAGTAAACAACATCTGCAAACAACATGGCGTCTGAGTTGATGACTTCTGGGGATGGGATGGGGGATGTTTCGTCCACTGAATGTGAGGAAGAGTTGCGAGCCAAGGTGCGTTTCCAGTGGCACTCCAGATAGGACATTTGTGCCTGATGAGGCATGACCGTCTGCATAGAAAGTCCCTAATGCATAGCAGGGTGTTGTCTCTTATTCCGTAGTACTGCAGCTTATGTAGCAGTTTCCCGTGTGGCACTTTGTCGAATGCTTTCGAGAAGTCGAGGTGAATAATGTCGACCTGGCGTACCTGGTCCAAGGTGCAGGCAATACTGTCTCAGCAAGCCGAGTTTCTCGGGGACGCTTGGACCGGAAGTCGTGCTGAATGTTGATGAGGATAGAATACTGGTCGAAGTGGTCTATTGTACGGTTGTGAATGATATGCTTCAGCAGTTTGTACGAGATGCAGGTCAGGGATAGTTGAAGGCCTGATGTTTATCCCTTTTATTGTATACCGGAGCAAAGAGGCTGTTCGCCAGTCATCCGATATGGTGCCTCAGTTCAGCGAGATCTGGAAAAGTTTGGTCGGTGCCGACGCAATCTACTTTGCATACTCGTTTAGAGGTCTGACTTTGATTCCCTCAGGTCCTGTTGCTTTATATTTCTGAGTAACATGTGAACTCCTGCTTGGCTGACTCGAACTCAAGCCATCGCTAGGCAAGGGCTCATATCTTTGTTATTGGTCATTATGTAGTATACTCACTTGTGTAAACTGAATGGAATGGTTGATTATTTCCGCCTTGGATTTTGTGTCACTGTAGAGGAGTGTTACCCCTTGTGCGCCCAGGCGTTTACTCTTCAGATATGATCAGAATCTCTCACTGTTGTTTTGCGTTTCGTCATATACTGTCTGGTCTATGAATTCACGATGGGCTCTTCTCAGTTCCCTTTGTGCTGCTGCCTTCAGTTGACGATATCGGGCTTGCTCCATAGGGCTCTGGTAGAATTTTAGTGTATTTCAATGTGATATATAAATCGTTGATATATTATGGTTTTTGATTTTCATAGCTATAATCAGAAACATAAAATACATACTTGAATGTAGTCTCTGTGTCTGCTATATTACTGTATGAGCCCTTTTCAATTCACTTCCTCTTAGATGACATATTTTAAAATTTTTATGAATATTGACCATTTTAGTCTTTCAAGTCATGATGATATTACGTCAAAATATTCATTTTAAAGCAAAATCAAGGCGTTGTGACTCTGTACATCACACTCCTTAAAATTTTGTGAGTGGTTGTCGTGACATTGTGATTCTGTACTTCACACACCGTATTGTGAGTGGCGATCGTAACATTGTGAGTTTGTACATCACAATCCTTATTGTGAGTGACGATCGTGACATTGTGATTCTGTACATCACACACCTTATTGTGAGTGGCGGTCGTGACGTTGTGATTTTGTACATCACAATCTTTATTGTGAGTGACAACCGTGACATTGTGATTCTGTACTTCACACACCGTATTGTGAATGGAGATCGTAACATTGAGATTTTGTACATCACAATCCCTATTGTGAGTGACGACCGTGACATTGTGATTCTGTACATCACACCTTATTATGAGTGACGGTCGTGACATTGTGACTGTACATCACACACCGTATTGTGAGTGGCGGTCGTGACATTGTGATTTTGAGTGTCTGTTGTGAGTGACAGTCGTGACATTGTGAGTTTCTACATCACACATCTTATCGTGAGCGATGACCGTGACGATGTGATTCTGTACATCACACACCTTATTGTGAGGGACGGCCGTGGCATTGTGGTTTTGTACATTACACACCTAATTGCGAGTGCAGTTGGTGACTTTTTTTTCTGTACTTCACACACCTTATTGTGAGCAAATGGTCGTGACATTGTGCATAGCGCACTCGTAGCGTATTTAGCTCGTTTCCGAGAGGGATCGGTTACTACTCACTTCGGCAGATAAGTGTTGTCCCTCCTCTCGGACGAAATAGCATAAGCTGTTCCCGTATCACGGTGGACGTAAGCATTGTTGGATCTGTTGCACAGAGCGTATGCCTTACAGAAGCATAAATTTTTACTGTGCATCAGACAGCTGCCGCTTTTATATATAATTGAAGTAATTTTGGCTTGACGTAAAAGACAAACATGCAGATCTATAGCGAAATGAAAAAAAAAATCATAAATGGAAAGTAAAATGTATTTGAAAAGAGTCTGCCACAACGAGAAATCAATTTTTGTTGGAATTGATGATACGCTCAGAGCAGAATGTTGATTTTTTCATTAATAAAACTATAAAACTATCTGGTTCAATATATCGTAGAAATACTTGAGAAATAAAAGCGTTTCAAGAGGAATGAACAATAGATACTTAATAAAGCAGATGTCTCTTTTAAGTAATGGCAAATCTATAAGTCTGTGATACTAGTTGATAAAGACGCTGACTAAGTGACAAGTTGACATGTAGATCAATATCCTGAAAAAATCAAACGAAAAGTTTGGCTGTAGAAAAAAATTATATCGAGAATTTTCATAAACACCCCCCCCCCCATTTTGATTGGCATCCTCACATAAGAATACTAAATACTTGTTTAAAGATACACTGTGTTTATTGTCCATTCAAACCGAATATCTCCATCAAGTATACTTTCTGTAGACTGAGTTGTATGGTGTTTCTCCACCACTAAGCAGATGCAGTCTCTATGCAAAACATCGTCATTACCTGAAAAAAATATCATGGTTTTCAGCGAAATGTTTCGTAAATCATTCTTATTTTCACCGGCCATTCTATTACAAGGAAAAAAACAAAAGGGATATATGTGTGTGTATGTGTTTTTATGTGTGTAAAGGTGATTAAGTGTAGTAATGAAGGATGCGATGTCATGGTTCGATTCTAGGATTACCTTAGTTAGATCACAAATTGTGTTGCTATTTGGCTGATATACATCATAAGTGGACTGAAGTGCATCTTAGAACTTTTTGTTTTCCTCTGAAATTTGATAAAAAAGTTATAATATATAATAGGTTTGTTTTGCAATTGTTCAACAAATTCCTCGTAATCAGAATTATATTCATATATGTTAGCTTAAAGAAATCGGATTTGAGAATACTAAGTTTTGTTGACGGTAGCATGCCATGTAAAAATTGTAGCCTCCAAACAGCTGATTTTTCCCATGGTTTGCTCCATTTTTAATCAATGATAAGACATGAATAAGACATGGCCGATGTGGCGTAAATCACATGTCCACAGGTGATACCATTAATACGTCGATTCAACGACTGTAATTCTTTGATATGAATGTTCCTTTCGATACTTGTATACTTTGCAATCTATAAATGTATTTATGACGATGTTATTTTGGAATACCGTATTCCTCTTGTAATTCGTCAGCAACTTATATGGGTGCGATGTCCAGACGTCCGGAAAGCAGATTGTCTTTATAGGCTTTGATGTCTGTGTCCCTCTGTACGTCCGCCAATAGTTTGTATTGGGCGTGGTGTTTGTGTCCCTCCGTACGTCCGCCAGTAGATTGTATTGGGCGTGATGTTTGTGACCCTCCATACGTCTGTTAGTAGTTTGTATTGGGCGTGATGTCCATGTCCCTCCGTACGCCCGCCAGCAGTTTGTATTGGGCGTGATGTCTGTATCCCTCCATACGTCCGTCAGTAGTTTGTATTGGGCGTGATGTCTGTGTCCCTCCATACGTTCGTCGGCATTTTGTATTGGGTGTTACATCCCACTCTCTGTAACTACATGTACATCGGCAGTTTGTTTTGTGTAGAATTTGGCATTGGAGTTTCCCTTCGTACGTCTGTCAGAAGGTTGTATCAATGAGGTACGATGTTCGAGTGTCCATCCATACGTCTGTCAGCATTTTGTTTCTACTGGGTTTGATGTCTGAAAGTCCATCCGTATGTCGGTCATCAGTTTGTATGTATGAGATGCGATGTTCGAGTGTATCGCCATATGTCCTTTAGCTGTTTGTTTCTGTGGGATCTAATGCCAGATTGAGTGTCCGCCCATCTGCCGTCTCCAGTTTGTTTCTTTAGGGTATAGTGTCCGAGTGTACCTCCGAACGTTTATTAGCATTTTATTTTGTGTGAGGTGTGGCTTTCGAATGCTCTCGATACTTCCGTCAGCAGTTTGCATGAGGTATTATGTCCGATTATCCTGTTTTATATCTTGAAACTGTTCGTGAGTGTGATGACAGGGTATCCCTCCGTAAGTCTGTCTCCAATTTGTTTATGGGTTGTGATGTACAATTTTCTCCTCGTACTTATATAATCAGTTTGTTTTTGTGGAGTGTGGTATCCAAGTGTCTATCCGTAAGTCCGTCAGCAGTTTTGTTTTTGTCGGATGTAAGTGCCCCTTCATACGTCTGTCATAAATTACTTTTATTATCTATAAGATGTATTGTTCAAATATCCCTCTAAATGTCCACCAGTTTGCTTCTGTTAGGTGTAATGTACCGGTGTTTCTCTGTATGTCCTTCTTCAATTTGCTTCTTTTAGGTTTATTTCACGGGTGTCTCTCCGTACGTCCTTCACCAGTTTGCTTCTGTTAAGTGTAATGTATCGGTATCTCACCATACGACCTTCTCCAGTTGATTTCTGTTGGTGTAATGTACCGGTGTCTCTCCGTTCGTCTTTTACCAGTTTGCTTTTGTTAGGTTATTGTACCGGTATGTCTCTGTGTATGTCATCTACCAGTTTGCCTCTGTATGTAGGTGTTATATACCGGTGTCTATATGTACATCCTTTACTAATTTGCGTCTTTTATCCCGATGTCCTTCCGTTCGCAGTTTGTTTCTGTGAGATGTGATATTCTAGAGCCACTCCGTTCGTTCGTCTGCATGTTTCTTTTTTATATCGGATGTAATGTCGTCTGAATGTCCCTCCAAACTTTCTTTACCAGTTTGTTTATATGGGATGACGATGTAATGTCCTTTACCAGTTTGTTTACATGAGATGTAATGTTCTTTACCCGTTTGTTTTTGTAAAGTGTTGTATCTTTATGCCCACCCGTCCGCCCGTCAGTAATTGTTTTGCTGAGGTGCGATGTCCTTCCTCCAAACGTCATTCACCGATTAGTTTCTGTGAGGTGTGATGTCCGAATCAGTGTGTGTCTTTCCATACGCCCTTCACCAGTTTGTCTTTGTTAGATGTTGCCATCCGTATGCCATCAGAAATTTTTTACCTATGATGTCTTAATTTCCCTCCGTAAATCCGTCTGCAGTTTGTTTAATCGTGGTTTTCGAAATACAGTTATTTTCCATTTGGGAAGGTATCAGACTTCATAACCCTTTTAAAGATTTTAAAAATCTTATGGAAGCGTCATGTTTGTCCCATCATTTCCCGTAGTTTGACTTCGGTTGTCTCCCGTAGTTTTATATCGGTTTCCATAGATTCATTTTACTATACAGTTATATGACGTCAGAACTTCTTGAAGGTAGATAACTGTATTACGAAAAGGCTCAGTATAATTCGAGTGCCTCTCAGTACGTACTTCAACAGTTCATTTCTGTTAGGTGAAATGGGTGATGTGCTAGTGTCCCTTTGTACGACGATCGGCAGTTTCTTTTTGTTGAATGCTGTTTGTATGGTTGTCGTATGTATTTAGGAATGATTTATAATTAACGATTTTAAAAATTTGAATGATTTTAGTGAAATTTAAATTGAGAAGACTTTTCTACAATCACTGAATTCTTTTCCATTGATTCATTTGTAGAATTTTGAACAACTACTGTTATATATGTGAAGTTAATGAGTATTGTTTTTATGTAGAATATATTAGAAAACAGTTTAAATATTGGCAAATTTTCATGTACCGGGTATGTTCATACAATATATTAAGGATAAATGTAGTCTAAACTTTTGAACTTTTGAAACATTTAAGGTTTCCTATCTGATTGAATAATACATTGGTTTGATGCAGTTCGGGAAGCATCAATCAGTTTTACTGATATCCTTGTTTTTTTTTTCTATTTTAGTGTTATTTGTGGACGCCGTGTTAGAGTGGAACATGCTATACCATATGAGGAACGCATTGCCAATAGAGCAACTCGACCAAGACCAAGGTATTACACAATACAATTCCTACATCTCTCTTCCTTCAACTAATATATTGAAAATTGTTCCTTTATGAAAACTTGTCACTCATTTATTTCCTCAATATTAGGAAGTTTTTGATAGAAGTGGTTGTTTTAGTTATTCATTATATATAAGGACACAAAAATATTGGGGGGGGGGGGCAGGCTTGGTGTAGTGGTTAAGCGCTTGGCTTGCGGTGCCGGGTTCGATTCCCGGATTGCGTCACTATGTTTAAGGTTGGTAACCTCCTGCTTCCTTGTCACGATATAACTGAAATATTGTTGAAAGCAACGTAAACACCAATCAACCAACCAACCAAAAATATTGAAATTTATATTTACTTGTGCATTATATTCGAAGAATTTTCAAGATCATTTATCAGCCTGATTATGGCTAGATTTGCTCCCATTTATCCATATGTCAATGTAGAGGTGACAAATGAGTGGTCAGAAGAGAGATAACTGTCTGATTATAGTGAGACTAGGTCACAAGATACAGGGTATACTAGTATTGGTTTTAAGGGTTGACTACTTCAATATTGATCATTTCTGATGAACTTTAAGATGGAAAAGATACATTCTTTCTTGAATAAAACCTTTCAAATTATACCAGTTGATTGGTATTAATGCCACACCAGCACTATTCACCTTAATGGTTACAACCAGTATTTTATAGTGGAGGAAACTTGAGTACACAGATATGCCACCAAATGTGACATAGGTATACTGGAATACCTTTCCACTTGTTCTGAACCGGCTTCCAAATGATACATTGTATTTGACAGAGATGAAAAACAGCGGAGTCTAGTGTAGTGTTATTTACTATAAACTAACATAAGATTTTTCTTAAACATTAAATGTAACTTTTAAACCATAGGACATATTTACTTAATACATTGTTATTTGAATGATGTTTTTAATCAGATTTGTCTGTTTGCCTTTAAGTATTTTCATATATTAGCAAATGTCAGATGTTGAACGATATAAATTGCTGGAACTCAAGGTACGGGTAGCCTCTCACCTGCTTGAATCTGAGTTTGATCTGTTGATGGGCAAGAGGGAAGATGTGTCTATGGACATGTCAAATGTTAATAGTCTTGTGTGGGAGCTCTGGTTTCCTTGAGTGCTACACAGTAGTTCCTACCATAGAATGTGGCAGTAACAATCTATGTCTGGCAGTTCAGAATAGTCTTGTGTGGGAGCTCTAGAATCCTCCAGTGCCACACAATAGTCCTTACCATAGAATGTGACAGTAACAATGTATGTCAGGCATTTCTGAATAATCTTCTGTGGGAGCTCTGGTTTCCTCCAATTCTTCACAGTAGTCCCTACCACAGATTGTGGCATTAACAACTTTGTTAGGCAGTTCCGAAAAGTATTAACACATCTTATGTGATACTTACATTAGATGATTGAAGATGAATGTTGAAGTGTTGAAGTGAGCTGCCTAAGTCCATGATATTCCATAATATTTTATATTTAAGCAAAGGTAGATACAGCAACATGATGTATAGATAAAAATACTACATTTCAGATTATATTCAAATTCTAAATGATTTCTGTTTTGAATCCTTTACTTGAAAGAGAGAATTCCTCTTCAGAGAAAATAGTACTCAACAAGACTCACTGCTGTTGTTGCCATGGTGACCATTCACACTCTCAAACAATACCAAAGTAACACACAACACATGACATTTGGTGGTGGTACTAGTATAACCTTTCCTGTTAAAGCCACTGTACCCATATATATTCAGTTGATTTTACCCTATTTCCAACCATACAGTTTCAAACTTAGGTAATTGGTATTTGTTTTAAAGGTAGAAGAAAGAAAATGATATTTGTATTGAGGGAACTTGGAGGAACTCGGTTGAACACGATTGAATGTTAATTGACTGATTCCTCTATTACACACCTATTGAATGACATTTATATCATGGTTTATTATTCAATTGTCTGTCTTTGTATCAAATTATGTTTGATTTTTCTTTCTTCATAGATTTTGATTTAAACTTACTCAATTCTGTAAGTTCTAACAGAGTAATAGTCTATAATTTACTTATAAGCCGTGATTAAGTACGACATGTATTACGTAACATAGATGTACCTTGAGCTTAAGGCTCATGCGAGCTGTAGTCATGGCAATATACATCCGTCCTTCCTCTTTCCATCATCTGTCATCCAGCTCTTAACTTACATGTTTTTAACTGCTTCTTCAGTACTTCAAAAGGAATTTTTTTAAACTTGGTACAGATGAAGCAGGAGTGTGGATTACAAAGTGTCCAATTACTATTGTGAGTAAAATGTTTTGTGGGTGAATAATTCTTAAAGATCTGGTCATCCACAAAGCAAACAGCTATTTTCAATATAGTGTTGTTTGCGTTTATAGGAATTTCATATGCACTTTAATTTTTCACTAAAGTGTAATTTTATTTAATCATAACACATACACATTACTATGTACACAGTGGATCAGTATGACACTTGTCTTGTCATTACAATGGTATGGTGTGGCTTACTGATCATAGTGTAGGCTTATGAAAATTAAAAGGAATGATCCCATAAAGATCTGACCATTAACCACAACTCTGAGAATTAAGTACTCATGGTCTCCTACAAGTGTCGTTGTTTTTTGGCCAGATCATTCATGACATTGATTTTGTTTTATCTCAACCTGAAGGGCCAAGTGAGCTATTGCCACCACTTTGCATCTTCTTCTTCTTTTTGAAAACTACAAGACAATACTTTGTACTTTGTATAAATGATAAATGGTAAACTATTTACAAACAATCCATCATTAGTGCCTATCAAGAGGTAAACAGAACGTAGGGCTATACACTGGTACTTTGGTTTTTATCTCAGAAATGTAATGAACTGCAAAGTATTAAAGTTTCTTGAAATAGAGTAATTATGAAAAGGACCTCTGATATGATATATTATATTTTGTGGTATTGAAATATAATTTCAACATATTGTTTTGTATAATTATTGATATCTTTGAACCTCATACAGATATGCACTGCTCTTTGTTTGCCCTGCATGTCAATATTGATATATCCTCATATAAATACTGATAAAAAAGACCAACAGCTTTTCATCAAGCAATTGACTGCTGTTACTACATAACAAAGAAAATAATAAGCAAGTGATGATTTCCTGTGGAAAGGAGATGTTTTTTCCTACAGATGTTTCATGTATTGACTACCTATTCATTATTACTCCTCTGATCTGTGGCTGTGCCAAGGCATGATTGATAATCATTTTGTTCACTTGACATGCACACTTATGGTAAAGGCTATTATATAGAAGTTAGGCTATTATACAGAAGTTATGTTCAAGACTTTACACTCTTTTTGTTAATCAAGAATGATCTTCTTTAACTGTCTATCACAAGATTTATACCATATACAGCTTTTAGTTTAAATCTTTGGTTAAGGTTTTACTTGGGATAACTGGCTAATATTATTTCATTGTAATATAGTTACACTGAGGTGTGTTTCATGGTGACTGTGTCATAGTAGTTGATTATGTTGAAGGGCATCTTTCGCTCGTAGTAATCTTTACTATGATTCAACATTGTCTACTGCTTTTTTAACTAACATAATGATCTTATCATTATTATAGTGCCTGTATAGCTCTAAATTTCTACTGTCTGCGCCACTCACTCTGGAAATTGGAAAATCTGGATTTTCAGTTATTCATTTTCAGAATAATCTCAAAAAGGCAAAACCATTCGATAGATCTTGTTTAGTCGTAACTTTTGGTGTATGCTATATGTTTGTATGAAAAAGCGTTCATATTTTATAGACAAAAATCAATTTTAGATAGGGCGATTTCCATGTTAATTATTGACGTGACGTCGCCAAGTTTCCCATAGACTCAATGTTAAACATCGGCGACGTCACGTCAAAATTAACATAGAAAAGGTCCTATCTAAAATGATTTTTCCCTATAAAATACGAATGCTCCTTCGCAGAAACATAAAACATACACTAAAAGTTACGACTAAACAAGAACTGTCGATTGATATTAATTTTGTAAAACTGTTTTAAAGATAGATAAGTGAAAATCCAGATTTTTCGGTTTACAAAGTGAGTGACGCGGACAGTAGGAGTTTTCTTGTTTACACAGTCCTTTGATAATATTAGGTCTATATTCAGTGATTTTTACAAATGATTTGAAAATTGCTTATTGCCTTCAAACTTAGGAAAATTTTTTGATTTGGAATCAATTGGATTTCTTGTCTATGTACTACTTGATCTGATTTAAATAAGATTGGTTGTGTTTTGGCATAAATACCAATTCTACACAATTCCTAACAAAACTTCATCAGCATATTGGTTTAACACAGTACTGCTAAATTGTGTGTTTTTTTAGAGACATGTACATGTATAATATTACATTATCTCATTTACATGATGAATATTGATTAAATTTATAACTATAGTAGTTCAACTGAATGAATAAAGTATACATTTTAAAGTCCTCTATAATTGAATCAAATATTGAATAGAAGTCCTGTTTGAATATTTTTAATAAATTGTCAGAAAAAAAAATCTACACATAATTGTCAACATTGTTTATAATTGTATTTTTATAATTTATTTAACAGGTCATTTTCCAGATCCAGATCAAGGTCTCCAAAGAGAAGACGCTCAAGGTCACCTCGTAGGAAAAGGTCCAGATCTCGTTCAAGACACAGAAGGTTTTATATATATATATATACATGACATGACATATATTACTTCTACTGATCATGACCCGTCAAACTCTTGTGATACTTGTTTTTTTATCTGGCCGTTTGTGCTGTAGTTAGTGCTACTCCTTCAAGACTTTTCATCATAGGCATAGAAATAAAAAGATGTTGTAAACCTTGTCAAAAACATATCTCAAACAAGAGACAGAAGCGAATTCAGGTTTTTTCCTATGTAGTATAATAAGTAATGATTTACATCATTCCACAATTATTCCATGTATATGGTGACAACATCTGCCTGATGTATAGCATAGACATTATTTATACCTTTGCAATAGACCCACCTTTTACGTGAAACACCTACTTTGACAGTGGACCTTGGTTTTTACTGTCTCATCCAAAAGGTAGGACATTGGTGTGCCCAAAGAGGAAGTGGAACTTTGGGCCTCTTGGTCACAAGATGAACATCTCATCTACTGAGTCACAATGTCTTACAGAAAGAATTGAATTATTTAAATGAAATTCCTGTGACTGTAACCTTTAAGTGGGGCATGAATCAATAATTAAAGACAAAAAGTTCTATGCAAAAATCATATATTTGTGTGTTTGTGTTTTTAGGTCGAGATCAAATTCTTTGAAAAGAAACAGATCACGCTCAAATGAAAGGAGGTATGTATCATTGCTTGATATGTAAGTGAACAGTTTATATTGAGTTTATACAACTTTGAAGGGCAGAAACTCTGTATAATTCAACATGTACCATTGTTAAGTTGATTAATAAGACAATTACATTCAGTTTGATTATTGTGTCAGTCCTGGTGTCTCTGAACTTTTTAATATTGTTTATATTTTACTTACATACAAACTATTCTAGTTTACTGATATTATTGTACTTGCAGGTCAAAAAGGTCAAAACGATCAAGGTCTATGTCAAGATCAAGGTCAAGGTCAGTTAAAAACTATTCTTTCATAAGACCACATAAGAAATAGTAATGTACTGAATTTGTTGTTAATGAAACATAAGATTCAAAGGTAGTCAAAGGCAGCATTTAGATTTAAAGTTTTTGTTACATTCAATTAAAGAATAAAACTCAGAAGCTTGTAAAAAGCAATGTTTGTATAAAATCCTCTTTTTACTTGGGTCTAGGACTGGGATACAATTACATTTGATTTGAGCAAATATCTCTAAACACTGCAAGTATAGTCATTTTGTTGAAAGGGTGTTGATTTGATACTAAGCTTCAAGAAAGTTTATTGCAATTTTTAGCTCATATCAGTGAAGTTGAAATGAGCTTATGGCTATACCTTAGGGCATCAGGATCCCCATCCCCATATGAGTCTGCTTTAAATTAAAAAAATTTGGGGTAGCTCAGAGTGACCAACCTTACATCAGTGGAACATCTTAGAATTCTGTGATAGACCCAGACATTGGATGTCACAGCCATAGACCCAGACATCGGATGTCACAGCGATAGACCCAGACATTGGATGTCACAGCGGACATTGGATGTCACAGCGATAGACCCAGACATCGGATGTCACAGTGATAGACCCAGACATCGGATGTCACCGCGATAGACCCAGACATTGGATGCCACAGCGATAGACCCAGACATTGGATACCACAGCGATAGACCCAGACATCAGATGTCATAGATATAGACCCAGACATTGGATGCCACAGCGATAGACCCAGACATCGGATGTCACAGCGATAGACCCAGACATCGGATGTCACAGCGATAGACCCAGACATTGGATGCCACAGCGATAGACCCAGACATCGGATGTCACAGATATAGACCCAGACATCGGATGTCACAGCGATGGACCCAGACATCAGATGCCACACACACTTTTTCTATCCAAAATTCTTTGTCTTCACAACTCCTCCTTAACCCTTTGGTGGATTTTGATGATACATCTTACAAATAAAGAATGTGATATGAAAATGTTTATATTAGATTAGGAATGCTGTCCAAACAAATTTACTAGAGTTATGACTCGAAGACTTAGATTTTTCAATGCAAAATAACTTGTCTTAGCAACTCCTCCTAAAGCCTTGTGGTATTTTGATGATACTTGGTATTAAGAAAGAACACCCTATGAAGATGTACATATTGAAAGCGAAATGCTGTAACTGAGGTTATGTAATCTTGATTACCATATGTTTTATTATGAAATTTTGGTTAAACCACACAATTCTGCCAGAGTTGAACAACTTGAGAAAAAAATCAGTTATGAGGTTATTTTAATGACTTAATTTATTTTAATAGATCTAGGAGTAGAAGATTTAGAGAACATAAAAAATCATTAAGGTAAATTCTCAAAGTAGAAATTGACATTAAAAAATATTGCATAAGTCCTTTTAATATATATATTGGATTTGATATTAGATAATGTGATCACATAGCACTGCATGTGTAGGTACTATTCGAATTAAAGTACTTTTCTAAACCGTGGTAAATGTTGTACAAAAACTAAGTAGAAATCAAAATGTACTTTGTTATTAACTGAAGATACAGTAATGTAGTACTGGTGTAAACACATTGATGAAGGATACAACGTGTTGAAATTATAAATGTAAATTATTGAACTTTTATGTATCCAGCTCAAGGTCTCGAAGCCGATCCAGTTCTAGACCCAAGTATGACAGGAGAGACAGTAAGACTAGTGACTATAAGGAAAGACAGAAGAAATCTGCATCCAGGTGGGTACTATATAATGTAGATGATATAATGATGAAAGCAGATAATTTAGTCACCATTATTATTGTTGAATTATCAGTTTTATAATTAGGGGATATACAGTACTGTCTTTGATTGTTTCTGACAGGTATACCATGGTTATACATATCATTGGAAACAGTTTTTCTTGGCGATGCTTGAGGAGTCAGGAAAACGGTGGTTACCAACGGTATAAAAATGGTATACCTAACGGAAACAACCAAACACAGTACATTTATCCCCATTCTAATTCATTGTAACACAAACATGGTTTTTTCTCTTTGAAATTGCCCCCAAATTGCTCGTTGCTAAGGGACAGATAGCGCCATGTTTACAATTCTTCCGAGAAATGAATTGATACTTAGTGCATTTACCTAAGAATTTTCATCATTTTCTCAAGGTTTTATGATGAATTATTAGTCACAAATTGACTAGCACATGAGTGATTTGACATTGCATTGTAAACAGCTGAACAGGCAGTTTTGCTACGACATGGCGATATGAAATAACATGGTAGAAAGCATGTTGCATGGTGCCATTGGTGGTATGTTATGTACTTTGTCAGTTTTGTTTGTTCAACTTCATTGTAATAATTGTGCACTTGAATGGTAGAACTTGCAAATCGTCTTTGATACAAGATTTAAGATGGACATTGGGAGCACTGGATAGCATTTTTGATTGTTGGAGTCAGAAGCAATGTGGACAAAGAGTATGGACAAAGTAGTAATACATTTGAGGACGGTATATTGTGGTTATACATGTCTGAACGCTGACGTGTAGACAAATCACAATTGTCAAAACAAAACATGTGAGTTAGAATGTTCCTTGAATTCCACTATGTGAGAAGTTGGTAGCAATATAATAATAAAAACACTCTGTATCTGCAAATTTCCTGCCACCTGGCCTTTATCAAATGGTATTTAGAAAAGATTCAGTGGTTTGTGTAAAATTGATTTATATTGTAATTGTCATAAACTCTTTTAATGGCAGTGATGTATTTAATATTGATAATTTTATCTTTCCTCAAAACCACTTGATAAAGGTAAGTTGCCCAAAATTTGTGGATGGAGGTTTTGTATTGTACTGATTTCATAATAATGTTTTTTTTATGTTTGCTTGTAAAATATTTGAGAATTGTATATTTCGTGTAAAATGCTTATTTGTTAAGGATGGTCATATGATTGAAACATACGCTCTGAAAATTGGACATACTGCCTAATTCTTATGTGGCACAGTTGCATCTTCCTATTTCAGTTTGGATCTGTTATTAATTTAACATTACAATATGTTTTCATTTTGTCACATTCATGGATAGAAAGTTTTTATAGTTTTGAAAATGCAGTTATGTACATATATTAAAACAATTGCTTTGGTAAAGGAGAATTCAATATAAGATTTTACCTTGGTACACAATCCTACAACATGAATTTTTATTGGCTTATAACACTGCAATTAACACTGTTTAAATCAGTTGCTTTACTTTGAAAGGGTATGACATTTTATGTTTAACAGAGAAAGAAGTCAGATGAAATCACCTGCAAAAGATGAAAAATCTAATGGCTTTGAAAATCCTCCAGGGTAAGTTGCAAATAATGATGTGCCTTGCAGAGTCTTCTGATTAAAATTTTTTATTGTTATTATCAAAATGTCATGCAGTTCTTTGATATACAATAGCACAAAGACATAGTTAGTGATACTTTGTCAATTATCTATCTTTAGTTTTGCCTGTGTTTTGTCTGTCTTTTTATACGTCCGTCAAAAGACAGGACGTATTATGGTATGGCGATGTGCGTCTGTCTGTCCGTCCGTCCGCTATGGAACGCAATAACTTTAGTAAACGTCAGCTGTATTTCATTAAACTCATACAGAATGCTTAGATAATGTAGAGAAAGCCGCCTTTCGATTTTGATCATATTCCATTTTGTTGTTCCGGAGTTATGGGACTTGGATTAATTTTTACTATGAAAAGATGTCATGGAATGCGATAACTTAAATAAATTTCAGTTGTTTTTCATGAAACTCATACAGAATGCTTCGATACTATAGAGGAAGCAGTTTTTCGATTTTGAGCAAATTCCGTTTTGTCGTTCCAAAGTTATGGGGCTTGGATTTTATTTTTAATATGAAAAATGCTATGGAATGCAATAACTTAAGTAAACGTCAATTGTTTTTCATGAAACTCATATAGAATGCTTTGATAATGTAGGGAAAGCTGCGTTTTGATTTTTAGCAAATTCTGTTTTGCTGTTCCCGAGTTATGGGACTTAGATTTTAATTTTACTATGAAAAGATGCCATGGAATGCAATAACTTAAGTAAATGTCAGTTGTTTTTCATGAAACTCATACAGAATGCTTTGATAACGTAGGGGAGGCCGCCTTTTGATTTTGAGCAAATTCCATTTTGCCCTTCCGGAGTTATGGGACTTGGATTTTATTTTTGCTATAGTACGATGATATGGAATGCAATAACTTTAGTAAATGTCAACTGTTTTTCATGAAACTAATACAGAATGCTAAAATAGCATAGAGGAAGCGGCATTTTGATTTTAAGCAAATTCTGTTGTGTCATTATGAAGTTATAGAACTTGGATTTTTATACGCTCGTCATTAGACGGGACGTATTATGTTATGGCGCTGTCCGTATGTCCTTCCGTCTGTCCGGGGTCATGTTTTCCAGACTTTTTTTTGCCGTCTTTCAAGATATTGAGTTGAAATTTAGTATATTGCTTTATTTCAAGCGGCGTCAGTACCAGATTGAGTTTTGTTACGATTGACCTACTTTTGACAGATTTATGGCCCTTGGACTTATAAATTTCAAAATTCAAAAAAAAATTCATTCAAAATCTATTTCTAGTCAAAACATTATGAAATTTCTCATGTAACAAGTAAAGTGTACCAACTATCACATGTTACGGTTTTTAATATCTTTTTCTTCATTTTTGAGAAATTTATAATTTTAGGGGGGGGTGGTTTGACCATATGTCCTAGGTCATGTTTTCCGTACTTATTTTTGCCGTCTTTCAAGATATTGACTTGAAATGTAGTATACAGCTTTATATCAAGCAGCGTCAGTACCAGTTCGAGTTTTGTTATGATTGACCTACTTTTGACGGATTTATGGCCCTTGCACTTATAAATTTCAAGATTTTTTCAGAAATTCATTAAAAATCTATTTCTTGTCAAAACATTATGAAATTTATCATGAAACAAGTAAAATGTACGAACTATCACATATGTTCCGAGTTTTAATATCTTTTTCTTCATTTTTGAGAAATTTATAATTTGGGGGTTGGGTTTGACCATATGTCCTAGGTCATGTTTTCCGGACTTTCTTTTGCCGTCTTTCAAGATATTGAGTTGAAATTTGGTATGTAGCTTTATTCCAAGCGGCGTCATTACCAGTTCGAGTTTTGTTACGATTGACCTACTTTTGACGGATTTATGGCCCTTGGACTTATAAATTTCAAGATTTTGTTTTGAAAATTCATTAAAAATCTAATTTTTGTAGAAACATTATGAAATTTACCATGAAACAAGTAAAATGTACCAACTTCCACATATTTTACAGGTATTGATATCTTTTTCTTCATTTTTGAGAAATTTATAATTTTAAGAGGGGGGGCTTGTACTAAAAAATTTCAAGTTTTTTTTTGCAGGAATTATTGCCCTTGGACTTATTCCTATGATAAAATGCTTTGAAACGTAATTAACTTCAGTAAACATCAGATGTTTTTCATGAAAATCATGCCAAATGTGAATTGATCCTGTATGAATTAAGCGACGGGCGTATTATGCCACGCTAGGCGTTGCTCTTGTTACTATGATAAAATGCTATGGAGATGCTATGTAACACGATAAGTAAAGTAAACTTCAGTTGTTTTTCATGAAACTTATACAGAATGCTTAAATAGTGTAGGGAAAGCCACCTTTTGGCTTTCAATATTTCATAAAAGTATTACCAAAGAGACCCAAGTTTGGGGGTAATAAAACCATATGTTCACATTGATCCCGTCCAAAGTAAGCGACAGGCGTATCAAGCCACGCTAGGCATTGCTCTTTTTGTCTTTCTGTTCCTAACCCTGTTCTAACTATTTTAGCAGTTGACACATAGTTTCCCTGGGTCATTACTCATCAGGAGCTAATCATTATTTCTTTGGTTTGATACGAATAAATATTTGAAACACAATTTTTCAGTAAGACTTACCTAGTATCTTTGGTGTAAGACAAATTCTATTTAAAGCAGATCTTACAACATGACAGATTAAATGACCTGAATTTTTTTTTTTTTTTTCTAAATTATTAATTAGGTTTCATGGTGTTTGATGTAATTCAACAACTATATTAATGGGGCACTAGGGATGGGGTCTAGGACAGTAGTCAGTGAATTTTCAATGTCATATATATACGTATAGTAATAAATATTTGATATTTTCATGAAACTTTGAAGTCGTAGTACATGTGTATAAGTATATAGTACATGTATATATACACATATATTTGTACATTTGATTACACTTTGTAAAGTATCTTGCTGTATAGATCATGTAGGCTTCACTAGCAGCATAAACCAGATCTTGCCAAGAGTGAAATCTACCATAATCTTTCTAATTTTTTTTTTCAATTTTTTCTTTCAGCAATGAAGAGGAGTCTAAGAGGTAAATTACAGATAATAAATATTTCATACTATTGGCTTTTTTAAGTTAGGGATGATATTATTTTGTGCTTAGGTCATGTTTTGTGCTTAGGTCATCTGTAACAGAATTACAAAGATGATCCAAATTTTTTACTGTGTATCTCATATTGTTATATTTCTGAATATTGAATGAAGATATATGTTTGTACCAGCAGCAAATGTTTTCCATACTTTAAGTGACTTATTTTAAATGTCAACATTTTCTGTAAGTATTAGTACATTTTAAACTGTATTAGTTGGGACTAATCAAGTTTATGTGATTCCTCAACCAGTCAGTAAGTTGTGTAGTGTTTTCTATAAAAGTCTTGCTTAAAGAAACTTTATTGTCAATTTTTGTCAGGCTTGTCTAGTTGCGTATGGAATTGTACATTAACATCTTCACAGTCCTTTGGTCTTCGATCCCCAAATAAAAAACTTGTTGTGAACTTTCTAATAGTTTAGCCAATTTCAATATTGAAGTTTTTAGTAGTGTCAATAATCAGATGCTTAGTATAATTATTCATGTACACTCTTTGTAAAATTTCTTACTTTACCTGTAAAAATTGAGGAATGCAGCCATTTTCTCACCTTAAATTATTGTACATTTTCCATGAGAAACAGACATTTAAAAATTTTTGGGAAAGTCTATAAACATGTGATCTAGTCATGCCAGGTGATTCTTATTCTTTCGTATGAGACACAGATTATGTGAGGTATCTTGCTACATAGGAGGTCAAGCTATGACCAGCTTTGAGAGATTGATAGCATCTTTGTCAGTATTTTGACTGAAATATTCAAAGCAGTTAAAAACCAAAGTAAGTCTTACGAAATCTTTAATATGAAGTCCACAGACATGAAAATGGTCATATTTCCTTGAAATCTTTGTAAATAAATGGGGATGATCGTTCATTAGTTGTCTGTAAGTTGTATTGAATGAGATAAGTCTCTTTGAACCCATATAAAGGCAGTTTTGGTTTTATTTCTGCATTGGCCAAGCAAGTAAATCAGTACTCATCCGAAGATTGAGTTTTTGTCAAATGAAACAAATTTGATAAACAAAAACTAGTTTCTGTTCATAAATATTTGGTACATACTTTATCAACATCTAGTGGCACATGATGGGAAAAACAGTTTACTCAAAACTCTCAACCACTCAAAGAAGATAACCCACACTGCTTCTTCTGTCAAGGACTATAACTCTTCCACTCAAGCAAACTTAGGTTGACTAAAGTCGTTCCACTACTCAGTGTACCTCTACTTTGAGTCAGTCACCAAATTGGACTCTCCGACTTCTTTTGGTCAACCTGTTCAAGCCACTCACTACTTCTATATTATGGATGAACCAATCACATTGTAAAGTGAGTAAGTGATACCAAGGGATGGACATTTGCTACTAATATTGTAACTATATGTATCAATTTGTCAGTATTTTTACTAACATTGTATTTATTAAAGCTTTCTCTGTTTGTTTTCCACAATGAAATAACTTTTAGAAATGTTGGTTTCAATGTTTTTATCAAAATTTAGAAAATGATCATGAAGTAGTTTGAGAATATAAGAATGGCTGGTTTCTCTTTCTGAAAATTTACAATAATTTTGTGTTTCGGTGTTATAGAGCCCTAGAGGAAACATGCATTTGAAAGATTGCAAACAGAAAAAGTGATTAGAGGTTTAGGAGCATATCTTTGATAGATGCTTTAGTTAGATGCTTTCTTTCCATTTACTTCATATTTCAATATGTATATCTATATTCTGTGAATGAAAGAGAAAATTTCAGAGATAATGAGTTTCTAAGATTGAGAAAAAGAAACAGTAATGCGAATGACTTCTTAGGAGATTTTCTTACCGTACTTCATCTTTTGATACACACATTGAAAATTATTCAAATTAAATTCCTTTTTGATATAATGGAAGAGAGCTATTAGTTTTGATTGTAGTGATGAATTAAGATTCAAATATTTAATTCTTTTTCTCTATGAATATATTATGGCTTCCAGAGTTGAGCATCACTGAAGAAACATAATCTATTGAAATTTAGATCTGGTGCACTGAATTAGTGTATATATTTGTTGTCATTATTTTAGTATTGCATATTTCTATTTGAAAAAATTATTGAAATACATTTTACAATTGCACTTTTTGTGAAGGAATCAATTAATATGTAATACTGGTATATATTTAGAAGAAAACAATACATGTAGTAAAACTTCAGTCAGAATAGGTTTTTCAGTTTGTGTTTTACGGAGTTTTGTTCATACAAATGATAAAGCCTCAGGAATTCCTCTTTGATATAATTATTTAATACTATATGGCCATGGGATATCAAATTTATAAGTCTTGTAGTATTAGTGCATATATCTGTGATTTAGATATTATTACAATCATTCTGAATATTTAAGTGTACTTCATCATCTTTTAAAAGGACACTTATATATCTGAAATAGATAGTGAGATGTTACACTTGCCTTTTTCTGTGCACCCTTAACTCTTAATGCATTTTCTTTAAACCTTTCTATAGATTTAAACAAAACATAGCACAGATTAATTACAGACACTTTAGATATTTGTGAATGGAAGTAATTGCAGTTCAGTCAATTTCAATCTTCTTCGTTAACCATTAAATGTGTCAAAACCCTTTGATGATAAAGCATGATACAAAACACAATTGTAGATACAGATAGAACTATGCATTTATAACATATTATAGCATTTTATACTCCCATTGTAGACAGACATGTTATGGTATGGCATTGGGTCTGTAGGTCTGTCTGCATCTTGTAAACAAGATACAGACCATACTGTTTGAGCTAGGACTTTTAAACTAGGTATATTTATTTCTTTTAACATGAGGACAAAGCCTATTGATTTTCAATATCAAGGTTATAGGTCAAGGTCAGTTTTAGGGAAAAAATAGTAGATTTTTGAGAAAACACTTTGTAAACAAGATACAGACCAAACTGTTTATGTTTAGGATTAAAAAAAGGGTGTGTGTATACAATTAGTATGTAATAATAAGCCTTGATGTACTTTTCATTCAGAAATAATTGAAAGATATTGATTAAGCTTTGTATGAATTAAGTACTCAAGGTTCTTTACAATTGTTGCTGTTTTTCAACCAGATCCGTTAAGAGTTGGATTCAGGGTGGGGCAACATCAATCCTAGAGGGTACCTTCCTTCGACAGACTTCCTCTTCAGACTGGCTTCACAGATCATCAAACGGAATGAATGAAAGTGATCTAAAATGTGTTTGATTCCCTTCTGAAGTCAATTTTTGTTATGTCTGTTTTTTTATTAAGTCCTTTTCACACATTTGGTGTAAATTTATTGATTTATTCAGGGTAGCAATAAAACATTTATTTTCTAACATTTGTTTGAAATTTCTGGTTCAAGGGTTTTTTTAAAAGTGTCATGTAAAACTTTTGTATTCTGGATTTATTATGATTTTTTTATGTTTTTGGTATAGGCCAGCCCTGGCATGCTGAAGATTAGCAATTCAAACTCCATCAGAGGCATAAAAAGTTTTTATCTAAATTTGCACCAAATTAAGTTTTTATATGTTTTGCATCACTCATATTAGTATTACTAACTTAAGTCTTGTTTCATGTTTTTATTTTTTTGTGTCATTTTCTTGATATTTTCAATATATATAGAGAAGTCATAAGCATTATTTACCAACTTTAAGTAGAAAATATATATTTGAAGGGTTATTTCAAAGTTTCATTTACAAGTTTGTTGTTTTTTTTTATAATTTTGATACAGGCCAGTATTGGCATGCTGAAGGAAGCCTTTCAAGCCCACTAAAAGCAATATTTTTGTGTTCATTTTATTTTTACACCAAAACCAGATTTTAATTATTATGTGAGGAAAAAAAAATTAGGAAAAAGAATTCCTACTTGATCTTTTTCACATATCTTATATCAATGTCTTGATTTATTCAATGTAGAGAGGCAAGTTTACAGTTTTTTGTCAGTTGTCAAAAACACAGTAATCAAAAGAATATATTTAATATCTGCAAATTTCTTCAAGTGGTCATTTGTTTGCGATTGAGCAAATTGTACTTGGATGAGCGATATTAGCCCAGTTGTCCCTCTTGTTTTGTCATGTTTGAAAATATTCAGTTTCATGTTCTGTATTTTACATATTTGCACTATCATTTAATTTAGTTGCACACAAGTGTAACTGCTTTATTTTCCTTATATCTTTTGTAACTTGTGCCATAAATTTCACTTGCAGTATGAAGCATTTCAGCTCTTGTTGCCTGTCAAGGCCCATTGTATTTCTGGAGGGTTTGTTGTTCCTGAAGCTTGTAGTACGTTTGTTATAAAGCTGATTATTATGTTGCTGATTTCATACCTTGAAAATGTAAGAGATTGGACACAGAACGAAGATATACAGCATTAAGTAACATACAGAATTTAAGTCCATCATCACCAGAGAATCACTTCTATGAAGAGACAGAAGTGGTCTGACTAGCTTACTAACTCACTTTATCAAGTATCCATGAAGACTGCTTTGGAATTCTTTTTATAAATATGATCGTTAAATAATGTACGTGTGATAAATTGTTTGCAATACCATGGCAACATTAATGTGCAACATGCAGTTTTTGGTATACAGAGCTCAGGAGTATTTGTACAGTGATAGCTAGAATTTGCATCTTACCAACTTATGATTAATAAATGTTTGTTTAATGATACCTCAAGGGACTTACTGTCTTGTAATTCACCTAAATTACCATGTATGAGAGTTGCATGTCATATTTTTCTGAAAGCTTTTTGTACATATTCATTGATTTTTGCTAGTGGTACTGACCTTGGGTTAAGTTTTCAGAGTAACCGAGTTACCTATATTAATGATACCATTATTCTATATTATAGATGTAACAACGTACCCTTGCATAGGGAAATTCTGCACACAACTCTGAAGTTGTAGTAGAAATCAAATCACACAAAGCATTTCTTTTGGAGGGGGGAGGGGGAAGGATAAATGATACAGTATTATAAATTGTTTGGGTCTTGCAACATGGGATTTTCATTTTACACAAAAGAGTACCTAAACATTGATGAATGGTTCTTGGATTTTTGGTTCTCACTGGAGCATATTGTTTACTGTTAACCAAATTTTTCATGTGTCATATAGCAGACCTTCTCCCCCTCTCTAGAAGTTCAATGCATTAAATTTGTACCTAGTGTACCTTAGGAGAAAATATACTACATGTATATAGAAGATTATGTACTTTCCTGTCCCCCTCTCATTTAGTAAAGTAAAAAGTTTATTTTTTGATTCCGATTCATCGCTTTTTATGAAATCACATTTATATATCAGATCATGTATTTTCCTGTCCCCTCTCATTTAGTAAAGTAAAAAAGTTTGAATTTTTTTCAGATTTAGTGCCTTTTATGAAATCATTTTTGGCTCAGATGAGCATTGTGGTCTTTGGGCTTCTTGTTACTGTAGGTTTATAGTGTATGTTAATTTCTTAATGTTTTATCCTTTTCTTGGTATTACATGTATTCTGTGTTCAATAAATGTCAATTCTTTTTATTTATATTGTTTGTAGATCATAAATATTTGTACTGTATTATATACATGAGTTGTTTCTAATCGACATTATAAGAATTGATAATAGTAATAGGTGCAGTATAATAAAACATGTACCTATTTTTGCAGTTTGAAATTATAATTTTATTTGAAAACTGATTTTTGAGGTTAAGCTGATGTTTTGAGGTTAATATATTTATGCCCCCCTTCGAAGAAGGAGGGACATATTGTTTTGCTGCTGTCGGTCGGTCTGTCGGTCAGTCCATTTACAGTTTCCGCTCATTATTTCAGGAACGGGTAGAGATTGAATTGATATTTTGCATACAGATACATCTTAGGTATATAAAGGTCAAGTTCAAATTTGGTCATGGTTCAATAATTTTTGTTAGAGTTATTACCCTTGGACTTAGGAAATTTCTTAAAATTAGCAGTTTCTGCACATTATCTGTGAAACCAATAAAGATATTGAATTTATATTTGATATACTGATACATCTAAAGGATATTTAGGTCAATTTCAAATTTGGTTATGGTTCAATAATTTCTGTGAGAGTTATCCCCCTTGGACTTAGGAAATTGAAAAAAAAATGAGCAATTCTCTTTATTTTCTCCAGAACAGCTAGATTTTTTGAATTGATGTTTGGTATACACTATACAGATACATCTTAAGGATATCTAGGTCAAGTTAATAAGTTATAATTTATATATGGTTCAATTATGTTTGTCGAAGTTATCCCCTTTGGACTTTGAAAATTTCTTAAAATATGCAGTGTCAGCTCATTATCTCAGGAATGGATAAAGATACATCATGAAGATATCTAGGTCAAGTTTTTATTATGCAATGCACAGTGATGAAATAATTATTGCCCATGATTGATTGTTGATCACTGAAAATTTGCTTATTCAGATAATATGCTAATTTTGATTCTGATTCAATTCTCAGTAATCAAAATCACTGATGTAGAAAAATTGACAGGAGTGTCAGTGCTTTATACCCATGTTACAAAAATAACCAGGAGGGGGGCATATGCTATGTTGGCATTGCTTTTGTTATTATGTGTAGTAGGAGTGTAATTATTCGTGTAAATTTTATGTTATCCCATTTACATAAAAACATGTACCAAAGTAATTGTACCTCTTGATATACATGTATTTATAAATTTCATTTTCAGTATATACCTCTCATAATTTTCTTCTGCTTACTGATACGTTTTCGATTAACTTTCAGGAATGCTGATGAAGTTAGCGATGAAGGAAAAGAAAACACAATATCAACGAAAGAATCTGCTCAAGAAATGCATGAAGAAAGTGTGAAAAGTGGTGAGAAGTCTATTGAAAAAACTGAAGATTCAGATGTGGAAAATGAGAAAACATTAAAAGGTGATGGTAATCTAGGGGATATGGAGAAAGAAAGAGAAAATGATAATAGCGAAGAAAGTTGTGGAAATGAGAGGAGAAAAAATAGTGATCAGGAGGAGGGAGAAGTAACAGGGAACGTTAAGGAAAATGGAGAAATAACAGGAACTGAAGAAGAGGACGAAGGCAAAGGAGAAGAAAATGTCAAAGGTCATGAAGAGGTTGAAGGAGACACCAAGGAGTGATGATAAATAAAAAGGGGTTGTTATGTTTGCGATACTAAAATAAGATTTTAATTGTTTAGAATAGTGTTTTGTGATTGAGATAAAAGTATATACTTATTTTACAGTAGGACATTGTTATGTACTGATTTTATCATTGTTTGTAATAGAGATATATAATATGTTATTGTAATGTTACCTATTCAAGAAAATCTATAAACAGATTTATTTCCGATGATCATTTTTAATTTGACAGGGTATTTATTATTTCAGTAGTTGCAAAGTGTGGAGTGTACTACACATGTACTTGTATTATAGCCTTTTGAAAAATACATCTTGAAATAATAACAAATGAATCATCAAAAAGGAATGATTACCATCATTTAGGTGATGATGGCTTGTTTAAAAGGTAAATTTAGGTCTTGATATACCTTTTATCTATTTTTTATTGTTTCATTAACAAATGATATATTGATGGGTTTTTTTTATATAATTATTAACTTATCTAAGTTATATGTTGATAAATAATTCTGGCATGGATTTAATTTCCTGAAAATGCATTTGACTTTGACATGAACAGTATGATGAAACTGCTTGTATTTTAGTTCTACATTGTAGTTTGTATTTGTTTTTCAGGAAAATGCAGACATATGTAATGAAGTTGCATTATCTTGTGTGATAAGACGTGTTTCATCACAGATATTACGTTTTGTTTTTGATAATGGCAATGAATCATATATATCAGGGATAATCTATGCATCTGTTTGTTACTTTTGTTTGCCTTAAAATGAATATTATTGTTTTCATTATTAATATTGGTAGGTAGGGAGGGAGGAGTTCTTGGCTCAATAGTTATCAACGGTTGATTCTCACAGCGTGTACTGGATTTGTGTTGTGTTTTCAGACAGTGCATTCAGTCCACATTGGTTTCCCGGCTGTAGAAAAATACTGCTGTTCAGCTGTGATGTGTGATAGTGTATGATGTCCCATTCAGGAAGAGTCTTGACTCGTATCATAAGAGAATTGCAGAAAATGAATTTGCCTGGACGAATGTCCTATTGTCTATGAGCTATTGTCATACTCTCGTTGTTGTTGTCCGTAGTCAAAGCTTTAACCAGTATCATAACTTTAGAACCAATAGAGACAGGGCTTTAATATTTCACATGTGCATTCCTTGTGCCAAGACCTTTATTGGGTACCAAACTTTTTGACCTCTTGACCTTGAAGTTTGACCTACTTTAAAAAAACTTTCAACTTTGGTCATAACTTATGAACAGTAAAAGATAGGACTTAAATATTTCATGTGTGTATTCCTTGTAACAAGACCTTTCATTTTGTATCAAGATTTTTTTCATTTTAACTTTGATCTTAAAGATTGACCTACTTACAAAAAATTTGCTATTTAGATGGTTGTCACCGGTGAGCTCTGTTGTCTTCTGACAACTCCTGTTATTTTTCATAATCAGGTAATAAGAAAATCAGATGCAAAACTATTAAGATGACATTGTACTCTAGAAGCTACATGTATATTCAGTATACTTATTAAGATCAAGCAAAAATGCCAACATGATGTTAACGTACAGTTGAATCATCATCTCATAACTCATTCATGATATTGTATGTACAAAAACGAATAATACCTTTGCCTTGTTAGATGCAGCTCCATAGGAGTTGATTTCATCATTTGATATTTCATTAGCTTCTGGCATACATCAAAATATAATCCCATAATGAGAATAACTACATCCAGATTTCAGTCCCATTAATAGGTCCTGTAAGGAATTTCTTACCCAGGCTACAAAGATGTAAGGGGAGACTTGTATATAACATTCTGTGTACAGGTAGGTTTGTGTATGCAGTATATACAGCATGTATACCAGCACAAGCAGCAAGTTTGCTGCAAAATGTCTTTGTTATAGAAGCAGTTTTCCAACATACTCAGTATGGAAGCTAGGTTTCCTCATATTCAGTATGATAGTGAGTTTTGGACTTACTCATAGCGATAGCAAGAATGCCCCATGCCAGTATTCAGTTTAAAAGCTAGATTTCTATATATTGGTACTATAGATGGTATCAAGATTTCCATATACTCAGTGTGATAGTGAGATTTTTACATATTTAGTATGGTAGCGTGATTTATCCATGCCAGTACTCCGTATGATAATAAGTTTTTGATGTATTGGTACTTGGTATGGTATCAATGTTGCATGGTAGCTAGATTTCCACATACACAATATCACAATATAGTAGTAAGGTTTCCACATACTGAGTATACTAGTGAGATTTTCACTTACTCATTATCATAGCATTATTTCCATAAATTTAATTGATTAGGTAAATATCTTGGCAGCTATTTGAAAAGGTGATTATTATATTTTTCCAATGACCAGTTGTGTTGAAAGAAAAATGACATCATTGAAGTGCTTTATAATTTTGATCTCTTTTTGAAATTGATGGTTGCATGGTACATTTGTTTCATCATGTTTTCCATTCCGGTTTAAATTATAGGTCAAAATACTGATTTTTAAAGATATTTACGGATTGTGTATGTGCAGCGATCATCTTCTATAATATAGCTTTTGGTGAGATACACTGTTGTTACTGTCATGCTCTGTGAACTCTAGCAATCATCTGATTAAATTCCATATCTACTATAACAGTACGTATCTCTGTTGTAACTATTTTTCAGTACATTCCTACACATTTATTAATGTTTTAACAGTTTTGATTGTTACAGTTTACACTGATCATTATGTACACAATTATAAGTTTTTTCCACTTCTAAACCATTCCTTAGATATATGATAATATGTTGAGATGTCCAGAAGTAGCAATACCTTGTTTAGTTTTCCTTATAAATGTCACAGCTGGTCAGTGTTGATATTACATTCCAATATTATAATTAATTATATAGATGACCAATTTCAGTGTTATTATTTTAGTAATCATTGGCACGATAATCTGCATTTCATTTAAATTTTGATAAAAGAAATGAAAAAATATATTTATCTTATGGAAATCATTCAGTAGGTAAAGAGTGCAATGTATTGTTTCGTATTTGACAAGGATTGTGGTATCTTTGAAATCTTAGTTTTAAATAATTGTTGTCTTGCTGAGATAATCATAATGATAATTTATATCCTTATAAGAAAACCAGTGTACAAAGGTGGTACATGTATTTGATTCTACCAATAAATATGAACTAATCATATTGGCACGACTTTTATCATACTTCTTTGGAATTAGGTAAACATACTTTGATTATTTCTTTATTGTTTTATGGCACGCCAATATTATTGATGTCGCTCCAAGACCTTTTAACTTACCTATATGGTGGGCCCACTGAAGCAGCAAAGAACGTGCCGACAACTACTAGTCTCATTTTTACTCTCTTATCCAATAGGACAAAGAATTTTCCCTGAGACTTAAACCAGGCACTGTTACGAGCTTACTGGTTTAACTAGGACGACTTTCATATGTCAAGGTACATCTTCATAATGTTGTTCCAAACACCTGTTCATGCACAGGGCCTGTACTCATTCGTTGTACTTCTTTTTCACAATGTTTAGAGGTTCATGTACACCTGTACAGTCACAAAATCTAAACTCATTCATTGTATCTGGAACAATATACAGAAGTACACATTGATATGCTGCTGCTCCAAATACCTGTAGTCAGAGGCATCCATTGTACCTCTCTAGAATAGCATGTACAGGTACACTTTGATTCACTGCTGGTCAAAACATACATATAATCAATAGGGTCTCTACTTCATTAATTGTACCTCTCTAGGACAGCTATACGGGTACATATTGATATACTGCTGCTCCAAACACCTGTACAGTCATAGGGTCTCTATCTGATCCATTGTACCTCTCTGGGACAGCATGTACAGGTACACATTGATTCACTGCTGCTCCAAACATATGCAAAGTCAGAGGGTTTCAACCCCATCCATTGTACCTTTCTTGGATGCATGTACAGGTACAAATTGATACATTGCTGGTCTATACATAGGTACAATCACAGGTCTCTACCTCATTCATTGTACTTCTCTAGGACAGCATGTACAGGTACACAATGATTCACTGCTGCTGCAAACACCTGTATTCTCTGTGTCCCTACTTCATCCATTGTACCTCTCTGGCATGTACAGATACAAATTGATACATTACTGGTCTAAACATGGGTACAATCACAGGGTATCTATCTCATCAATGGTACTACTCTGGGACAGCATGTACAGGTACACAATCATTCACTGCTGCTCCAAACACCTGTACAGTCACACAGTCTCTACTTCATCCATTGTCCCTGTCTGGGATAGCATGTACAACTACACATTGATACATTGCTGATCTAAACATAGGTACGATCACAGGATTTCTACCTTATCCATTGTACCTCTCTGGGACAGCATGTACAGATACACATTGATTCACTACTGGTCTAAACATATGTATAGTCACAGAACTTCTTCATCCATTGTACCTCTCTAGGGCAACTTATACAAGTATATATTGATAAACTGCTGCTCCAAACATACTTGCAGTCAGGGGGTTTCTACCTCATCCATTGTACCTCTCTAGGACAGCATGTACAGGTACACATTGATACATTGCTGGTCTAAACATATGCAAGATCAGATGGAACTTGGTTTTGATTATATATTCATAATTTCAAATCCCACGTCGGGACGCCGAGATTTCATCAAAAAGGTTCATGCCACTTAGCATTCAGTACTATTGAAGAAATACGAATGTTAAATTGCATTTTGCATATTTATGAAATTTTATAAATATAAATATCCAGGCATCCTTTATTTACTCAGAATGTGATACCCCATCTTACACGGCCCTGATCATATTTCAGGGGAATCGCGTCAGGGTTTTCTGTCCTCAACACGGCGTACCTAACCATTCAGTGCACGGAAATTCAATGTAGATTTATAGCAGAAATATTATTGTATAACGTATTTAGCTCTAATTACTGTTTCTATGACAAGTAAATACAGTTTTATTGTGATGCGGCAGGTTTGGTTTCATAAAGTGCTGGTGGAGAGGGTCTCGACGATCAAAACTCTAACTTCGGACTACTCTATCCATGTATGGCAGTATATATGACAAAATGTTGACATGACGTAACCGAGTTTAGTATTAACACACTGCCATTCTTTTACCATATATTAAACCAGGGTGTCATCGGGAATAGTCCGACTAGCCCGGATCCCACGTGATGGGTTGATCTCTGATGAACATCAACGACAATGCCCATCAGAAATCAGCTCATCGTCCAACGGACGGACTACATCGGGAAAGGCAGGTTTTTCACCAGTAGTACTGGCAGTACGGATCAGACTTTTTTACCAGTACGGAGAAGACACTTGCATGACCTCATGATTTTGAACTATACCTTATCGAAGCAGCGATCGATCTTTTACGTACCAACCTGACTCGTCCGAAGGGAGGATAGAAACTAGATGATGACAAGTCGCCTTGCTATACATTTCAAACAAATGCTGGCGGACACTTGTCAATGTGTAAGTTGATACATTAGGCCGGGCCTCGTCATCTGGTGTCCATGATGAAGCTTTGCATCAGAACATGGCTGAAGGAAACATTTCAAAAGTCGGAAAGGAGCAAACCTTGAATTAAGTTTCGTTTCGTAACGTGATAAACAGGAGCAATGCCAAACGTTGCATAATTTGCCAGTCGCTTAAACTTAAGCTGGAAACGTAAATACTATGACCTTGACCTTGCAGATATGACCTTGGTTCAATGTCATCGCACACCCTTGGGTCCTGGGCAAAAATTCTGTAATCGATGGGGAAAAGTCATGGTCAAGGCAAACTATGACGGCCGGACGCCGTACGGACAACGCCCAAAACTTGGTCTCCGATCGGCAAAAATAGGGCCCCCTCCCTCCCTCTCTTCGCTGGACCTTTCAGAATGGCATCTCTATAGAAACAAAAGTTCCTTTTCTTTCTTCTTTTTTTTTTTTTATAGGTTAACAGTTTCAAGTTCTGTAGTGCAATAATGGAACATACAATACCAGATTCTCCACCATATGAGCAGCTTCCCAGCTTTCGCGTAAATTAAACGACAAAACCACAGACGGGGGTAATTTAGATGCAAGGAAATTTGACACACCCATAATTCAGATATCAAAAATTTTGACGGATGCATAATTATCGATAATGTCATTTTGAGTTATCTCTCTTTTCTCTGATAAAATCAGTACACAGTTACTGTCTAATGATGAAGAGAATAAAATGCATAAGAAATGAATTTTAATATTGCCTTTTTTCCCTAAAACGTAAAAATGCAAGTATATAACATGTAACAGGGAAATTGCTTTTGCAAACAATCCTTATTACAACAGTGAATAAATATGACATTTTTTTACAATTGGCAATATACAAATTTATATAACACAAAAGTATGAAGTACCAGGCAAGCAGGATAAAATAGCACTATGTCGTTAGATTGATAACAGTTCTTCATATGTAATTAAAATTGTGTGATAATATTTTTTGCTTCTTTTACTTCTGTAAATTTTCATAATCCTCATGAATAAACGACAGTACCTATAAAATGTAAAAGAAACATCTTATTAAAATATAATTACTGACCAATCACATAAAACGAGGTATTGCATTTGCATTGCACACTAACATAAAACTGGCAATAATTTCCTATTTTTTCGCTTTTGCCTGTACAAAAATTTGTTAAAAATTTTCGAAAAAAAAATATAAATATTATGATGAGGAAAATCATATCACACAACCCCTACAACTTCATAATCGTCATCAAAGTTGAATTTGAATGGGATTTGATGCATAAACGTAGGTTCAGCCTCACTGTTTTTCGATAAGTGTTGTACTTGGTTATAGTGAGTCAGAACGCTTCGCTCTTGGTGAACAGATTTCATGTTATTGAGCACTTTGTATTTGTTCTCTTTATCATTGGATTGTATTTCCTCGTCGGAGTTTAACGACCCCTCATCTGACCGATGATATACATTCTTTGGACACAGGTTAGAATTGCTGGCTTTCTTGAGATCTTCTACACGACTCTGTATTTCACGATTTTCATTTGAAGGAGATTCACCGTCAACAACACGAGGTGAGCAAAACCCGCTGTCACCAAGGATTAGTTCCCCTGTCTCCTTCGTAACATGTTCTATATCCGTCTTGCTCATCTCCTTCTTAACGACGGTATCATAACTGACATCACTTCCAGCTATACTTTCCAAATTGAGACTTTCTGAATTACTTTTAGAGTCTTCTTCCTTAACAACTGCGTCCATAGTAACATACTCATTTTCAGTTCTCTGAATACACTTGTTGATTTCAACTTCACAGACGACCTTATTTTTTGTCTCCTTTTCAGAAATATTTTCGGTGTTTTCTGTATTATTTTGCAGTTTTACATTATTTTGTTTCGAGCGATCCTTCTGCGAATCGGAAGACTGTTTCACGTTTTGTTTTTGACTATTGCTATGCTTCAGTCCAAGACCAACACAGTTTACACCACTATCACAAGACATCGCAAACGATGAATCCTTCTTCGGCATCCTTCCGAAATACTCCGTCGATATGTCTGCCATGGGGTGGTTTCCATGGTAGCCATGATGGCGATGAGATTTTCGTTTTGACCTTGAACTTTTATGATGGTGAGAATGTTCACGATGTTGATATTTTGGTTCTTCTGCTATTGTCTCTACTTGTTCACAGTGAGGATTAAGACGGTATTGTGTTTCCATGCTCATGTAAGAAGGGCCTGTTCTGGGAGTCGAGCTGTACATAGGATGTGATGTTTGTTGTTGAGATGCGGTAGAAAAATCAGTATGATAAGGAAATGACGGGGTTTCGAACTTAGATCCATGAGTCGCTGGATTGACCACCGTGTTCTGATAAATCTGTTCTGATGTCTTTTTATCTAATAAGCGTCTGTGAGACTTATGCTCTCGTCTTCGAATACGACCTTCGGACATCCTCCGCTGAGCATAATGATCACCGCGACCATTGTATTGCGTTAATGGTGTATCTCGAATATTGGGGTCAAGGTCAATGTCGTCTATTTCTTCATAGTCCCCGATACGCTGTGCTGGAATAGTGTGGACTTTTAGCTGGTGGGGTTGAACACCATGATTAGGATGGATACCGTTATAGGAATATGTAGCATATTTCGAAGCACGGACACCATAAGCTGATTCATTGCTGATCTGGCCCGGTATAGGTTTACGTGGTACTTGTTGTACCCACTTCTGAATCCGGCTTTGTTTGTCTACTTGTTCCCGATACCAAGTCCATTCTGGTGGCGGAAACTGCGCAGAAAATGTAGCGCACTCTACTTCCTTTGCTGGTTCCTTTGTCACGGTAGCGCTTTTCTTCTTTCGCCCAAATATTTTCGAAATAAAAGATTTCTTTTCTCCTACAAAAATAACATAATTTCATTAAGATACTGTTTATTTTTCAAATATCAACTCCATTAAAATATCAAAAGTATAATGCATCTATCAGAATATACAATATTTATTAAAAAATTGTAATCAAAAGAAATATATAATATCAGTTTACAACACTTACGTAACATGACATAAACTTTTATTTATCTAAAATAAAATCGATGACAATACCTTATATATCCCTCAGGTAAAAATGAAAACACATCTATCAAGTATTATTGACATAATATACGGCCGACACCTGAATGCACTTGATAACAATAACGAAATGATCCCGAGGTCAAGAACTTTATTATAAAATCATACAATATGTTAACGATTGCAAAGAACATATTTTATTAAGTAACTTCTCTCAGGACTAGTACCTGTGTATCAGACTGCATTGTATTTTAAAAGGGGTACGTCTACAGAAATTCCAAACGTACATAAGAACCCTGATTGATAAAACCGTGAAAGTTCATGTTACCGCTTTTACACCCTCTGATATCCCTCGTAGTTCAGGGCCCACAAACATATACTTTCGTCGACCACAAGTAAAACCTTCTTTGATCTCTAAAACTTAATCGAGTTTAAATTTAGTTGGCATGGATACAAGGAAGTTTACGAGCAGTCTATATATGCACAAGTATTCAAGCAAAATTTATTATCAAGCCTGGTTTGAAAAAGTTGTAGGATCAAAAACGTTTTACGATATTCAAGTTCGTCTTCTGTGAATGGAAGTGAAATTTTATGCGTTTTCATTCGGGAGATTGCTGTTTTATATCATTTTAACAGTCGACCTGGTTAATGTGGGTTACAGGTATTCAGTATTAAAGAGAGTTCAATATGCCACAATGACACTTTCTCACCTTTATTTTTGTTAATGCTACTCTTTGCAAGGTTGATATCTGCATTCTTGTCTTTCTCATTCCTTCCTCTTACAGACAGACTTCGTTTCAGGTCAACTGAATCAATGTCCTTGACTGCCGCTTTGTCCTTGACCCGTCTTACGCTAAGACTGCGAGCTAATCTAGGTTTATCTGGTACAGTTTGTTGTGCCACTTGTCTTGCTTGTTCCCTTGGTACCATTTCGGTTTTTCCACCAGCGTCCTTGGCCTTCTGTTGTTCGTCGACCAAGGTGACCTGACAGGAGATGGAACGCATCAAGTGACTTTGCTGATTCAGGACGGGTATGTACATAGGATTGTAATGTAACCATGGCAATGGTACGGTTTTTGTTGGATCTTCTGGCAGACGGTACGTGTCGGGTGTTACGACAAAGTATCCACTTCCTGAAATGTGAAAAAAAAAAACACATATAAATACCAAAGTATTTAATCTTTTTAGTAAATATATACGTATGAATTTATACATATACGTATATGAATTTATGAATGTATACAAGGGAAATAGGAAATGAGGGAATAAGTCGTACACGCTAACCCCAATTTCTCGATAACGATAAACACACACAAATATATATATATATATATATATATATATATATATATATATATATATATATATATATATATATATATATATATATATATATATTCGTAATGCATTATATTATCTGGTATGAAAAACCTTTATGATGCCACAAGAAATACAACACTTTAATCGAGAGACGATGGCACAAACCTTAAAACATTACACATCAATATTCCAATATTTGAATTTTCATTTAAAAACAAGAACTTCATATTCAAGAATAGAGGCTTACTCAATGAGAATTTGATCTCGCCTTCCATGAATTGAAAACTGACTTGCACAAAACACCTGACACCACATTTAATTACATCTCAATTTCTCTAATTCTTGTGCAAATATTCACGGATGTCAATTGATTACAAATCTAGAGTAACCTACAGTTCTTTCTCTTTCTAACTTCAAAATCAATGAACGTTTGCATTTTGATTTGAGACACGCGATACGAGGTTTATTATAAACTTTAATATCCTTTACCGCTATGAATAGCGTGCTCTGGTATCGATTCGTGCAACACGGGGTAAAAGAGAATGAAAGGAATTTCTCCAGAATTATCACTTTGAGATACAATCTTTTTCACATATTGAAAACGTTTTGTATTCAATTAAAATCCTTTAATCCGTTTCATAGGAAACAATCAATGTCGAGATAATGCAGATCATGTGTCAAAATTTAAAAGCAAAGAGAGAATAGGCATGGCACACATCTGAAAATTATATTTGACACATCGGTTGATTTAAAAAAATATCAGCCTATTGATGGACGTATTATGACCATTTTACATGTATTTATGAAGCGTTTTCAATACTATTCATCCAGAGGGATCAGTTATCAACGGTTAAAGTAAGAACTTCAGATTTGTATGTATCAAACATGATACCCAAGACCGTTTCGATCGAGTGGTCGGTCGATTGAGGTACCTAGTTGTCAGAATTAAGCAAATGCACGACAAATGATGATAGTGAAATCTGACCCATCCAGTACTATCGAGGTCCGACATCGGTCAAGTTTCTCACGACAAAGGTACATGTATATACCATTAGCATGTTCTAACATTATTTATGCGACCATTTATCATGTAATGGTCAATTGAAATTACGAGGTCATAAATCTCGCTACGTCACTTATTGTACCGAGAAAAACTTTGTATTGCGCAATTTTTCGGAAAAAAAAGAGAGAGGATAACTTTTCTGTACACTTTGTAAATAGTACATGTACTATTTTTACTTATTCGTACCTTATGAGTTAGAAACACTTTACGAATCAGACGGGAAACTGTTAGATGACAATGATATGACATTACGTCCGAGACTTTCCGTCTATAATAAAATGTGTTACAACTATTATGCCACTGAATGTGTTATGACTGTTATTCCACTAAATGCTCGCAACAGCAATGATTCCCCCATATAAGGAAAAGCGTCTTAAAAAGCATACGAACGAATAGACGGGTGGACCAAACTATAAACATATACTTCTTGTAGCGAAATGTGGGTCACTGTGGCGGTCTCCTCTAGGTTATGAAGAAGTATGATGTAATTATACAGTTTTTAAAAATGACATAAAACATCATGATGTTTTCGGATTTACATATAGTCATACCTATCAGATCAATGAAATTTCTAATCTTGATGTGATAGACGCTTTGTGCATGACAAATGTGGCAAGTCCTGTCGAAAGTGCCGATTATAACAATCAAAGCGTCACTGACTATAGTCTTCATGTGGATTGAGGGATTAGCAGAGATTAATGAATCACTCTGTAACAGTATTAGCATATTGTTAATCAGCTTTACCTAATGATGACTTCTTATCCAGGGTTTAGAATGAGGTAAGGAGCCATATATATACCGTAATGTTTTCATACGGTGCACTATTCCGCGACAAATTGCCTCCTTTACTATCAATGGCAGTAAATGTAGTCTACTTTCTTTTATAAGAAATCATAGTATTATATTTAAATCTGCCTTTGAGAATTAACATCTGCACGCATCGCTTCATAATCCGCTCATCTGAATGCGAAATTGTGTGAAAACTTACATCTCTCAATAGCCTAAATCCTACATCATTGAAAAGGGCTCCTCAACTATAGATTATCGAAAAACGATGCCAGTTTCTCCCTTATTGATTCTTGTGTGATGAGTATACATTCCCAGACGCCTTTTTTTTTTTTGGATACAGCTTGAAGTTGTTTTCCGTATATTCAAGTCATAACTTGCTGTTTTTTCTTCCGTGATAAACATGCCAGTCTGGCGCTGAACTTTGTTTTACTTGCACAACTTATACATGTAAAAATCAACATGCAAGCATTTACTCGAGTACTTTATGGCCCCTACTTAGTGGAGAAATCTACTGTATGATTGGAACAGATTGAGCTATTAAAAAGGGAAATTGCTGTGTCGAATCTAAATTGTGGTTATGCACGTCATAAACGTCTCAATGTATAAGATGAGGGGACATCAAGTAAATATATCGACAAAGTGAGAAAATTATGTCATTTAGATAAGAAAGTTATGCTCTCTTGCGTTTAAGATATCTCACTTTACATCTATCAAAACGAGCATGAAATAAAGAATCGTATTTGCATAAAGAATGCAGAGAAGCCACGGGCATATGTGCATGCGTCATCGTTTTCACAGAGAATAAAATGCATTTCTCATTGTAGCTCGTGCAGACGCTGACTTTAGTTACTTGAAGACATGTCGTATTTTGAGATACATTGAGGAACCTAGTCCCATGATTGTTGAAGATACTGCCATTTGATAACTTTTGACAATCCTGATCAAAAGTGATCAAATGACAATACATGTATATACATACGTCTTGCACTTGAGATGAATAATATTAGTATGGAAAGAATGTCCTGTCCAGCATACCGTACCATATCGTCAGGCATCAGGCGCAGCGGTATGCTGAGCTAAAGTCCAATGAAAGTAGAGAAAAATGTCCTATGCAGTATGAAGCATTGATATACCAACACCCCTGTTATGAATAAGTTTAAAAAATGAAAGTTTTAAATTTTAGTGAATCTATCTCTCCCTTCTCTCTCTACATTTTCTTCTATTGTTACCCTCCCCCCTTTTTTTCTCCATACCATATGAACATACCTGTATGGAAGACTTTTCGTTCCCTAATGAGACTGCCTAGTGTGTCATAAGTCAGCTGGGGACTCGGGATCGACATCCCTTGGTAACATTGCTTTAGCTGTTCCTGTATCACATCGAGAGTGGCGATTACTTGCTTATTATTTAAGTCCATCACTATGAGACAAAGGATCTCGGGGAGGGGAATAAATTGTGTCTGTGGTATCACCTCCATTTCAATTCCATTCACATCACCTAAGTAGAGAAAAACGAAATCATTATAGTGTTTGTTGTTTTGTGTCTTTGTCAAGAATATCCCATCTATGCTAGACCAACACAACATACATGAATTACACTTTTTTAACACCACTCTAGGACGCTTCACTCAACAGTGGCGCCACCTGTCTGGCGTGGAATTCTGATTCAGCACTAGGAACCGTTAGTGTAGGCAGTTAGGAACCTTAAGGTGGTATATGCATCCTTAGCATGGCTCCGACTTTATGTCGAAGTCATCACCAAGAATCAAGCAATTTTCGAACACGCAATCTTATTATCAACAGATTTAGTTGCTAACCAGTTAGTTGCTGGACCTTTAACACAATGTAGCAAAAATGTTCTGATAAGATAAATGCCTAATAAAGTTAATATATCATTTAAGTTATTTGAGCAAAATGTCGACACCCATACAGCAGGAACTTTCTGATCAAGACCACAATGTGCATACTTAGCATATAATAACCGCAACTTTCCTGTAATACAAACTAATGACAGGTGACAGATATAACACAAACGTATGCTAGTAGATAAAAATCAAAAAGAATTGAAAGGAGAAAAACATACCCATAGTTTAAGCGTCTAATTGTAGTTATTAAATACAAAAATATATATTTCCTTTTGTGCAAAAATGGCTCCGATTAACGGCGGAAACAGTGAGGTTTAAGATTAATCATATATACAGGTATTTGAATTGCTTCAATGAAAACGCTTGAAAAGGGCAGGTGTTCGTGGGACATATCATTTCCTCTTCGTTCTTACACAGATCTCTCTTAGGTTTATATAAAGGGGCTCACTTGATTTAATCTTGTCAAGGTGTGTACGAGATATTCTGGCTGAGGGTTATATAATGATAGCTTATATCTGGTGTTACGGTTAATACACAGAAGAACAAAGTGTTTATAGTATGAAGTGATGTAGTCATCCGATACCCTACATTGTATACTTTGGTTTATTTCCTAACTCGATCTTCCTTCTTTCTGCGTGTATTTAAGTAATGTATTGCCGTATCAGGAGGAAAAATCACTGGCGAATCCAATGAAAGAGAGGTGGTTAGGTTGCAATCCCTAACCCTTTCAATAGAAAATTTTAACCCCCATCTCCTCTTTCTTTGACTATTTTGAAGGGCCTCTCCCGTTTTCCTCAGCAAAGCTTTACTACCAAGGTTATACAAACCAACATCCCCCCTGCTTCTTGAACATTTCTGAATACGTGTAATGTCGCCTTTTCCTTGTACAACTTGCAAACTTAAGCTGGTGTGACTCACTTCAATCTTATTTCTTTAAAATTCTTTTTGCACTGTCATTGTCAGAATGACGTATAGCCGACTGATATACCACAATTTATTCTATCACTCTGACGTCAAATGTTTGATTCTATCATATCTATCAAAATCACCTGGCCACTCTCGCCTTTGTCATGGACGAGATAATGGTACGTCGGTTGGTTTACAGCTTTGCCAACTTGTTCCAGACGAACGAGAGGATGCAAGTCTGTGGTATGTGCGTCATTTTAGTCTACCCTGATCTACAGTGTTGTCTTGGCCCTCAACATTTGACGTTTTCAAGAGATCTGTGTACAATGTGACGGGTAACTATAAAGTTGTACTAGATCTCTCTCAGGCAACAACCCAACGAAAGTGCTCTACACAGATGCATCCATAACAATACTGCACAGTCATAACAAACTTTATATAGCTACTTCAATAGTTGTTTAAAATTGGGTTTAATGTCTTTAAAATTGTAGATCTTGTTTGCTCTTCTTTTTTTTCATATACAGTGTTACAAGAAGCATGAAAATACAGTTTTAAAAGAGCTGGAGCAGACGGGCGGACGAAGTTATCCGTGGGCTAAAGGTCACTTTTGCTTTGCAGAACACACACACACACACACACACACACACACACACACACACACACACACACACACACACACACAATAAAAATACTGTTCCGCTCACATTGGCAGCACAAGCTACATATTTCAGTAAAGGAAATCTGCATGCGGATTTCGGATATGCTTTCTTCTTGTCTAGAGGAAGATCTTTTCAGCTAGTCGTATTCGAACTGAAGACCATTTGGTCATAAAAATTTGATTCATGACTGACTAGACTGTGTGCCATCTAGAAATACTACAAGAATGAGGATGCAGTTCAGCATCTCTTTATCCCCGTCTATCACATCCACACACCAAACATTTCTGTTTCTAAATATCTTTTCGCTTGACTTGAAAAATAAATACTACAATCACTTTAAGCACTTAATGTATTTGTTTGGTGTGGGGCGATAGGATATGACTTGTAGGTTTGAAATATGTACTTTCCTTAATGGTACTTCACCTCACTGTATTATTGTCAATTCACTCTAAATAGGATTAAGAAGATGACAAAATGTTTGGGGAACATTTGACACGAGCATGTCCTTAAATCGTCTGGTATTGATCTAAAGAACACTGTTTAAAAAGAAACGTTTTATCCAATTACGTTAAAAGAAATTCGGAATCAAACTTTCAAACCGCACACAGGAGTATGGGGTAACTATTTTGTTTTGGCGTAAAAACATTTGTCGATGTATACGTCAATAGGTATAGTTTGATAACCAACAGTGTGAAAGTTGTGTTTTGGATTTTCATTGGGATTTCTTTCGTAAACATTAAAAGCTATGCATGACGATGCACGTTTAGAAGAGATCTCAGTCCTCTTTTATTGTAGTTTGGGTCATTACTGGAAGATGGCGGGTTCAAACCTCCCTAGATGCTTTGTACATCTGATGACTGGAGCGTAAAGCGATAGTCCATGACAAATGTTATTCTGAATGTAAGATACCCCCAACCGAGGGCACTCGACCATAGGACAATTTACATGTTGATATTGTCGTCACGATATGAAAAAAAAAATATTGAAATAAGTGAAATTACCGGCATGTTCAAAATTGAAAAATACTCTAATAAAGGCAATGTTACGGCTAAAGCTTTTTTTAAAAACATATTATAACTAATGATCATGTAGAAATGTAAAAAAAATATATAAATAAATAGATAAATAAAAGATGACGTGGAGTATATTGTATTTTACACTACGTGATTAATTCATGTACTAACTATATTATATTAAAATGTTTCTGAATCTCTATGTTTACGATAATATTACGACAGAATAAAGTTGTGGACGGTTTCCGTGCGTCGTGTAAGGAGATATAACACTCGGACATCTTGACAACATACGACTCTATTGTTAAAGTACAAAGGGACCGATATTAAAGGTAACATTTACAGCTTAAGTCCAGTAAGTCGCCCTAATCCATTGCCTTACAGAACAGTATTTTCATACTTTTACAGCTGACATGTTCGTTTATGCTGTCGTGAATGGGACCCTGCTTTTGTAAAAGAATAATAACTCGAAGAAGAGTGACAACGCGAATATGTGCAATAAACTGGGATTAAATGAAGAAGTGCTAAGAAGTTGCGATCTCCGGCAATGTGACAAATAAGACTCTTGAAAGATTAAGGAAAGAAAACGTTGTATGGAATTAGATGCTGCTCAGTTTATCTAACACTGGCGGAGATCCATAGATACCATTCATGCTCAAGCGTGCATATTATTTCGCTTTATAAAGGTACAGTAGGCCAATATGGTGTAGAATTGCCAAGAGTGTCGTATTTTGGGCCATGGATTTCCCGGAGGATCTCCGAGACCACCTCATTCCATTTCAGTGTTGGTTTATATTTTGAGTTCCGACAAGAAAATCACCCCTCCCCCCCCCCCCAAAAGGAAAAAGAAAAAAAGAAGAAACAAAAATAAAAGTGCCCGACTATGCCACTGTCTGACGTCGTTATTAAATTCAACTGATATTCCACTTGCACTTGTCTTTTATGGCCACTGATCAAGATGATTATTTTTTGTAAAAGAAGACCTGTTTCGATGTATTAAATGCATTATTTCAGGTACATTTTAATGCACGAACACCCGCCTTTCTGTTTCCATAGTTCCCAATATATATGCAATAATATTTAGTCCAATCATTTTATATATAACAAGAGGTGTAGAGGACTGCCCCCCCCCCCTTTCGCTGACAAAATGTTTGTGCTATGCGGTACACCATGCGATCTACAACACCATTTGGAGTCGTCTCCCTGATAGCGTATGATGAGTTGTATATAAAGAGGACATCTGCGATCACAACCTAAGCTGGCTCATTAGCAACAATAATCTTACATCTACATGTCAAGCACAGACATTAATGCCCAAACCAGGTGGGAGAAGTCTGGGGTAATGGAAACTTCCTAATGAACACCTCATCCCATTGTCATCTACATCATCAAATAGCCCATTGTCATATAGTCGAACAAAGCCAGAAGCTTTTCAGACAAACGCCACCCCCGCCCGTTCCCGCTTATTTTTGTGAGTATCGCCTTTTAAGTATCATATACCGGTATGTCGAAGCGTTAAAAGTATTAATAGCTCAGCTGCACCTGTTGTCCGTTGACCGTTTACACCCTCACCCGCCCCTTTTCCTTCTAGATAACTGCTTTATCGCTCGCTTTACAACTTCAACATTATAAGCTTATAAATACTGAAGACTGAATATTAAGTATAAATAGTCGATACGAAAATGACTAAGTGAAACTTTATGGTATCAATAAACATTTTATCTCATTGCTTATAGTAAAAGTATTGACATATGTTATAGTTACATGTCCAACCATTGTACTGATTGTAGTATTTTGATCACATTACTCCCTTCCTTCTCTCTTTGTGAACGCCCAATACTCCAAATAAAAATTAAACTATTGCTGCCAAACATTGTACAGGTAAGCTATTGCTGCCAAACATTGTATAAGTAAGCCATTGCTGCCAAACATTATATAGGTAAGCTATTGCTGCCAAACACTATATAGGTAAGCTATTGCTGCCGAACATTATATAGGTAAGCTATTGCTGCCAAACATTATATAGGTAAGCTATTGCTGCCAAACATTGTATAAGTAAGCTATTGCTGCCAAACATTATATAGGTAAGCTATTGCTGCCGAATATTGTATAGGTAAGCTATTGCTGTCAAACATTGAATAGGTACGGGTTATTTAGAGCACCATCGAGAATGTTGAAATCAATTCGCATTAAGTCACCAATCGGAAATTGTTATGGGATAACATAAATATCTGAGATTTCTGATTGAGTATTTTTGACAGGTTCTGTCGAAACATCCCTAAGTCAATGATGTCAACAATCATGATGTAACACATTGTCTCTTTATTTACTCGTCTCCTGTCAAAAAATGAAGTCTTCGCTCGTTATATTTAATCCCATATCTGCGAAGTAAACATTTTAAAAAATCGACAAATATAAGGGTGAATATTTTCAGAACGTCTACTCACATACAATCGATTTGATAGCATTATGGCTATGTCAATGAAGTTTGAACCCAGTCATTTTTCATGAGAACTTTACCGACGTAAGACCTTTTAAACGTAGTATCAAAGACTCATGGGGAGTGGGGATTAATATGCTGTATCAATATTCAATGAACTTGTCAAATCAATTAAATATGTACCGTTTTGAAGTTCGCAGAGGTTCGGCACTAGTTTACTGGAAGACAAAATGCCTTATTTTGAATTGTTAATTATTTTCAGAACAGCTTACCGTCAGATGTAATGCCACACTGTTTTGGACGCAATAGAAAACGTTGAAGTGTGTATTTTACTGTAGAGCACTAATATCCAATTTCTGATTTAAAATCTGTGATGAAGTGTAATTAAATGTAGACATTTTGTTATTTATGAACTAATCAATTTAGAAAAGACAGTATAAAATGATACCCGTTACCTTGAAACACGAAACACTTAATCCGTTTTTTGTCCATGGTGAATGTTATCTTCTATACCGTAATTGTTAAAACGTGTTTCTTGGGATTTCAATCGCAACATTTCAATTCTGTTGGTTACAAATTTGCGTTTTATGAGTGCAACTTGAATATCATGTGCCTTAATGCAAAATGATGACAACCCAGATAGTGTCAAATTTGACGGTCATCAAAATTTCGATGCAATTTCGCAGTTTTTACATCTCTATTTTACGCGTTCTATATATCTTAGAATTCTTACAACAACCAACACATATATCCCTTACTAATAATCCTTATCACAACACTTAATCTGTTTGTTTTACCATGTACTTTAATCGAGAGGTGAGAATGTCTATAAACACAAAGAAATGGAATTCCTGCTCTAAACATCGATTTGTAACATAAATAAAGGAACAGATGTTGTCATTTCAATATCAAATTAATATAATTTCTATTCAAATATATCCTTTATTTGGAATTGTAGTATAAACATGGACATATGATACTCGATACTGAGAGGACATTTGGCACCTACACTAATCAAATTAACCCATTAAAGGATTGTTTACCAGTAAAGAATATCGATTATATAAAAGAAAGATACATAAATGAGGGATGTGTTAGTATAATATACAAGTTATTAGTTTTGAAAGTTCTGTTAACACTTCATTCTGACATTCATACGATATATCTCCACACTTTTCAATTAAAATATATTACAAAATCTTACTTATACCAATATATGACCAAATCTTTAACATTGACAAATCTTAAGCATTGAGTTTTGACGTTATTGGCGAACACGTAGACTGATATGACGTGACCCTATCGCCACATTCTCTATCGCCCAGTACATTTTACGGTTGTACAGCAGGGTTCATCGATGTTTCCAGTGTTATTTTGTCAAACTGGATTATCTTGACAAGTACCTTAGGTAATTAACTGTACGTTGCGTCACGACGTACGGATGCTTTTGCCACTTGGAGTGGCAAGAACACTCTGACGTGAGAATGTTATGGAAGTTTGGGAATCATTATAATACAGAAAGAATGGTTGTTAGCACCTCTGATTTTGACACTGTATCGATTTTCGCCCAGACTGAACAGGTGTCAGCCCCATACTGGAACTTTGTCTCGGAAACTTAGCGAAATCAGTAACTTCACAGTTCTAATATTATGGTCGCAGAGAGTGAGAAAGAGAGACTTTGTGCCTTTGACCATTATCTCGTATGATTCAATATCCCTTCTGGAATATACGAAATTCTAGATACTTTATATTGTTCGGTCAAATTCGAAAAATTTCCCATGCCGAAACACTGTAACCAACTTTTCAAAATTTTGCCTTCTATACCTTAGTATAATAGACCTTTTCATGATAACTGCAGTTTTACAATTTGTATATGCCCAATAGCCCTTCTGGGAGGTTAGCTACAAACCTGAAAGAAAAGTGATATCCTACAATTGCTGAGCAATTTTCAGTATGTTCAAAGTTTGTAGCTAACCTCCCGGAAGGACTATTGGGCATATACAAATTGTAAGACCGTAGTCATCCTGAAAAGGTCTACAATAATTTATGAACAAAATGCCTACCTCTAACAACTTTCCACAGATCACAGGACGCTGAATGTTTACCGCCTACGTCCATCCTTAAGGTACTAATACTATACACTGATGTCACGGGACCCAAAATATAAATAATCTTTTATTAAATTGTTATCAATTTTAATATAGTAAAATCACCTTAGGCGTAGGTCTCCGACTCTTTCCCTATCATTACATCCTAAAATTGTTAAAAACCCTCGGGGATAGCGGTTTGACACCTGATCTTAAATCAGTAAATTTGCCACTTTGTTGATTTTACACAACTGGATTTGTACTATTTTGCAGTGTGACAAAATATTTCATGTAATAATTATGTTAAACAAATGTCTAAAACTGCATGTTGTTATAATTGGAATGCAATTTTGTTGACTATATTGTTGAGACATTTTGAAAACAAAGACGTGTCTGCCACAATGACTTTAAGTGTCAGTTTTGTGTGTTTTTATTTCTGAATGTCAAATAAGTTTGTCTCGGTTGTACATATATATATATATTACAAGACCACATTCGATACAATTATTAAGCTACTTTTTTATACGTCAAGATTTATCAAATAGAAAAACCGTTTCAATTACGTCGAGTAGCGTCAGTGTTGCACTTTGACTTAATAATTTGGGTTTTACTCGGATGTTACGTCGCTTTCGTTCATATTGCACCACATGAGCGGAAAGGGGGAGGGGGGGGGGGGGGTTCGCATCCACCTCATTAACATTATTGCAGTGTCCGGGTATCGAACCATGATTACCTCTTTCACAAGCTGCATTTAGGAGGTTTATGTATTCTATATGATCAACGATTTCTGTGCATTACTGCAGAGACATACACACACACACACACACACACACACACACACACACACACACACACACACACATATATATATATATATATATATATATATATATATATATATACTGCCTACAATTTGTCAAAATAACATAAAATTTCAATGGTGTAAGGAACAACTCCAAAATGTTTGGTGGTTTTTTGGAAAGGGGGGGGGGCTGCAATATCCACTATTTGGAGTGAATATTATTTTTATGTGAATATGATAATCAAAGAAAGTTAAAACAATCCCCCCTTCCTTCCACACACACACACACAAACACACTTTGTGTCTATACAACACGTACACAGTTTATACATGCGCATTAATATTGCACACAATTCATGTGCCTTTGCAACAAATACAAGATTGATAAATGCGCATTAATTTTGCACTTTATAAATCGTTTTTCATTTCTTCAGCTGCGGCACTGGACAATTCAACATTTAATAACAGCTAACTGGTCCTTGACAATGGACTTTAGAGGAACAGTTATATAGCAATATAGAGTGTTTATGAAACTCGAACTTCGGGACCATACAAAAAATAAAAAGATGAAAACAAAATGCAATGATATATGGGAAAGAGATTAGATATTCAAGTTTCGTCTGTTTAAAAAATTCTCACAAGGATTACAGACAGGAAATGACTCTTGAAAATCAATTTTACTGCCGTTGTATATAGATACCGATAGGTGGCAATTACCTATATACAGGTATCCAAACTGTTAACTTACTTGTATTACTATATGTCTTCGGGGGTTTTGTTGTGTTGATAGCGATCTACTTGGGTTCTTTTATCTGTACATATCTTTTTGAAGGAATTAATTGATTATCCAAAAGGTGTTAAAAAAAGAAAAGAAGAAAAAAAAAAAAAACAATCACGCCAACTGTAACGGAACGATTACTACAAAATCCCTGTAAGATTTAATGTTTACAAGAATTTAAAGTATTTAATTCAATAAATGAAAAATAAAAGTACATACATTTTAGACAAGCGGACAACATATTTTAACGCGATGTTTAGACTTTTAATAATATATTTTCATCTATTTTGACAAAATGAACGACACGGGCTCTCGTCATACTAAATTTAGTTTTAAAGTATTTCTGCAAATGCCTTGAATAAGCCATGATGTGCAGTGATACACTTTCGCTGCTACAGTATGTAAACAGTGATTGAGTGAAGTTTATTGTTGTTGCAGATGCGTTCTGCAGATGCTTTTAAGTCATGTTCTGGAGGAAAATCTCAATATAATGGAATTTAGAATTTCGGCAAAATTCCAGTATCTTATCCTCACGCACTCAGATATACCGGTTGGTCTCTTGCAATACTTTGTTACCTCAAGGATAAAAGATGACTTCATTTTCATTAAATTTGAACTTCGTTACTTTCAAGGGTAAATTGATTTTGAATCTTTTGTTAACTTAACTCTTCATAATTAACACCCCCTCCCTTTCTCCCTCTCTTTTAGGGCTGCTGAAAAATCAAAACAAAATCTGTCGTCCAAAATCATCGGCCTGTAAACATGTTTAACACGTGGTATTTACCGGTCACTGAATCATTGAATAACTTTACTCACCTATCCTCTCTATCTTGTAGTCGACAGGGTTGTTCAGAACCCTACGACCCCAGGCCGTCCGTAAATTCTCCAAATGCAAGTCAGAACCCTGTACCAAAATCGTACTAGGTTGTAAAAATCCTTTATATTCCAATTTCTCAATGCTTTCAATAAGTGCAGGATTCCAGTAACATGTTTTATTTCGTAATTTAAAATCCTCTAGAATTTCTTTGCCGTTGACTTCAGCAGCGTTATCGGACGTAGCAGGTACCCGGACGTCAGATTCCGATAAAACAATGGCGAGGCAGCGTGAAGTTACTGAGTGCTGCTTTTGAATCTCGCGTCCGTCCTTACGATTGGACATGGTTGTTATGAACAGATGTTCTCTGATAAACCGCCTCTACATTTAAATCATTACTCCCCGAAGACCGTCTGCTGTTTGTTTGCGGCGATACGCTCTAGCTGTCAATCATTCATTATAACCCCTAGCGGCCGATGAGCTTACCATGAGGAGTAACCATTAAAATAGTATCGCACGAGTTATACCTCCTTAATGACACGTCGTACTCCTTATCACAGCACGCCGTGACAATGATTATAGGTAGAGCTTAATCCCGTCAGTGAAAAACAACGGCTCCAAGATCTTTGATTACCCGACAAACAACTTTTACTTCACAGCTTGTATATCTTAATTAAAAAGTTTTAATTTTTAGCGCATAATTGATGGGATTATCATGATTTATGACGTATTAATTTTAAAACAGTTATATATACTGTTAATTTTTACAAGATAATTATCTCGGTTATCTTTTTACCTTGAAATAATTTATCATAGCCGTTATGGTCAGTTTCGGTTATGGTGTTTACTTTACTCAAGGCCTCATAGACTCTTGTTTATAAGTCCTTGCTTTACTTCATCATAACTTGTGCATTATTATTATTTCATTTTCCAGTATCTGAAAGGTCTTCCCCAAAACTTTTTCACATCACTAGCCACTAGAGCTAGTCAAATCCATTGAAACTCACAATCCCAAAGAAAATTCTACTATCCAAACAAAACAATCTATAGTTTAATAGATTTTGATTTAAATTTTCTTTTAAATTCATAATTCATTGTTGTACACGAAGTAATATTCATATAACATTTGTCATGGCACGAAATTTTGCCTATTTAAAACTACGTCATTGGTTACAGTAAGAGATACGATATTTAATCAATACGGCAGTAGGGATACGATGATTTCTGAAACGAAACAATACTTCTTTAAATTGTAGAAAAACTTGGTCCAAAATACAGAAAGTTTATAATGATATGCTTTGCTTTCAATTTTTAAATTTCCCTTTGCCTAACATTTTTGAGAGATCGTTTCCTTTTTATATTCAGAATTTACTCTGATGAAATTTAAAATGTTACAAATAATATCATTGAAACATCCCATCACTGACGAAGTGTTAAAGAAAATAAAGACATTTGCCTATTCAAAACAGTATATAAAAGAGATAAGAGAATAACTAAACAGTAAAATTATAAAATGAAATCATTGCAACTTACAATAATTTCATTTTATCAGAGACATGTATATATGTCTCTGATTTTATAATCTTTATTACAATGTAAATTCTGATCGATCGTATAGCCGAATTGAATCGAATTTAGACAAATGTACCGAACACCGAATCGAAAGAAAACATCGAGTCGAAACGAAATCGCCATGAATCGACTAGCTCCAGCAATTTCTCATCTTTTGATTTCGAGACATCAAAAGTAGTTTTTACCAGCCGGTTGGGTTTTTTTTCAAAATCAAATTTTAGTAGCTGGAGGATATTTTTAGTAGCCTCAGGCGTCGGACTAGTGAGTTTTGGCGAAGACTGGATAAATATATACATTATATATGTTATTATATACACCCCCATCCTTTATCCGTGATGTATATATCGTCAGAGACATTCTCTCATGGAAATGAAATTTTTATTTGTAAATAAGTGCAATATCAACATACTTTTATTTAAATTTTGGCAGCACCTGGCAATATTAATTCACCTCCGATCTGTCACAAGAAGGAATTACAGTCTTTTCTACAACTCATGGCAAATTTGCTGGTTTGTTTAGATGTAGTCTGAATCATCTACACGTTTGTTTCATTGCATCTCGCGGGCAGAGTAAAAAATGTGACTGATTCAGACAACATAAAACAAACCGGCAAATTTAGTACAAGTTGTGTAAAAGACAGCGTATGTATACGCGTATTGCTTACTGCTTGGAGGTGAGGGACATTGCCGAGCGTTTGCTTAATGTTAGTCTCTATTTATGATATTTGTTCCATTTGAATTATTAACAAAAAAGGACAAATTCTTGTGGCTACATCTTGAATACTTAGAACTCTCTCTCTCTCTGAAAGACAGATAGATTGACAAAAATATAATAGTGATATTAATCATTTCAACTCAATAACGCCGGTCATCCTATCAGGAAATTACTGCGATGTCATTGGACTAAAGAAAGAAAGAGAAACTAAATATGCATGCTAGGCCCATCGGAAAGGAATTCATATTGGGGATGGAGGGGGGGGGGGTTGTTAGTCAAAAAGGTAGTTTTTTTATTGACTTATTTCAGACAAGCTTAGCGAGTTTAAGCATGGCGTTGCCCATCAGTGGAGGTTGATCTTGCCAATGGGGGTGGGGGTCTCCCCGAGGGATTTTGATCGATTGAAGTCTCTTAGATTTATCCTCCAGAATTAGAAAATCAAGGATACCGCCGATACACATAACTCCATTTTATTCTTAGGCCTTTAGCTAGAGCACAACATTGACTTAATACTTACTACCAGATTATATGACAAATGTGACGTTTAACTTTCCTACTGTAAACTTCCCATCTCAATGTAGTAATATACCATCCTCGCTAGTTTACGGTGTATATAATCCACACTTCAATCATTATGCTAGAGCTTATTCTAGTGTACGAAAATTTTAAATACCATATTTTAATTTTAACAAAAAGGCTGCTTAAGCAAGGCTGATTATTGTTTTACGTCTCTCCATGATTATTTAACGTATATGGTGACGACATCTGCATGATGCATTGGACAGAAATTTATACCTTTGCAACGGACCCACCGAAGCAGTAAAGGATCTTTGACGTGACACGACAACTTGGTTTTTACTGTCTCATCCGAAAGACAAAACTGCGATGTGTCCAGAGCAGGAGTTGAAATAGGGACATCTCAGTCACCAGACGAGCACTTCATCCACTGTCAGTCACTCCAAGAAAGCTGATATCCAATTAACAATAGTTGGATGGGCGTCGGATGACTTGACTATTACATAGAGTGTTTCTGAGTATCACAATGTTCTTGGTGTATTTGGAGGGCTTCATGACGGTTGCAGGACATGCTTACTGTTACGGAGCACCCGATGTCACTTCTTAATTAAGGAATTTCACTGATGTTGTCATTTGATTTGTTACTCTATGCAGAGACATATATACACATATATATATGTCTCTGCTCTATGTTGTATTGGTCCCCTGGATTTGCGACTTTTATTTTATTCCTTTGTGTTCCGCCATTTCATGCATTCAGAGCGAATCAATTTCATCCGTGCATCTATTCATAACACATTAGGATACTTTGACTTTAGCTATGATAAGAGTAAATAACTAAGCAACACAGCGAAACGTCTTCCTATATCTATTTTATTTTATTTTTAGTCTACATGTTGTGAATGCACTAAGTCTTGTATAATCTATACAAACTGTGATCAATACAAACAACGCCTAAGACTTCCGTCTTCTTCTAATCTTTTTACAGCACATCTGTAATGTAACAAAAACGACCATGCTTTAATGCAAGTTTGTCTATGAAGAGTATAGACGCATATAGCTACCATTACCTTAATAAGAAAATGGCCTAATAGGTAAGATTCTTACCGTGTTGTTGTTAGGATTAATGCATTTACATCTGCTATAATATCTACCGGCATATTGTGTTTGGACTTTTGGTTTCAAACAGGTTCGGGCACTTTTTCTGGATTGCCCAATTAAAATCCCCGCTGTATTCAGACAACCTACAATAAATCAAAAACGTTAAATATCCAATTTAATATATGTTAATATACCTGAGACCGGTCTCTATTATATATGATATTTCTCCCAACTCAACCATTTCTCATAGATAAATTAACTCAAAATGCACTGTATAACATAAATAAAACCAAAGAGTTATTTTTTCAATAGTTAAATTTATTTTAATGTATGTTTATATTCATACAGTGTTTTGCTGCTACCTTGGTAATGTTAAATATATACCTGACAAGCAGTTGTTTGGATACTTGGTACTTTTACCAATTTTCAGTCATATCGCGCCAGGAAAGAAGGAAGAAACTAACCTCTGAAACAGCGGCGCAGCCATTCCACGGATGAGGGAATCGAACACGAATCGTTTGCACAGACGGTAAGCTAAGCATGTAATCACTACTCCAAGTCCGTCTCTCGCATGAGAAGCAATCATGGTTTGAAAATACACTGATGATTATTACTCATCATGGTATAGAGGAATGCTCAATATTACCTAATCATGGCATACATGGAGGCTCAATATTACCTCATTATTGCATAGAGGAATGCTCCATTTTACCACATCATGGCATAAAGGAATACTCAATATTACCTCATTATGGCATATAGGGATGCTCAATATTACATCATCATGGTATAGAGGGATGCTCAATATAACATCATCATGACATAGAAAGATGCTCAATATAACCTTATCGTGGCATAGAAGGATACTCAAGATTACCTCCTAATGGCATAGAATTTTGCTCAATATAAACTTCTCATGGCATAAAGTGAAGCTCAATATTACCATAGGCATATGGCATAGAGGGATGCATAATATTACTTCATCATGGCATAGAGGGATGCTCTATATAAACCCATCTTGGTATAGAGGGATGCTCAATATTACCTCATCATGGCATAGAAGGATGCTCTATATAAACCCATCATGGCATAGAGGGATGTTCAATATTACCTCATCATAACATAATGGGATGCTCAATATTACCTTATCATAGCAAAGAGGGATACTCAATATTACCTCATCATGGTATAGAGGAATGCTCAATATTACCTCACCATGACATAGAGGGATGCTCTATATTACCTGATCATGGCATAGAGGGATGCTCAATATTACCTCATCATGGCACAAAAGGATACTCAATATTACCTCATCCTTGCTTAGAGGGATGCTCAATATCATCTCACCATGACATAGAGGGATGTTCAATATTACCTCATCATGACATAGATGGATGCCTTTATTACCTCATTATGGCATAGAGGGATGCTCAATATTATTACATCATGGCATAGAAGGATACTCAATATTACCCCATCATGGCATAGAAGGATGCTCAATTTTACTTCATCATGGAATAGCATGCTCTATATTACTTCATTATGGCTCATCAAGACATGGAGGGATTCTCTATATTACCTCATCATGGTATAGAGGAATGCTCCATATTACCTCATCATGGTATAGAGGAATGCTCCATATTACCTCATCATGGTATAGAGGGATGCTCCATATTACCTCATTATGGCATAGTGGGATGCTCAATATTACCTCGCTTGCAGAGGCACATAGATTTGTTCTTACTAAGAGAACAGTGCCTTATCCTGTTCCTCCTCTTGAACACACATTTTTCTCCCTTCGTTATCCGACAATCACAACTACATGAAAAAAGAAAATGCATCTTTTAATATGTAGCTTTTACACCATACACTGTAAGACATAGATTAACTGTTGTCATGCAGTGCTTTAGTATACATGACCTTTGAGTAACGAGATATGATCTTTTCTGTTCCTCACTTACGTTTATTGTAATAAGATGATGCATGCATGTCATTGCATTCTCAGTACGTTAGGGGGCTGTGGAGTATCAGCATAACGCACACTATTGACGTCGTGAAGATGATAGTAATTTAGCTACATTGCTCTAAGTATGACCATATATATAGATAAATCTGGATAAGGGGGAGTGTAACGCACAAGAACCATAACTCTCTTTTGCATAATGTAGGAGTTATTTTCATTATCAAATTTTGTCCGGAGCATAACACAAAAACTATTAGAAACATGATAATAACACAAAAGCTATGAGAGGCATCAATTTGAAACTTGATAGGTAGATAGATCTCGAAGAGGGGAATGCAGTGTAATAGCCCTTTTGGAACGAACGTTTATTCTGGGAGCATCGGTTCTACCGATTCTCTTGTTTTCTGTAAAACGCCCATCCTACTAGTTTTCTGTCGGAATCTACAGTGAAATTCTCAATTTGATACCAATGAACGGTCTGATATTGGGATGCATTAAAATGAACAAATTTCTTTTAAAGTTCAAAACTACTTTTTGACCAATATATTTTCAGTCTAAAAAGAAGTACAGAGTTGCAGTAAATGGCCACCTGAACTCTCAGTCTCATTTATGGTCTAATTCCACACCGCACAAAGTTATCATTTCAATATATGTAATATCCATATCACAAAGCAAGCTAGATTTCAAATAATTGTGTGTGTGTGTGTGTGTGTGTGTGTGTGTGTGTTATGTTTTTTTTTTAATTTAAATTCATTTTTTAAATTCACCACCCTAACATAAAATTCAAAGTACACGTAACATAAACATTTAAAAACTTACTCGTCCTTGCAGGACCTGGCGGCCTCCAGTTCTGTCACTATTGTAAAACACACAAAAATCAGCAACAGTGATACCTTATAGTTCATTTTCATTTCATCCGACGCGGATAAGTTTTCCGAACTATTTATGCTCAGATAAAATAAACGATCTCTCTGAATGTAACATAATGCACACCATTAACGTCATCTGGGGTTGCGATAAAAGTGGATTAACTAAAGATCCTGGTACATTATCCATTTTCTTTGTCATTATCGCCTTACTTTATAGAAAATGTTAGTACAAGAGTTCAGCTAAAGAGGAACTTATATACTGTACTGTATTTATCACGAAGATGCTTCATGAGTTCAACAATCTTGGCTTTCATTATTCATTCATAACCCCAGTACACATTCTATATCAATGATATTTTTCGCAATCAGTACCACTGGGCATGCCCATCTGCAAAAATTTCAACCAAACTGCCAAGAGAAATGACAATTGCAGGACTCTCAGATCAATCGAAGAAAACAAGTGTCAGCCGTGTGAAGAAGATTGCGATTTCTGTCTTAGTTGGATTTGTAAAACATTAGGATTTATGTACACATCCATCATTACATTTACTTTTACTATACACCAAAAGTAAAACATGACACAACTGTAAAATGGAACACTGCCTTAAGCGGTCTCCTGGGAGAGACCAGTCATCATGGCCCATAGCATGAATGAAAATTCTGTTGACTAAATTTACCACTGATCTAAGTGTGCAGTCAGAAATTAGAACAATACAATAAGCTGTCACATTACACGATACCGAGACCGAAATTTATATCAGTATAGATCATAAGACTTTATCCTACATAGATTATCTTAAACATAAAGTTTATCAATCAACCATCTCTGGTTTGATAATTTTGACCAAAGAACTATGTAGGTTGATTGATTGAATATTGTTTTACGTCATTCCACGATTATTTCATGTATATGGTGACGACATCTGCGAGAGACAGAACACAGGTGCGCCCAAGGCGGGAGTCGAACAAGGGACCTCTCGATCACAAGCCGAGCACCTTATCCACTGGGCCACACCAGCTTGAAGTATGTAGGAGTCAAATATTTTGTCAAAATATTTCTTATGCGAGCTTTAGTTGTAGTCATGGCAGCTATTACATAACGAATTCGTGTCACAGATTTTTTCTTCTGGATTTAGACATTCCTTTCAGATATGGCAGTGACTCCCCATTCACGGGATTGTGTATGCCTATCCCGATGGCTAAACATACACAGGGTACAAAAAGAGCCAAAATCGCAGCTCATACTCAGTGACCAATGTTCAGTCATTGACACAATAAATCAGTGTTAATCAAACAATTTGTTCTCTTTTTCTTTTTACTGAGTTGTACTTATACACAGTGTACTGAGAGTTCATGTGACTTGTTAAGATGAACAAGATGGACGAAGATCATGAACTAAAAGTTGGGCTTTCATTTAAGTCATATAACGACATTGATGAATATCTAAAGAGCTATGAAAAAAAGAGTTTGTTCAGTTATATAAGAGGACCTCTCAAATAATACAAAAGCACTTAAAGACTATGAAAAATGAAAAAAAAAGTGAATATGGACTTGCAACTGGAGACTAGAATATGCGTGCATACGTGGGGGAAAAAGTTCAAAATGGACTCTACAAGCGCAAGAACAAACACAAGGTAATTAATTTTTATGAAGATTTTCAAATAAATAAATAGTTTATATGAAATTAATAAATAAATAGTTTATATGAAAAAGGAAGATGAGTAAATATATAAATAAATGAATGGATGAATTAATGAAATAAACAAACAAATAAATAAATAAATAAATAAGTAAATAAATGGCACCTAAGATAATAAAGACCTTATTTAGTATTTTTATATTTGCACATGTCTTTAGACATATTCGAATATATATATGCGAAATCGGTTGTGGCTCTTTTTGCACGCTGTGTACGTTTAGCCATCGGGATAGGCATACACAATCCTGTGAACGGGGAGTCACTGCCTTCAGATAATTCCAAACACAAACTGCAGACATTTAGGTACCTACAGTTCTAGAGAGGCCCTAGTAAATCCATCAAAGACCTATACCAGTGGTTAACTGTACGTAAGCTGTAACACATTTGAACTTGATCTTTAACTCACCATAACGCAGGTACATACCAGTCTTTTCATTCAAATATCTTAACTGTATCACTGAACCATTTTGGATACAATGATTAATGATTAGACCAGAAAGGAAACCTATAGTCCCTCCATCCAGTTCGGTAGGGGCATAACAAAAAAATCCTACATGTAGTTCGTAATTTAATCTGAACAAGGACAACGCCAGCCGTGGCATTCCCTCGCACGGCACTCGACAGCAAAATCAACGGTAATAAACTGACCTCGACCTTTGGACACCAAACTCAATAAGGATCTTCCTTTCATTATACTAAAACTATATTTAAAGTATAAACCCTATAGGGCTAAAATTGTGGCTTCTAGTGTCCACAAGGATTTTTGTATGGCGGCCTCGAGTGACCTTAACCTGTGACCTTCTGGCCCAAAAATCAATAGGGATCTTCCTCTCCTTATACAAAAGCTATATGTGAGGTGTGTATCTAATGGTGACTTCTAGAGTGTTTAATAGGTTTTATTACAGACACAAGCATGCACACACTCCTACATCCACACACGAGCAATACCATTATTATAGAGAATTTTCAATTGGCCAAAATACGTTGGAGTTACCTCCCGTTTCGGCCATCTTGTGCATCAAACCACAGAGTTTCCTTCATATTCTTACCATTTTCTTGAAAAAATCATCAACTTTGGTTGAATTATGTATCAGTATGACACACAAGATGGCCACCAAAGACAGGTAACTCCCATCACTTCTGGTCTTATGCAAACTATCTACGGTATATCCCCACTGCAGCACTATTGCGAGGGGACAATAAATTCTTTTTAAAAATCCTGACTCTCTATTCCATCAATGTGAACATTTCCAGCAGGTTCTTGACTATAACAGTAAATAGTAATTAGTAGCTGTTGATACCTAATAATGTCAAAAAGAAACCTCAGACCACAAGTGGATACAATGGTGAATGAATATTTCTAATTTTGTGTGAGGTCAAAGGCTAAAGGAGTCATAACAAATGACTTACTATAGGAAAATATTTTATTAAAGTCTATAAAAAGAAACAGTACAATAGCCCTCATATTTGATCTAAACTTGAAAACCTTTAAGAAATACTGATTGCTCATCAGAAGAGACCTCTATACATATGTATATAGTGTCAAAATATGCATTTAATGAATAGATGTGACATTTTTAGAAAAAGTACTATTTACATCTCTGAAAACAGACAATTTCCGAGTTTCATTTCTATTCTTATAAGTCTTAAATTTAAGTGAAATTGTTGTCATAGACCGTAGGCATGTGATTTGAACAATTCTTTAAGTCGTACATCCGGGTATTTGATAACAGGCATTCGGAACATTTGGGTCGAAGCATCAGACTTTATCACAGAGAGCAATACATATTCCAGCACAATTTTTGTAGTATGGAAAAATCAGAACGTCTCGTCATTCAAACAAACTAAAATTTAAGTACAGTTTTACAAATTTCTGATCATATTTCATGAACAAAACACTTTAAAATTGATACAAAAGAGTTTAAAGTTGTATTGTCGCTAACGATAAACCCCGCGTTTTATCCCAAACATCTTGATCACGCTCCACTGGTATCTACATAGAGCAATACACACAGTGACGTCAGTGATATCCTGTAACTGAAACGTCAATATTTGTCCATAGTCACGTGCTTTTTATGGTAATATTTAAGAATTTCAATGGGTAATCAGATACTCGGGGTTAGTCTATTTGGGGACATATATATCTAAACATGGGATATCTGTGCATTCATTATTTAAAGTTGTATTTGAATGTTACATTCTACCTAACAACCAAGAAGTCTGACAGGAAATAAAATTTGCTTTAGCTTGTGATTTTAACCAAAGTGGTCATTACAAGTTTAAATTTCTGCATTTTCTGAGCTATTTTGCACCTACATGTCAATGTGACACCTTTTTGTAACATAATTCAGATGGCAGCTAAGGTTATTACATGTATATGAAACATTTTTCCCCACATTTGTCAGATTTCTATATAGACAACAATACATATTAATTGATGCTCTAGCAATCTTCAACCTTTGTGAGAAAAAAAACCCCATGAAACTGTAAATGAGGATTATTGACCTTAGTCCTATGTTACAAAATTTAAATATGAATGCACAGTTTATAAATACATACAAAATACAATTGCATGACATGTTGACATTACTTACATATACTTCAATTTGAATTACAATTTTGGTTTTAATGGTAATATACATTATACATACATCAAAGTTTAAAATTACAGAAACCTAAAATCACACCATACAAAACAAATTCATGTTTCAAAAGAATTTTTTACACCAAAAGAATGAATACAGAACAAAACTGTTCCAATAACCTGCTACATGACTAATCTATTTTTCTGTTTAACTAAGTTGTTATCAAAGTCTCTGCTTGCAGGGCATTATTATCTATATCATTCCAGCACTAGAACACCCTTTACTTTACATTACATTGTATTATAATGTTAATACATCTTTCATATAAACAACTAAGGGTTGAAGGGCCAAGAGAAATCCTTAACAATAGATGGAGAAATAAACGAAAAACAAATATGCAAAAACTTTCAAACATTAAGGGCATGAAAGGATGTTTTTGGGATTTCATAGTGATTGCCTGAATCTATCACTGAAAATGTTTTAAAATATGAATTTACATGTATGGCACATTTCCTCATGAACAGTAACTGATTATACAATGAACACATATAAATTATACAAAAGCATGAATAAAAAGAAACAATAATCTCATATTATTGATTGAGCTGAAACCACGATACATACAGTGTAAAAAATGTTAAATTGCGTAATGAAAAAGTATGGATGTAATTAATGCAGAAGTTAACTAAAGGTGTTGTTGTTGTTTTTTTTTTTGTTAAATTGTGATTCTGCGTATTACACCTACTAAATTACTATATTCAACATGTATATATAAAAATGAAAATAAACCTCCAAAACAAAACAAAAACCAAACCCAAAACAAGAGGCCCATGGACTCATCTGAGCATTTAACTACCCAAAGAGAAAAAACAGAAAGGCATCTAGAAATTCTTTGATCTTTCAGTGAAAAATGAAAAATGTGGAAGTTTGTTTTAAGGAATTAGGGTGGAGATCTAAATATTTTTAAAGATATTAGACCATTTATTACACATCAGGGTCAGACTTGACCCTGGGGTCCTCTGCATATGTGTCAAGAAAAGTTTCCCAACACAAGGAACAAAAAATTACCTGGTTTGCGGGTGCAGACTTCAATTAAGATCAGTTAAGATAATTGGCTATTTTTATAGAAAAGATAAAAATATAAAAAAATTTATAACAATCAAAATTATCATTTTACTGCTATGCAAGCCACTGAGCATACAAGAATTCTGAATAAAATACATTTTTAATATAACATTTCAAATGAATTTTATCAAAAAAGCGTATTTATAAATGTGTTAATTTTTTGCTCACAAGAAATATAGTAATACATGACAGTTTTGACTGAAGGACCTGGATTTTAACTGACCTCTTAGAGTTTAAAGTTTATGCAGGGTTCCAGTGAAATATGACTGCCCACATGGGTACTTAGGAACCTTAACAGAATGAGTTGTATTATTACTAACAACAATAAAGAAAACATGTTTTATAAAAACAATTACAAAAATACAAAACGACTGTCCAAAACATGGGGCCTGTTATTTGTAGATTGCCATCTCAAAGTGCAAATAGCTTATTCAATGACCTGTTATGGTTTATTACAAAATTAATGTATCCTCTCCCTCCCAAAATATGTTGTGTAAACTTTAAAGTGTAAAATTTTAGATATTGATTTTTCCTTGATATTAACATGGAAATAAATACCCATATGATGCAAAATGTTTTAAATTGATGAAAAATTATTAAATCAGCTTTTTGATGTTTAAAACAAATGAACCTTGATAATTCCCATTTTATTTCTTAGTTTTGATATGAAATATTTTCTAGTAATCTAATAAAGGAATGTTGATTACACAATAACAAATTTTAACAGACAGTGTTGAAGTGAAATCCTGGAATAATCAAAGCACTATACATTGTACAATGTAAGAATCATGATATGTATGTCACAGTTCATCCCCACACAACTGCATCACAGATCAAGCTTGGGATCACATGTGGTCTGAAAAAAAAGAAGAAAAAAAATGGGTAAAAATCAAAATAATAAACTTATCAAAATTATCTATTTAGGTATATGTGTCTCTGTCAAAACCAACTTGTCCAATAAACAGTGTAACTTGTTAAGAATTATCTTTCTTTAAGCATATCTATTTTAGAAAATGGTAAAGTTTTGAGCTCTGTCTATCGGAAATCGCAAAGCAGATACATGTATCAGACCACTACAAATAGAAAAATTTTATTTGTCACTACACCCATACCAGTACTTGCACAATCAACTTAATTCATTTTCATATATAGTTGCTTCTGCACATAAATGGGCCATGGTGACTGATATATTTGCAAACATAATATTAACCTCCGACACATTCTCCTGACATGTCACCATGTGATATTTTACTCAACCCTGTTACAAACGCATTAAAGATTTAGTCTGAGAAACATGGTTTTAAAGCTGGTCTGCAGTAAGAAATGCCCTGTGCCAGCAGTATCATTAAATAGGCATGAGCACTAATGTTGATAATGTGTACTGAGAGACCGTAAAATTGTGCAGAAGTAAAGGGAGAATACCTTAAAGCATTGTGACAAGTTAATTTTGTCATGATATTACAAGTAAACTTTGCACATAAATTTTCATTTTTTTTTTAAATGCCCCTTGTACATTGAAATGTCCTCTTGAATTTCACTGTAGTGAACAAATTGTCAGGAAGCATCTACATGTATCAATTTAATAATAATATTCATTCTCATGTTATCAATGTATTGTTTTTCAGATACAATTAATGGACTTGCAAGATGTCAGAACAAAACATATCGGGATAAACAAAAAAAACACCAAACCAATTAATGCAGCCAAAAATTGATTTCGCCTTAGACTATGGATAAAATGGATTTGGGAAAGACAAAAATGTGTAAATGTAAAATATGTACATAAAGCTCTTGTTGTAAGGTTTTGATTTTTATATGTTTAGCAAAAATACATTTTGACAATTGATGGAAAGGTTTAAAAACCTATCATTATAGAACTAACTCAAGGCATATCAGTATGTCAAAGATATTCAGTTACATCTCAATCTAATAACTATTATAACTGTGTCATTCAGACTCGTGAAATATTCCTACTCTGAAAGAAAAGCAAATCCACCACGGCCTCAGCCATGTGATAATGAGTCATTTAGATGGAAGCCAGCCTTCACATCAAAAGCCACAACACATGTCAGCATGCGACAAAGAAAAAGAGTCATTGTAGAATCTTCATGCACTAAACAGCAAAACATATGGAATCTACAAGATTTGAATGCAAAATTGGCAAAAGTTTGCCAGCACTGACTTATGAAAATGGCTAGTATATTCAGTAATTATCTTTGAGAACTTGGAAGCTTATATTAATATGGATAAATGACATAGGGGAATGATATATATCGTCAAGAATATAAGTAGGGTATGATTATATCTGTACATTCTCACAAGGAATATGGTATCCATCAAGAAAAAGTCCCAGGATTTCCCCTTTTACTGAGATTGAAAATGGCACTTTGTGACTACAGACTTAACACTTTCATAGAACTGTATTGAACAGTGAAGTTATTCCAGGTCCTCTGACTGTCAACAATTGGACATTGTTTGAGTATAACCATTTGTCAAATGAACTGGTTTCATAAGCAAGGGCAGCTCTGAATCAGTTTATAGATCCTGGTTATACCATAGACAATTAAACCCTTGTGGCAGTTTTCATTTGTTAGATCATGGATGGAAGTGGGAGGGAATTCTTTGGAAATGAACTTCAACTTTGGCTTCATAAACTAGTATTACTAGACAGTTCATCTTCCTTATAACATGGCAAGCTTAGTCTGTCATTAGATAGATACAGTCAGATAGATGTAGGTGATATGTTTGTTGGTAAAACTGAAGTAACCAAGGAGATGTAGATACATGTATAAGCAAACATTTTATTTTTTCTTGCCTTGTAAATCGAAGACTAAACAATTTGAAAATCTTCATACTTGATGTAGTAACCATTAATGTTAAATTTCTGTGCATTGTTTCTACAAAATTACAAATGAATATATATTGAAATCAAAAGCACTCAGAAAAGCAGAAAAAGGTGATAAAAAAACCCAAAACTGAGAAGCTTTCAAGATGTTCTCAAGAATTATGAAATTAGATGGCAACACAAGAAAATATTTAAATATTGTCCATGGTTATCTTCATTTTACAATTGTATTCAAGTTTGTATATTCTAGGTTTTTATTTGTGCTGTTAAATTTTTTACCAAAGACTCATTAATAGGTACATGCCAAGAGTTGGTGGATTTTTCCAGCTACTTTGGTTTCTTCCACCACTTAATACTGGTAGCACGGACCGGTGAAATAATTTTGATGAGTTAATAAACAATAAAGAAACATGCAAATCATGATTCTTTGGAACACTTGCTGGACATTTTGCTAAGCTTGAATGAATTTCGTTTCAATGCAACAGTTGAATATTAGTATTGCCATACCATAATCATATCCTTTTTATTTTCTATTTAGGTTTTAGATAAAAGTCAGTAACAGATCCAAAAACAAGTGGAAGATTTCCACTTCTATCTCGACTTCTCTGGATATTTTTATCAAAAGTGAGACTCTTTTAGAAAATAAGGTAGATAAGAAAATGTCAGGTAAACCTCCTGATTAGTAGATAACAATAAATATCTGGGCTCTTTCTACTTTTCTCTATTCTTAAATTTTTCCAAATTTTTTTAGTTTTGCATTTGACTTGTAGCTAAATAAAAGTAAATTAGCTCAGTGCCACTGAGGTGCTTAAAACATTTCTTTAAAATATACCCAATGGGAGTCAAAATCATTAAAGTAAAGACTGTTCAACCATGACCTGCTTATACTACTTTAAGTGTCATACACCAACATTACAGATGAAAACACTCCACCAATGTCAAAACTCTTGACCTTTATTTTTAAAACTGCATACATTTTGATGAAAGCATTTCAACTGTGCCAACTTTTGGCGACTTTAAATCTAATCATTTATCTTTCTCGATTTTGTACTATGATGGAGAATTTAAGTATGTCTCAATTTGATAACATTTATAATGGTGTCATTCAGACTAGTGAAATATTCCTACTATGAGAGAAAAGTAAATCCAACACAGCCTGTGATAAAGTGTCGTTTTGATGGAAGCCAGCCTTCACACCAAAAGACCACCACAAACATGCCAGAATGATAAAAAAAAGAAAAAGAGTCTTTTTGGAATCTCCATACCCTTACAATGAAATGTATCATGGGAAATATGGAATCTACAACAAGATTTGAATACAAAAAAGTTTGCAAGCAATGATTTATTACAAAGCCAATGTTTTCAGTAAGTATCTTTGAGAACTTGGAAGCTTATATTAACATGGATAAATAACAGAAAGGAATGATAAATACTGTGAAGAATATAAATAGGGTATAATTATATCTGTACATTCTGCAAAAGAATATGGTATCCAAGGAAAAATCCCAGGATTCCCCCTTTCACTGAAATAGAAAATGGCACTTTGTGACTACGGACTTGACACTTTTGGAAAACTATGGTTAACAGTGAAGTTATTCCCAGGTCCTCTGACTGTCAACAATTGGACATTGTTTAAGTATAACCATTTGTCAAATGAACCGGTTTCATAAGCAAGGGCAGCTCTGAATCAGTTTATAGATCCTGGTTATACCATAGACAATTCAACCCTTGTGGCAGTTTTCATTTGTTAAATCATAGATGGAAGTGGGAGGGAATTCTTTGGAAATGGACTTCAACTTTGGCTTCATAAACTAGTATTACTAGACAGTTCATCTTCTTTATAACATGGCAAGTTTAGTCTGTCATTAGATAGATACATTCAGATAGATGTAGGTGATATGTTTGTTGGTAAAATTGAAGGAACCAAGGAGATGTAGATACATGTATAAGCAAACATTTTATTTTTTCTTGCCTTGTAAATCAAAGACTAAACAATTTGAAAATCTTCATACTTGATGTAGTAACCATTAATGTTAAATTTCTGTGCATTGTTTCAACAAAATTACAATATATATTGAAATCAAAAGCATTCAGAAAAGCTGAAAAAGGTGAAAAAAAACCCCCCAAAACTGAGAAGCTTTCAAGATGTTCTCAAGAATTATGAAATGAGATGGCAACACAAGAAAATATTTAAATATTGTCCATGGTTATCTTCATTTTACAATTGTATTCAAGTTTGTATATTCTAGGTTTTTATTTGTGCTGTTAAATTTTTTACCAAAGACTCATTAATAGGTACATGCCAAGAGTTGGTGGATTTTTCCAGCTACTTTGGTTTCTTCCACCACTTAATACTGGTAGCACGGACCGGTGAAATAATTTTGATGAGTTAATAAACAATAAAGAAACATGCAAATCATGATTCTTTGGAACACTTGCTGGACATTTTGCTAAGCTTGAATGAATTTCGTTTCAATGCAACAGTTGAATATTAGTATTGCCATACCATAATCATATCCTTTTTATTTTCTATTTAGGTTTTAGATAAAAGTCAGTAACAGATCCAAAAACAAGTGGAAGATTTCCACTTCTATCTCAACTTCTCTGGATATTTTTATCAAAAGTGAGACTCTTTTAGAAAATAAGGTAGATAAGAAAATGTCAGGTAAACCTCCTGATTAGTAGATAACAATAAATATCTGGGCTCTTTCTACTTTTCTCTATTCTTAAATTTTTCCAAATTTTTCTAGTTTTGCATTTGACTTGTAGCTAAATAAAAGTAAATTAGCTCAGTGCCACTGAGGTGCTTAAAACATTTCTTTAAAATATACCCAATGGGAGTCAAAATCATTAAAGTAAAGACTGTTCAACCATGACCTGCTTATACTACTTTAAGTGTCATACACCAACATTACAGATGAAAACACTCCACCAATGTCAAAACTCTTGACCTTTATTTTTAAAACTGCATACATTTTGATGAAAGCATTTCAACTGTGCCAACTTTTGGCGACTTTAAATCTAATCATTTATCTTTCTCGATTTTGTACTATGATGGAGAATTTAAGTATGTCTCAATTTGATAACATTTATAATGGTGTCATTCAGACTAGTGAAATATTCCTACTATGAGAGAAAAGTAAATCCAACACAGCCTGTGATAAAGTGTCGTTTTGATGGAAGCCAGCCTTCACACCAAAAGACCACCACAAACATGCCAGAATGATAAAAAAAAGAAAAAGAGTCTTTTTGGAATCTCCATACCCTTACAATGAAATGTATCATGGAAAATATGGAATCTACAACAAGATTTGAATACAAAAAAGTTTGCAAGCAATGATTTATTACAAAGCCAATGTTTTCAGTAAGTATCTTTGAGAACTTGGAAGCTTATATTAACATGGATAAATAACAGAAAGGAATGATAAATACTGTGAAGAATATAAATAGGGTATAATTATATCTGTACATTCTGCAAAAGAATATGGTATCCAAGAAAAAATCCCAGGATTCCCCCTTTCACTGAGATAGAAAATGGCACTTTGTGACTACGGACTTGACGCTTTTGGAAAACTATGGTTAACAGTGAAGTTATTCCAGGTCCTCTGACTGTCAACAATTGGACATTGTTTGAGTATAACCATTCGTCAAATGAACCGGTTTTATAAGCAAGGGCAGCTCTGAATCAGTTTATAGTTCCTGGTTATACCATAGACAATTCAACCCTTGAGGCAGTTTTAATTTGTTAGATCATGGATGGAAGTGGGAGGGAATTCTTTGGAAATGAACTTCAACTTTGGCTTCATAAACTAGTATTACTAGACAGTTCATCTTCCTTATAACATGGCAAGCTTAGTCTGTCACTAGATAGATACATTCAGATAGATGTAGGTGATATGTTTGTTGGTAAAATTGAAGAAACCAAGGAGATGTAGATACATGTATAAGCAAACATTTTATTTTTTCTTGCCTTGTAAATCAAAGTCTAAACAATTTGAAAATCGTCATACTTGATGTAGTAACCATTAATGTTAAATTTCTGTGCATTGATTCAACATGAACATTAAATTGTTTAGTTTATAGGTGAAGTAGCAAAAATCGTAAGTTTTAATTAGATTATTTTAGACTATTGAATTACAATATATATTGAAATCAAAAGCATTCAGAAAAGCTGAAAAAGGTGAAAAAAATATAAACTGAAAAGCTTTCAAGATGTTCTCAAGAATTATGAAATTAGATGGCAATGCAAGAAAATGTTTAAATATTGTCCAAGGTTATCTTCATTTTACAATTGTATTCATGTTTATATGTTCTAGGATTTTATTTGTGCCGCTAAATTTTTACCAAAGACTCATTAATAGGTACATGCCAAAAGTTGGTGGATTTTTCCAGCTACTTTAGTTTCTTCCACCACTTAATACTGGTAGCATGGACCGGTGAAATAATTTTAATGAGTTAATGAACAATAAAGAAACATGCAAATCATGATTCTTTGGAACACTTGCTGGACATTTTGCAATGAATTTCATTTCAATGCAACAGCTGAATATTAGTATTGCCATACTATAATCATATCCTTTTTATTTTCTACTTGGGTCTTAGATAAAAGTCAGTAGCAGATCCAAAAACAAGTGGAAGATTTCCATTTCTAAGAATATTTTCTCAAAAGTGGGACTCTTTTAGAAAATAAGGTAGATAACAAAATGTCAGGTAAACCTCCTGATTAGTAGATAATAATGAATATATGGGCTCTTTCTACTTTTCTCTATTTTTAAATTTTTTCCAGTTTTGCATTTGATAGCTAAATTAGCTCAGTGCCACTGAAGTGCTTAAAAACATTTCTTTAAAATATACCCAATGGGAGTCAAAATCATTAAAGTAAAGACTGTTCAACCATTACCTGCTTATACTACTTTAAGTGCCATACACCAACATTACAGATGAAAACACTCCACCAATGTCAAAACTCTTGACCTTTATTTTTAAAACTGCATACATTTTGATGAAAGCATTTTAATTGTGCCAACTTTCAGTGACTTTAAATCTTCATTTATCTTTCTTGATTTTGTACTATGATGGAGAATTTAAGTATGTCTCAATTTGATAACATTTATAATGCAGTCATTCAGACTTGTGAAATATTCCTACTCTGAGAGAAAAGTAAATCCAACACAGCCTGTGATAAAGTGTCGTTTTGATGGAAGCCAGTCTTTACACCATAAGACCACCACACAAATGCCAGCATGCAACAAAAGAAGAGTCTTTATAGAATTTCTATATTCTAAACAATGAAATGTATCATGGAAAATATGGAATCTACAACGTTTGAATACAAAATTGCCAAAAGTTTGCAAGCACTGATTTATTACAAAGCCAACATTTTCAGTAATTATCTTTGAGAACTTGGAAGCTTATATTATCATGGATAAATGAAATAGAGGATTGACAGATAAATATTGTCAAGAATATAAAAAGGGTATGATCATATTTGTATATTCTGCTGAGGAATACAGAATATATCAAGAAAAAATCCCAAGATTCCCACTTTTACTGAGACAGAAAATGGCGCTTTGTGACTACAGACTAAATGAACCAGTTTCATATGCACGGGCAGCTCTGAATCAGTTTACAGATTCTAGTTATACTATAGATAATTCAACTTCAATTTTAGTTTGTTAGATCATGGAGACTTAAAATTTAAACCATGCATAATTAGTGTGCAAATATATATAATATCTTTAAAAAGCTATCTGTTAGCCTATGACCCAACTATTTGTTGTTTGTGTTTGTTGCCAAGGGAATATTTGTCTATTTTAAAAACAGTTATAGTTTTATTTGTCAACTCTGCACTCTGATTTAAATCACTATACTGTCCCTATTCATCCCAAAGGCATAACAGAAGATTACATTCCACATAACATAAGATTACAATCCACATATAAATTGTCCCATACCTCATTCCTTAGAGGACTTTTACACATACACCACCCATCTCCTGGAATAGGTCTCCACTGCTGATATCGCAGCACATAATCTTTATGCTGACAACCTATGTGAAGAAATATACCAATAGTTAAAAGAAACATTTTGTCCCAAGAATTTTCCCATTTTGTGATATTTAAACTGATACATGTAGTTAAATAAGCAAATCTCTAAAATAGAACAAATTCAGTAACAATAATATAAAGGCTTTCCAGGTGGATATTAAAATCATTTACTGAACTTTTATGTAGTAGGTTTTACTGTAAATAATATCACAAAAATAAAGAAATAAATGATAAAACTAGAGCACTGACAAAGTCAGTAGGGGCCCTGCTGAAAGGCTTTTATAGCAAACAGCAGCATTATTTCTCATATTAATTTATATTAAAAGTTAATTTTTTTCTCTCTCTTCTTAAAGTCTAAATGTAACATCTTATTGTGATGCTGACCTTTGACTTAAAAAAGTATAGGTGTCTACTACTAGCCTTTCACAAACTATGCATAAAGTTTGAAGACTCTAGTATGTATTCTTGTTGAGTTACCAGATCAGAACCAAGTAATGATGTGTAAATCTATGTTTATAATTCACATCTGATTGTGACCTTGACCTTTGACCTCAAAATGTGTTGGTGTCTTCCTCTAAACATTTTCTATCTTATTTTGAGAAGTATTCATGATAATTTTCTTAAAAAACTCCAGTAATGTGTGCTGAGGAAAGTGTAGACAATTTCAAAGTTCAATAACTCTTTTAATAAAAATCTTCTTCTCATTCCTACATATGTATCAAATTTATGAAAGTTGTTCCTAAGGAAAGTGCTGACGGATAAATGGACAGAGAGGTAGAAGACAAAGTGTTATAGTATGAAAAGGGGGAGGGGTTGGGGCATACTATAGGGCATCCGCCATATGGCAGGGGTCATAGAAAAAGTGACCTAAGAAGGCTTTTTTGCTTACCAGTAGCTTTATTTACAAAAAAGAAAAGCTTACTCCGAATTTTTTTTTATGATAATCAACCAAACAATCTTCCCCCATATATGGTAAAAAGTTTACAAATCATGAAAGATTATATCTAAAATGGTAACTATTTTATGCTATAAAGTAAATTTCAAAAGTAAATGTTATAATTGTTCATTACACTTTTAACTGGCAATATGTTTACACCAGTAGTTAAAAGACGCTTGTAGTTGCTAGTGAAAATTTGTCACTAGTTTGTTGCTGAGTAACCGGTACATTGCGAGACATCACTTAAATATATCTTCATGAAAAGGACTTAAGATTTTAATTATGAGGTATCTTAAAATCTTCAAATGAAGCAATGAAAACACATACAAAACTTTTCATTGGATATTCCACAAGCTTATGTTTCAATAAGATTTCATATGCATTTCCCTATATCTTATTTGGTCAAAATCTTTTGCATTGCTCAGGAAAAGAAGTTGAATGTGTGAAAAGCTTAGAAATGCTGATGAATAAACACAAATTCTGATGACAAGACATGTAACACATTTGTGCTTTTGGCACAGATGAACAAAAGCAATCACCTGTAGATTATTATGTAAAATGAATAAAACATACTTTGCTAATTTTTGGGGTTTTTATTTTAGGTATTCGTTCATTGCTAAACTTGAACCTTACATCAGGATTATTTCATATTATGGTCGACTTTTGAATATGCTTCATATTGTAAGAAGAAGAAGAAGGGGGGGGGGGGGGAGGCAAAAATTAGGTCTTTGTTGCAACTACATCGCCATTATACCTATGTACAAAATGCTAATAAAATTTGCTCTCTTCATACTATCTTACAGCAAAGAGTTTGCAATTGCTTGTATCCGAAATGAACGTGCAATCGACAATTTCATGGCAACAAGTTTTACTGCATTGTTGTCACGAGTCGAAGCTGAGCCAAGGAACGACATTCCTTCAAGTGGGACATTAAATAACCATCTTATTCACGATTCTCATAATGTTTTAACATCATTTATATTTAGAAACATACAACATTTACCTAAATATTTATATTGCATTTTCATTGTCACAGGAAATGCGGGAAGATCGATCTTTAAATTTGTCATATATGTGAAAAAGAACTAAAGTTCCAGAACATGTTGGGGAAAACTTTAATTGAAATATCTCGATAAAAACAAGCTATACAAGATCAAGACAAATGCTTTGTCTGGAGAATTACACAATCGAGTACATCCGACGGTGTCGGTGGTAAACACATCGTAAAGTAGTCACAACTACATATTATTACGCGAAATTTGAAAACATTATTGCAACTCCTTTTTCAAGTTATTGAAACTAGTTTATGTTTAGCTTAAATTAACTGAGCTAAAGGTACATTGTGCTGATCAAGAATTTTTAAGACAACAGTAATTTTTCGGCACTTTATTTTTCAGCGGCGTAGTAAGCTCTATATCGGTAGTGAAAGTTATAACCCCTGAAAAGAAAGTGATTGCAATGAGTGCGGCTTCACCGAAGCCGACTCAAAAATTGCAAAAAACCTTAAAATTTATTTTAGTATTCAGTTTCTTTCCAATACTATGTAACATGTGCATGTTTTTCAGTAAAATCAAATGAAATATATAATCAGTGTTTCCCTATCCAATCTGGAAATTTGCAAAACAACAATATCCAAAGAAAACATTAAAATAAGAGGTACAAATGGGCTTTTGTCATTCACCTGAGCACAATGAACACATGAGAAACTGTTAAAATGCATCAAAATGTGCTCTTATGAAAGTATCCTTTTCTGACACTCTTTTTCAGAATTGAAACAAAACCAACACAACATTCTAAAATACTCTCACATTTTATTTTCCAGACAGATTTCTATGTAACTCATTTAAAATTTTAAAATCTTTTTCAAAATAATTGCCTCTCCTTGGACCTACATTGCCACACCATGAACCAATCCCTGAGCAGATCTAGTCAAAATAGCAAGTGTACTTGAAATGGACATTGAGTCTTTTATTCATGTGAAATTTTATCAAAATCTCCCCATAAAAAAGGCTATCAAAGTTTTATTCATGTATAATGTCAGGTTTGCAACACTTCCTTTTTTACTTTTTACCGTAAGTCTTGAAAAAACGGAATAAAAGATATCTTTTCATTTGAAATTTTTACAATTACCATTTCATTAAAATTAGATAAAATAAATAAAATTAATGTAATATAAACAATTGTATAAGCACTCCAGGAGAGCTATAAACAAGAGGCCCAAGTGGGCCTATATCGCTCACCTGAGTACCTAGATTATCAGTCATGCATGAAGGAAGAATTCATTTATTTTTGCATTAATGTGACTAAGTCGACACAGATGTTGAAAATATGTCAAATTTTATTTCAGGCTAGAATAAAAAACAACACTTTTTTGCACATCCATTCAGGTGATTTTGATATTAAGCATTTCCTTTGTCTCTGCAAGAAGTCATTCAGGGCAACAAGTTAGTCATTTTCTTTAGGTGGGGCCTTTTGTTGACTGATTTCAAGTCTGGGTCATGAACAACAATTGTTTCAAATATTGTCCAGATCTAACTTAAAATTGCTTAATTTCATATGTTGAGTGTTGAGAAACATCTAAAAACTTATTTAGATGTGTAAAGAAATGAAAAAAAAATTTTGACCACAGCTGGATTTGAACCGCTACTCTCCATATTTCAATTACCAAGTGGTATATGTACTATTGTGAGAACTGCTTTTTAGACATGGTGGCATTATCTGTTAACCAATTTGGATGAAATTTACCAAATTGATAGCAGACTTTTAGTACTTCATGTATTCCATGTTTCATTAAAATCTTTCATGTGGTATAACAGCAGAAGTGAAAAATGTGATTGAATTGTTCCTATACACCCTCATTTGGAAGTCTTAAAAAATTCATAGAAAATCCAAAAATTGAGATATTGACAAAATTCTTTCAAGGTAACAATCCTTACCATAATTATGATCACAATAGTCCATAAGAAATCATCATTATCAATTAACTAGGAAATATGACACTTTTTTCTGCATTGAATCACCAAGTCCAAAGAAATGTCGAAAAAAATTCTAAAATTTGATTTTGGAAGGGAACCAAAATGACAATACATCTTCACTCATCCCTCTAGATCATTTCTATGCATTCTGTTTGTCTCTGTATACAGCCCGTATGAAAAAGAATATTGTTAAACGAGGGAACTCTTTTGTGACCTACTCTTGACTATGGTGGCGCCACCTGTAAAGAGGTCTGGAAGAAAACAACAGAATTTGAAGAGGATCATAAGTGACTTATTTCTACCAAGATTTATTAAAATCCTTCAAACAGTTTTGTAGAAAAAGTTGAAAATGTGAAAAATGGCCAAAACCCCCCCCCCCCCCTTTTTTTTTGGAAGTCTTAATCGTAAAATTCCTAATTTCATATGTTGAGTGTTGAGAAACATCTAAAAACTTATTTAGATGTGTAAAAAAAAAAAAAAAATTTTTTTGACCACAGCTGGATTTGAACCGCTACTCTCCATATTTCAATTACCAAGTGGTATATGTACCATTGTGAGACCTACTTTTAGACATGGTGGCATTATCTGTTAACCAATTTGGATGATCCGCACAAAAAACAAAACCTTTGAAAAGGACTATGAGTACTTGCATCCTACCTAGTTTTATCACAATCCTTCAAGTTGTTCTGTAGATCAAGTTGAAGATATGAAAAAGCCGGTGTGGCCTAGTGGATAAGGTGCTCGGCTCGTGATCGAGAGGTCGCGGGTTGAACTCCCGCCCGGGGCACACCGGTGTTCTGTCTTTTGGATGAGACAGTAAAAACCGAGGTCCCGTGTCACGGTAGGCGTGGCACGTAAAAGATCCCTCACTGCTTCGGGTGGGTCCGTTGCAAAGGTCTAAATTTGTATGCAATGCATCAGGCAGATGCCGTCACCATATACATGAAATAATCGTGGAGTGACGTAAAACAATAATCAAAAAAAAAAAAAAAAAGAAAAAAAAGAAGATATGAAAAATTGCCCCCCCCCCCTTTTCTTGGAAGTCTTAAAAAATTCATAAAAAATTCAAAAATCGAGATATTGAAAAAATTCCTTCGCACCAGCATTCCTTACCATAGAAATGATTAAATGAAACCAAATGAATGCATCAATGTTTACTAAAAGAAAATAATAACTCTTTAATGCATTAAAATAACAAAGTCCAAAATAAAAATGAAAAAACGTCAAAAATTTGATTTCGGAATGGAACCAAATATATCAACACTTCTTCCCATATGCCTCTAAATCATTCCTATGCAGTCGGTTTGTTGCTGTATGCATCCGATCTGAATAAGAAGTTTGTCAAAGGAGGGTACCCTCTGTGACCTACTTTTGTCTGTGGTGGTGCCACCTGTTCATGGATCCTGACAAAGATGACCACATTTGTCGGGGACCTTGAGTATTTGATGCATGTCAAGTTTCATTGAATTCCAGCAAGTGGTTCCGAAGAAAAAGTTCAAACTGTGAAATGTTTACACCAATTATCCCACCCCCCTTTTTCTTGAAAGTCTTAAAAAATTCATAAAAAATCCAAAACATAAAATATTGAAAAATTTTCTTCGCAGTAGTATTTCTTACCATCAAAATGATCAAATTAAACCAAATTAATGCATCAATGTTTACTAAAAGAAAAAAATACCTCTTTTCTGCATTAAAACTACCAAGTACAAAAAAACGTCAAAAATTTGATTTCGGAACGGAACCAAAAATAACAACACTTCTTCACACATCCCTCTAGATGATTCCTATGCATTCGGTTTGTCTCTGTATGCCCCTGGTCTGAAGAAGAAGTTTGTCAAAGGAGGGTACCCTCTTTGACCTACTTTTGCCTGTGGTGGCGCCACCTGTTGATGAATCCGGACGAAAAACAACAACACTTGTAGGGGACCATGAGTACTACATGCTTATCAAGTTTCATCAAATTCTGTTCAGTGGTTCTGGAGAAGAAGTCGAAAATGTGAAAAGTTAACAACAGACGACGGACGGTGATTGATCACAATAGCTCACTTGAGCCTTTGGCTCAGGTGAGCTAAAAAGTCCCGAATGGAGATTTTGAGCAACTAATTCCTACCAAGTTTAAGTTCAGGCAAACTAAAGTCAAGATTCTGATCTGTCTGCATGAAGTTCTGCTGGTCAACAGGTCTCAAACTTTGGTATGAGATCAATGTTCAACAATAATAAATAGACATCCTTTATTTACAGAAACATACATATAAACTAAAAACAGAATAAACTAAAATGTACAAACCTAGAGTACATCTACATAAATTATTGTGGTCCACGGGACAAACAACTTCATCTATTATATGCATGCAGATTTCATAAGGTGGACATTCTCTGAAAGAACAAAAACTAAGTTAAAAAAAGTAATCAATATTAAATTTAAATCAATAAAATTATTATTTTTGCATCAATTAAATATATACCAAACTTCTCTTTACACATAATTTTGTTTGTAAAACATGATTCTAATTTTTTAACTACATGTAACTCATTTGTTACACAATTGAAGTATTGTAGTCTCCTTCGTTTTAGGCCTAACCCATCACGTCACGAATGCAAAGTCACATTCTACAAGATCTAATATTGTACTGTATACACAAAAATAAACAAATGGTAAAGTGGAGGATCTTGCCGTGTTTTAGTTAAAATGGCACCTAACAGAGGTTAGAGGTCTTATTTGGAAAAGATGTCACTATTATTGAGTAAGTTAAATGTGCATTAATATGCCAGTTTCGAGATACCGATCCAGACCAACATTTTTCGAATTTTACGTGCTCCTCATGGCAAAGGTGGGACATTTTACATCTGTCTCTGTATAAAGTTAATGAAGCACTCTATTTAAACGCTAATAAATCAACAAATACATAAAAGGATGATATTGTTTGTATGTTCAAATAGATTAAAAAATAAAACCGAGAACTATTGGTTTCATGAGTGAACTTTCTTTATCTTTTTGGAGCGGTATCGATCTTCAGTACAGCGGATCCTGGTGGAAAGTTGGCTTCTTTATAAAAATTATCGGGGAATATATATTAAATGAATATCTAGGATACTTCATTTTGACAATGCTTAACAAATTAGTGTTGGTAGTTTTACTGAAAAATTCCCTATAATTCAGAGTTACTGAGATAGTCTTTCCTAAAACGGCCTGGGGTGTCCCACTTTTACCTCAACTTGCATTTCAAGGAGCACATAAAAACTGAAAATTGACAGTATTTCGAAACTGACGTATTTGATTATATGTTGCAAGTTCGCTGTGCAAACGTTTATTTGTAGCCCGGTCCTACTGTTATACGCCCAGGATAAATTATACGCCCAGGCATATGTCCAGAGGCGCCAAGGAGATTATCATTCGCTCTAATCATAATATTTCAATGAATCTTGATCAGTATCTATGAAAAAATAGCCCATGCAAAATTTCAGATAAAAAATCTTTGTTTTTATTTACTTATTTTGCGATTTCATCACAATTCATTTCCAAATAAATTAGAGTTATCTTTCTTAAATTCTCATACACCCAGGCGAACTCTTCAAATTCCATGGCAAAATAAGTAAATAAAAACGAAAATTTTTTATCTGAATTTTAATGAGCTATTTTTTCATATATATTGACCAAGAATAATCAAAATATTATGATTAGAGTGAATGATAATCTCCTGGGTGCCTCTGGACGTATAATTTATCCTGGGCATATAACAGTAGAAGCATTGTAGCCAGATGATTCAACATCCCGATACCGGCTCGTATCGCTGAAACTTCTAAGTTTTGATGAAGAAAGTATCTCTTACCGGCCTTAATTAAGTTTAGGGGACCAGGCTTATATAGGCTAAAATATTCTATATATCAAAGAAATTTTACCGTAGGCTACCTTATTTGCTAGCACTGTATTCAAGTGTTCTGCGCCGCAGGCCGATGCCAAGGAGGTTGGGATTAAGAGAGATAGGGTTTATTGATTGATTTTTGTTTTATGTCATACCATGAATATTTCATGTATATGGTGACGGCATCTGCCTGATGCGGGACATACAAATTTTGACCTTTGAAACTGACCCACCCGAAGCAGTGAGGGATCTTTAACGTGCCATGCATACCACAACACGGGGGCTCGGTTTTTACTGTCTCATCCGAAAGACATGACACCAGCATGACCAGAGCGGGACTTGAACCCTGGCCTCCCGATCAGGAGTCCAACGCGATACAACTAGGGCATGCTGGCTTAGGAGAGATAGGGAAAATTGCGGTTAAAAGGGAGTAACGATTGGTGAATCGTCTGCCAGTTTGGTTTGTTTACATCTAGGCACGTGCGAGAGTAAGCGATGTACCTAAGGAGCACCACCTGGCTGTCTTGACGTCACAATACATTTTGATGACATAACGACGCTTTTCGTGACATAAAAGGGCGTGACCATGTTCTAAGACATCCTTTCTAATGTAATTTCACTTCACTTCGATCTCTGAGAATGGCTACCGTACAATTATTCGGTTACGTGAAGGACAATGTTTCCAAGATTAAGTAGTTGTATGGAGCAAGGGGCTTGTGAAGAAAGGAAAGTACCATAATGACTGCAAATTGCAATCAGTTTAACTCCAGCAGAGGAAACTCGGTCCTTAGGGGCCTACAAATTTCGATCTTCGAAAAGTAGTCAATTTTCTGAATGTAACAAAAGTAAATATTAGAACCTACAGAACACACATTTTACAAAAAATGACAGTCCAAAAATCTTTATTTTTCAGTTTTATAACCATGGTCCCCTAGACTTAATTCGGTGCTCCTAAATACCAAACTCTACCAAACTTTTACCTTTTTTTGCTTTTAAACGCAGTTTCTAGGTGTTTCAAACATGTTTTATAGTCCATACGTTCATTATCCATATATTTACCTGAAAATTTTACATTCTGTAGTCCCATTCATGAATGAAGACGAATAAAGTAATTATTTACGACAGCGCGCCGCCATATTGAATAAGGAAAGATAATGGCTTACGTACAGGAATGCTGTATTGAACTTTCGCTTTTAAGAATTTTTTTCTGAATACTATTATGTTATCTAGTATGTACATTCTTCACTTCACTTATTACAGATTTAGAGTTTGTTGGCCGTTGTTTCTAAATCAACGTGGAATTTGACGAAACTAAAAGAAAAAATGTTGATTATATATTTCTTATTGATTTAACGGAAATTAACCACTGCTGGCCTAATAATCATGTTATATTATTAAATTTTGTGAAAATCTATTTTTCTAAGTGCAAATTCTGGAAAGGAAACATAAATTGAAAGTTCAGTACAGCATTCCCGTACGTAAGACATTATCGTTCCTGATTCAATATGGTGGCGCGCTGTCATAAATAATTCCCTTATGCGTCTTCATTCATGAATGGGACTTCAAAGTGTAAAATTTTAGGTAAAACCTATGGACAGTGACCGTATGGACTATAAAACATGTTTGAAACACCTAGAAATTGCATTTAAAAGCGAAAAAACGTAAAAGTTTGGTAGTGTTTGGTATTTAGGAGCACCCAACTTAACGAGGGCCGGGTGTAAGGGCCCCACCAAAAATATCCAGATATTTTAAAATGCACTCTTTACCCTGTCACAACACAGCCTCCTGGATATGCCCCTATATAACCACCGTCAGATGTCCATCCCCCGCCGCACGTACTTATCGCCAATGTAGCAATTACGACCATACATGTAAACGAGCTCCCTAAAGCGTCCATGTTGGCAGGCTATACCGTTTGTATTCGTACAAGAAAAAATCGATTTAAGTAAAGTTATTTATCCAAGCTCATCCCACGAATATAGATAGGCGTACATCGAAAAGTAGAGTGTTTATTGTAAAATTGATCTGAGGTCAAGATGATGTTCATGCGTCATCAATGTCACATGAACGTTAACTGTAAAAGATTTAAGGAACGAAAATGGAAAAAAGAAGAAAATTGGCAAAATTATATATCCTATGGTAGCATATGAAAAAGTCTTAAATATTGCAAAACTTATACAACACACACACACACACACACACACACACACCTATTTATATAATAACACTCTTTCATACAGTAACATCGGATATACAGTCATTTCACTTTCCACCCAAGAATTCACAAAATCCTGTAGATCTACAACCCAAAGCTTTTCAAAATTACTCTGAGATGTCCTGTGTGTGTGGTGTGACATAAAACAAAAATCAATCAATATATATATATAAATCTATATAAATAAATAAATAAATAAATAAATAAATAAATAAATATATATATATATATATATATATATATATATATATATATATATATATATATATATATATATATATATATATATATATATATATATATATATATATATATATATATATTATATATATATATATATATATATATATATATACGACGAAACAATCATTGCTTTTGTAACAACATACAATAAATGGAATCAGGATTTTTTTTTTTGGTGGTGGTAGGATTCAAATATTTAGAATATTTTAAAACGGACCATAAGATAAACAATCTTGGACAGAGTCAGAGACGTAGGCCTTCTACTTCATGAAAGTAATCTATGGCTGTGTCCTTGGTATTTATAAAAATGATCAAAAGCAAAAGACAAAGAATCTGAAATAATTATTGACATCTGGGAAAACTATATCCAATGGATAGTTTTCAGAAGACCATCTTGTGTGTTAAATCATGGTTTTCCTTAACTTGATATTCTTACAATTTTCAAGCTGTTCATTTAAAACAGGCACTGGTAATTTTTATGCTCCCCGAAAAATTTCGGGGGAGCATATAGTCGCTGTCGTGTCCATGTGTCTGTCCGAGCTCATATTTCATATTCATCGGAATTTGATACTTCACCAAAATATTAATTAGGTTAAGGGCTTTGGGACAAAGGTCCCTCAAGGTCACTTCTGAAAGGTCAAGGTCACTTATTATATATCTCCTACACCTTTCAAAGCCGGTGTGGCCTAGTGGATAAGGTGCTCGGCTCGTAACCGAGAGGTCGCGGGTTCGACTCCCGCCCGGGGCACAACGGTGTTCTGTCTTTCGGATGAGACAGTAAAAACCGAGGTCCCGTGTCACGGTAAAGGATCCCTCACTGCTTCGGATGGGTACGTAGCAAAGGTCTAAATTTGTATGCAATGCATCAGGCAGATGCCGTCACCATATACGTGAAATAATCGTGGAGTGACGTAAAACAATAATCAAACAAACAATAATCAAACCTACACCTTTCATCAGAATTTGATCATACTTCACCAAAATGTTATTTAGGGCAGGGGCTTTTGGACAAAGGTCACTCAAGGTCATTTCCGAAAGGCCAAGGTCACTTATTAACTATGACTTAAAGTACCATGAAGTACTTATATTTCCTACACCTTTCATCAGAATTTGATCATACTTCACCACTGAAAATATTATTTAGGTTAAGGGCTTTTGGACAAAGGTCACCCAAGGTTATTTATGAAAGGTCAAGGTCACGATAAAAAGTTTTAATTCTTAACTTATCAAGGTCGAGCTTAATCATTTTAGTTTAAGATACTGTGATCACCAGTTGTTGTACAATTGACTCAGTTAGGTATACCCATATGATACAACATGAGATTTGAAATCGTCATCAATTAATACAATGATTTCCTATATATTGAGTCATTTATTTCCTTCATTATTGCTGTGCTTCTTTGAGTATCCATCAGTTTTACTGCTTTTTTTGGTGTATGAATTAAGTCATGAATTGCCTGCATTTTAAGTATAACCGCCGTTCTTGGAGCATCCGCCAGTTTTACTGTATACTCTAGTCCCTTTAAAATGCTGGGAGAATATTTCACAATAGATGATGTAAATGAGATTTAAAATCAACAAGTTTACTTTTGAAACCGTCAAGAAAAATCATAAAGTTTGGTGGGATTAAGATTGAAAATACAGAGTTTGACATACAAGATGTCCGCCAACGGGAGGTAACTCCCATCAATTCTGGTTTATTGAAAACTATCTCTGCTAGTACCAGAGGCATATATACTGTGTATATATGTCTCTGGCTAGTACTGAATATTTTGTGATCGCAAATGTAACAAAATACATGAACAAAAACAGAGTTGTTGTTATTGTTGCTGTTGAAATATTGACATTTTCATATTATTGTGTCGCCTGCGAGGCATAGCGGCACATTGGGATCACTCTGTCCGGGATCCATGCGTCCGGTAGTCACCCTTTCGCATTATTGGCTATATCTTTGTTCAATCGGAACACCGTCGCCATTTTTTGCGTACGGAAATGGACGAGTTGTTACGATTGTATCTTTGTTATTTAATATCGTAAGTTGGCAAAACTTGCCAGGATTATCAAATCAAAGGCCTGAAAGGCCATAAAGGCATCGAGCAGGACTGATTATCAAGCCGTTTAAAGTGCAAGTGGGACATTGAGCAACTATTTTGATTAATTTCTTTAGATTAACTATGTCTGGATGCATGTGACAACAAGGGTATGATAGTAGGTCTCCGGACATTTTTCCTGGCAAGCTAAACACTAGAGCTGTCCTGACGGGACAAATACCCCACGTGGCAAAAAGCTGAACATGCAATAATTCAGGAAGCTGAACATTTAGTCTTGCCAAAATCCAATCAGACATTCGTTTAGTCACCAAAGAAACAGCGACCTTGAACTATGCCTCTCCCTTAGGTCATGGACAACAATCCTGTGAAATATCCAAATCTATTAACCCAATAACAAGATATTGCCTGGACAGGATCTTTAACACCAAGTACACCGTGACCTTGATTGTTGACCTTAGGTCAAGGTCATGACACATCCTTTTGTCATGGGCAATAATCCTGTGAGATATTATCCAAATCTATTGACCAAATAAAAAGATACGACCCGGACACGATTTTAATAACCAAGTCCACATTGAACTTGACTTTTAAACTTGGGTCAAGGCCATGACATACCCTTGGCTGATGGGCAACAATCCTGCGAAATATCTAAATCCATCAACCTCATATAAAGATATAGCCTGGATAGTATTTTAACAACCAAGTCCACAGTAACATCCAACTTTGACCTATGACCTTGGGTCAAGGTCATGACACATCCTTAGGCAAAGGGCCACACTAAATCCATCCGTCCAGTAAAAAGATATGGTCCGGACAGGATTTTACAACCAAGTCCACATTGACCTTAACCTTTGACCTTGGGTTAAGGTCATGATACATCCTTAGGTCATGGGCAACAATCCTGTGAAATATTATCCAAATCTATTGACCAAATAAAAAGTTATGCTCCGGACACAAAGTGGCCCAGGATTTACTATCACACAGGTCTTAAGCCAAGGTCAAGGTCACAGTGACCAAATTTTGGTACATGAAACATCCCGTTCCCATGAGACATTCACATATCAAGTTTGATCATCCTTAGTCCTATGGTACATAAGTTATCAAGCGGACACGAATCGGGACGCACGGACAGGCAGACATGGTGATTCCTATATAGGACCCCCCCCCCCAAACTTCCTTGGCGGGGGTATCATGGTAAATATTTCCAAGTCCTTGAAATTTGGAATCCCAAGTCTATAGAATACATCAACGACTCTGGTGCAGTAACTCTCGTTACAACGGTCATGTCTGTATTTCTGAATTTTGCCGTTTAAACGAATTTAAAATTGCTGATATATACGAATTGCTGCTTTTTCGTATAAAATTATATAAATCAAAATTTTTGAATTAATAAACTTGGAAACAACTATAATTACGGTCATTACCGAACTATATTGTGTTCTGTTTAATTTATATGTACAGTGTATGTAATGCATAAAATATTTACGTAGAAATACTGAGTGTAGAATAAACATATTCCAGTTCCTGCATAATTAGTGCTTTATTATTTCAAATGAAGCCATATCAGGGAAGTATAGTTTAGTTCTTAAACTATACATCCTTGGCCATATGTACAGTTAAACGCATGTGCGTTGTAAAAAAAGCAAATAACAGACTAAACCGCGTGCGGGATATTTGGTGCGGTCATCCGTGAAATCCCTTGTCGATAGTTCCTAGATCGGCAGTTAAGGTAGTCTGCCGGTGTGTATAATTTCAATTGGTATGAAAATGTACATTTGTTCCGTGCTGCCGATGCCAGAAGGCGAATATGCCAGTATAAAGAACACAAATAAGAGCATGTACTTTTATTACGGGCAGATTTTTGCCGATTTCGGAATATGCAGTTATTTCGAGTGACGTTGTAACGAGAGTGGACTGTATATACCATTGAGGTTTATCAACAACAAATAATGCAAATGCAGTTCAAACTTTCAAAATTCAATTCACTGCTGTATCTACAGTTGCATACTCATAACTACGCGCACAGTTCACAAATCGATCTTTAATGAAAACATGACATCATGTATCCTTAAGCCCCAATATCTAAGTTTATAAACAACATTCGGAACAATCTCGCCTTTTACATGAAAAAGGTCGAGGATATCCGAAAGCATAAACGTCGAATTTGACCCTTGGTTAAGGTCAAATCTTGTGTATACCTTCGCATAATTAAATCATGAATCACAATGTTTACGTGTGTCATTTACGTCACATTGCATATTAAACATTTCTACGAATAAATGTTCCAAGGCAATAGAAGACAATCAGGAATTATAATTGCATTTCTAGAATCTAATATGAGCATTCAAAAGAAAGTACTATTTTCTTTCGCGAATGAGATTTGGCCAGGAAATGCGGCGAAGAGGTAAAATTTTTACGATCCCTATAGACTCTCGATCATGCTTCGTATGCTCGATGCCTAAAACAAAGACCACCAAAAGCTGGCACCAAAATTTTTGACCTTATGACCTGGACCTTGCAGTTTTGGCCTTTATTTTAATCAATCTAATTAGAATTCGATCTTTATTGTGCTCCCGTACAATAAAGATGGAATTTTAATTAGACTGCATTTTAATAAATTTAACCTTGGCCATAACTTTTGAATGTCAAGTGGCTTTGATATCTCACATGCGTATTGTATTATGACAAGGCCCTTTTAAATTTTGTTGACACCTGAATTTTTAACCTTGTAACATTGACGTGGAGTTTGGCCTACTTTTTAAAAGATAATATTGGCCATAATTTTCAAATGACAAGTGATAGGGCTTTCATATTTCACACGTGTATTCCTTACGACAACACCTTTCTGTCGACACTATTTTTGTTTTACCTTGTGACCTTAACCTTGTTGTTTGACCTACTTTAAAAAAAATTAACCTTGACCATCATTTTTGAATGGCAAGTGATAGGGCTTTTATATTTCATATGTATATTCCTTATGACAAGGAATTGTGACCTTGACAGTGGCCTCTTTGCTAAGAATAGTTGTTTTGGACTGTATTGTGGTAGTACAAAAAGCATCACAGGCGACACATGTGTTCACTTGAACAACCATTCTAGTTTTATATTTATTGTCACATAGATTTTATAAAATGTATATATCACACTTACTTACGTTATAAAAAAATCTGTATATTGTTCCGTCATAGAAACTCAACCCGTCCATCTGGTTAGTTATCTAAATATCTCTTTTATTGCATGGAATAAATCCATGTACTGTTACCAGGTTTCCTTGCTTTGCATGCAGAAATTGGCAGTGGTATGCTTGTTCCTCAGAAAACAATCGGTCAGCCCTGAGCAGTCTGACATCAGCCAATTTCAGCACGAGGAAACAGGATTTTAACCTTTTTACCAAGAGACATAGTCTACTTTGAAAGTAGTCTGTGTCTCTCTTTTTAACTTCAAATAATGCCCTGAGAATTTTATCTTGACCATCACTTGAAGCGTAATTTTCAAGTTATGTTAACTTCGTTATGTTAACATCCTGAAAAATTTTTATATATTGATGATCTTCTGGTATGGGGGAATCAACCTAATGCCAAATTACACTAAGAGAGCAACCATTTGATTTTTATGTGTGTGTGTGTGGGGGGGGGGGGGGCAGGAAGACTTTTCAAAAAAAAAAAAAAAAAAAATTGGCAAAAAAAAAAAAAAAAAATAACTAAAAGAAATAATACAAATACTCTTTGCCACAAATTTTCGGCCTCCTGGCCTTTATCAAGCAAAAGTTAGAATAGTACAGTGGATCTATGTAACATCCATCTTTACATGTCCAATATAAATAAGCTTCTAAACTCCGATAAACGTTGACGTCATAACGTCATTATTACGCGCGTAAGTATGGCATTAAAATTGACTAAACAACATAATAATACAAGTATAAATATAAAAACCGCATCGATAGACCAACCGCCAGCTCGATCGACCGACAATTTGATCGACCAACCGACCGTACAACAGACCGACCGGGTAATAGCGGCAAAGTAATACCCCCTCATTACCGAAGAAGGGGGGGGGTGCATTAAAAGAAAACTAAGCATTAAATCACCTCAAGAAAAAAATCCAGCTCTGAAATTTGGCAAAAAAAATATTCAGGCCGGTGAAAGTCTTCCTGCCCCCCCTAAAAAGCAAATGGTTGCTCCCATAAACCTGGTGCAAAATCAACGTTTCGAAATCAACAACAGCGCGAAATAATTTTGGCTCGAAACTATCAGACCCCGAAATGCATTTAGTCTGAATCATCCAGATGTTTAGCTCTCCACCACAATACAATTCGCAGAGACAAACGGTTGGATGATTCAGTCTAATTTACTTTTGGTTTCTTACCGAATCATTTCTAAATTTAACTAAGCCTGATATAATGCTTATCATGGGAAATAAGTGAAGCATATTTTCGACAGAATTCTCCACAATGACGAGAGAGCGATTCCTTGCTGCCATGGTCCTAAGTGGGGTAGGAGATGCTTTGGGCTACAAAAGCGGATCCTGGGAATTCTGTCATTCAGGGGAAATAATCCACAAGGAACTAGAGGAGCTCGGAGGAATAGACAGTATACATGTCAAAGGTTTTGATTGAATGAAATAGATATACCAACATTTCAGATAGTTATGTTAATGGTAATATCATGGTATTTCATTTCTATTTAATCGGTTCGGCTCATACATGTAGTACATGATGTACTTCAGTATGAGCAGAACCGTTGCAATAGAAATTGCGTTGTATTTGCCATGTTATCTCTATAAATTTTTACATTGTCTCGTTTTATTCTGTATAAACTATAATATAGAATAAAGCAAATGGAAATTACTATAATCTTGCAAACATGCTGTTTTAATCAAATAGATATCAATTACATGTATTACATACAACATATATACAACAGTTGCAGCTGTGGGTCAAATAACAGGATATTGCCCACGTTCTGGTGATCTCTGATGATGTTCAAGTTATCGAAACTGTTATTTCCCATAGCCAATCGATGGCTTAGTTACATGTAGGCACATGCAAATGACGCAATACACTACAGTCCGGGTGGAATTTTGAATGCCCACTGTCCACAGTGGGCAGTCCACCTGAATTTTCAGTGGGCATTAGGAGTGGACATTTACCTGAGCTATCAAGCTGACTACTAACCTGTATGTTAATTCCAACTGGCTCTTACAAGAATGTCCACTGTGTCCAGTGGACATTTTTAAAGCCCACTCTAAAAATGCTCACTGGTCACAAAATGCCCACTGTGACCAGTGGGCAAATTAAGTTCCACCCGGACTGTACTGTATGTAACAAACACTGTTCAAAAACGAGCTAATGTAGGACATGCTTATGCTGAAATGAAACATGCGAAAGCTGGAGATCCACTGATTGGCTGAAAATCAGAGTTTACCAGAACATGACCCCTTGCAGGGTTTCACCAGATCTTTATCTGCAATGGGGCAAAAAGACCAGTGGAACAAAGATTTGGTTTTCATCAGGTTTGGCTGTTCACACCTGAATTTTCAGCACATGACATGACCATTGATTGATTGATTTTTGTTTTACGTCACACCACGAATATTTCATGTATATGGTGACGGCATCTGCCTGATGCGGGGCCTACAAATTTTGACCTTTGCAACAGACCCACCCGAAGCAGTGAGGGATCTTTAACGTGCCATGCATACCACGACACGGGGCCTCGGTTTTTACTGTCTCATCCGAAAGACATGACACTGGCATGACCAGAGCGGGACTCGAACCCCGGCCTCCCAATCAGGAGTCCGACACGATACCACTAGGCCACACCGGCTTCATGACATGACCACACCAAAAGCAATGAAGTGTACAGGTTCTATAAACAGTTGCTGCTAAACAATTCATCACCTATAACAACTCATAACAAGACTGTATGTCACCTGAAATCATATTTTGTCACCACTCATAATCAGTTCTACTACTTACCGAAATTACCCGGAATTACCGATATGACTCAATATTTACCGAAATGACTCAATAAGTTACCGAAATGACCCGTTTTTCATTCTTTTTGACCTGATATGGATAGAAGAGTGATAATTACATGTTATAGATTACTTTTCATGCAAATACCACCTTGTTATAGATAATACCGATGGATGGAATTTCCTCTGTTGCGTCCAATACGTAAAGAGCGATAACTCCAAGTTCTTTGATTGAATGAACGGCCAACTACCTCTAAATACCCTTTTTAAATATAAAACATGTATGTCAAATTTAATTTAATATACATGCAATGGCAGATTTATCACTAAAATCTGATTTGACACCAGAAATGGCTGAGTCATAATACAGATGTGCCCCCTCTCCCTCCATTTCGGAAAAACCTGGATCCGCTAATGGCATGTCTCGTGAAATTTAATTCATTGAAATTGCACATAAAATAAGTTTTTAAAACCCATTTTAAAAATTCATATTAAGTTACCTACAAAGAACTTGGGGTTATCGCTTTTTACGTATTGGTCGCAACAGAGGAAATTCTAGCCATCGGTATTATCTATTGCAAGGTGGTATTTGCATGAAAAGTAATCTATAACATGTAACTATCACCCTTCTATCCATATCAGGTGAAATAAGAATAAAAAACGGGTCATTTCGGTAACTTATTGAGTCATTTGGGTAAATAATGAGTCATTTCGGTAATTCTGGGTAATTTCGGTAAGTAGTAGAACCCCTCATAATTGATAATGAATTATGTGGTCAACTGGTCACCAGGTTATGAGTTGACAGTTTTAATATCTGGCCACTAATCCTCAGAGTTTTTTCACAACTTTCAGAAGAACATTCATCGTATACTTAATATTTCCACAAATTTTACAAAATAATTTGTCACCAAAATGAAATCCTTATGATCATTCTTGACTATCACTTGTCATCTCATACAATTTGATTAAAACCAAATCTTTATTCTGCTCATCTATTTGTCTCATTGCGGATAAATATCTGTCAAGACCTTGTAAGGGGTCATGTTCTGGTGAACTCGGATGATTCCTGATGAGTCACCAAAACCGTTATTTCCCATAGACAATCGATTAGGCATGTGCAAGTGACACTATATGTAACAAAAGCTGTTCAAAAACTACCATATAGGTCATGCTTACACTGAAATTGAAATGAAAATGCGAATGCTGGAGATGTTAATTTCATTCCTAGGAATTTGTAGCCGATCCAGTGATTTGCTGAAAATCAGTGTTTTCCAGAACATTACCCCCTATGAGATTTTGCCAGATCTTTATCTGCTATGAGACTAATAGAGAAGTGGAATAAAGATATGGGTTTAATAAGATTGTCATTTTTATGTCCTATAAGAGTTTGTTCCTTATTTGTGTTGTGAACCAATTACAAAATGTTCATACTCTGCTACAGTACAGTCCGGGTGGAACTTTGAATGCCCACTGTCCACAGTGGGCAGTCCACCTGAAATTTCAGTGGGCATTAGTAGTGGACATTTACCTGAGCTATCAAGCTGTCCACTTACCTGTATGTTAATTCTAACTGACTCTTACAAGAATGTCCATTGTGTCCAGTGGACATTTTCAAAGCCCCCTCTAAAAATGCCCACTGTGATCAGTGTGCAAATTAAGTTCCACCTGGACTGTGCCGTACATGTGTAGGTGATGAGTTACCTTCCATCCAATCTTGTGAAGAAGTTCTACATTTAAGTGTAATGGATTCCTCAGTCTATTTGTGTGAAAAAAAATTTCAGATATTAAAACCCAAATATCAGATAAATAATAGTTGGAAATTTGGTAGTATTTCATGTTGGATTGTAATCTTATATAAATGTGCAGTTCATGTGGTTTCTGTCATAAATTCTACCATATCCTGTCTAGATGTATACACATAATGATTATTGTCATTATAAATGTACAAATCTACAGTTTTAGACTTTTCTGTCTAGCTGGTAATTAAAATTACAAACAAGACACAAACATTACATAGCCCCTTTCACTAGAGGGCATCTGTCCAATGAGCTTCGCCTTCTGTTATCATCCGTCAGGTGGTGCTTGTGTACTATGAGTTAGAAACGACGTTGACATTATGACGTTATAAGAACGTTTCATTGTTCATTACGTCATCTTTGAGGGAATATGTGTTATTTCCTCCTTTAAATTAGGACCGCAGTTAATTAGTTCATTAATTCTGCTTCCTTGATTTTGATCTATGTTCTCATTGCTGATGCATCGAGATATAATTTGGCAGCAACCTTATCTTTAGACCAGACTGCAGTGTTTATACATTGTAGCACTGATGTGTTAAAGGTGACTGAAAACTTTCAGCATAATCAGGAGGGTAACAAGATACATGTATGACAACTATGCAGTGTTTATGATATTTATAATAAAGTTTGTTCTTAGTGATAATCAATCAGAAAAAGAATTTTTGATGGTTTTTTTGGACTTGGTCATTTTTGCCTATTTTGGGTAATTTCTTAGATTTTCTTCTTGTAAAATTACTTGTAATGCAATGATTTCATGTATTTCATCCGAATTAATTGTAATGAATGTAATTAGAAAGAAATACATGCAGGAATGCAGAAATAATTTCTTGGATTTTTTGCACATTTTTTAAGATTAAAAAAGGGGATGGATGTACAATTAGTTTGTAATGATAGGCATGATGGACTTCTCCCTCAGAACTAATCGAAATGGTTTGGTTAAAATTTGCTGGTATGAAGTACTTAATATCTCCTACAAATATCGCAGTTTTTGTCTAGACAATCCGTGTCAAGGGCAGGGCACTATAGGCCCCAGAGGATTCCATACTTTCACAACATTCTTCTTAAAACCAGCTGAATAGATCATTGAACGGAATGCATCATAGAGATCTAAAAGGGTGTTGGTGATTTTGGTTTCATTATGAAATAAGAATTTTGTGGCTTTTTTTATGTTGTTGTATTGTATTTGTCATTTTTTGCCTATTTTCAGGTAATTCATAGTGGGTTGATAATAATGTATTGATTTCATATATTTTAATTGATTTTATCTTAATAAATGTACATGTAGTTAGAAAGAAATGAAATACACAATGTACAGAAATAATACCTTGTATTTTTTGTAATTTTTTTAAGATTGAAAAAGGGATATTCTATTAGGATGTAATGATAGTTATTTTTATTTTTATCATTATAGGTAAAAATTGGATTGTAAGTGATGATACAGTGATGCATCTAGCTACAGCTGAAGGTAAAATATGTGTGTCAACAAGTCATGGATCAGTATTGATATTTTTTTTACATGATACTTAAAAATTAACAGATCTAATTATAGATGTATGGTATTTTGAAAAAAACCCATATTTTTCTAACACTCCGATAGTTTTTGATGAGGTCAGGTTGTATTATGATAATTTGACCTTCTTCCACAGAGAGTAAGTATCTATAATACATAGTATAATCCACGTTCAAGTAGGCTTGTTCTCTGTACCTGCTATGTGCTCTGTAACCATGGTCATTTAAGGATAGTATCAAGCCAGCCCTTTGCAAGACATAATAAGAACAAAATATTATTTCTAGGTTTTTGAATTTTTCTTCACCCTTATTTTGATTTGATTTGTTCCATTTCAAGTAAGTTTGAAATAGATTTTTGCATCTTGACAGAATGAAATATCTTTACAGTTTTATACGTCTGTATTAAAATGTGGGTGTATTTGTTATGCTGCTGTCATCCTTCCATCTGTTCATTTGTTGGCCTATCCCCACAGTCTTGTCCCAGCTTTTCCTCCTTAACCATGACAAGTAAAAATGTTTTTGTGGTGGTATGTGAAAGGGTCTGATTTGAAGTTGTGCACTTGGGTTTTAAACTTGGGTTTGGCCCCTGGAGTAGGAGAAAATCAGTGGGTTAAATAAAAGATGTTTTTCTGCACTTCTTTTCCATAACCAAGACAGTTGCAGATGATTTGGTGGTGGTATATGAAACTTAAAGTTGTGCACATGGATTTAAAAATTGGGGTCTTGCCCCTGGGGTAGGGAAAATTGGGTAAAGTAAAAAAAAAAAAACTTGTCTGACCATCTTCTCTTTAACCAAGTGAAATATCCTTATGCAACATGTAGGCATATCATGCACCCATTTAGTGGTGCCCTATTTTTTTTTTTTTTTTTAATTTTTTACCTCTTTTAAACTCGCTTTAACCAAAGGCTTGAGTAAGCTACACTCATAGAATGTTACCTTTGGTAAACATTTCACGTTTTAAATGCTTCTTTGAATGACTGAAGGAATTTTGATAAAACTTGGAAGAGCAGAAGTACTTACCGTATAGCCAGCGAGTATTAAATTTTGCGATTCAGTTTCTGAAAAAAGGTATCTTTATCTTCACAAATTTAATTTTTCATGATGAGCTGCAATGGAAGGAATACTCCGTCCATTGACCCAACGAAAGTATCTTCATTCAATAAATAAACATGTATAGCCTTTAGATTTTCATTGATAGATTCTTTTGCTATGCTGAAATCAGGTCCCTCGCTTTAATTTTGTTTTGTATGTTTTGCTGTGGAGATATTTCAATATCGACATTTTCATTCAACCCTGTAAGTGAAATGGATGATAGACACTTAAGGGATTTGAGTATATCATTAAGGAGAAATACTCAGTACCCACTATTGTTGTTTTTGACATTCTATTCTGAATTGAACATGTAACCATTACATTCACTCAGGTGTTAAAGTCATTGAAGCAAGATACGTTAATAATGGAAACTATATGCAGCTGAACATTTCTGTTCGTTTTTGGTCTGATCTGTCAAGAGGTGGATCCACTGCAGGTTGAGATAGGCCGAAGAGGTTACCCTCCTTTGCATCATAGTGATCAAGAAAGGTTTTTTAAATGCCTTTTTGACATCTTTTTGGATTTTGTTGAGTTTTGCACATTTTCAGAATATTTTTAAAAATTTTTTTGGTAGGTTGCTGTTGATGAACGAATTTTGAGTAATTTTTCAATTTCAAAGAAATAGTTGGAATGGTAAAGGATTTGGATGCAGTATTTTCATTATTTTGGAAAAAGTCTTTTTGTTTGGAGTGGCATAAACATTTCTGGAACTAATATGGGCACCGTTGGGTATACAGAAATTTTAAAAATTTCACTGGATAAGTGGAAGTTTGTGCACAATTCCATTCTTTTGTCACATTGAAGTGACACATTTACATATCACCTTACACATTAGATGTCCAAAGTAGTGCGTACGTGATTGTTAACATTAACATGAAAGTAAAATTGTTTTGCATTTGGATTTGTGCGCTTTTTATTTTTCACCTCATGTGAAATTAAGGCATTCGGAATGGACCGTTACTTTCCACATATACTGGTTTAAATAGTAATTTTAGCATGGGTGCATCGAGTAGAGAGTATAAATACAGTGATACTATCAAATGTCATCTAGTAAACCTGGCAGATTCCAAAAGAAATACTTAAATCATAAATGTACTGTATTACTGTGAAATTAAACTTGGGTCTGTGTTTTCAGAGAAAGAGCTACTATGATTATTTTAATTTCTGTGTCATAATGCAAAACATTTTCAGCTTCCTCCTCTTTTGGAAGTGTGATACCAAACCTTCAAGAGCATGTTGTGTGTCTATTGTAATGTAGTGGACTGGAAGATCACTATGCAAACAGTTGTTTGCAATATAGTATATAATACTACTAGTAACAACAGTGAACTATGATCAAAGCCCCCCTTTGGGAAGATAGGAAAATCTTGTGATTTTTCTCAGTAGATTATTCAACAATAATTCGATTCAGTAAATACATTTTTCAGAGGGAAAATACATGAAAGAAAATACTGTCAAGCAAGATTTTCATTACTTACAGAAAGATTTCTGCATATTTGTGATCTTAAGTGCTGATGTTTTTAAGAGGCACTTTTTTGCTTTTTTTGCAAAGAGAGTTGAAGAGTTGTTACAATTATAGATCACTGATTCCATTTAAAGCAAGTTTGGCTCAGATGAGCGATGTGACTCATGGCCTTTTAACTTTATTACTTTGATGAATGATGAGTCCCACAATAAGCATGGCTGTTATTATAGAATATATACCAATCTGTATACATGTATATCTTGATACCCCCAGAATCCAAGATTTGGGGTCATCTAGTTTTTGGTCTGTTGGTCTGTTTGTTTGTCTATGGCCAAAAAAACTTTAACATTGGTATATAACGTTTGAATTGTAAGAGATGGGGCTTTCATGTTTCACTTGTGTTTCTTGTGATAAGACCTTTTTAGTGGATACAATAATTCTTGACCTTATTATTTATAGCAATTATGGAGTATGATAAAGAAGGCGAAAAAGACAAAGAGATCTTGTATAGTAAAATTGCAGCACATTACAAACTGTGTATGAGGGATATGACAGGGAGAGCACCTGGTAAGCATATAATTTGGTCCTTCTGTCGTGTGTTATCATACATATGCTTTCTAAGGCATTTTATGCTTTTTAAATAGTTTAGAGGACAGTAATTCTCTTTGATAATATTAGTATATTTGTTTTGTAATCATCTTTCACTCTGAAAACTACAAATGCTAAAGAATAGGATAAAAGTTTTATTAGCCTTACCATTTGTACAACATTTAATGCAATGTGTACATATTTGCTTAATATGATACTCAATATAAAGAATTAAATCTATTATAGATTCATGAGCTATGATGTAATAAATATCTATAAAACATATGCAGAAATGATTTAGAAACAAAATACAGATCTCATTCAAAATAGTATTTTGTAAATGAATATAAAATCAAGAAATCAAATCTGTATATTATTGTATTTATTTCAGGTTTAACATGTATGAACTGGGTGCATCATCTTAAACCTAAAATTAAAAATGGCTATCAGATACCATTTAACGAAAGGTAATAATAATTATGATATATAAAATATTGAAGCCTTTAATATGTCACAAAAAATGTAGCTTTGCATTCATGTGTGTATAAGTTTTATATTATCTGATGTACTGGATATTTTCATATTAGAAAATTTTTTCCTCAAGCAGCACATTTAGTATGGTGTTTTGTTGAAGTTTCATTAGACAAACATATCATTCCATTTTTTGAGATGTTAAATGTAAATTAGAGTTACAGTTCTATTTTTTTTGTGTGTGAATTTTGAAAAACAAGTCCAAGATACATGTAAACATGCAATACATTGTGATTTTGTTTTTCTGTTTATAGAGGGGGAGGGTGTGGTGCTGCTATGAGAGCTATGTGTATTGGCCTACGATACCCACGTCCTAATGACCTTCAGGATCTTATAGCTGTCAGCGTGGAGTCTGGTAGAATGAGTCATCACCATCCAACTGGTTATCTAGGAGCCCTTGCATCCGCACTGTTCACATCATATGCCATTCAAGGTATCTCATCGATTCTTAAGCATACTGTAAGAGGAATGTTTATTATACCTTTTGGGGGTATATTGGAATCACCTTGTCCGTGTGTCTGTCTGTGTAGAAAACTTTAACCTTGTGGCAAGACCTTTCTGTTGGTACCAAAATTTTGACCCCATGACCTTGACCTTGATGCTTGACCTACTTTTTAAAAACTTTAACCTTGGCCATAACTTTGGAACCAAATGAGATGGGGTCTTTATACTAAATATGTGTATTCCTTGTGGCAAGACCTTTCTGTCGGTAACAAAATTTTTGACTCCATGGACTGGACATTTGACCTACTTTTGAAAAACTTTAACCTTAGCTATAACTTTTGAAACATTGATGAAACATTTGAAACATGTGACCTTTACCTTGGTCTTTGCCCTACTTCAAATTTTGTTGCAGTGGGGGGTATTTTTGACCTCGTGACCTTAACCATGATGTTTGACATACTTTTGAAAAATTTTAACCCTAGCCATAACTTTAAAACAAAAGAGTTGGGGACTTCATATTACACATGTGTATTCCTTGTGGCAAGACCTGTCTGTTGGTACCAAAATTGTTGACCTTGTGACCTTGACATTTGACCTGCTTTTAAAAAACTTTAACCTTAGCCATAACTTTTAAACCAAGAGAGATTGGGCCTTTATACTACATATGTGTATTCCTAATGGCAAGACCTATCTGTCGGTAACAAAATTTTTGACCCCATGACCTTGACCTTGGCATTTGACTTACTTTTGAAAAACTCAAACCTTGGCCATTATTTTTGAACCAAAAGAGATGGGGCCTTCATACTACACATGTGTATTCCTTGTGGCAAGACCTGTCTGTCGGTACCAAAATTTTGACCCCATGGCCTGGACATTTGACCTACTTTTGAAAAACTTTAACCTTAGCTTCAACTTTTGAAACATTGATGAAACATTTGAAACATGTGACCTTTATCTTGGTCTTTGCCTTACTTCAAATTTTGTTGCAGTGGGGGGTATTTGTCCCATAAGGACAGTTCTAGTTCATATAGTTATTCTTGTCAAAAAAGCATTCATAATGAGGCTGACCTAGGTTCAAGTGACACGTTATCAGTTATTTTTATCTAACTGGATTTCATTTTATGTCATTCATTCAATTTAGAATCAACAAATATTGACAAAATTGATTACATCCTCGAGGCTAAACTCATAAATTACATCAGATAAGTTTTATTTCGAATCAACTGATAATGTGCGATTATGATTTACAATTGGCTTGCATTATTACAGCGAATAGCATGGCATTGAAGCCCTATCACATGTGCACAGACAATTTCTATCTTTGTAAAAAATGGCGATGGTGTTCGGATTGATTTCACATGTACATTCTTTATGATAAGACATTTGACATACTTTTAAGAAATATTTAACTGGTCAACTCTTAGGGTAAGAAATTTCGTTTCTTATGAGTAGACATTTCTGCCCATACTAAAATTTTTGATCTTCACTATGAATTTGCCCCACTTTCAATAACTTAATCCTTGCCTGTGACTGGTCAACTACTAGGGTAAGGGCTTTCATATTTCAAAAGAGTATTCCTAATGAATAGACCTTTCTGTCCATACCGTCACCCTGCAAATTCACTTTTATAAAAACTTTAATCTTGTTTATCACAGATCATTGATCAACTAATAGGAATAGCTAGAGCTTTAGTATTTCACATGTGTATTCTTTATTGTTATACCTTTTTGTCTGTACCAACATTTTTGAACCTACAATCTTGACCTTGAGTATGATTCATTTTCTTGTTCTTCTTTTTCTTCATCCAAATTTTGTCTGGGCTGTAACTTGATTACCCTTTGAGGTAAGAACTTGAAACTTGGAACATAGATAGGTTACAGTGAGGCAAGGTGCACGGCATAAAATTTTTTTGACCTTGACCTACATTTACAATCTCAAGGTCAAATTTAAAAAATCTGTTCAGGTCTTAACTTGAATACCCTTTGAGGTAAGAACTTGAAACTTGGAACATAGAATAGTGACAGTGAGGCAAGGTGCATGGCATAAACATTTTTGATCTTGACCTACATTTATGATCTCAAGGTCAAATTAAAAAAAAATTTGTCCAGGCTGTAACTTGAATACCCTTCGAGGTAAGAACTTGATACTTGGAACATAGAAAGGTGACAGTGAGGCATGGTGAATGACATAAAAAATTTTGACCCTGACCTACATTTACAATCTCAAAGTAAAATTTTTTTTAAACTTACCCTTTCAAGGTCATTTATAAAAGATTCTTAATTGTAATTTGTAAATTGTTTGACTTATGGACTTTAATTTTATAGCATATAATAACACTGCATATGAACTGGGTCAAAAGTGTTGACCCTGAACTTAACTCAAGTCAGTTTTAGTACCCCTTGTCAGAAAATTTATTATAAATGCAACGGTTGTAACAAATACATGTATAATGAATCAAAATTGGTTACCGGGTATTCCTGGCACTTAGCTATAAGCATGTTTTACTGTACATTCATTTCTACAGAGTACCGATATCTTAGATTATATTCCTATAATGTTTTAAAATCCTAGTCAGATTCTTCCACTTGTAATGGCCTATTCTGAAACATATCCATAAGGAAGGGGAGACATGTGTTTCTTGTTCAAAAAACAATACCCACTAGTTTATGTGTAGTATGGTATTGTCTTGTTCGATATCTTTCCATTATGTGAAATGGTTTCAGGGATTGAAATTAACTTTTTTGACCACAGGCTAATTTTAGCCTGTGGAATAAAAGTCCACAGGCTAAAACAAAAATCTACAGGCTAAGATAGAGATAAAAAAAAAGATGTTTTCCACATGTAGTATTCATGAATCTGTTTGCAAGCTTTAATCTATTTATTCATGTAAGAAGTGCAGAATATCTGGTTTATTACTAAGTACAGTGATATTTTCTTATGATGATTGGTCACACACTAAAATTAGTAGGTGTAGATCTAGTTGGATTTTGTCGCTGGAGTTGAGTTTAAATTTGTTCAATAATAAATTCATTTTTAAAAAAGTATAACTGCAAGGATTTTGAAGACAGATGTGAGAGAGAATGCAGCATTAATTATAATTAAACTGACAATAAATATTTACATTCAATTTCAGATATTTCTATCACGAAAAGATTTTTATTGAGTATAAAACTTCAATCCAACTAATTTTAGTGTATCAGCGTATGAAACTGACTCCATGAAACTACCTCATAACTTCAAATTCAGACTATTTTTGACTATTTCTTTTTGTACTGATTATATACATACTGAAAATTATTCCCAACATGTCTGATATTTTGCGCAATCGAATCGAATCTACAATGTCATATGGTACATGTATTGTAAACGGTTTACAAACATGATTATTCAAGCTTTTTACTAATGCAGATGTAGTCCAAACGCTGTAAAATGGACATTCTGATAAAAAAAAAGATTTGAAAACAGCGGAGATTGAATAAAGCAATGTAAATTATTCACTCGTGATTTTTTTCAAGTTCCTAAATTTTTTACTCGCAATTTCCAAATTTCACTCACATTTCGCGAGTATTTCCCATTAATTTCGATCTCTGGGTTTGTTACATTTTAACGTCACCTAACATCCATATGATGTCACAAGGACATGCCAGATTGGTGTAGGTGTGTGCAAAATAAGCTAAGAAATGCTAAGATTTGAACATTTCTTTACAATTTCAGGTAGAGCTCAAGGTTAACCGAATTTTATTTCTTGTTAGACGTTTTGTTGTTTTGTAGATTGTTATGACAAAAAATATCTCATTGGATGTGCTCATATCTCAGTTTAAAAATAAGTACCTATATCCTGCTGAAGATACCAATTTTCAATGGTTTTGACTGAAATTTATTTTCTTAACTGCATGTCAAATCTATACATTCACTACATAGTTTGAGAGGGGATGTATAAAAATATCACCTAAATAGCAAATACTAATGTCTGAAATGTTGAAAATATGCTATCATTTAGCTAAACCTTGGGAACACAAAAGAAAGAACACTGATGGTCATTAAGATCACCATACCTTGCACAGATGATAACTATGAAGAAAGATTAAAATAAAAATCAAGGTGGATTGTAGAAAACACAGATTTTTTTGTGTCATGTAAGGTGATGCAATATTATGTACTGCTTTCATTTTAATGTTTATATCACAATTTTTTTTTTCAGGACAACCTATCATTTCATGGGGAGCAAAACTGATGGACACTCTTGATGATGCTAAAGAATATATTAAACATGCTAATTGCGAGGTTGAAAATAATCTTAGAGCATGGTAAACAACAGAATTTATTAAATTATCACTTTACATATAAATAATAGTAATTAATATATGAACAGTTTTGTAAGTACTGTATAAAATTTCCTAAAATTATCAAGTTTAAGAACATTACTTTATCAGTTGATTGTTTTGATGTCTGCACACTTTGTTTAATGTCAATAGGTTTATGACATCCCAATATGACAGGCAAACCAGGCTAATGAAAGGTATAGCATGGTTTTCTTAACTTTTCTTTGGCCAATGGAAGTGATTTTCACAAGTAAAATTAATTTTCATTCTTATTTTTGTCAAAGGAGCTACTTCAAAGAGAAATGGAATGAATACCTTGAAGAAAGAGGCATAAGAGATGGAAAATCTGAACCAATTTTTCCTCAGAAATATGGAATAAAGGAGAGAGATGCATTTTATAAAAGTCTGAGTTTCTCTGGATGGGGAGGATCCAGTGGCCATGATGCTCCCATGATTGCGTAAGTTGTTAAGATTTTAATCAAAGGATAAAGTGGAATTCAGCTGTAATGCTTGGCCCCATTTGAATGTTGAAAATTAACTAAAGTTAATAAGCGTAATATCACAAAGTTGTTTTCTTCAAAAAAACTCATTTTTGAAACCCATTATGATTATAACAGTCTGGTGCCTTAAAATTTTGACCAATGTATTTAACCCTTTTAAGCAATTAGGTCAAAATGAGTTATAGCTTTGTTCCTTGCAGCCTTATCAAAAAGATAGAGAGGGTATATAACTTGAAGAAAAAAGGTTATATGATTTATGATTTTATTGTGGTTTTTATTGGTAAAAATGTGTGAAAATGCGAAAAAATCTGAAATTTAATTTAAAAGTTTTTTTCATTATGTATTACAATGTAATCTCAGGTGAGCATTTCAGGTCTGTTTGGGAGGAGGTAACTGTTGCTCTTGTTTTCTATCATAACAAAATTTATTCCATTATTTCTTTTAGGTATGATGCAATTCTTTCATCAGGAAAAGATTGGAGAGAACTTTGTAGTCGGTAGTATTTTACTTTACTTGAAAATATATCACATATTACAGTTGACTCCTGGTAGCTTGAACTTAAGTGACCATGTAAACAGTCGAGATACGGATATATATTTGTATAAATAAATTAGAATTAGGACTTTAAAAATTTAAGTTCACAGAGTAAACAAATGTCAATTATATTTGATAACAAAGGTTTGAATAATTAAATGTCTTTCCTTACTTACACCTTGATTAAACAAGTACACCCTTGCAATGACCAGAGATTAAATGTGGTTCTTTGAAGAAGAGGGTACATTGTCTTAACAAAATCAGCATTGAAACACAGGCTATTAGTGAATTGTGGTTGACAAAGAAAAAAGAATTCACATTATGTGAGATCACATGCACCAGCAACTGTTTTACCAATTTTATTGCCCCCTGATCGAAAGATGGCAGATATTTTGTTCTTGTCCTTTTTGTTTTTTAAGTCTGTTGGTTACTTTAACTATGCCCATTACTTTTGAACTGTATAAGATAAAGACTTAATATTTGGCTTGTGTTCTCAAATAATGAAGCTTTCTCAAATGACATCAGAATCAATAACCTTGTGACCTTGATCATGACCTTTATTATCAAAAGTTTCTCTCAACACTTCTGTGTCTCATGACATCTCAAGTTTGCCTTAACCACACCATTTGTATGGCTTTTGTCAAATTAAATGACCGTTCTAAGTCAGTATCGTAATTGCACTACAATCAAATATTTTTGTAATGTGTTATATGTGCTAGTATATTATTTATATTCATGTGTTGTATAGCTCCAAGGTGACTTCTGCCACATAACTGAGCCAGTAACTCCTCTGTTGTCTTTGAAAGTTTAAAATGTAATCATTACACATTCAATGTAAAGACCAAAGGAAGGTCCTTTTTTGATGAGATTTAATTCCATCGTTGCAGAACTATGGTCATCTGTATGCTAAAAATAGCCTTTACTCAGGTGTATATTGTCTATGTCTCGCAATAACTAAAGGTTGCTTCAGTAGATTTAAATAATATCATAACAAATACAATACCAGGACCTCAGAAAGATCACTTTTGTTTTTGATGAAATTTGGTTCCATTGTTTTAGAGTTATGGTACATGTACTTTGTATGCTAAACATATCTTACATTCAGTCATGTGTATATTTAACTCAAGATTGTATGAAGAAATATAAATGATATTGTAACATATTAGATACCAAGGCAGAATTTTGTTGCCATCAAGGGCATAGTGTTCATAAACACATCTTGTTAGTAGATTTTTTTGTTGGAAGTTTAATGTTACAAAAATATTCGAAATCATAATGAAAAGATATAAGTTTAAGAATGTATGTTGTGCATTAAATGAATAGATAGACTATGCCTTACTTCAGAATAGGAAAAACACTGACTTAGCGTTATTTTTTATCATGCATCCTGTTAAACATATTTCATGAATATCTAGTATATCAGTAGTACAAATGTATAGGATAACAAACTTTATACAATGAATTTACTTCCTCTTCTTCATCAAGGATAAGTTACAGGTCAGATAAGAATGAATATGATATAATATACAGTCAAACTTCATTAACTTGAAGTGCTCGGGACCTACAGAATCACTTTGAGGTTTGGTAGGTTCAAGTTATTGAAGTTGTGGAAATCCACCTGAAATTAGAAGGGGAAAGATAAAACTTTATTACCTACTACAATTTGAACTGCTGTAATACTAATTTAATCCATTAATGTCGATAACTGTTATAAATTTGCAGCTTGTATAATTCAAGACAAATTTTGCCACTAGCCGTTTTTGATAACATTCTTTCAAAATAACGACAGTTAACTTTAAAATAAATCATCTATTGATGATAATGATGATACCCTGATTGTTTAATTATGTCTCCCCTTCAAAGGGGAGACATATTGTTTTTGTCAATTTTCTTCTTCTTTTTCTTCATCCAAATTTTGTCTAGGCCGTAACTTGAATACTCTTTGAGGTAAGAACTTGAAACTTGGAACATAGAAACGTGACAGTGAAGAAAGGTGCATGGCATAAATTTTTTTGACGTTGACCTATATTTACAATCTCAAGGTCATATTTCAGAATAAATTTGTCCAGGCCGTAACTTGAATACCCTTTGAGGTAAGAACTTGAAACTTGGAACATAGAATGGTGACAGTGAGGCAAGGTGCATGACATAAAAGTATTTGACCTTAACCTACATTTACAATCTCAAGGTCATATTTTAAAAAACTAGCTAATTCATGTTACAAAAAAGTCAGTTTTAGTACCCCTTGTCAGAAAATTTATTATAAATGCAACGGTTGTAACAAAATACATTTATAATGAATCAAAATTGGTCGTCCCTGGCACTTCGTTATAAGCATGTTTTACTGTACATTCATTTCTACATAGTACCGGTATCTTAGATTATATTCCTATAATGTTTTAAAATCCTAGTCAGATTCTTCCACTTGTAGTGGCCCATTCTGAAACACATCCATAAGGAAGGGGAGACATGTGTTTTTTTGTTAAAAAACAATACCCACTAGATACTAAAGTGGATGAAATGTATGATATACGATCCTATATACAATGACAAGTCCTTTAATCTGTCAAGCTTGGACACACACAACTGTGTAATTTTAATCGCTGTGTAAACTAGCCAATTACTTTCTATCCTGTTATTTGCTTCAAGTTTCTGACGGAAAAATGCTTCGAGTTTTCAAAGGTGAAATTAAGTACAAATACCGGGTATGTCATTGAGACTTGAAAATTACTTCAAGTTTTCGGAGGTAGTCTAGTTTCAGAAGTTTGAGTTTGAGAAGGCAAATAACATTAAAATATTCGAAATGTTCTCAGGACTGCAGGATGACTTTCAGTCCCCAGGGGTTTTTGAGTTTTTGACGTTCAAGTTATCGAAGTTTGACTGTAGCTATATAGGTAATTTATGATCAAAATGCACTCCATTCTGAAAAAATCAACAAACCTTGAGATCTTTATTTATTCGCTCAATTGAAAATAAAAATCATAATGTCAAAGTCACAAGATAGGAAAAGAAACATTGTTTGAAGAATTCTGGAAAGTGCAGACATAATGTGACAGTGTTTGAGTTTATTTTTCTTGATAAAAGCCTATGGCTGAAACATTTTGGTTGAGCTAATAAATATACAGTTTTAAGTTCCCCTGAGTCCTCTACTATTTTGTGTTTTTGAACCTGATCAATATTTTCGACTTCTTCTTTACAACTGCTTCACAAAATTTCACAGACTTTACTAGAAGTAAGTAATCAAGGTCCTCTTCCAAGTTTCTATTTTTTTGGACCCTTTCGTAATCCAAGATGGCCACCATGGGCTCTGATTGGTTGACACATTTTTTACTTCTCCTCTGCAACTGCTGCAGTGAATGTCACCAAACCAGACAGGAAGGAAGTTCTCAAGGTCCTCTACCAAACATGTATCTTTCGATTTAATCTATTATCAAAGATGGCCGCCAGGGGCTGATATTGGCTGACACATTTTCATCTTCTCACTGAACACTTCACAGAATTTTACAAAGTTCTGTAGGAAGCAAATACTCAAGGTCGTCTACAAAATTTTATCTTTTGACCAGATCCATTATCCAAGATGGCCACTAAGGGCCCTGATTAACTGACACATTTTCACCTCTTAACTAACAGCTTCACAGAATTTCACCAAATCTTACAAGATATAAGTACTCAAGGTCCTCTACCAATCCTGTATCTATTGACCAGATCAGTCATCCAAGATGGCTGCCAAGGGCTCTGATTGGCTGACACATTTTTGACTTCGTTTAGCAACATCTGCACAGAATTTCACAAATCATTACAGAAATAAATACTCAAAGTCTTCTACATAAATTGAACTGTCATATTTTGTGACTAAACAAATTGTGATCAGGTGAGTGATATAGGCCCACTCTGGCCTCTTGTAACTACATTCCCTTTGAAATATTTTCTGGAGATCTTTATTAATAATTTTCATAATACAGAATTATTTCCCATTTTGGGTAGGTATTTGAAGTCACCACCATTTTGATGTCAATAAATGACTATGGAAGTGTCAATTTTGTTCCCTCTTTTCCTGTACTGTACTGAAATGTATAATTACACTGTTTTGTCATCAGCTCTGTTTTTTCTGATGAATTAATATATGATTGACAGGTCGATGTTCCATTCTGGAGACAGTGATAGTACTGGTGTCATTGCTGCTTGTTGCTATGGTGCTATGCATGGATTTGAAGGTGTTCCAAAGAAAAATTATAAGGTGAAAAAAGCATCAAATATTTGTTTAAATCTGTTTGTTGAAAGGAACACAATCATTTAGGTGGGAATGTGCCCCGTTATAGCAACAAAAATCAAAGATTAAAGTATCAAAGAAAATATTATTAAAAAATTAATTATAGTTGCATTTGATTTTTTGAATCTATGAAAATCTGATATAGAAATAAGACAAGAATTTGAAAAATAATGTTTAAGCTCACCTGTGCTTAAGACTTTTGTGAGCATTGTCATTGTTTGCCATACAACAATTGTCTGTCTGTCCATTGTCATCCATTTTCAGATTCTTCTACAGTACTTCTGAAAAGATTTTGATGAAACTTGGTATACATGAATTATAAAAGTCCTCTACAAGTTGTTGTCTCTCAAGATGCGAGTCCAGGCCAGGGCAACATAAGCCTTGGATGGAACCCTTTTTTGACAAAATTTTTCAGACTGTCTACATAGGTTGACAAAACAAATGCATCAGAGTGGTCCTGTCTCATGAAGTATTGTAGTTCTTGATATACTTCTGACTTCAAGTTTTATTTTTGGTCGGAATTTCGTATCAGTCTCCAGACCCTAGTCGTTATAATATGCTGTGGGGAACGCGTGGAACGCATAAAATGCCTCCTCGAGTATAAATAGTGCGTCGATATTTAGAAAAAGTGTGATTAGATTTACTTTTAGTACTTATAATTCATATTGTACGAGTCAATGCAAGATAAGTTTGATCAGATGAGAAAATAGAAGTGCCGTTATTCCATCGATTTAGACGAGTTATATTCATGAACTGGAGGACATGCAGTCTTTCCGAATACTCGACGGAAAGTCATGAAAAAGTACGATTGACATTATTATGTAGCTGTGCCGTAATAAGAAGTACACTACTAGTCCGTACTAGTATCCGTTGTATTATAATTAATAAAACTTATATCGCTTCTTTTTATAGCAGTGGAATTTGAAGTACTCTACAATCTTCTCGTCACAACGATAAACAAATGTCTTGGTAGTTGTTGATGTGTAATGCTACTAAAAATAGCCAGTTATTTATAGATCTACATGTGTAGATGTGGTTTTCCCAAAATGTACATGTACAGTGGGAGACTTTGTCCGGATTGCTAATTTCATACTACTGTCAACGTCAAAGGTGATAAGAGAGAATGATAGTGGATTTGTTTGACAAAATGGGCAAATGAAAAGGCGAATGACTTGGATTTGCAATTTCAGGCAAAGAATACAAGTCAAATATGCTTTAAACATAATATGTATAGTTCATTCGTCTGTTGCATTTCCAAAATGGACCGTCTTTCCCCATACGATCGGATGCTTAGCTTGGTCCATGTGGATTTGACCTCGTATATCTCGGGAAGTGCTTGGAGTTTTTAAATGAAATTTATGTCATTGCACATTAATTCTTAATGTGTGAATGGGGGAAAGCCAGAAGGCGATGCATCAAGTCCTTCATTGCTTTTGTTTGTTCTGTTCAACACAGACCGTGTTTTTGTCAATACTGATCCTAAACATTACACGGTTGGTGTGTGATCTCATGGTGGATCACGACTTTATTACCTTTGATGTACTTGACCATGCAATTCCGACCTTGAGGACTTTCAAGTCCTTTCATTTTTAAACTTCTGTTAGGACTTTGTCATTTATGCACATTTTTAGGTAATTTCATCAAATTTCTTCATGGTAGGTTGCGTTTACATCTTCACAAGGTCAAGGTAGGAGATTACTTTGTGATTCACTACAATTCTTAACAACACTTTTGTTGAGAACATTCTGATACTATCTACATTCGCTATAAGCCCAGTTGAGTGATATAGACCCATTTTGGCCTCTTATTTAATTAGTACTTCATGTAAAGTAGATGAATTATAAACTCTGTTTAATTTCATTTCCAGAATCACAATGGAAAGGAAATCACATTCATAATAAGTTGTCATCGTTGATTTTTTTGTTGTTGTGAATACATGAAAGAGGGTACCAAGTACAAATGTGTTTGAATCAATTTATAGAATTCAAAATTATGGTTAAAAGACATGAATTATGGATACACAATGCTATAGTAACAATAAACTATACTTACTGGGATGCTTAGTTACTTACTACAGCACTGCAACTTATAATATTTAAGGTCTTGAGAAGTATAAAACAGATATCTGTGTATTATATTCTAGTTGAATTTTCAATAGATCAATTTTTTAAAGGACCTAGAGTACAGAAGAAGATTGGAAAATGCAGCAGATTTTTTCTATCAGCATTATGAAGGGGGAGGTTCAAAGACAGAAAGTGAGAATCCAGGAAATGAATCTGAAATGAAAGTGTCACTCAGAGGAAGAAAAATGCCAAAGATGGAATGTGAGGATCCAATACTGGAAGCTGAAGAGCCTGTTGAATTGCCTGAAACAGATCAACATGTGCAAGAAACAATAAAACTGAAAGAGCCAGCCAGAGAAATTGAAGAGTCAAAAATGGAGATTAAGAATTCAGGAAATGAAAATGAAGAGCCAGCATGTTCTAGGGAAGCAGAATACATGAAGGAAACAAATGAAGAGGAAAGCAAAGAATTGTGTAAGGAAATGAAATAACTAAAGTGTGAGACATTAGTATGATTTAAAAAATACTTATTGAATCTATATAAAATGAAAAGCAGGTGGAGGAAATAGGTGTCTATTGATAAGATATAAACCTGTCTCTTTACATCTTTATGTACGCTAGTATGAGCACTGAAGGGCATAGGAAATCTAGTAATGATGGTTGTTAGTAAGGATGATCAAGTGATAGCACAATATATGTCAAAATAGCTTTGTAAATCCTAAGATGTATTTATAAAGATTGACAATTAGTAGTATAAAGGAAATGTCTATACAGATTTTAATACTGATAGTCCCTTACTAGTGAAACTTTGGATATTATAGGTTTCTTCTCTGCCTGTTTGGCCCTCTGTCTGTCTCTTGCGTATTCCAGAATGTTTTTTTAGAAAACTTGAAAATTATCAAACTCCTGTATATTGCAGAGTAACCGAGCAAGTTCCTGTTTCTTGGGAATTTGTAAATATTTTACTGTATCATGGCCTTTAATTTGACTGAAAATATAAAAATGCAGTTTTCAGAAAAATTATAGGTTAAACTTTGAGGCATTGGATTGAACATCTGTACACTATTGTACATGACCGTGTTACAGATGAAGTTCACATTGGTGGGATTTTGTTAATTTATTACTGAATACTGGTATTTAACTAACTGAAAATCAAAGAGAACTCTGTTTTCTGGAAGAATTTTGGATTAAACCTTAAGGTATTTGATTGAAAGTTGATACCCTGTTGTCTACAGTCGACTTACACTGGGTAAAATTAGCAGTTTTTGTGATTTTTACTGAATTATAGCCATTTATTGATTTAAAACAATGAAAATTCTTTGAAATTTTGTACACTGCTGTATGCAGTATAGTTATAGATGTCGCATGCATTAATTTTTGACAGATTTATGACCTTTTACAGACATAAATTCAGTGAAATTGCAGTTTCATTAAAAATTTTTCCATTTATACCTTTAGGTTTTTAATTGAAGATTGGTAGACTGTTCCTTGAAAAGAAAAGGAATATAAAAACCATCGCAACATTTCAGCTTTTTTATGATACCTCATGAAGTTTAAGTTTTATGTCTTCTTCTTTTTTATTTACTGTAGACATATATTCTCAATGCTGTACCACTTTATCTGTGATAGCATAGTTGTTACTTTTTCTTAAAATGGTATTTACAAATGTAGTGTTCATATATTGCACATGTTTGTATAAACTATTTATAGATTTTTCTTTGAAATAAGATATTTTGCCATTATTGAGTGTTATTAATAAAACTTGGCGCAGCCCAGTAGTTTGAAGTTCTCAGATGGTAATGGGTACAAAAGTGTGTTTTACACTTCCTGAATTGCATATAATACAGCTCTCAAAGTTTCAGTAGCAGATAAGTGCTCGTATTTTACCAACTAATGTCATCATTGATAATTCTGAACATAGTTTCAATATGTTCACTGAACAAAACCTCTCTCAGTATATTTCATCATTTTCTGGTATATTGCTCCCTTATGACATTTAATCATGTTTGTTCCAGGAGAGGTCCTCCTGACAGATATGAGGGAGGGGTCCTCCTGACAGATATGAGGGAGGGGTCCTCCTGACAGATATGAGGGAGGTGGAAGTTACTGTCAGTATAGATAATGTCTTCCCTGGAATGTTAATTTCCTGGAAATCAAAATGTTTACATTTTTGTAATTTTTGTAATCTCCAATGCATTATATGAATTACTTGATACATTTCTTACATGAGGACCCTTTAATGCTCTGTACACATGTTCATTATGTCTTCTGTTCAAACTTGCTGACAGGAAGGTGAGGTTGACATGGTATTTAGCTAGATCTTTAAAGTGATTGTCAAAAAAAATCACCGTTTGTTTATTGGTTTTCAATATTAAAAAGGATTATTTCCCCTACAAGTCAGCATTACCTGCCTGGGGACAAAATTTTGACCTTTGCCATGGACCAAATTGAAATAGTGACTGTTCCTTTATGAGCAGTTTTTAACTGTCATGTCTGATGGAAACATGATAAAACAACGAACATTCCCTTCTGATTATTTAGATTATACACCTGGGGCCAGTTGTTTTAAACTTTAATATCAATAAACAAGTAGGTAAAATTCATCTGACTTTATCTTTGAAATAAGAAGACTTAAAGTCATGGTCTGTGATTATTAGCATATAAAACCAGTGCTGTAATGTACTTTAGATATTTATACAGATATCTTATTAATCAAATTAATTCTCTCAATTTTTAACCACTAGTTAGCTTAACCAGTGGTCAACGTTTAGAACAACTTGCCCCTGGTACAATACTACTGGACCAATCCCACTCATTTAACTGGTGCATTGGTATACCTTCTCATCAAGGATTTTAATCTAGACTTGAAAGAAGTGTAAGGCTTCTTCTGCTTGTTAAAGTTTTGTTTTGTTTTCTTTGGTTCAAATCATGTCATACCTAAAGCAGTCTCCTAAAACTTAAGTATAAAGTCCTTAATCCTGTAAATTACTATTCAGTTACTTTAGCTATATATATAACCATTGGAACAAACAGAAAAATGTTCATCTTGAAACATCTGCTTTATTGAATTCAATCAACTTCAGTTAGAAGATACGTCTCGGAAGACATAATGTACTATGAAATAATTTAAAAATTCAACATCCGTGCTTACAAAAGAAATGCATGGTATCACAAAGTTGAGTTACCATATTTGTAAGCAATGACTTGATCATGTGGAATTTGGTGGAGAATAGATCTGGTTTTTATGTGGTAGAAAAATGTACTATCAATCAATACGAAATATCCATATATTCCTAATGGGAATCCTAGATGCACCTTTATCATCCGAGAACTAATTTTGCTTCAACATTTTATTGAAGAGATAATTTAAACATTGCAGAGAGAACAGATAAAAATTATGCAGTAAACAATAACAATCATTTCAAAATATAAAATATGACGACTTCGGACAACCTAACAAGTATATGATTATCATACATCAAAAGCTACAACACCTTTCTGCTGTTACGATTCCATTTGTTCTTTATCATTTATATATATTCAGATGTAAATACCGGTACAAACAATCATGTTTTTGTCATCAATTTTACACAATACCATACATATTACTGCCAGAATCTTGTTAAGATAATATCGTCTGATGAAGAGACCACTTACTTAAACATTTGGTAACATTATTCATGAAAATAAATATAGCATATGACATTTACATACAGGTACATTTAAACTATACAGCAATCAGATCCATTTTGAATTAAATGACAGATGATTAACACACACAAATGATTTGTGGGAAATATTACAGATGATGATTTGTAACTGTATTGGTGTGAGTTGTATGGGAACCCTGTCAATTTCTTCTCTGTATGAGATAATCATGATAATTATTCAATACCTGTAGCTATAAATTATTTGCTTTAATTTTTTTTTTATTGCAAGCATACACAATTATTCCATAAAGATGAATACTCAGTTTTCGACTTGTATGCTACAACTATTAAAATTTCTCTTATGTACCTCCTCTTAAAGCAACTTGACTTCAGTCATACCTTACAAATCAATTCTTTATCACCCACAAATGTAAGTGGAATATAAAATATTGTCATACAATTAAAAGATGATAATACATAGTTGGGTTTGGCAATTTTACATTATACATGTATCGCTGATGTACAATATTCTTATATTATGTTTTCCATGTTCATTTCTTTGGTTTCTTTGGTAGATTGATTATGGAATTGATGCACATGTAGCAGGTACTTGATCCATAAAACTTAATCTCGTTTAATAAATCAAACAAACATTATGGCAAACTCCAAACCCTCCAGCCTCGTGTACTCAAATCTTCACTCGCAAACTCCATACGCAGTTTATAACAACATTCACCTATTAGAACTATCAGGTCACTGGCATGCAAGATAAAACGTGAAACATTTTGATCATGGGCAAAATGTAGAAATGAAAATCCTGATGCATTACTGAACCCGTTATTCAGTGGTATAGTCATGATTCATGACCAATGTTTTAGTTATTTTTCAATTGAAGACCGAAATGGGAAAGACCGAAGTGTGTCGAAACCGAAGTGGAAAAGCCCGGTGTTTAGGCCGAAGTATTTCCGGACCGAAGTAGATAAGGTTGAATTATTTGGCAACCTCCGTCTTGCACCAAAGTGTTCAAGGGAAATGAGCGAAAGATTCCGATTGACAACAAATGCACTTTCGGTTTCTAAACAAATCGTTTTTTAATCTGTCTAAGCCACAGATATCTGTGTTCCGATAAGACGTCTCTATGTCGATCACTTTATTGATATGGAAAAAAGGGCCATATCAATAGGGCCAGGAACGTAGCAGAAGCATATCGCTACACAGATACAGTACCTGTGACATAAGCATAAATACTTATCGTTGGAAATTATTGAAGGACAATTTCTATAGAATTCTCCACAATGATGAGGGAGCGATTTCTTGCTGCCATGGTCCTAAGTGGGGTAGGAGATGCTTTGGGCTACAAAAGCGGAGCCTGGGAATTCTGTCATTCAGGGGAAATAATCCACAAGGAACTAGAGGAGCTAGGAGGAATAGACAATATACATGTCGAAGGTTTTTATTGGATAAAAAAGATATAAGAACATGTCAGATAATTATGTTAATTTATCAAATGTTCATTCCTTTATATATATATATATATATATATATATATATATATATATATATATATATATATATATATATATACACTTGCCGATGTTAACTCGGTTTGAAAAAAAGAACCAGCAAAATTACATTCAACACTTTTAGACTGATCTTTACTCTATAGGGTGATACAATTTTTATTTGTTATCCAGTTGTATAAATAAGAAAAAAACATAGCTAATGTCAACGTACTCATGCATCACCTGAATGTCAAATATGTCGGCTAATTCGGCGCTATCGAGATTACACTGTATATAAAAATGAAACGGACTATTATTTTGGACAAAATTGACGTGAAGTGGATTTCTACGAAAAGTTGAAATTTACTATAGTTGGCTCAGGGCCAATTGAACTCGCGATATTTTCCCTGTGTATTGTAAATTAACTGATCTTGCTCGATATCTACTGATTTTCTTCTTCATTAGGCCTTCTTACCAGACGTTGGGTCTATTTTCTTTAATTGTACACAATCGGAGATAAAACCGAGCCGGCCTCAAAAATGTGCACCAGTGTTTACATGGAAGTGATTACAATGTCACAAAATGGGCAGCGCAGAATTAGCCGACGCGCAGAATAAGCCGACACAGCAGTATGTACCTGATCTAAAGATTTGATTCGAACAACCGGAAGTGTTTACTTTGTTAACAGCAACGTTCACTTTCCTAGATAGATCTGTTTATATGCTTATAATATTGATTACTGACATGACCGAACACAGGGTACAATAATGGGGTAAAACCCACAGATTTTCATATAAGTGCTGGTATGTTTCCATGTTCTATCAAATATGAAGAGAAGCTGCAGCTCAAGGTGACAATGAAGTGATATGTAACATCACCCTTCCTGTATTTATTTGTCTTTGTTTTATTTAATGCAAATTACTGTCATCCTAATCCTGGCGGCAAACACACCAAATGTCCATGTCAAATAGCATGCAAAACCTGTGAACATCGACATTGCCTCATTGTGAACCGTTATGTGTATGAAACACTCGAACAGACCAATTAAAGCTCTTTTAATTGATTAACACCATATCCTTTAACAAAGTTAACTATTACCGTGCGATTAATGGTCTTTACAATTGTGATACATACTCGCAACAATGATACAATAATTTTGGTTTAATTTTAAAGTTAGACATGCACTGAAACAAGAAATATGATAATAATTCAGTGTTCTAGGATTCAATTACCCGTTACCCGAGGTAAGTGAAAGTGTACGTCGGGTATCTGGAAAAGTAAACGCTACTTACCCGTGGGTAAGTGAAATTTGAAGCCCATGCATATTATAAATGTTAAAGATATTTAAAATCATACTGTCAGTACTGTCCGTGTATGATCCTGAATTTCACGATAAAGTTTGCCTTTAAAACCTAGTAATGATCCAGATTAATGCAATTAACCCATTTAAGTAGTTAGGTGAAACTGAATTATAATCTTATTCCATGTAGCCTTATTAAAAAGATAGAGAGGGTAGTTCTAAAAATAGTTTTATGATTTAAGATTTTATTTTGAGCATAAAGCACTGCAGAACATGGTGTATTTAAGTTGATGTCGCTATGCAAATTTTAATACTAGTATATCATTATAAAATTTCGTGTGAAAAGTTTTATGACCCTCTGCCTTGAGAACCGTGTTTATCGTTGTTCTTTATTATGGAGCATTTTTTGTAAATTTTTAAATGTGTGTCCTTTGATTGTTCTGCTTTTGCAGCGAATGGAAAGATAGGCCCCCGTAAACCGGTTAACCGCACCAGTGAGTGACCTCTGTTACTTTAATTGGCCGTCCTACCGTGTTTATCGTTGTTCTTTATTATGGAGCATTTTTTGTAAATTTTTAAATGTGTGTCCTTTGATTGTTCTGCTTTTGCAGCGAATGGAAAGATAGGCCCCCGTAAACCGGTTAACCGCACCAGTGAGTGACCTCTGTTACTTTAATTGGCCGTCCTACGTCGGTATTTTAATTGTAGTACAATCAACTATTTTTGTTATGTCTTCTTCTGAATATTTGACTATTATCATGTTTTATGTGCATGTCTTCGGTGATTTGTGCTATACAGCCTGGACAGATGTCTTCTGGCTTCTCGTCTTCTATTTATTGATAAAAATGGGTGAAACTCGTAGGATGCAAAAAGTTATGAAAATAACTTTTTGAAATTTGTTAATTATGTAAAGTGAAATATAATGAAATCTCTAGTGAGTTTTTAGGTCTGTTTAGGAAGAGGTAACTGTTGGTCTTGTTTTCTATCTTACAAAATGTTTTCCATTAATTTTTGTAGGTATAATGCAATCCTTTCATCGGGAAAAGATTGGAAAGAACTTTGCAGTCGGTAGTATTTTACTTTACATGAAAATATAAGACACATTACAGTCGAATGCTGGTTACTTCAACATGAAGGGGTCATGTAAATAGTTCGACATCGGGATATATATCTGTATAAAATTAGAACTTTAAAAATTCAAGTTTACGGAGAAAATGAAAGTCAACTATATTTGATTACAAAGGTTTTCCTAACTTACACCTTGATTAAACAAGTACACTCTTGCAATGACCAGAGATTAAATCTGGTTCTTCGAAGAAGAGGGTACATTGTCTTAAAAATCATCAAAAAAAAAAAAAAAAAAAAAAAGAAATGAAGTTATTTCAAATGACATCCGAATCAGTGACCTTGTGACCTAGACCTTTATACCAAAATATTCTGTCAACACTTTCTGTGTTACACGATATCTCGAACCTTTTTCATGAAATTCCATTTGATCATTGAAATGTCATGGTCATTTGTATGGTAAAGATATCCTTTATTCACGCATATATTGTCTATGTCTCACAATAACTCATGTTTCCTTTGGGAGATTTAAATGATATAACGCATTCAGAATCAGGATCGTAGTACGGAAGTATGGAAAGGACATGTGAAAAAAAATATCTCGTGCTCACGACTAAGTAAAAATCAGCCAATAGCAGTATTTCTCACATAATTGCTATGGGGTCTCTTGCTTTATCAGATATTTTACTGAATAAATCTCTGATTTAGAGAGAGTTCCCATTGAAATTAAGAACCATGGTGCTTCAGCTACATTCCATAACTTTGTTAAATCAGGGGCTGATCCAGGATTTGGAGCTAGCGTTGGAGCGACGTCAGGCGAGAGGCGAGAGACAGACAGACAGAGACAGAAAAAGAGACAAAGATGTGGCAGACCTATTAAGTGATAATCTACTCGACTTCTCCTGATTTTTCTATTCCATGAATATTTCACTCCTTACATTACCTTATTAATTAAAGTCTAAGTTGAAAATGAGTCATATTCATAAGTCCTTCTTTATACTTCAGCATTCTTAAAGGGGTGGGACTTAGGAATGGGAAAACTGTAGGTGTAAAGCGTAGGTGTAAGTGTAGGTGTAAAGCGGGGAGGGGACATAAGGTGGGGAAAAGAACGTTTGTAAGCTTTGTTGGTACGACGGCTGCATTACCAACTGAGGACGGTCAGTTTAAGTAAAATTTTAGGCCCCTAAATTGCCAAATTGCGTCAGTTACCGGGAGGGGGGGGGGGACGAAGCTTCGGACTTTCTACGGACCTAGGCGGTCCCCAGACCTCTCGCCTACCCCCCCCCCCCCCTCCTAACTCCTAATCAAGGATCAGCCCTTGATTTCAACAATATTTAGCAGAAGCACCACGGTTCCTAATTTCAATGGGAACACTTTCTCAATCAGAGATTTATTCAGTAAGATCTCTGATAAAACAAGAAAACTCATAGCAGTCATGTGAGAGATTTTGTTATTGGCTAATTAAGTCGTGTGAACGGCATAACTATCTCATGCGCACAACATAATTATCTCGTCCGCACGACTTAGTAAGTCTTTTTATCTCGTGCGCACGGCTTAGTAAGTTGTGTGCACAACATAACTATCTCGTGCGCACGACTTACTAGGTCGTGAGCACGAGAAAATTTTTCCCACATGTCCCTTTCATACTTCCGTACTTCCATCTCCCGTAGAATCGTCGACCTAAGAAAAATCACTTTTTTATGAAATTCGGTTTCCTCGTTTTAGAGTTATAGTACTTTGTATGACAAACATAGACTCTATTTAGGCGTATCTTGTCTATGCTTAACTCAAGACCGTATTAAGAAATATAAACAGACAGACTTTTGTTGTCACCAGGGGCATAGTGTTTCATAAACACATCTTGTATGTAAATTTTTAATTGGAAGTATAAAAAAAAATTCACAAAATATTATAAATTATGAGGAAATCATAATGAATAGATATTATCCTGAGAAAGTGTGTGTATCAAATGAATAGACGGATCATGCCTTATTTCAGAAAAGGAAAACACTTTAACTCAGCATTAATTTTTATGACATACATCCTGTTTTAAAACATATATTATGAATATCTACTTTGCATCTATAAAAAAACCACTTTAGTATAAAGAGACTCAGTGACACTATTCACAATGCATGATTGTTCTTCTGATGAGATTTAAATATAATTTGAGTTGTAAGTTAAAATTAATTTACAGTGACATTCCGCTGATTTAACAATTCCAAGATAATAGAGTGATTTTGAAATCTATAATTACACTGTTTTGTCATCAGCTCTGTTTTCTGATGAATTAATATATGATTGACAGATCGATGTTCCATTCTGGAGACAGTGATAGTACTGGTGTCATTGCTGCTTGTTGCTATGGTGCTATGCATGGATTTGAAGGTGTTCCAAAGGAAAATTATAAGGTGAAAATAGTATCAAATATTTGTTCAAATCTGTCTGTTGCAAGGTAAACTATCATTTAGCGGGAATGACCCCAGTTACAGCAACAAAAATCAAGATTAAAGTATTAAAGTAAATGATATACATGTAATCTAATAATTAAATAGAATGTAAAGATGATGGATAAATCCAAACCATAAGTCTAAAAATCATGAAACCAGAGGACAAACAAAATCAGTGAAAATGAAAAACAAGTGGAAAATAACAAAATATGTCTACTTGAAGAGCATATGTGAACCCCTGTGATGCAGTGAGATCAGGTGCCCGGGGAGAGTGAGCATCTCCTGCTTGCTAGCAACACCCGTCACATATAGTCAGTAGAAAGAGTCAGATCGTGTAAATTCCATATGTATTTATATATGGGGAAGTCAAAGTAGGTAACCTTCTAGTATAGAAGGTGTCAAATCTGTGTAAAATGATCGGAATCGGTCTCAGTCCAGAATATCATTTAGAAGTCTGGATAACGAGATATCATATGGAGTAATAAGAGTCTCGTAACGACGTAGAACTTCCTCAGTGATGTTGCTAGTCTAGCACATATATAAACCTGGTTGAGCAACTTAACTGAAAGTCGCCTAGCCCTCAGAACAAAGTCATTGTAATTTGAACATGCTCTGGAATAACGTATTAACTGACATATGAATACGCCGTATGCGGGCGATGATGGGATGTTGCTACTTATGAAAGGAAAGTTTGTGATAGCGAAATAGAAATGCATCTGATCTTTAGCTCACCACTGATCATACAAACTAACGATTTTGACTATATTTGATTTGACAGTATATATATATATATATATATATATATATATATATATATATATATATATATATATATATATATATATATATATATATATATATATATATATAAAAGCACAGGTAAGCGATAACGATACTAAAACAATTTAAAAATTGCCAAATTTTCGAAGCAATCTGCTTCTTCTTCAGGACACACAAACACTCACACAAATATAAAGACACGAAAAGAAAGATAGAAAATATATACAAAGCACTAGTTTAACAAAAACTGGTTTCTTCAATTGGCTACATATTGAGCGTTTCTCTATGCGCATAGAGCTTTAAGCTTTAAGGACACTAAATCAAATTATCTCATTCACAGTATTAAATAAATGCTGTTGAACTGAAATTCCGATGTCGGAAATGCTCGTGAACAAATTAATATATATATGTATTTGATTTAGTATCCTTAAAGCTTGTCGTCTGAAGTATTTTGCTACGGTGTTGCATATAACTAGGAGACGGTTACTTACCTAATTTAAATTGGGGGTGTACATTTGTCTGAATATGATATTGTACATGATATTCTCCTTTCATTCTATGCACTTCGAGATGTGGTTAATCCCTCGGCACACCGTTGTTTCCTCATGAAATGAGCCGGTGCTTATTGTGATCTTCCTCTCGGTGTCGGCATCCGAGTCAATAACGTTAAGAAGTTTCATTACTTTAATATGAGGTTAATATGGGGCATAGGATGTTTAAAGTTACATCAAAGACGTATGCATATGTGTTTAGAGGGACTCTAGTTTCAGATGCTGCCTGTGACCGATATTTACCTGTTGAGTGAGCATGTTTTGTAGATACATATTAAGAAGTTTCATTTCTTTACTTTGAGTATGATCAAACTTACAATTAAAGGTGTATCTATATCTGCAGAAAAAAGGAATCTTGCTTCAGCTGATCTGCTTGACCTATATTTTCCGCTTGAGTGAACCTATCTGTCCGTCAGTCTGGGGAATAATTTCACTGTGCCTACTTGAATAAAACATGTAAAAATTAAGTTTATCATTGCCCAAAGCCCATGAGATGAGTTTCATAATCTGTGATAAAACTATATTTTGAATACATTAAAATCTAATAGATAAAAAAGACAAAAGGTTGAAAAATAATGTTCCACTTCACCATAGTCAAAGGCGTCAGTGAGCAATTGTCATTGCTTGCCAATCGAAAATTGTCTGTCTATCCATTGTCGTCCTTAAACTTGTTATATTTTGGTATTCTTCTTCAGTACCACTGAAAGGATTTAGATGAAACTCGGTATACATGAAGTATTTAAAGTTTTCTACAATTTGTTTTCTCTCAAGATATGGAACCAGTTTCGGGCAAGTTAGGCTCTGGATTGAACTCTTCTTTGGCAAATTTTTTTTCATTTTAGGAATTGCGTGACCTTAATTTGACAGAGTTTTTGTCCTGTGTAGTAATTTGCTACCAATATTAATATAAATGGACGCACTGATAAGGTAATGTAGGTATTGCTCTTGTTTTTAGATTAAGAAGTTGGGGAAGATATGCTGTTTGTATAAAGTTTTGATGAACTTCCTCAGAGCAAATTTAAGGACTTTATTTTTGGAACTTGTCTTGAATGCAGTATTCAAAATCATCTACAAGTGTTCTCGGTTTTGATCAGACCTATCAAATTGCAAATCCAAGGTAGGGCGACATAAACCCCTGAAAGTACCCCTGACACATATTCTACTTCAGACTGAAGGTATTGAATCGACAAATCGTTTTAGCTTTTGGTTAAATTTTGAAATGAAATTTCTAAATTGGAAAATTTCGAGTTAGAGAACATTCTGATGCTACATGTATATACATTGCACGTTCCATATGTGCTAAATGTGCTCAGGTGCAATATAGACCCATTTGGGCCTCTTGTTTACTCTAGTACCTCATTTAAAATAGATGAATTATTAACTCTGTTGAATTTCTTTTTGTGACTGAAAATGGAAAGTAAGGGACATCCATAATAACTTTGTAATTTTCAAATTTTGATTTGGTGTAAAAATAAAATGTACAGTGGAAGAAGATACAAAGTACAAAGGTTTTTTAAATCAGTTTATAAAATCTAAAATCAAAGCTGTGGACGTGAATTATGGATACATAATGCTACAGTAAAAATGTTCTTACTATGACGCTAATTACAGCACTGTAACGTATAATATTTACTAGTTTGGTATATTGAAAAGTATAAAATGGCACATATCTCTGTAAGAGTCATGTTCACTTACATTCTAATTGAGTTTTCAATAAATTTTTAAAGGACTTAGTGTACAGAGAAAGGTTGGAAAATGCAGCAGAATTTTTCTATCAGCATTATAAACAAGGAGGTTCAAAGATGGAAAGTGAGAATCAAGGAAATGAACCTGAAGATTCAGGAGGTGCGTGGGAAAAGGGATATATGAAGGAAAATTATGAGCAAAACATTAAAGTGTCATTCATGGGAAGAAAAATGCGAAAGATGGAAATTGAGGATCCAAAATTAGAAGCTACAGAGTCTGCTGATTTGTCCTAAGATAATCAAAATGTGCAGGAAACAAGGAAACTGAAAGAGCCAATCAGAGAAACTGAAGAGTCAAAAATGGAGATTAATAATTCAGAAAATCAAAATGAAGAGTCAGCATATTCTAGGGAAGCAGAATGTATGAAGGAAACAAATGAAGAAGAACGCAAAGAATTGTGTAAGGAAATGAAATAACTAAAGTGTGAGACAGTAGTATGATGAAAAATACTTATTGAATCTGTAAAAACGAAAAGCAGCTGGACGAAACAGGAATGTGTCTATTGATAAACTCGTTGAATCTTTATATATCTTAGTAAAAAAGTCTTATGAATTCCAGTAATGTTGAATGCTAATTGATAGTAGACTGACATTATACGTCAAAATGGCTTTGTAAATCCTAAGATACACTTATAAAGATTGACAGTTAGTAGTATAAAGAAAATGTCTATACAGAATTTATTACTGGTAGTCCCTTACCAGTGAATTTTGGGGTGCTATAAGTTTCTTCTCAGACTGTCTGTCTCATTCGTTTTCCAGAATGTTTTAGTTTAGAAAACTTTGAGATATTTGATTAAAATTTATCATACTCCTATATATTGCAGACTAACAGAACATTTAAGTTCATCTTCCTTGGAATGATGTTAATATTTTACTGAATCATGGCCTTTAATTTGACTGAAAATATAAAATGAATACTAAATATGCTGTATTCAGAAGAATTGTGGGTTATACTTTGAGGTATTAGAGGGAACGTTGGTACACTTTTGTATATGGTAGTGTTACAGATGAAGTTCAAATTGGTGGGCTTTCGTTGATTTTTATACCCCGCCAAAGAAAATGGAATATCTAAGTCAAGTTCTGATTTAGTTACTGTCAAACAATTTTTGACTGAGTTATGCCTTTCACTTAGTCTAGTAAAAATTAATACTTTTAGTTAATTATCTTGTTTCCGTGCGCTGTCTCTGCACGTATTGAATTGAGGGATCGCCAGATCCAGCTTTAACCATGCCCTTTACGTATTTTCATTGTGACGTCATAGTTAAATTCATGTTTGACGGGCCATTTATTTATGACGTCATAATGAAAAAGTGTGCCAAAATGTGTGATGTCGGGCATTTGACGATCACTCAATTGAAATTTGGTATACTGATGCATCACGAGATAATCTAAATCAGTTTTGATTTGGTCGGGTTCGAATAATTTTTGATGGGGTTCTGTCCTTTGGATTAATAAAGTTTCTAACTTTGCTGCCAGTGGAGCATTCAAGTCGTAACGACACATTTAGTTTTACTAAATTACGGCACTTCATTAACTGAAAGTCAATGAGAATTCCTTTTCTCAAAAGAATTTTAAGTTAAACTTTAAGGTATTTGATTGGAAGTTGATACACTGTTGTAAATGACCGTGTTATACTGAGTCAAGTTCGCATTTCTTGGGATTTTGTAAGTTTGTATGCCCCCGCCATCTATGGTTGAGGACATTAAGTGTTTGTTCGTCCTTTCGCATCCTCGGTTCCCCATGGTATTTGCGCTACCGCTGAATAGCGTAGCGCAAATACCATGGGGAACCGAGGATGGTACTTTCGTCACACGTTCGGACGATAACTAATGTAAATTTCATCATATTGAAACCAAATTTGGATATATTCTTACTAATCAAAGAGAAAGAACCTTATTGATTTTGGGGTTACAAAGGTCAAATGTCAAGTTCACAGCTGACAGAAATAGACTGTAATTATTGGTTTCCGGGCGATAACTCGAGTAACTTTAATTATATTCAAACCAAATTTGGATGTATTCTTACTTATCAAGAGAAAGAAACTTATTGATTTAGGGGTCAAAGGTCAAAGGTCAGTCACTGCCGGTAGTAAGGACTGATATTATTGGTTTCCAGGTGATTTTCATATATGATCATAAATCATATACTGTTCATCAGAATTTGATCATATGTCACATATTATACAGTCTGAGAACTTTAAAATTTAAAATCTTATCAAAAGAGAAGTGTGCTTATTGATTTCAAGGTCAATATGTCAAAAGGCAAGGTCATTACTGATTTATATAAATTAGAAGCTAATAGTTAAAACATTAAATATGAAAGCTTGGTTTCTGCTATTAAATAAGCCCTCAGCGGGGGCATATTTTACAAACATGCTCAGTTTTCTGAATAATGGACATTTATTATCTTGAAAACTATGAAAATTCTATCTTTCAGATTATTTTAGGTTACTACTTATATTTGATTGAAATTTTATACACTGCTGTATACAGTATAGATACAAAGTAAGCCTGAATTGTTTGACAGATATATGACCTTTTATAGACATATAGTCAATGAAAACGCAGTATTAAGAATATTTTATCCATCTATACATTGAAGCATATAATTTAAGATTGGTAGACTAGAGTTGACTGAAATGAACATAAAAACCATCACAACGTCTCAGCTTTTTAAAAAGTACCTCATGAAGATTCAATTTTTTAATTGCTGTAGACAGATATTCTCAAATGCTGAATTTCTATATCATTGATAGTATAATCGTTACTTTTTCTTTAAAAGGTTTTAGTGTTCATATATTGTACATGTTTTTTTTTTATAAATTATCTATAGATTTTTCTCCGATATGAAATATTTTGCCATGATTGTGTTGTTATTAATAAAACTTGGCGCAGCCTAATAGTAAGATGTTTGAAGTTCTCAGATGGTAATAGGTACAAATTTGTGCTTTACAGTTCCTGAAGTGCATATAATGCTGCTCTCAAAGTTTAAATAACAGATAAATGCTCGTATTTTACCAGTTAATGCCATCATTGATAATTTTGAACAGAGTTTCAATATGTCCACTGAACATAACCTTTCTCAGTATATTTCATCATTTTCTGGTATATCGCTCCCTTATGACGTTTAATCACGTTTCTTCCAGGAGAGGTCCTCCTGACAGATACGACGAAGTTAGAAGGTACAGGCACGATAAATAACGCTTTTGACTTTTGTTATTCCCTGGAAATCAAAATGTTTGTACTTCTTTAATCACCCATTTATAATACAAGTCACTTGAAACATTTATTACAAGAGGACTCTTTATGTTCAATGCGTCTTTTGTTCAAACTTGCTCGCAGAAAGGTGAATTTGACATGGTATTTAGCTAGATCTTTAGCCTGATTGTCAAATAAAATCACCATTTGTTTATTGGTATCAATATTAAGAAGGATTGTTTCCCCTACAAGTCAGCACTACCTGACTGGGGACAAATTTTGACCAATGCCATGGATCAAATTGAAATAGTATCAGATCTTTTCTGAGCAATATTAAACTGTCATGTCTGAAGGAAGCAAATGATAAATGAACTGAAATAAACTGAAAATTCCCTTCTGATTATTTGAATTATACACATAGGACCAGTCGTTCCAAACTTAGAGCTGAGCTCCGATTATTTAAACATGGGTGACGTAATAAGAATTTTGAAGTAACGGAAATTCCTAGAAATAGATCTGGCAATCTCCATTCCCAACTAAATATAAACTATAGAGACATGGTGACGTATGTATGGTCAGTCGACCGAGCCGAGTGACCCAATATCCATGTACATCGATCAACACATGATATGATGATGAGTAGTACCTCTTCTTCTCAGTTGAATTGGCATAATGGACTTCTACAATTAGTACATCATGTCGAACTACAATACATTTTAGACATTTTCTACGTCTACTACATCCACAGCAATTCTGTTAATTGAATATATATATATATATATATATATATATATATATATATATATATATATATATATATATATATATATATATATATATATTTAAAATTCTTTTTATAGTGTCTTATATTACTGAAAATATTTCAAAATATCTAAATAAACAAATGAAATTATTTTGCCATATACGTGAACGAATTACTTTAATTCAAATTTTTCAAATTTAGTTATACATGTTCATCTTTGTTTAATCGAACACTCCTTTTGACAACCAGAAATGAAAACATCGTGTAATGAATGAGTTGAACTTCAACATGGGAATAATACTGACATACAGGATAAAAGACAAAATGTATAAGTAATATATTTACTCATATTAACTCGTTAAATCTTTCACTTCTTTGTTTTAGTGAAATACATATACTATGAAAAATGTCTTGTAAAGTTAAATTTATCTGGAATATGGGGATATTTGATAGGAATGTAAACGTTTTGTTTTCTACAAATATGGAACATAATGGCTAAATTGACTTTCTGTTCTTCGTTATTATGTATTTACACTATGAGCCTTATTCATTTGAATTATGCATGATTAATCAATTAATTCATTAAACATTTCTTCCATTACTGAATTCAAATCTTCGGCTGATTTGCGTTCCCCCAAAATATTTTGTTACGTCACCAATGTTTAAATAATCGGAGATCAGCTTTAAACATCGGTAGAGCTAACATTTCTTCCATTACTGAATTCATATCTTCAGCTGATTTCCGATCCCCCCCCCCCCCCAATGTGTTACGTCACTCATGTTTAAATAATCGGAGCTCAGCTTAAAACAACAGTAGAGCTAACATTCATCAGAATTTATCTTCGAAATAAGAAGACTTAAAGTCATGGTCTGTGCACTGATTAATTAGCATATCATATGAAACCAGCACTGATGTTATTTAGATATTTATACAGAAATCAAATTTACCGGTGTGGCTTAGCGGTAAGGTGCTGAGCTCGTGGTCGAGAGGTCCAGGGTTCGTCTCCCGTCCTGGGCGCACCGGTGTTCTGTCTTTTGGATGAGACATTAAAAAACAAAAACGAGGTCCCGTGTCACGGTGGGCATGGCACATAAAAGATCCCTCACTGCTTCGGGTGGATCCGTTGCAAAGGTCTAATTTGTATGCAATGCATCAGGCAGATGCCAGCACCATATTATACGTGAAATAATCGTGGAGTGACGTAAAACAATATCTAATGAATCAATCAATAAGATTCAAATTAACTGTCTCAAACTTTAACCACTAGTTAGCTTAACCAGTGGTTAACGTTTCGAACAACTGGGCCCTAGTACAATACTACTGGAGCAATCCCACTCATTTAACTGAGGCACTGGTATACCTTCCCTTCCAGGATTTGAATCTAGACTTGACAGAAGTGTGAGGCTTCTACTGCTAGTTAAAGTTGTGATATTAATACATGTATTACAACAGTTTGAGGTACAATTTGTTTTCTTTGGTTCAAATCATGTTGTACCTAAATCAGTTTCCTAAAACTCGAGTGTAAAGTTCTTGGTCCGGTGCCATAAACTGAGAAAATACTTAAGCGATCAGTGGCGTAGCTAGGCGAAAATTAAGTGGATGCTTCTCTGGATACAGGGGGTCTTGTGGTCCCCAGCAGATCCAGGGAGTGTTCTGGCGGAAGCCTAGGGTACGAAGCGCCTGGAAACTCCGCAAAAATTGCAATTTTAGTGTTTTTAAAACCATGGCCCGGTGAAGAACTTGGGTGGAAAATATTTAGCCTCATTTTGCAGTCACACTTGTACATATTGTCGGTTTTATTACATATATATTGCAAGATTCAGTGAGGTTGAGCTCGGCAAATTTGCAGTCTGAGCTCAACTTGTTTAAAACACTGGTCTATTTTGCATAGGGGAAATATACTTTAAAATTGTGACGAGTTAAAAACATTGATTCATCCTGTACTGCTGATCGGATAGCGGACTCTCTCTTTCTTGATTTTATCCTGGAAAAAAATGTGGATGCTTTTTTAGCATACAAGCATACATGGAAGCTACGCCACTGGCGATAATTTGAAATTCTTCTGTTCAACATTGAATTAATAACTGGGATTTGGAGTTTATCGAGTTTTATTCTATCTGTAACAGAATTACAGCATTCTGCATGACAGTTTATTTGAATGTTTGATAATGGAGTAATTTAAAATGAAACAAGCAAATTCAGAGAATTGTGGTCCCCTGCTTTCGGGGTTCTATCAGTAAGGGTGTAGTGAAGTGCTCTGTGACATATTGTCATGGTTGTGCATTAGGCCCTCCCCCTATAATTTACAAAATTCGACAAGAGCAACGCCTATCGTGGCATAATACGCTCGTTGCTTAATTCGGACAGGATCAATTCGCATTTGGCATGATTTTCATGAAAAACATCTGAGGTTTACTGAAGTTAATTGCGTTTCATAGCATTTTATCATAGGATAAGTCCAAGGGCAATAACTCCTGCAGAAATTGTCCTATCCAACCCATCTTGGAACTTCACCTGCAAAAAAAAACTTGAAATTTTTTAGGAACAAGCCCCCCCCCCCCCCCCCTAAACACCTCCCCCTTCATAAAATTATAAATTTCTCAAAAATGAAGAAAAAGATATCAATACCTGTAACATATGTGGAAGTTCGTACATTTTATTTGTTTCATGATAAATTTCATAATGTTTTTACAAAAATTAGTTTTTTAATAAATTTTCAAAACGAAATCTTGAAATTTATAAGTCCAAGGGCCATAAATCCGTCAAAAGTAGGCCAATCTTAACAAAACTCGATCTGGTACTGACGCTGCTTGATATAAAGCTATATACTAAATTTCAACGCAATATCTTGAAAGACGGCAAAAAAAGTCCGGAAAACATGACCTAGGACATATTGTCACCCCCCCCCCCCCTAAAATTATAAATTTCTCAAAAATGAAGAAAAAGATATTAAAACCCGTAACATATGTGATAGTTTGTACACTTTACTTGTTTCATGAGAAATTTCATAATATTTTAACAAAAAATAAATTTTTAATGAATTTTTTAAAAAATTTTGAAATTTATAGGTCCAAGGGCCATAAATCCGTCAAAAGTAGGTCAATCGTAACAAAACTCCAACTGGTACTGACGCCGCTTGAAATAAAGCTATATACCAAATTTCAACTCAGTATCTTGAAAGATGGCAAAAAAAGTCCGGAAAACATGACCTCGGACAGACGGACGGACGGACAGCGCCATAACATAATACGTCCCGTCTAATGACGGGCGTATAAATTCAGAAATTAAAATGATAAGTTTACTTGTATTTTCGTCACTTGCTGTACTGACGGAGTTCGATCCATTAGTTGGGTCATCATCTATGATGCGCTGAATCGACAATTCCAAAAATTTTGTGCCGTTTTACATAGGCATTGTAGCCCGTATTCACAATATCCTCTTGACTTCAAGTATGTATCAAAAGAGTAAATCTCAAAAGGACAGAGAGTAAGTGACAAATTAAAAATCAAGTCGAAACAGGCGTCTTAAGAGCTGAATTGAATTATTAATAAGAAAATCTAGATGTATTTTCTGCATCTGAAATTCAACTTCCTATTTCTCGGGGTTTTTTTTTTTTGACGTTTGTGTACTGAAGTTTTCACAGATAAATAAAGGAAAAGTTCGAAGATACAAAATGTATATATTTTGTTGAATAGATAGCAAGACGGAAACAAACAGAGGAGGTGATAATATATACATGCATCATCTTCTCTTTATGATGATAGAGTATTTGGTAAAATGTTTGGATATTTCCATGTAGCTGGAGGGCAATTGCTCCTTCTGTGAAAGTTTCTTAAGCTAACTTAGAATAAAACAAATTCTGAGTTAAAACACTTTAAATTGTGGCGATAATAGATGCCTGACCAGTAACCTAACAAAATCAAAAGAAAAAGAGAAATAAAGTAATCTTGCTTGTCTGAGGAGATTTAAGTTTGCCCGTCATTTGTCAATTATCCAGTCTGTTTGCCCTTTGCCGCTTTGTCTTCCCTTCCGTCTGTCTGTCTGTTACGGTACGTGTTCAGGACTACTCGGGCGAGCAGATTCAATAAATACCCGATATACTGATGTAAAGCTATTATAATAAGAATTGTAAATCTAGTTGAATTCGACTTTGATTTCTGTTGAATTGAGTTACACCCAACTGTAATCATTTGGCTAAAGGGGTAGGGGGTTGAATTGCCATCAAGAATTTAAGCCGGTGTGGCCTAGTGGATGAGGTGCTCTTCTCGTGACCGAGAGGTCCCGGGTTCGACTCCTGTCATGGCCACAACGGTGTTCTGTCTTAACCTTTCATGCAGTGTTTTCTTCGAAACACTTCAACAAAGACACGGACTTCTTATTGAAAACAGCATATATTGTTGGTTTGGTTGATTGGTGTTTTACGTCGCTTTCAACAATTTTTCAGTTATATCGCGACACGGAAGCAGTAGCTAACCAACCTCTTAAATGTAGTGGTGCAACCTGGGAATCGAACCCGGAAAAACAGTATATATATATATATATATATATATATATATATATATATATATATATATATATATATATATCTGTGTGTGTGTGTGTGTTTATATTGTTTTACATCTACCAATTACTTTTTCTTTACTCATTTGTCGAGTTTCAGTTTATTACTACAAAACAGCATAAACAGTCAAATTACAATAACAACATATATGCTAGTATTGCATAGACCGATTACTTTTGAAGTTAAAGCTTTAAGTAATCATCTGAATTTGTCTTGAACATTACCTTTCCTTTTCAGTAAAACATTTTTCCCCCAAAACGTACTTTTCATTGTTCCCAATTATTACCCTCCAGACATCTAATATGGATAGAGCTACATATGCAGTGTCTTGACTGTACAAAATGGCCATTTCTTAACGTGTTTTGTAGGTTTCAAAATCATTATCACCATGTTCTGTTGGGGGGCTTTGTCCCTCTGAACCCCCTACCAGGGCTTTGCCATGGACCTACTGAGGGCCTAGGCGACCCCAGACCCCTCGCCTTTTCGGTTGTTTCCCCCCCCCCCCCCCCCTACTAAAATCCTGCATCCGCCCCTGTTGTGCACGTCTACAGACACATGTGAAGGCCCTATGTCTTACGGTTAAAAAGTTACAATGAAGTAGGTCAAAGGACACATGATAGAAATTTTGGTACCAACGGAAAGGTATTGCAATTAGGGACACACATGCCAAATATAAAGGCCCTACGTCTTATGGTAAAAATGTTATAACCAAGGTTAAAGTTTTTGTTACAGACTGATAGACAGGCCAATGGACAGATGAATGACTCTTGATGTTCCCACGCCTTCCCGAACAGCGGGGAACAATAACTGACTTAAGTACTTTCTTAGTTTATGGCACCGGACCCTTATTCCTGGTCAGTATTATTTTATAACTTTAGATATAACCATTGAAACACACATACAAATAGTCAACTTAAAATATCTGCTTTATTGAATTAAATCAAGTTCAAATAGATGATACTTCACAGAAGACATGATGTACTATAAAATGATTTAAAAATTCAACATCTGTGCTTATTATAAAAGAAATACATGGTATCACAAAGTTGAATCATCATTATGTTTGTAAGCAATGACTTGGTCATGTGGAGTTATGCTGGAGAGCAAATATGATTATTTTATGTGGTAGAAGAAAACGAAAATAAACTGTTCTATTAAGCAACAATTTTCAAAATGATATGAAATATCCATATATTCAAACTAGGAATCCTCGATGCACCTTTATCATTCGGGGAACTAATTTTGCTTCCACATCTTACAGAAGAAATAATTTGAACATTACTGTGCATATATTAAATAATTGCTGCACAAAACAGATAAAAATGCAGTAAACAATAGAAAGAACCATTTCAGAATATGACTTGACTTCAGACAACCTAACACGGCAAGTATGATTACCATACATCAAGAGCTACAACACCTATCTGTTGACATATTCATTTGTTCTTCACCATATATATATATATATATTCAGATGTAAATACAAACAATCATGTTTTTGTCATCAATTTTACACAATACCATACATATTACTGCCAGAATCTTGTTAAGAAATTATCGTCTGATGAAAAGACCACTTATTAAAACATTTGGTAACATTATTCATAATAATAAATAGCATATGACATTTACATACAGGTACATTTAAACTATACAGCAATCAGATCCATTTTGAATTAAATGACAGATGATTAACACACACAAATGATTTGTGGGAAATATTACAGATGATGATTTGTAACTGTATTGGTGTGAGTTGTATGGGAACCCTGTCAATTTCTTCTCTGTATGAGATAATCATGATAATTATTCAATACCTGTAGGTATACATTATTTGCTTTCAAAAAGTGTTATTGTAAATATACACAAATGATTCCATAAAGATAAATAGTCAATTTTTGCAACTTGACTTCAGTCAAACCTTACATATCAATTCTTTGTCATCCACATATCAAATACTTTCATACAATTAAAAAATGATAATACATACTGTTTGGCAATTCTACATTATATCACTCATGTACAATATTCTCATATTATATTTGTCATGTTGCATTCTCTTGTAGACTGATTATCTAAATCACACATAGCATTTACTTGCTCCTTACAAACTTAATCTCATTTAATAAATCAATCCAGACATTATGGCAAACTCAAAACCTTCTAGTCTTGTATACTTTTACTCAAATCTTCACTTGCAAACTCCATACACAGTTTATAACAGCATTTACTTAGAATAATCAGGTCACTGGCATATGAAGTCAAATGTAAAAGATTCTAATAACAGTAAAACAGGTATATATATATATATATATATATAAATATATATATATAAATGAAGGAAGTTTGGCCAATCATCTACAGTGACCATATTGAGGAATTCTCTCTTGCTTTTATACAATACACATTTATATACGTGATATATGTTAAAATGTCCTCATAAAATGCATGCACATTCCTTCAATCATGACTTTACAATTATAAAACAGATTACAAAGCTGACAGACAACATCACGTCTATTCCAGACAGTTACTCTTCCCTCCCATTCAGAATTTAATCTACAAGAACATACATGAAAAGTATATACAATGATTATACACAATCAAACACTACATGATTTCCCCAGTGCTTTGATACAAACATGAATATATTTGTGGCAGGAACAACCTGTCATTTACAGTCCTTTTAATCAGTAACGCTGGATAACCCAATCCTTATTACTCAAAGCACTGCTTCACGATAGTATCATCAAAGGAACTACAACAGCTCGCATTTGACTATCACATAATAATGCTGGCATATGAAATGCCAAAGGAGGAGTTCTTGGCACATTGAAATTTGTCCTTTACACAAGCAAATACACTTGTATGACTCAGCACTTATCCGAGATCAAGCATACTTAGTTTCCAAGCTTTGGTTACCTTAAATCACAGCATTTGCACATTCACTTCCTCATGTGGCGTGAAGAACCTGTCCTTGCAGGAAAATCACCATCTTTAGAAGCACTTCCTCTACGTATAGCAGAGTTCATCATCATACCTGGCTGCATAGGTGCTGTTGATACACGCGTGGCATCTCGGTTGAATTCTCCTGTAGGAATACCTCTGTGTAAACGTGTGCTTGTCCTCTTCTCTCGTTCTCTTGAAATTGGCCTTGGGGACTCGTCTGGAAAGAACACTAAAAATGTAAGATTCATACTAAAAAAAATTATTAAATATAGAGTACCAGGAACACAATGACTTGTAAACTCCAAGCAATCGAATATATTCATGATACAACACTTTTTGAAAATTTATTATGATGGTTTTTAAAATGTATGTATATATATGTATAATAAATCACTATTCAATCAAAGCATGAAATACAAACCACTAAAGTTGTAGTGTTGGTCAACTCACCAAATATCTAGTATCCAATCACCGCGAGAAATTCTCTATTGCACTTGCATGAACACACAAAGTTCATCAAATCAATATATCCATGAATAAATTCACAAAAAGACTATTCCAAATATATATATCGCTAACAAGTCCATGATGTACAAGTCACTATTAACGATGAAATGTCACGAAAAAATCAAGAAAAGTTCACTGGGATGACTGAAAACGGTGCTTGAAAAAAGCTTCAATTAAGAAACTTAATGATAGAGATGCGCTCATGGTTAATTTTTTTTCCCAATTAACAAGCTTCAACAGCAAATGCTATCCAAATCATATTCCCAACAACAACAAATAAGGCATGAACCAACTTGAATGACGTGGATAACAAAACAGAAATGTGATTTTGAGGTATTTATGGTCGTTGTTTGAGTTGAACACTGTGTGATCTAGTGTCCTGCATGATTCGTCGTAACTTAGCACTGTCACTGGGATTGCCCACTGGAATCGGTAATCCTGAGCACTTATAACTTATGCGTCCACCAGAGGAGGGCGTGGCTAATCGACTCTCACTAACTTTACTCTCAGTAATGCCCTCTGGATTTTCTGGACCCCTGGTGGCCAAGGAAAGACGTGTAGGTAGCCTGTCCCTGGTCCGTGACCCTCGAGACGCATCTAGGACAGAAAGAACTGTAGATAGACAGAGTTGCACTTGTACAAGACTTAACAAGGCTTGCACAAGTCACCAAACTAGAAATCCACGTGAGAACCATGCACAAAAGCGAATGCATGCACAGAAATAAAGAAAACCATGCAAAAAGAAATTAAGATCAGGAAATCATTCAAACCAATTGTCCAAGTCTAGAAATCATAAACCAATAGTAGCTAATCAAATCAGAAAGGAAGAGAAAGCCATGCAAGGAAGAGGAATATCTAGCAAACACTCGTGACATTTCTATTAATTGGACCTCTACAGCAGTAACAAAATCACCAAATCCTAAGCTCATATGTATAGAATGTAAATTCAGTATGTTTATCTACATCAGTACATGTATTCCACTGTATCAAGCTTAAAAATACGCTTCTTTCGTGCATATTTCTAAAATTTATTAAAATCTTCATTTTTCAAATTTTTAGGTATTAGATATTGTTAATCATATAGATATATCGGTACCCATACACCATTATCCTGTATTATTATCATTACAAGAAAGTCAAAAATAAAACAAGTCACTGATTACTTGTGGTTCTGTATTTCAACGACTGGTATATCATAAATTCCTCTGAAAACAATATTCTACTGTACATTTCTAATGTATTATTTGGTACATATACATTAAACCTGTTATCAACAGTGCTAGCCATCAAGATCAATTTCACAACCATCTGGCCACAAGACATGGCCCTATTTGCCTAAACTTGCACTCTTGATAAACAGATTGATGAGCAAGAATCAGTGCATTACATCATCAAATGGAACAAATATACATATATATAAATGAATCAAACAGTCTGCAATAACACTTTGACCTAAATCTGTCACTAGAAGGTAATACAACGACTTTTCTACAGCTTGTGCTGAATACGCCAGTTTCTTTTTATGTCGTCTGCAGAAACAAATGTGTCAATGATTAAGACTACATATTTACAAACCAACAAATCAGACTCAAGTTCAACAAAGTCTCTGTATTGTCTTCTAATGATAAATTTGGGGTAAAAGTTATACTGCGGGTCATTTGCTAAATGCTTAAATGTATGTATGATACATCTTTGATTTGATGTTGAAATGCACTGAATTTACTAGCCAATCTTTCATCAGAAGTGCAATTTTACATGATCATTGATGTGAGGAATTATGGCCCTAATATTAAAATAGGGCCACATCCTGCAACTAATAACCATCAAACTTAACTTCAAACTTTCTCAAGTATATGGCCTTAATCAGACTTTGAATTGATTACAGGGATAATGACCAAAAAAAATTTTGATAAAAAAGCTTACAGACAATGTTCAAATATGAAAATTTTGATAAGAAAGCTTACAGACAATGTTCAAATATGAAAGGCATAGGCCCATATCCCGAAACATCGAACAGGAATAAAATGTACATTTCCTTTTTATGCCATCCTGCGGCTAATAACTATAAAACTTAACTTCAAACTTTCTGCACAAGACCATGACCTTAATCAGACATCGAATAGATTACAGGGATAATGACTAAAAGAAGTTTTGATAAGGAAGCTAACAAACAATCTTCAAATATGAAAGGCATAGGCCCATATTCAAATACATAAAATGTGAAAAAAATGTACATTTTCTATTTATGATTATGTTGGATGATTAGTGTTTTACGTCGCTTTCAACAATATTTCAGTTATATCGCGACATGGAAGCAGGAGGTTACCAACCTCTTAAACATAGTGGCTCAACCCGGGAATCGAAACCAAATCGTCGGCGCCGCAACCCAAGCGCTTAACCACTACACCACGCCTGCCCCTTTCTATTTATGTCATTTATTAAAAGTATAAGTAGCAAGATCTGTTAAAAGTAATTACTGACTTAAAAGGAAGCCTACATAAACAATAAGATTTGACATTAATACTCAGAAAAAGATTAAGAAAGATCTGACATTAATATTCAGGTATGTATTGACAAAATCTTCTGTAGGTTCCAATTTTCTGAGCATCATCTGGTCAATGATGTTAGGTTACATGGTGAAAAAGGTCATTTTGAAGGGATCCACTAAAGAAATCCCATATATTATGTACCAAAAGAATATGCTAGTGAAACACAAATGTCTCAGGCAACATCAAATCAGCTAAGGCAATAGAGCAAGACAGATTGACAAACTAGGCAAACACTGTATATCTTCAGGTTACTCTGAGTAGGGCATGATGATTACAGAATTTAGAGGATTTTGCATGGTACAAGAGATGAAGTGGATATAACAGGTCTAGGAGAACTAAAATATTTGGAAACCAGATTTTGTATGCATGACTAGGATATTAATTTAAAACATGGCTTCTAAGAAACAAAACAACATTTCTAATTTCAAAGCAAAAAGCCATTAACTATTATATAGTCTTCAGGAAAACTTCCTAACCTAACTGGCTCTGCTAACAGAATTCTCCAGAGTGCAAATGCCACAAACAGCATCAAGCCTAATCAAATCAGTAAGTTAGAGTAAGGAAATTTTTCTGATGACTGATTACACTAATGCACTTTGTGAAAAATCTAAATACTGTTGTTTTAAAAACACCCCCCCCCCAAAAAAAAAAAAAAAAAAACAAAGAGAGAAGAGAGAGAGAGACAAACAGACAGAGGTGTTTGCAAATTGCTATTGGGGAATGTGTCGCACAAAGAACTAATTTTCTCTGTACTGTAGTATTGTGCACTATGACAAACAAGATGTCCATTCCAATTTTTTATAAAGCAGCTCATGACGCAATTCATGTTCATGTTGAAACAAACCTTCACAAGAATTGTGCTGATGATATTGTGAAGGCGATAACATTTTCATCATTTAAGTGATCTTTGCTATGGTGTCAAAACTAATCACATTGTATAGTACTTAAAAACATACAGGAATCCTTGGCTGAATGATTTGTGACCTTGTATTAGCTCAAAAGAATACAAATATTCTTTGCACTTATTCAAGTTTTGAAAAAATTAAAAAAAAAAAAAAAAAAATAAATTCAAAATAAATTTTGCAAAGTTTCATATTTTAAGTTCACTAGTTGCCATGCCAATTACATACCAGAGTGACAAATGTGGCAAAAATATTCAAGCAAGAATTTCAAAATACAGTACAACAAGAAAACATTCAAGGAAATGGAATACTGACATGGTTCTAGTTTACATGTATACATACATTACACATTTTAAGGTATTTCATGTAATCTAAATATAAAATGCCATTTACTTTTTTAGGGATCAGAGGTGGTCAAGAATTGTTTAGCCATAACCATCCAATCAATTAACTGTTTATATCTCAAATATATCTACTAAATACATGGTCCCGTGCAATATCATAGCATTGCTATTTTTGTGTACAGCACTGCCCTAACAGTATATTCACTACACTATCCCAACTCTCTGTTTACAAGCATAGCACTAACCTTATGTTTACACCATTTCTCTAACCCTTTGCTTACAGCATTGCTCTGACACAAGATACACCATTACTCTCAGCCTATACTTACACCATTGTTCTAAATCCTATGTCAACAGCAATACTCTAACATTAAGGCTCTCAACCGATGCTCACATCATTGTTCTAACCTTATATTACAGCACTGCCCTCATCCTATATTACAACATTACCATCAACCTATGTTGCAACAGCATTGCTCAATGTTCACAGCACTCCCTAACCCTGATTACAGCATTGCCTTAACCCAATGTTACAGGAATGCTCTATGTATTAGTAAAATGTGTTCCACTATCCTGTATACATACTGTTATAATCCCCTGGTGGAGTAGCTGCTGGGATAGGCATTTGTTCACTCCGTCTACCACCTCCTTGAGCAGTTCCATGAAGAGGTCTTGCAGATGATGACACTTTCCCTCTTTCTGAATCATCATTATTTCTGCCACCCTTTAAACAAAACATTTCAAAATGACATTATATCTATAACAATACTTCAAGTCAAATTGTGTGGAATTCAAATATTTAGCACAGGATTCTGAATGTGTCTGAATACATCGCTAACACTGATGTGTCTCTGAACTTGCTGTAACAAAAAGCTTAAAGCACATGGATGTAAAAGTGCTAAAACTGATTAAAATACTGTGAAAGGCTTTTAAATTCGTTGGAATCCAATTTTTGTGAATCTAGCGATTGTCTGCACCCATGAAGTTGCATTCCATGAAGTGTATTCACTTAAATTAAAAGGACAAGACTTTTTGTAGTTACAAACTAAACTTACACACTGGCATTTGATGATGGTCATTCATACAATTGCACAATGCCACAATCATAATGCTAAGCAGGGAAACATTTGTTCACATGTGTATGCAAGCTTAAAAAATAAGGCACCGCTAAAGGGTGCATGATATGCCCGCATCATGTTTTAATGTGGTCTACAAGCCACATCCTCTCATATGACACCATCCTTTGTTCCCCCTTTAGATAAGGAGTAGAAGCCCGGAAAACCTTTTCGACCCCGCCCATTTTCCCCCATCCTAACTTTGAAACCCATATGCACAACTAGAAGCCATACCCTTTCATATGACACCATAAAAAGTTTTGTTCCCTTTAATTAAGGAGGAGAAGCCCAGACAAGGATGGATGAATGGATGACAGTGGTATAGCATAATACGCCCACATTTTTAAATGTGGGTGTAAAAAAAGTATCATTCTTTATCATTTTCAAGTTAAATCGTAATTACCAGTGTATTATGTGCAAGTAAAAATTTGAGAAATAGTGAGCTGCTGCTAAGCATATACTCCTGCTGATAATGTAAAATAGCATGAACTATCTGTTAATTTTATGTTTTTTCACATATCAATTAATACAAACTAGACAAAATAAGGGACGTATATATCTTTATACATCCCTGACCAAATTTATCCATTTGGATATATTAGTTATTGAATCGATTATACTACGGAAAGTGAAAAAAAAAAACTAATTGATGATCTCAAGGTTTTCCCAACAAGCATAAATATCTTTTGATGACATAGAATATAATAAGCACTTACAAATTTGAGCATGTTCCAGTCAAACACATAATCATATGTGAAACCTTGTCTGTGGAACAAATTTCTGAACAGTTGTCTTAAATAGGAGTAGTCTGGTTTATCATCAAAACGCAAAGAACGACAGAAGTTCAGGTATGTAGCAAATTCAGCTGAAAATACAAGAATAAGTCTTATTTTGTGTTACATATACAGTGAAAATGAAATATAGTCGGACTGACAGACAAGTCCGGTAATAATGCCGTCAGCCGTGTAAAGAACTTTAGATTTCCAGTGAAGATGAACAAAAACTAAAAGAGAAACACAAGTTTAAAGGCCCTTTCATTTATATCGGGAAAGATGTACAATACATTTTGCACAAAACAGAGTCTACCATCGTACTAATGTTGTTGAAATTTTTTTTTGTCATGTAATTTTAAACCCTTTTATTTCCTCAACTGATGGTGGTGGTCTTTTAATCGATTTTCAGATAGGATTATCCCCTTGTTTATGTTTAAGAAAACCGGAACAAACAAACAAACAAAAAATAATAATAATACAATAATTTCCAGGTAATGAAGAAATGTTTACAAGCCAAGCGGGCAAAGGATCTCAATTTTTTCACATGCCTGATCCCAATTTTACAGGTCTCGGACATCGGGCTCGTGGTTTATTTCAAAGACTGAAATGTAGGTCAAAGGACGTGGTGGAGGTTGCGAGGTCAATATCTGTACTGACAGAAAGGTGCTATCAAAAAAAGATATGCTAACAAATATAAAAGCCCTACCTTTTACAATTTTGAAGTTATTACAAATGGTGCTGAAGTTTTTTAAACGTAGGTTAAAGGTAAAATATTACATAGTACTGACGGAAAAATTTTGTCATAAGGAATATCCATGTGAAATATGAAAGCCCTACCGACTATGGTTCAAAACTCATTACCAATGTGAAAGTTTTTGAAAAGTGGGTCAATAGTCAGTCAAGGACATGAGGTCAAAAACTGTTATACCAATGGAGAGGCTTTGTCACAAGGAAAATGCATAAGAATATGAAATCCCAAGCTTTTATGATTCAAAAGTTATAACCGATGTTAAAGTTTTTGAAAGGTAAGTCAAATCACGAGGTAAAAGATCAATGTATTGATGGATGGGTCTTTCACTAGGAATATGTATGTGAAGGAACACTTATGTGAAATATGAAAGCCCCATCTCTTACAGTTGTATGTGGAATGCAAGTCTTTGTTCTTTTTGCCACATCGAAACAAACAAATACAGGCAGACAAACAGACCAAAAATAGGGCACTGATGAACGACACCTAACACACCCGCATTTTATTACCCTACGTGTCATACAAACTAGAACTAAACATCTAATCTAATTGTGGTAAACGTAGATTACCTTTGATACTGGTAAAACAGTTCAGTTTTCTTCAAATGTTTGTAGGTTAACTGATCTTCTTTGGGCATCTGCCATTTCCCATGTTGACAAAACCCCCCACTCTCCATTCAAAAATACATGGACTATAATTGTATTCATTTTGAAATGTGAAAATTCTCTAGCAATTTGTTTGGGACATCATTCCCCTTCCAATAATCACATCACATGTTCTTTCTTTGTACTTTGTTTCATCAAAATCCTCCACAGACTTCAGGAGCAGTTGCAAATTCAAGATATTATCTTTTGCATAGAAAAATCTAAGAAGTCCAAGTGCCATAATTCTTGCATTGTAATTTTGTTTGGACAGCATTCCCCTTCCAATGTGCACATCTTCATAGGGTGTTCTTTCTTTGTACCAAGTTTCATCAAAATCCAACAAATGGTTTAGGAGTTGCGAAGACAAGCTATTTTAAGAAAATCTAAGTTTAATGGTTATAATTCCTGCAATTTCTATTGGGCAGCATTCCCCTTGCAATACGAACATCTTATAAACATATGGTGCTCTTTCATTGGACTAAGTTTCATCAAAATCCCCCCAATGGTTTGAGAGGAGTTGCAAAGACAAAATGGTACGGACACAGTTTTCTCATTAACTTAGATAGACGAGTCCTGGACTCACCAAAATGAGTTTGGGACTCACAAAAACTTGTATTTTCTTTATCATTTGTAATGAAAATGAGTCCCAAGACTCTAATAGGACTTATGATTTCCGAAGTTGAGTAAGAACTCTGGGACAGACGGATGACAGCGGTATAGTATAATACACTCACATTTTATGCAGGCCTAAATACATTAGATGTCTCCAAATCTTTAATTCAGGGGGGCATAATTAAAAAAAATCATCACTGTGTAAAACAGTCAGACTGTTCTCATTTGCTGTGTCGTTTAAGGAATGATGAAAACATTTTCTTAGTTTGCAAGGCATTTTCTAGTACTCATATCTCAACTTTCTAAAAGAACATTTGAAATGACTATGTCAAAAGTAATTTTTACTTGAATTTACACGTGTTCCTCCAAACTGAAGTACAACATGGAAACCACAATTTTGATAGATGTCCTTCATTAAACCAAATGCAAAGCTGCAATGTAGCCAAACTATATATGCAAAACTGGTTCTTAAGACAATGCAGTATATTAAAGCAGTTTTGTTAAAGTGTAGAAGCATTATGAATATATTGTATAACTGATAAACAGGCATGTATTGACTTGCACCGTCATTCAAAAATAAGAAACCAGATTGCAAAGCATATTCAAGACCATGTTGAAGTTACAAAGTCACAAGTCATGGTATCAATTGATAGTACTTGTCATAAAAAACCTACATGAGACGTATCAAAGCTGTACCCTTATTGATTCAAAAGAGTTATTGCCAAAGTTAAGCTAAATTAAAATCCAAGGTCAAGGTCAAATGTTCTTGCATGATTTGAAAGCTCTGGTCATAAGGACCCCATGTGTGAAGTATTATGTTTATATTCCTCTTAGTTTCTGAAGTTTTCCTTCACCAGAAACTTTAAACAAAATGTTGACAGACAAAATTTTGATTGTTATGCAAAGTCCTCTTTAGTGCTAAAGTGCTTCACAATTGATGAAAGTGGATCAGTGTATTTCAAATCCTATCATATGCCATCTACATTACATACATGGGAATCCTTTACAGAGTTCCTCAATAGGTGTGGACATCTTCTTCTCACTAATTCTTTCATATTTTTGGCGTTTCGTAGCTGCTTTTAAACCTTGCCAAGGTAAACTTCCTCTGAGGAAATACATGAAGACATAACCTAGTGATTCCATGTCATCTCTTCGACTTTGTTCTGAAAAAAGCAATACAAAACTTTAAAGCATCTTATACACATGGTTGATCATATTCAAGGTACACTATGCTTGCTATGTACTCTAGGTCTGCAAATATCTCAACAAATTTCATATTAATACTAACAGTAATCCTGAATCAGTTGAATTTTGCCAAAGAATCATAATGCAGGACAGAAATGTAAAAATAATATATGCACTTGGCCATTCAAGGAAGCATAAACAATATTACATGGATTAAACAACATCTGGTATATCATAATACTAATCTATTTCATTTAGAAAAAGAAACATGGTTGATTTTGCTTTCAAATAAACTTTTAAAGGAATTCAATATTAATTCAAAATAAAATCTTAATGAAAATTTCCGTAATTTGAACATAAATTTATTTACATTTAACATCGATTGATGAATTGATTGATAGATTTTTGTTTAACGTCACACCATGAATATTTCACGTATATGGTGACGGAATCTGCCTGATGCGGGGCATACAAATTTTGACCTTTGCAACGGACCCATCTGAAGCAGTGAGGGATCTTTAACGTGCCATGTATACCACGACACGGGCCTCGGTTTTTACCGTCTCATCTGAAAGACAGGACACCGACATAACCAGAGCGGGAATCGAACCCTTGACTCCCGATTAGTAGTCCAGCGCGATAACACTAGGCCATGCCAACTTCATTTAACATCGAAACAATCTAAATATTCTTATATGGCAGTTATTAACCTCACCTATTCCTAAATGTGTGTTAATGCTGGCATATCTGGCAGTGCCTGTGAGATTCTTGTTTTCCCTATATGGGATATGCTGATGTGTCCTTGCATCTCTATACTTCTTTGCAAGCCCAAAGTCTATGATATACACTAAATTTCCTTTTTTTCCAAGCCCCATTAGGAAGTTGTCTGGTTTTACATCACGATGAATAAAGTTTTTTGAATGAATATATTCTATCCTACTTATCTACAAAAAATGATTTTGCATATATGATGTGGAATAAATACTGATCAAATGTAATACAATTATTGTAATATTAATCACATCTATAACAATTATTAATCAAATTCATAAACAGTTTAATACAAAGATTTGAAAAACTCCCAAAGGTTAAAATTGCATGTTAATGTGTAACTTCCTGATGTATAAATTATAACCTTAATAGTATTTCCGGAATATCTTTTATTACAAAAGTTGGCTGCAGGAAATATGTGTGAGCAATATGCAAAATCTGCAGTAACAAAAAAGGAATTATTCTTGTGTATGAAATTTGTAGTATCTTATAAATATAATATTTTCTTGAAGATGGAGGATTCAATAAGGGCAACACAGAGCGCCTTGCACGGCAGCAAAATACATAATACTAAATTGTCCTTGACCTTTGGACCCCAAAATCAATAGGGGTCTTTTTCTCCTTATACTAAAGCTATATGTGAGGTATGAACCCAATTGGGCCAAAACTGAATTCTAGAGTGTCTACAAGGTATTGTTACAGACACATACACACAAACACCCACACACAAACTGTACAGTTACTATATCCCCTTGCAACGCTGTAAAATATCAATTAATTCCAAAAGAAACCACAGCAATCAACAGCCTGCAATCGTCTGATACATGATACCCAGCAGGTCATTATTACATAGTATAAGGTATATGTGCATCTTAATAAAAAATGGTCAGAAGTTCTGTTTACATTGTATAACCAGTATTAATCACTTACAAGTTGATCTGCTAATAGCAATACTGTCTTCAAACTAAATTTCCGAGAACAGAAATTGAAGAGATCTTCCAAACTGGGACCAAGTAGTTCCATGACCATGACATTGTAGTCTCCTTCTGCGCCACACCATTTAATGGTAGGTATACCAACTGAATACAGAGAAAATTCTATTGTTTGTAGGTACATGTATAACAACTACATACAGAGAAAAACATTACGAATGACATTACTCAATTAATTTGTGAAGACCATTCTAACCGGATTGATTGGTAACACTAGGATTATTTCTCCTGTAAAGCAGTGGATTATTTCTCCTGTAAAGCAGTGGATTATTTCTCCTGTAAAGCAGTATCTCTTGCTTGGTACCTTACACAATAAATGTAGACCTATATAAAATTGGAACCATTCAAAACTGTGATGGTTCTATAACAATTATCTTCCACAATAACAAATGACCTTGCTTTTTATTGTCTCATCTGAAAAACTTGAAATTGTTATGACATGTATGGTTTGAAGCCAGGACCCTTATATCTGAATGTACTCTAATCTTTATCTTTGTTGTTCTCAGTTTTCATCAAAACTTAAAACCTTTAAATAAGTTTTTTAATTTTGATACAGTATACAATACAGAAAATCCTTAATTCGCATAATGCCAACGAGGAAATATACATACCACCCCCTTGCATCATTCGGTAAATTTTGCTTTCTATGTGGAGTTGAGGGTGTTTTGTCTTTACACATTCTAATTTGATGGCAACTTCTTCACCATTTGAGATATCAGTACCTAAAAAATGATGTAGCAATTTTCTTGTTATTTACTTCGTCTTCAAAGACATGAAACATAAATGTAGCAATCACAGAATAAGTTTAAATTCAATCTAAGAATTTTTCTGACCAATCAAAGTTAGTATGTACACTTAGCTGCAAAAGATCTTTACTCTAACTAGGGTTCAACTTTCAGTCTATTAGTCAAAACTTAATCGCCTACCAAGGAATATTATACTAGCTATCTGACAGTCTTTACCAATAACAATGGTCCATCAGTCTTGATCATAGAAAACCTGTTTAGACACACATTTTGTGTCTTATTTCTAATTTCATGATGCAAGTTTCAGTTATTTTTGTTAAGAAAAAAAAGATTTTAAAAAATCGGGATTGATGTTGGGAAAGTGCAATTGAACATACCAAAGAAAAGGTGATAAAATAGTGATCCACCTCTTGATTTTATGCCCTTACCTTATGTTTATGACCCCAACTTAGTTAGTAACCATAAACATAGGATAAGGGCACAAGATCCAGAGGACAATCATGATTTTATCACCTTTGTGCCGATGGCAACGAATAAACTGAAATTGTATGGCTCTGGACAACTCTCTTTGAAAGACTTTCTACAGATAAAATGTAGACCTAATACCATAATTTTCCACAATCAAGTTTAATTTGCTTCTTTTTTTTTTATATATAGATGTACCAGCATACATAGGTTTATCAAATTATTTCAGGAAAAATTGCACAGTAGTGGTATAATGGAATGATGACATTTATTCAGGTTTTAGTTAATGATCAAATTACTTAAACATTCACTATCATAAAGATACTTAAAATGGTAAGATTATATTATACAAAGATAAATTACATTCATAAAAACATTCTAAATATATAAAAGATATCCTACAAATGTTGAATTATCGTCGGAGTCACTACCATCATTCTTAAGACATTTTTGGGGAGCTCTCATATTTGTTGTTTTCTTGGTCAGAGCTAGGGTGCTAGTGGACAGAATATCCTCTGACTTCATATGGACAGTTTCGGATCGACTAAAATAACTTGGAAATCTTTTAGTTCTCCTTACACTCCCTACCTTTATTCTTTTCCAATAATATTTAGAACTGTGTGACATCATGAGGTGTCACTCAGATTTGTTGGAGTTTTGATACCCCTCTAGAGTTTAGCTATATGGAACTGTGTTAAAATTAGAATATTACTTTTATTTTTATTACTGCGAGTGATATGTACATCAGGAATTAGTTTTGTTTTGATCTTTCATTTTCTGAGAGCAAGTACAGTACCAGACTGGGAAGTTTTTCGGTCTGAAATGGCAAAAAGTATCACCTATTGGTGTTGGGAATGCAGCCGAATTTCGACGCTCTACAGACTCCCCCCATCCAACTTATCGAGGAAAGTATTTGACTGTGAAATGGGTACACCGATAATGTTACAATGTCCCTGGCAAATGCAAGAAATTGGTTATGTACATGCACATCTAGATAATCATAGAAATCATAAACTGGTTACAGGGCTCGATATTAACATACTATTATGTTCGTAAGTCTGTGACTAATAAAATTTGCTACAGACTAACAGGTTGCTCATTGTATCAGTCCATCAGACAAAGATTAATTTTTATCAGTGTTTCCAAAGGTTCGCACCGTCAGACATGTCTTGTAAAAATGGCTTTGGTCCGATAAACTTCAGAATCGCGCCAGACCTGATGTCCGGTAAAATTTTGAACCAGGGCTCAAGCATTAATCAAGGTATCTGCAATTAATTGCAATTGTAGTCTCAAAAGCAAAGAGTACGTTGTCTCTCTCTAAATCAAATGTGAAACTCCTGTCGGAAGAGTTCAATTCCAAAGCATCAATGTACCCCCACTTGAAACTAAATACTTCTGATTTCTTGCACTAAGACACACCCCCCCAACCGCCCTTCAAAATTCAGCTAGTGTATGTGTGCATGTACGTTATGTGTACCACATTCTAGAGTCAGATCAAACTTGTACAAACAAAGCAGCTAGTATTAACTACTGTATGAGCAGTAGGTAATCTTGTAATACTAGAAGTATTTATCTAGATTGCATATGTCCAGTCAACTGCGTTATGCAACCCTTTAGCAGAACGAAGACGAACTATCAATTTTTTGGAGCCAAAATGTCACCAAGCTGAAAATATCAGAGTTATTTCTCTTTGAACTGTTTCCTGTTTAGACACAGTCTTCTATTGGGATTTCCCTCTATCAAGTAGGAGTGCCCACTATTTGGTGGGTAATTAAGGTTTCAATAGATATAAGTGAATATTGGCACACATCTTAGGAAACCCCACAGTTTGGAAGTACTTTCATGAAGGAGGGGACAAATTCATTTTTAGCTAACACATTTACATGAATGTACATGCACATACATCCTTTGATATTAAAATTAAATTTGCAAACATGGTAAAATTTTATATTGGATAATGGGTAGGAGAGGTTCTCAAGGCCACTGTGACTATGCACCAGTTACATGTACATGTGTATTCACAATACATGGTCTTTGTTAAAATAAAATGATCAAAGAAAAGAATAAGTCGATTGAACTTATTTAATAGCAATATATAACTTGTTCAATACAGTGAAAATGATAACACACATGTACCATGTACATATGGTTGGTCTTTTTTTTTTTTTTTTTTTAAATAAATTTGCTCTCTTTAATCGGTCTGGTGAAATATTGTCCGGTCTGGTAAAGAACATCTGTTTTTTCTGGAAACACCTAATGTTATTTTTAGTAACATTCGCGGAAAAGGACAAAATACATGTGGGTAACAGAGTCCAAGTTGCTGATGTGTTTATAAGAAGATTAGTATTTAAGCACATAGATGGTGCTTCTGTGTATGATGTGTTTTGGAGATATGGTTAGAAGGAGGCATCTGTGACCCTCCATGTTTTAAAACAATAAATTTTGCAAAAACCCTTCCAGTCAAATTCAAACTTTGTCTGAAATAAATCTAATCAGGAAATGAGATTTTGCTCTCAATTTTTCTGTGGACAAATAGATTTTGTGGTGGACTGACAGATTTTGTAATGAGTTGGTTTGCCACACTAGTGCTTGAAAAAGTTAGTTTCGAGCCCTGGGACATGAATCTTGTTGTTTGTATAGAAAACAATCAAATCAATGAAGTCTGCTATAAGAGATATTCACATGAATGTCTTTGTGACAATGCTCTTTTGCTACTGAATTCATCATACTCACAAGGTGTAGATGTCATTTCTCATTATCACTTACTACATGTATATTTCCCTACAGGCCTAACCGAGCACATTCTCATAAATATATGAGATACTGATACTACACAGTGCTCTAGAATTATGCTTTCCCGTCACCAGGCATGAACCGTTTTTGTCCTCAGGAAAGTAGATAATCAAATGCAACTTGCCCAGTCGGGAAAGTTATCGTCCATGTTTAGACGATCCCTATTAATGAAATCTTGATATAAAGCAAAAGATAAGAAAGACAGAACATCGGTGTGCCCACGGCAGGAGTAAACCCAGGACCTTCCAGTCACAAGCTCAGCACCTCATCCACTGATTCTCATCGGCTTTAGTTCAGTTTTAGTTTGAAGACCTATAAATATTGCAAGTTTTTTAGAGAGTTATATTCGCTGAATAACCTCTAAAGATGTCTTTTCGTTGAACATAAAAATTCGTTGGCCATTTCTATTATACTATAGTTTAGCTATGGTACAAAGGAATAAGACATCTGATAGCTGACTAGAGTGCACCTTCACAACATCATGGTTTGATAATACACAGTACTGCACTACAACTGTTGACTAATATCACTATTCAAAAGATGGACTGGCGCTGTGTGATGTTATATAATATATTTTTATTTATAATGACAGACCAATGAGATGTTTCCTTTCAAACCATAGTTTGGGTAGAGGCAAAACAAAGACATACATGTATTTATTTACACATTTTTAATCTTTAAAAAATGTCTAAACTGCTGATTTTATTTTGCAAGTCGAAGTTCATTTTCGCTAAATTGTTAAGTTTTTATACAGACAAGCAAACTCAGAGAATTATGGTCCCCTGCTTATGGGGTTCTATCAGTAAGGGTGCAGTGATCTGTGACATATTGTCATGATTGTGCATGTCTAGAGACACAGATATTAAATATGAAGACCCTACGTCTTACGGTTAAAAGGTTACATTGAAATAGATCAAAAGTCACGGTCAAGGTCACATGATAAAAAAATTCAGGTATCAACAGAAAGGTATTGCAAATAGGGACATGCATGCCAAATATGAAGTATAGGGACATGCATGCCAAATATCATACGGTTAAAAAGTACGTTGAAGTAGGTCAAAGGTCACGGTCAAGGTCACTTGATAAAAATTTTGGTACCAAATGAAAGGTATTGCAGTTAGGGACACACATGCCAAATATGAAGGCCCTACTTCTTACGTTAAAAAAGTTAAGACCAAGGTTAAAGTTTTTGTGATAAACGGATGGACAGACAGACGAATGAGTTTTAATGTCCCCATGCTTTTGAGAAAAGTGGGGGACAAAAATCCATCATTATTGCAAAGTTCATTAAATATGTGAAATGTTTTCCCCAATATCAAATGACGTTTGTTTAAACCTGTAGGTTCATTACCTACTCTACACACAAAGGAGGCAGCCATATATTCACATAATTTCAAATTATCACGTGATGTAGATATAAACTTGTTTCTGAATGGACCGTCCATGCTGTCAACAGCCCAATGAAATTTCACTGCCAGCCCGACTTATGAATAGCGATACTTGTCAAGGGTTGTAGTGTGGCGCAGTGTAATCTCAAATCTTGATGTTGTGAAAATGACCAGAGTGATAAATGGTTCAAATTCTGTTATCACTTCATTTTAATGCTATATGTATACATGTACATTTTAAAAATATTTAACCACAGTTTACATATTCGTAGATAGTAGAGTCATCGTGGACTGCCATAATGCCGCAGTGATTCATCGCAATCTTTGCAGTGATTCTGTGTTAACGATAGGCAAGTTAAAGAGCAAATATAGCAGTGGTTAGTAGCTAAGACCAATGTACATTGTAGCCATGATATAACAAATGGACAACAGCCATTCTCATGGTTCTCTGTAGTGTAATGTTGGACAGGGTTTGTGACTTTTTGATTGGGCAAGTATATTTTGACCTGTCACCCGTGGGTGAGTGGACAAGAAAAAAATTCTAGAGCAGTGATAAAAAAACTCATAATCTCCCCTCAAAACAGAGACGGTCAAGAACTTGAGACTATCCTTCAATTGAGGGACTGTGCCCAGTCCTATAAACATGACCTCTCAGACAAAAATTCTTACACTGCGCTTTTAAGTTCGAGTAGGGTTAATGATGTTTATTATTTTAATCATTACCTTATGACAGGGAATAAACTTAACGTTTGCCCACTCACCCAAGACGAGTAAAATTTGTTGTGGACAACCAAGAAACACTTCCTACTCGCCCACGTTGCGAATGAAAAATCTGCAAGACCAATCGGCCGTTTTCTTGTTGAATTCTAATCTGAATCATCTAGACGCTTAATTCCGTCACTAAGTAAGCGGAACCAAGTGTCTAGATAATTCAAATCCAGACAGGTTCTTTTTATTTGTTATTTAGCACTATCCAATTTCATGTTTGTTTAAATTTTGGCTCGACAAGTCCAGTTAGGAAGTTTTTTCGCCGTTCCCCTGAAACGAAATGTATCTCCGACAAAACGAGATGAGTACTTTAAGGAGTATGAGAAGAAACGAAAGAGATTATTTCTCGGTGAGTGGCTAAATGGAAGGGAATGGTTGGTGAACACAGCAGAGGGTATGATATGCAAGCATTGCATGGAATTTTCAAGTACCGAAATTCGATATATGTTAAATTGTTTTAAATTCTAATTGGAGAAACAGTAAAATTGAAGAGAAATTGTTGTGTAATGTAATGAAATTCAGAAAAATTAATAACTGATTACTTTTTCTTGCAATTTTTGAATGTTTTCAGTGTGGGCTCATAAAGATTGGTGTTGGCCCGTAGATTCTGAGTCTTACAATGTACGAGCCCACATGGCTCGTAAAAATTTCTGTAAAGTTTATTCCCTGACCTTATGAATGTCACATATTGTGTTAATTCAGGTTTAAACCAGAATATATCTTGTATATCGTTTGTTACCACAATGTTTTAAATAGAAAATTGAATTTGCAAAATTTTTTCAAAAATCTAGCAAAACGAATATAAATGTGTGTTCACGTACGCTCAAGTTGCAATTGAGAGAAAAGGATAATTTAAAAATAGGTAAAAATGAAGTATAAAATGACTGGCCTACTATTTTATACAACTGATGATCAATGAATAAGTAATAGATAAATTTACACTCTATTCGCTTTGTGAAACTCAATCTGTAAATCATATGCCAAATATGCAAATATTCAGCTCACAGTACTATTTCTGTGCATTTTATAACTAGCATGACTAGGGTTAATCGTCATAAATTGTGTTTGATTTGTGTGTTTACAAATCATTAAAGAAGGACAAAATAACACTTTGTGATACCATTCATTGTTTAAATTGTGAACTTTCATTGCAATTATGCATGTTGTATATTTTTAACAATAGCACATTAAAGTTTTATAATTTATCATACAATATTTTAAATTTTACTAATGTATAATGTATTTTGTTCCAGGGCGGTAGAGGATTATCCTATTTCACTATTTTATCATTTTCACATTTCAAACTTTTAAACGTATAGACTGTTGTGTGTTTAATTCTAAATACTACTATTACGTTTTGCAGTTCATTTTAATGCGTTATGATATTATCAAATTTTATCGTATAACTGCTTTATTTTAACTATCATTCTATAATCGTGTCCTACCTATGCATAATATCATTTATATATTTTATTTTATTATTATTTTTTGTTTATGTCATATAATTTCATATTTTTTTTCTTCAAACTTTTAAATGTATAAATTGTTATATCTGTCACCGGTTGCTTAGCGCAGTATAGAACGCATAGCGGCGCGCAGTTTTACTTGTCTTTGTGTATATGTTTTCGTCCTGTATTGTCACCTCGTTTGTATACGTCAGTAGTACACGTGCTAATGTTTATGTCCTTGTATGATTGAATGACTGTATGAGTGAGTTGTATGGGTGAACTGACCAATGGACTGCATGTTTTAATTAACTAAAATCCTGCGCTAACCTTTCTTTGTCTAATATAGATTGCTTGATTCTCTTACGAGACAGACGTATTTATCTTTGATATTACATTTATACAATATGTGACTCGCAAGATTCATAAACATTGTACTTATCGGATTGCTGGTAAGATCTTATTTACAGTTTTATATTGTTCATAAATAGTAAAATATCACAATTATTGAAATTATCATTTTAATGATTAAAGTACAGTTTGTGAGATAATGGTAAAATGATATGTCTCTGTACTTTGTATTGATGTCTATTGTTTTAATGTTTTGTACAGTAGAGTCTTTGTATTGTGTTTCAGGCTCTTATATACATACATAGAAAAGAATTTATATATCTAAACCCACAAAGAGTGCTGTAATTTTAATTTCAAGAGCAAGCCAGGGTGACATATCTTTAATTCTAAATATTACTATTGCGTTTTGTAGTTCATTTTAACAAGTTGTAATATTATCCTATTTTATCTAGTATCTGTCTATTTTAACTATCAATCTGTAATCGCGTCTTAAATTACTCTTGCATAAAATCATGTATTTTCTATTGTTTGTCATGTGAGATAATGAAAATAGAGATAACTTCAACGCTTCTACTGCTAGCAAGAGCTTTATTTAATAATTTATTAAGGCGAAATGACCTAGGGCAAAACCACCCTGGGCAAACAGGTATTAGGGCGAAACAACTCAGGTGCCAACAGGTTTTCGGGTGAAACAGCCCGGAATCATGGCAGATCAATACAAAGATACTCAATAGGCATATGTGTACTCAGTGGTAAAGAATGAACAAGTATTGATCAGTTCCTGATAATTTGGTAGACATTGGTAAATCAAAATTGAACAAAAGAAGCAATTTTGATTTTCCATAACCACAGATGTATAACATTACATACATACATATCAGTAGCTATAATGCCAAAAGAATCTAAATCTTCATTTCCATAAAGCATTGGACCTTCTTTGTTACAAATTCATGACATGAAACAGAAGATGTCATTTTGTTAGTCATCAAGTTTTTGATTAGCCTACCTAAATAGATATCTCCAAAAGAACCGCTACCGATTTTCCTCCCAAGTCGGTACTTGTTTCCAACTCTTAGCTCCATCTGTCAATATAATACAATAAATTTCGGTTGGTAAGAGTATTTGACATCTCCAACGTCAAAAATAGAAAATGAAAACAAAGACGATAGAGGTCTTGTTCAAACCCGATTTCCCCTTACCTTGAGATTTCGAAAACAAAAATGACAAGCTCAAAAACAATTGGGATGATTTCTGAGGTTAATTTTGTCGGAATCAAATTCCATAGGGTGAGAAATAGGGACAGATGTCGCCGATTGAAACTGTTTTTCTACTCTATATCCGCCATTATTTACTTCGATATTGGTTGCCTAACAGACGGCGCAGGCGTGAACTATCCTCTTCCTGTTTACAGTCAGCAAGGTGCCCGGATTCCGAGTTCCTAATAAGGCTAGTAAAACGCCCGTGAAGTTTTGTAGCGCGAAAGTATAGAACACAAATATTGCAATGCATGTGACCGAATATTATTATAAGACAAGTCACATGTCACATTGTCGATAATTTCATCCTGTCAGAAAATCAATGTTACCAACTTTTAAATCACATATCAAAAGTGACTCTTGAAAATGGGGCTATTTCACTGTACGTATCCGTTTTGAGTTTTACATATTGCAGCATTCTTTTATGAGTAAAGGCAGGAGAGATTCCGAATGCATGAGGGGGTATGACTTTGGTTTTATCCTAGACCATAATGCAATTTTTCAGTAATTTTTTTACAAATCCTGTTATAAATATTTTGAAATCCACATTTGATTTCAATGGAGAAGTATACATTCATATATATATTTTATTATTTTGTCATTTAAGATAATAATCATGGTAAAACAAAAGATTAAAAAATAAGATTTTACTTAGAAATTGAAGATAAATGCCGAGGAGTATACCTCATAACAAATCACGAATCTGGATCATCTAAGCGTTTGTGAAAATTCCCCATTGTAGGTTAATGTAGATCTATATTGCGTACATCAATAAATGAAGCCTTGGTTTTCAGGTGTTCATGCATATTCTTTTCACATCGATTTTCTGTATCTATTTTAGCATGCCATTTTCCTCTGGAAGGGAAAGGGGTGTTCCAAGAATATCAGCATATAAAAATAAATAAATAAATAAATAGGTCTAAATACGGAACTTTCGAGATACCAATTTACGACCGTTTCCGGATCATTAATTAGAATTCTTGTCACGTGATAATGCACCAATTGTTAGGCATCCTCCGTTGTTTACATTGGTGATAGCGGTAAAGCGAAAGTAGTAATTCTAAGCAGACGAGTCATGGCTAAGGTCGTTTCTGTTGCTTCTAAACCGACCAAGAAAAAATCGGCGGATGACCCCAGTTCGTATTGGTGTTCGGTACCAGGTTGCACATCTGATGGCAGAAAAAAAAACCAATTTAACGGCTTATCCTTGGATGAAAGGGGTGACATTCCATGCATACCCTGGACCTCGCAGAAACCCGAGTCTCCGTAGAAGGTAAGAAACTCGATATTTATTTTGTTCCTTAAATAATTAGAATTTAAAATTGCACAACACATCTACTGACTGACATGATATATGTATAATATGTGCATGTCATTTTTGAAATGGAAAGGAGTGCATCAAAAGAATAATTAGCTTGTAAATTATGGTTGATCAATGTCCTACAACTTATAGGCAGATAGAAATTTTATTGTAAAAGTCTAGACATGAAATTTCATTTCTCATTTTGTAGGTGGCTCAATCAAATATTCCGGGAGGAAAACTATGCACCAGGAAGACATCACAGAGTGTGTTCCTTACATTTTGTCAATGGAGGTCCATCCGAGGATCACCCTGTGCCAACCCTATTTCCACGCAATAACTATGGGGAGGAACCGCCTATGAAGAGAAGCAGAAACTCCATTGAGAAACGCAAGATTCTCTGTGATGACAACAACAACTCAGAAACAGATGTCTCCAACCTGCACAAGATGTTTAATGAGGTTTCAACAATGGTAATGTTTTAATATTAGCAGGTACTTTTTTGTCAGTATATGTCTATGTATGAAACTATACAAAACATTAGGAATTACATTCTATATATTCATGCACAGTGTATATGTACATAAAGCTTGGTTATCAAAATTCTATTGAACTTTAATCTGTAGAAAACATTTTAGTTTCTGTTTTTTTTATACCATGCTATGTGTGATGAACTGTTAATATTCTTTCATCTTTAGAATGTCACTGTTCTTGCTGATGGATGTGTAATTCCTATTCCTGTGTGTAATGAATGCACAATCACCACAACAGATATGGATCATAAATTTGTCAACCCAGAGAAAACAACAACTGTATACCAAAAAGGTGAGGAACATTTCATATTCAAAATTGATAGATTCCGACAGACACTGGACAAAGTGACCCCTTTATATGGCTTTGCTAAATGCAAGTGACATAGATTAGCTATTTTAGACTTTGTTATCCCAGAGCGCATAGCATTTAGTATTTTTAAACTATATAGCTATAGATAATTTTTTTTTTAATATAATACATAAATTCATTTTAATTAAATGTTTAGGATAGATTATATATCTTTTATTAGCACTAATATCACAATATTCTAATACACTTTAGAACTGAAAACTGATCATGAATACAGCAAAGCACACAGAAAAACTCCTGATTACAGGGATATGGCTGTCCAAACAGACCTGTCCATGGAAGATATTAGGATCATGGAGGCAGAGAGTACTAGTTACAGCAAGGGCAATGTTCTACGTGAACTGTTTGTAGAGAAGACCACAGCCTCTGATGCATCTGTTAGACAATATTTTGGTCTGCCCAGCATTCTGATACTGTTTGGCATATTCAGTAAGTTATGCAATTTATATCTAATTTCACTAGGAATTTCATTTTGTCGGATCAATAGTATAATTGATTTTACTTAAGTAGGTGTATTAGTTTAATCCAACTTTTCTGATGCAAAATCTATTAGCAAAACATGTGACAATTTAAAATATCTATGAATATGTCTTAATTGCCATTGTCATCATTAATTGCAGATATACTTGAAAATGCATGTAGTACAAAACTGAAGTATTGGTCAGGCAAACATAGCACAGGGGAAAAACGTTATGAAAGCAGGGAATTTAGAAAACCAGGTCCTAGAAGAAAACTGAGCATGTTCCACGAGTTCCTGATTACACTTCTTCGAATTCGTTTAGGTCTGAATATCCATATTCTTAGTGAAATTTTTGGAGTGTCAGAGTTTCGTGTTTCACAAATCTTCAGTACATGGACAAATTACATGTATCAGGTATTTTCTCCACAAATAAAGTGGCCATCAATGCAGAAAATTCGAAAATTCATGCCAAAGTCTTTTAAAAACTCATTTCAGGGTACTCGTGTTATCATAGACTGTACAGAAGTGTTTATTCAGAAACCTCGAAGTCCAACAGCCCAATGCCAGACTTACAGTAATTACAAAAACCATAACACCTTCAAAAGCTTAGTAGGCATAACTCCTTCAGGAGCTTTTTCCTTCGTATCTGAATTTTGGGGAGGAAATGTTTCTGATCGCTTCATAACAGCAAATAGTGGTTTCCTAGACAAAATTTCACCAGGAGATGAGGTAATGGCCGATCGTGGGTTTATAATTGCAGATTATCTATTAGAACGTAAAGCAAAGTTAATCATGCCCCCTTTCACCAAAAAGTGTAAATGGGGAAAGGGCAAGAGACTTACTGCCATTCAGATTAAGAAAACAAGGAAAATAGCAAAAGTGCGTATACATGTTGAAAGAGCTATTCAACGACTTAAGACGTTTCGGATTTTGTCTGGCGTGATGCCTTTATCTTTAAAGCCATTGGCTAACCAAATTCTTGTTATAGTGGCTTTCTTCTGTAATATTGCTTCACCATTGGTGACAAAATGAAGGTGTAAATGATGATACATGTATTATATATGATTACAGTATAGCTATAGTTTATACTGCTGGTTTAAATATCTGACCCTATAGTTTTGATAGATTGATTATTGCTTCCCGCCACACGTTGATTATTGTACATATTTGGTGACAGCATCTGATTGACGCAGGCTATATAAATTTTTATCTTTGCAACAACCCTAAGCAGTGAGTATTCTTTGATGTGCCACATTCTGACCTTGTTGTGGTCGCATGAAACAAACTACAGTTTTAACTATAATTGAACAAGATTTAACAGCTATTATAATACAGTCAAACTTCAATAACTTGAACATTTCAGGACTTAGAAAATACTTAAAGTGTGTATGTTTGTGTGTGGGAGGGGGGGTGTGTGTTAATATTTTGGAATTTATAAAAGTAATAGAAATTAAACTGACTTGTAGCTAATAGTGTTGGAGGGGTTGTTTTAATTTGAAATGTTCTAGTTTAAGAAGTCTGACTGTATGCTTGTCTTTATCATAATTAAATCACAAAATATGGCAGAAATAAGTAATGCTTTATTTTTTCACCAACATGCGACCAAATTTGTACTGAGATACATGAATAATTGGTGACAATAATAAATTCAATCAGGTCAGTTAACAGTGATCATTAGCAGTTATACAAATTTGTAGTACATCAAATTATATTATGGTTATTTTCCAATAATTATGTAACAATGAAATAGCTAATGAAAATAAGTATGATATTTGAAGTGGTAGACCCTATATTATAAATAAGGCATAATTTCAAAATTAGAGCATATGATTAAAACAAAGCCTGTGTTTTTCTGGCAATGGCTAAAGTTATTAACTTTGCGTAAATTACATTGCCATTTTTGATTTGATGTACTGCTTAAATATTGTAATAAATGCATTTAAGAATATATTTAACCCTGGTCTAGCGAACATAGGGTACATAGAACTTTAACATGGCATAGCAATGACTATAACATGAACATATAACATGAACATATAACATTGACATTCATGTCAAAAGTGACAAAAGTATACATATTTACATGTATACCATTTATAGCCATAGTGGTTAAACATCATTAATACATTAAAGTAATTCATGCTAATATCAATGCATTTTATAACAATGTTTGAACATAAAATGAGAGATTTTCTATGCTTAAGACAACAATATATGAATGATGAATATATTAATTTTTGGATTTTCAAAGAATTGTTATTAAGCAAAATTTGAAGTTTAACATTTGTATCAATTGTTACACAATATTTATTCTGACTGTAATAAAGCTTTGTGAAGATACTTTTCAAAGAAATTTGTACATTTATTCACAATGGAGTCAAAAAGATCTTTATCAAAATAAATCCTGTCAGTAAGCAGGCCTCGTTTGGTGTAGAAAACAAAATCACACCAAGGAAGGTCAAGAATACCTAACTGACCCTGAATTTGAATATACCATGGTGAATCAGGACGCAAATGTGCGCTACCAGTAACTTTGTCTTGAAACAAATGGTATGAAGTGTCACCTGCAGCCTCATATGGTGTTTCATTTCTGTGAGAATATGAACATTTTATTTCCACTACGCCTTTCCCACAACATCTACATGAAATAATTCCATCTGGAGTTGCACCCATAAATGGTTTTCCACTGAAAATATTAAATCCAGTTGAATCTAATTTTGCACACCTATGTTTTTTGCTGTACCCATCAAAGTATAGTTGTCTGGCTATTATTTCATTTTCTCTTCCATACACTACAGCAGGAACATGTGATAAATTATCATCCATTTTCATTATTTCTCGTACTATATAATTGTTGTATGTTGGTGAGCCACGGAAATGCAATACTTTTGAGAAATTTGAGGCAGTAATTCTTCCGTGCCTATGTCTGTGCCACTCATCACAGTCACTCTGGTCTTTGGTATCTGCTGCAACTCTTGAAATCACTTCAGAATGAAACACCGACTGCAAATGCTCATTCACAGGGAGACCTTTGTCATTTGCTTCTTTTATAACATGTAGTATATCTGGAATTTCTAGATCTTCGTAATCTTCATTATCAGATGGTGGATCCAATGTCTGAAGTAATAGTGAGTTGCTATTAGCATCTTTGCACAGTTGGAACAATTTTTTCTCGATATCCCGTTCACTTGACTGTATACTTTTGCATGGATTATATGCAGTATGACAAGGGCCTGCGTTAGCGTATTCATTATGTGAATCCTTGTGATGAATTCTTACATTTTGAATTCTAGCAGGCCGTGATGTTGATCTTGGTTTATCCCATATACAGGAAACATCAGTTCCAACTTGCGTGTTCCTGTCTTTATGCCTCTCAAGAAATGAACAAAGCGAGAAAAGAAGTGCAGTGCAGCTAGTGTTTGCATGAACCATCATCCCTGTAATTAAAAATTATGAGTTTCAAATTCTATGCTTAACTACAGTCTCAGTCTGAGTTATCAGCCCAGGTAGCTCAGTTGGAAGATTATCTGTATTTTAAGCAGATGGTCATGGGTTCGAGTCACAGTCTCGCGGCATTTTTTTCTCTTGTTTGTTACAATGCGTATATGTGACAGATGCCAGATTTAAGCCCAAATATAGCTCAATGGATCGATCGTCTTTCTTGATAGCAGAAGGTTCCGGGTTCAATTTACCGGTCATGTTACATACATAACAAGATTATAAATTGCTTCTAGAACAATATATTTTGAAACATTTGAATATATTAAAAACTTTGGTATATCTGCATTGTGCAACATGGCTAAGGCAGCAACATATATGGAATAGGGTTTGCCACTGTTAACTGCTGTCCTAATATTTAGAGAGGAAATACAACATACTCCTGCAAAATGACATAATGAACAATGGTATGTTATTGTTAACTCATGTTGCTAACCCAAATCGATGTTATTAACCCATAGTACACCAGTCACTGTCTGGCGGGTGACAAAGCCCATTGTATATTACAATAATAATGTGATACATACGCAACACAAGCACAGCCTCCAGAGAGTATACTTCCTTCTTTACTGACAAGGACCCATGTCTGATATGGCTCGGCCTTTTGTCTGGTTTCCGGAGTTGTTTCACACTTCACATAATAACAATCCGTGAAACGATGAAGTTTTACATTGTCCACATGGCCATTTGTTGCTAGTTTGAATCCATTGTCGTGCTTATATGATTTCAAGCGTGCCGGATCCCATCCTACATTCAGCAGCCATACGAAAACATCCCCAATCTCAATGTCTGGCAAAGCTTTCAAGTCCGTCGACCATTCACCGACAATAATGTCTTTGATATTTGGTAATATTACGCCATTAACGGTTCGACGCTGCACATCAAATGCCTCATAGTCGTTATTGCTGTTGTCAACTTGATCCTCTAAATTAATTTCTACCGCTAAATTACACAGTTTTATAAGGTGTTTCTTTAAATGAATTGAACAATTTATGCCTTTTGTTGAAAGGAACTGCTTAAGGTCGTTTACTTGCCAGGATTCGAAGTCCAAAACATTCGAAGATGGCATTTCTCTTAAACCGGAAGTTGTATATGCCTAACAATTGACGTAAACAAAGCATAAAATTCGGACCGGATCAGTATCTCGAAAGTTCCGTATAAAAAAAAATTAAATTAAATAAATAAAAAATATAATAATAATAATAATAATAATAATAATAATAAAGTAAATAAATTTGGACAGAGACATATATATATATAAGTCTCTGATTTGGACGAAATGAATCTGGCTAAAAAACAACAGCGCTTGTAAGGAATTTGGATAACTTCATCATAGTTATTTTTTTTTTTCATTACTCTGGTGGTTTTCAAGGAGAAAATTTAAACAGTGAGAAGTTTACAGAGGACGGACGGACAAACGGTGTGCAATAACTCAGTTGAGCCTTTGGCTTAGGTAAGCAAAAAATATTTTTGGAGAAGGGTCTCATCTTTGTAGGGGGCCTGTCACTGTGGGTCAATAGCTAGATCGACGATCGACGTCTCCCTTTCCAAGCATTGTAATTGCCCACTCCCAAACCATACCTAGACACGTTAATAATGATACTATTGAACCCGCTGGATCCTCCTCCAGGTTATCTATGAGGGTACGACTTTTGACTATGTACATATTAATGCCCTTTATTGTATAGAACGTAATCAAGGGCTATTGTTTACTTATATACAGTGATATTGCTTGTGTAATGCATTGTCACGATATAGTGGTCCGAATGAAATAGTCACATGGAGGAGATTTGATAACATATTAGTTCAAAAGGTGATTAGACAGTTGCGAGTCTTATATCAGGAGTGACATTGGTCATTTAAGATGTTCATATACTATTTAAAATCCCTGTCACAGTGTGCTAGCTTTGACTTCCGACGTACTCGCTACGACTTGGGAATCGGAGTCGGTCGAGCAGTTATATATCACGTTTATGTATACAGCAAGTCGTAACGAGTCGTGATAAGTCACAGGAAGACGAGACACTGTGGAAAGCCACTGCTGCTATTTTTACTTATTTCAAATAATTCAGGCAAGTTTTGTTCCAGCCAAGGGTTATTTCAGATGAACAGATGTCGTAGCGAGTAATTTACTCGTAGCTTGGTCTTAATCAGTCGTAATGCAGTCATAAGTAAAGAGGCAAAGTCGTGAGAATCAGGAAATATATTTTTCTCCAACTTTACTACATTTCATCACGATCATGCTACGATGTGCACCGACTGACCATGATCGACTTGTCTATGAATCAGTCACAACATAACCCTCTTTTACGCCGACATCGCTGCGACTGATCACATTACTATAACGTACGGCGACATCGCTACAATTGAACACAGCATAACTACAATGTAAACCAATATCACTATGATTGATCATAACATCATTACAACGTACGCCGATATCGGCGCTACGATTGATCACACTATCATTACAACGTACGCCGATATCACTATGTACAACGTACAGCTACACCGACATGGCTACGATTGATCACAGATTCGCTACAGCGTACGCCCATGGCATCGCTACGATTGATCACAGCATCAGTACAACGGACGCCGATATCGCTGCGATTGATAACAACATCGCTACAACTTAAGCCGATATCGCTACGATTGATCACAGCATCGCAACAACGTACATCGATATCGCTACTATTGATTACAGCATCGCTACAACGTTTATCGATATCTCTACGAGTGATCACAGCATCGCTACAACTTAAGCAGATATCGCTACGATTGCTCAGCCTCGCTACGACATACACCAACATAGCTACGATTGATCATAGCATCACTACAACGTGTGCCGATATTGCTACGATTGATCACAGCATCGCTACAACTTGACATACACCGATATCGCTTCTATTGATCACAGCATCGCTACAACTTGACGTACACTGATATCGCTACGATTGATTACAGCATCGCTACAACTTGACGTACACCGATATCGCTACGATTGATCACAGCATCGCTACAACTTGACGTACACCGATATCGCTACGATTGATCACAGCATCGCTACAACTTGACGTACACCGATATCGCTACGATTGATCACAGCATCGCTACAACTTGACGTACACCGATATCGCTACGATTAATCACTGCATCGCTACAACTTGACGTACACCGATATCGCTACGATTGATCACTGCATCGCTACAACGTACACCGACATCGTTACGACTGATCACAGCATATAGTGTCCGTTTCATGACCGGTATGTTGTTTTCAAAGTCTGGATTAATCTTGGGCATGAGTAGGAGTGTTTTAGCTTGGCAGGTTCCCATCAGTAAGCCGAACTATTCTCATTCAGTTTCCTTTTCGTGTGTTCACGCATAATCGTGTAAAAGTATCGGTTCAGACCAACAAATTAACCATCTTTACTTTTTGACTACTTGATTTCACATTATAATATGTATATATACAGACATTTGTTCACGTGCATTTCACGTGCCGGAATTTCAGTTCAACAGCATCCCGTACAGTGAATTCGATAATTTGACTTAGTATTCTTGTCTCCTTCATATGCTCATATGTCTATACTTACGTATTTACTTCCTCGACATGAAAAGTTGTTGCAGGACTTTGCATGCAACTAGGGGTCGCTTACTCCTCCCGGGCACCTGGTCTCACCCCGATTTAATTGGGGTTCGCATTTGTCTGAATATGATACTATATACACGATATTGTTCTTTATTCCATGGACTACGAGATATGGTTAACCCTTCGGTACTTCTTCGTTGTTTACTTCGGGCAGAGAAGCGTATTCATTCTCGCTCAATTCCGTTGTATTTCGCTATGCGCTTTCACCGATTATTTCGTAACTTAACAACTGACCAAACCGCTTTGCATGAACAATATCTGACACAGCTATGCTTTCCACAATGTATACAAGATCTCTACGCCTTATTCCCCCTTTTTGCCATTTTTCTAATTTCCCTTAATAATTCAGCATACTTCCTTACATTTTGCCATCATATAGTGGGTTAATCTGGGATAAATCAAGTAGGTCCTGGGTCTCATGTGGTCCCCCAGGTCCTTAAGACCTGCCAGCGATTGTCAAAATACGCTCAAATCCCTACCATTTCTGGTCAAGATGCGAGCAATCAACACTGGTTCAGCTTCCACAAAACTTGGTGCACTCTCGTCTTTACAGTGCATACAGTCGAAATCATTCGCGACTTTTTTTCGATTGGTGTAAAGTTTCTTGCCACTCTCTACATCCTCTGACGTTTTGCCGATCCATTTCAGGTTTATTTTAGACCAACATACTCACGCTGCACCTGATCAAGGCCCGATCATAGCCGATTTGGTAAATTTTCTGGAGAAGATGGGTCAGCTTTTTCGAAGTGAAGGGAACTATAACGTGTCCCATGTCATATTACATTGGTCTTAATCGTAAAGCATATCCGTAGTCCAGACATGGGATATTCACAGAACAGACGTAGTTATAACAGTGACAGATGGCAATGCGTGATTGTGATCGTGCGTCCTCTTGTCATATCGCTGCTGTGGTTGCCGTAGCTGATTGCAAGACTCGAGGTTGCAGCTGCCTTGTCAAATAGGAATATGTTTGGCATACAAATCACAGGGGCAACGCGCGATGCTCATGGAGACGGGCACTCCAGTGGCATCGTGCAATGCCCTTTTTGGATCGTACTTACTTCATACGATTATCTTGCAACCAAGACACACTGGTATGTATGAATCTGTGCCATTTGCATGACAGTTGTACCGACAACCGACAAGGGCTTTACCAAGATTACACGAAAGTCCTACGGACTGGCATTATCCCCCGGGGTTATAAAGGGAATATCTCGATATCATTCGTCGAGTTTAGATGGTATTGCCAAAACGTCTCCGTCTGATTTTCCTACACATGGATTTTGAGAAAGAAGTCTACCATAGTGGCCTACCTAATTAATGCGCGTGGACATACTGGTAGAAAGTAAAACGCCTAAATGAAGAACACTAAAGAAAACTAGTTATACACAAAAGAAAACAAGATTTCATTTCGATATGGGTGGTCGAAATTGAAAAATAATTTAATATTTTGATAAAGGGGGATCTTACGATTCCAAAAATATATAGTTTATAAGGATTTAGTCTTAGAAAAATAGTTTTATTAATATTTGAAAAATTCGTTATTTACGCGCTACAATGTACGTTGTGTGTATAATTACACCATATTGAAATACATGTAATTAGACTTATACATGTATAAACATATCTCATACGGCATCTTATTGTATCGATATTATCATACGAATTAAAAATATATGGGTTATTTTGGTTAAACTTATTTTAAATATATCAAATTTTTAATAAAAATCGTAACATACGCAAGTTGCGCCTTACGAAAGAAATAAAATCTACAATATCTGTAACATCTTATATTACCAATTGGGATTTATGTTTGTCAACACACACACACACACACACACACACACACACACACACACACACATATATATATATATATATATATATATATATATATATATATATATATATATATATATATATATATATATATATATATATATATATATCTAAAGATATTAATATTACAATTCTTGGCTACCAAATAAAATAAATAATAATATATATATTTCAATATGTGTGTAACTCTTAGCCATGTGAATATTTCTAGATCCTACGACGTGGGCATTGTTTTACTTTTGGATCCATATAGTTTTATCATTAATATATAATCGTTTTTGTAAGGATTTTAACCAGTATATTTAAGTAGATAGATTAATGTTATAATAATCATGTAAATGTAGAACTCTTGGACAATCATTGTTTTGAATGTTTCCAGATCCTACGACTTGGACGTGGTTCCAATTTCCAAATACATGTATATGAATTTTTAGAATAGTGTATCAGATTCCGCAGTGATTGTTTTCATAATTTATTTTTATTCATTCAATTGATTGATTGATTATTGTTTTACGTCACTCCACGATCATTTCACGTATATGGTGACGGCATCTGCCTGATGCATTGCATACAAATTTAGACCTTTGCAACGGACCCACCCGGAGCAGTGAGGGATCTTTTACGTGCCACGCCTACCGTGACACGGGACCTCGGTTTTTACTGTCTCATCCGAAAGAATATGCGAATGATTAGAGAATATATTTTTTGGGGTTCTTATATTTCTTGGAATCTTGCTGACTTTAAACTTCATCAAATAATTTCATTCCAACTTTAATTATCTGCATATTATATATGATACAAAATAAATAAAAATATTATTAAAAGCTTTAAAATGAGGAAATATTATAAGAATAATTAGTATTTAAGCAGATATATTTAGAGCAGTTAGTAAATAAAGTTGCGGATATCATGTGTATATAAGTTTAATTACATGTATTTCAATATGGCGTATATATACGCGCAGCGTAGCGCGTAAATAAAGAATTTTTCAAATATCAATAAAACTATTTTTCTATGACTAAACCCGTATAAACTATATTTTTTTTTGGAATCGTATGAAGCCGGCGTGGCCTAGTGGTATCGCGTCGGACTCCTGACGGGAGGCCGGGGTTCGAGTCTCGCTCTGGTAATGCCGGTGTCATGTCTTTCGGATGAGACAGTAAAACCCAGGCCCCATATACGTGAAATATTCGTGGTGCCACGTAAAAAAAATCAATCAATCAATCAATCATTGGAATCGTATGACACCCCCCCCCCCCCTTTATCAAAATATTAAATTATTTTCAAATTTTGACCACCCTTATCGAAATAAAATCTTGTTTTCTTTTGTGTACAACTAGTTTTCTTTAGTGTTCTTCATTTAGGCGCAACGGAAAGTTAAGGCACCAGTTGGTGGGTCATGCCATGGATGGAACAGCTATTAAAACACCTAAAGATAGAATCGCATTGAAATTACATGACCTTTATTTGGATGGACCGCAGTTTCTTTGATGAAGTGCTGCAACCTGTCGCATCCCGTGTAATCAAGGGTCAGAAATAAGCACCATGCTTGATTAAATATCAGGCTTTTAAAAATTTGGGTATAAATTCCATTTGTTGATATTTTTTAAAAGAAATACTTCAATGTCGACATGTATCAGCATAATAATTAGTACCCCACCGGTAAAACCAGTAGGTTTCCACTCTTCAACCATTGAAGTTATTGACTTGAAATTTGGTATGTATTTTAGTATCAATGAGTTACAGATCAAATTCGAGTTAGATCGTGTTTGATCTATTTTTGGTAGAGTTATGACCCTTGGACCTATGGAAACCGGTGGGGGACATGTATTGCTTCAACAATACTCAATATGCTTGATTTCTCTATATTACTGTCTTTACAGAAGCCCGCAACATCCAAAGCTTGGTCTGAAGTGAATGAAAGCATTTGTCTTCCTACCCTGAATCCATCCCACCATAAAAAGCTGGTTAAAAAACAACCGTTGTAGTGGATCCTCAGTATCAATTCCTATAAAGATTATCAAAGTCCTTCAGTACCGAAGTTATGAAGAAGTCAATTAAAGTTTTAAATGACAATTAACATGCAAATAATGCAACCACTCCCCTTGTTTTAGTCTTAAAAATGAGAGAAAAATCATGACAAGAGTAGCTCACCAGTGGGGTAGTATCAGAGGGAAAGCATGCGATTTCAATGTTCTTTTAATTCAAGGTGAAGTCCAAAGTAAAGGTGAAAAAAAAGCTCTGGTCACCATAAATCTACATGTGAAATCCCTATCATATTTCAAAAGAAAAAGCCCACATAAAAGTTTTGGAAAAGAGGTCAAATTCCCAGGTCAAGGTCAAAAGTCATGGTATCAAATGAAAAATCTTGATATGTTGGACCTATGTATGGAATGTCAAAGCCCTATCCCTATTGTTTCATTATATAGCCTGTTTTGAATTTTTTGAAAGTCAAAGTTCAGGGTCAAATGTCATGGTATCAAATAAAAGTTCTTGACGTGAGGAACCTATGTGTGAAGTATCAAAGACCTACCGCTATTAGTTCAAAAGATAAAGCCACGGTTAAAGCTTTTGAAAGGTAGGTCAAAGTCCTACGTCAAATCAAAAGTCATGAAATTAAATGAAAGCTCTTTTCATGAGGAATGTAAGTGTGAAGTATCAAAATCCTACTCCTATTGGTTGAAAAGATATAGCCCAAGTTAAAAGTTTTTGTATATGAGGATGCCGGCGCACTCAGAGTATGACAATAGCTAATTTTGTCCCAGAGAGCTGAAAATTATTTTTGCATTCCAGTTCTTCATAATATCATTTATTTCCTTAAAGTGAGGTAAAAATAACTTCCCCCGAATAAAAAAAAAAAAAAACAGTGAGAACAATCAGAAAGATTATCTGAATATGTGCCAGAATAACAGTAGGTAAAAACAACAAATTAAATATAAAAAACCTGGGATTTTTTCCTACAACAATTTCAAATCATATGCTTAGCCTGTGGACTCTTGTGGGATGTGCAGGTTGCATGTGTTCTAAGATATCACCTGGAAATCGCAACAGAATTTGTGCATATCCAATATTCTCCATGCATGTTTAGGGGTGGCCTACAGCCTCAAAATATAGCAAGAGGCCCTTGCATGCAACACAAGATATTCATAGAACAAAAAATGCCGGTTCTAAACATATACAGCAAGTAATTACCAACCTTTCTGACCTCCAATAATGTTGTCATTATTAGTGGGGAGTTGAAATACATGTAGTGGTACACATGCTTGAGGTTATTTACCAGCAACTTGTGTCATTTTATTAACTTTTTTGGTCGTAAAAGAAGGCACTTGAAAGTTCTGAAGATAGAGTGACCGAGTTGTAATAAAATACATGTATTTGCAAAAAAGACCTGAGCACTAAGGCTGTTTTTGCAGATTATGTTAATTACAAAATGTAATTCATAACAAATTGTAGTAACATTTTATTGCACATATCACAATGTTTTAATAAGATTACAGTCAGTGTTGTATGCAACACTCATCCCCTGTCAAAACCTGTACCTTCGAAGTGACTAATTACTTATTAGCAACATGTAATAGTTATGTGAACTTGGTAACATTTTGCATGATTTAATAAGAAATAACACATGACAGAATGACAGCAAAAATATAGCATCGTTTTATTCATATCTGGCATCACTATCTATAGTCATCATCTGGAAACTGAAACAGCGATGAATCACAATTTTCAGTTACAAATCTACAACTGAATTATGCTGAAGTCTATTTTTAGTAACAGTAAACCTTACAGTTGACCTTTTGACCCCAAAATGTATTCCACCCTAGACCTATACATAGCTAGCATTGTGTAAAGCTTAAAAGAAATCAATTATTCTTAACTCAAGTTATCTGGCAAATGAAATGCAGTGATAAATGTCTATTTTCAGTAACAGTGATCTTAAGAATTGACATTTTGACCCCAAATTCAATCTCACCCTATATCTTTACATATGCTAGCCTTATATGAAGTTTAAAAGAAATCAATCATTCTTAACTCAAGTTATTATCTGGCAAATGAAATGCAGTGATAAATGTCTATTTTTAGTAACAGTGATTTTTTGAATTTACCTTTTGACCCCAAAATCAATCCCATCCTAGACCTTTACATGAGTTCGCCTTATATAAAGTTTGAAAGAAATCAATCATTCCTAACTCAAGTTATCATCTGGAAACCAAAATACAAAGATAAATGTCTATTTTTAGTAAGAGTGACCTTTACAGTTGACTTTTTTACCCCAAAATCAATCCCACATTAGATCTTTATATAAGCTAACATTCTATGAAGATTGAAGCAAATTGGTCTCTTCTATTTGAAGTTATTGTCTGGAAACCATCCGTACAGACAGATGGATGGACAGACGGACAACGACAAGCATTATATTCCCCTCCAGTTTCACTGGCAGGGGACTAATAACATATACAAGTATCAATTTAATGTCTTGTATGTTTATGCACAGTTCCATTTCTGGGACCTACTGTAACACAGATAAATACAAGTATATCAGTAAAGTACTTCCTAGTCTTCATATACTATGGATTTCTGACATTCTCACTAGATACCCATATGAATAAAAAATATTTGCTATATTTTCCCTCCATACAACACAAGGGTTTGATACAACATCTGTACATGTCTGTGTCCTCCATATCGTATTTGCTATCCATTTAAAAGGGTCTCAAAATCTGGTGTACACACAAGTCTATGTCCAACATGTCCCAATATACTTATATCACCTTCAAATGTTTGTCCTTCCGTCCGAACTGATGCAATTTCCTGTAAATTGAAAGATGACCATCTCACAGTAATTCATATACAGTGCATTACACTTTGTCAAAACTCTATTAAGGCTCAGAAAATGAAATCAAGTGCTTCTTGTATGTATTTTACAGTCAAATAAGCTATATGCTGAATACCATGCTTATCCCCAATACATTTTCACAACCCAAACCTTTAGTTAACCTGGATTATCTCATAGATGACTGCTTACTGACATATTTGCCAGTGTTTTTCACTTACTGGATCATTGCAAGCATCACAAGATTAACTGTGTGTGGTAGGACTTACACTGCAGTATATGAAGCCATCATGGCTTTGAATAGCAAGTAAAACAAAATTACGAATTTGAATAACAAAATTAAATATGATCAAACATTGCAAAATATACATACTTCTTATCAGTCTGACATAGAAGTTTAATGATTATCAATAAAATTCTAAATTCTAAAATCTGAAAAATGAGATTAGATTTGTTTTTGGCAAAAAATTTCCAAGCTATCTACACATTTAAATAAAAAATTCACAATATTTTCCTACAAATGGACAGATTTCTCAAACAATATCTTTATTGATTCCAGAGATAATTGTGGGCAAACTGCTAATTTTAAGAAATGTCCTAAGTCTAAGGGGAATAACTCACAAAAATTACTGAACCATAACCTAATCTGAACTTGACCTATATATATTTAAGATGTATCTGTATGAAAAATATCAATTCAATATCTCTATCTATTCCTGAGATAATGAGCGGAAACTGCTACTGGTAATTTTAAGAATTTTTTCTAAGTCCAAGGGGGATAACTATGACAAAAATTATTGAACAATAACCAGTTTGAACCTGACCTAGATAACCTTGAGATATACATGTATCTGTATACCAAATACCAATTCAATATCTTTATTGGTTCTAGAGATAATGAGCTGAAACTGTAAATGGACTGACTGACAGACAGAAAGCAGCAAAACAATATGCTCCTCCTTCTTCGAGGGAGGCATAAAAAACAAACATAATTTCTCAAACTTTAGAAGATATTTCCTCAATTCTATGAATAAAAGGTACCGTAATGACTAACACTAGATGTTTGACCATGAACTGTACTAATACACGTCCATGACAACAAATTTGGAATAGGATAAAGTGTTTGTGTTGTACTTGTTACGGTGTATAATTTGTGATTCATACTTGTGGGTAAAATATGAAACCCTTTTCTCATACATTACAAGAGAAATCTGCATTTTTAACCAAATCATTTATACAAGGTCACAGTTCAAGGTCATTATCTCAAATGACTTGTTATCAAGATGTAGAACTTGTTATGGTGAATGTGTGAAATATGAAAGCCTTATCCCTTATACTGTAAGACAAATCTGCTTGTATAACTTCTTAACCAGACAGACTGACAGGGTGATTCCTACATGTATCTACTCTCCGCAAACTTCAATTACCAGGGTATAATTAAATATTTTATTATTAAGAATGATAAGTTCATTTACTATACTTTTGCTGCAATGCATTATGCCAAAAATGTGCTTCTATATAGTGTATACCTGCAGAAATCCACACTTGGTTCCCATGGTGACATCCAGGACTACACTTCCCAGGACCAGTTGTGCTCTTCCAGATTTACGGATGATTAGTTTCCCCATATGTCCTTCAGAGAAGTCCGAAAGAGAACATGTCCCAAGTCTCTGAGATATACTATCCTGTACGAAAAGTTTAATTTGTTTAAAAACAGAAAAACTTGATAAATGATATATACCCTTTTGATTTTTTAAACTGGGCATCAACAATAAAAAAAATTCACTTATTTGGACCAAAAGAACTGGAATGGATTACCCCAATGTTTTTCTACACCAATAATGCAGAAATATTTTCACCTGGACATAGTATATTGATTACCTGTCCTATAAACAGCTTTGGAGTAGTCAAATGTTGTGCTAACTGTCATTGATGATTGCTTTTGAATATGTTTGAACCTTGCAAGGGTGCAGACAAAAACACACTCATTCTTTTGGTCAGAACATACCCATATGGTTTTGGACAGTTTGAAAAAACATTTACACTGCTTTTAAAATAGTTCTTAATACTCCTCAATATCATTAAACAGCAATCTATTATTTAAATTTTTTCATTAAAACATTAAGTAATTCATTAATTAATAACAAATAATTTTACTGACAATAATGAATCCCCCCTTTTTACAGGGTTTTTGCATGTGATTGAAAGAAAGCATTGGATCGACATTTGTTGATTTACAAGTTTTCTGTTCAATATGAATCTATACTTATCACATTTATACAGACTATATGTACATAGTAATGTGTTGGTGTATCATCTGTGTGAAATGTTTATTTTTATGCATGCAACTTATTGAAATAATAATTAATAAAGATGATTTAACTAACTGGATATAATTGTTTATAGTGTTTAATGTACAATAAATAGATGAATATAATAAAAATGACTAAAAAGATAAGAAGATGTCACTTTTTTACATTAAATATGAATCACATTGCCTCTTCACAGAGAAAGAACACTTAAATGTATAATATTATTCTGGGATCACCTTTTTTTTGTCCACAAAATTTGTCAGACCTAAACAAAACCTAAAGTTAAAACACTTGTGTCGAACTCAACTTCTAACTGACAGCTGAGCGGCTGTGTAATTGTTTAGTCATTTGAACACCCCCACCCCTTCCCCCCTGGAATTATGATTTCGACATTTAAAATATGGGTATCTAATGGGTTGAAATTAGGAAAAAATATACCGGTATTTACATATAAATATAAAGATTGTTTTTCAGTTTTTCAAGGCATTGGGGTATGCTTGCAGTCTCTGTCTGTCTTGAAAAAAAATCTTTGTGCAGCACTTTTGCAACACAATCCAGGACCTTTTCACTACAATACACGGGCCCAAACTCAAATTTTATCCATCCCTTGTTGTATAGGTCACTCTTTTCAATATTTCTTTCTCTTTTTATCGAGCAATATTTAATAAATGTTCAGTGTTATTACCTTCATAAAATGTTTGATAAGTTGCATACCATGCATTTCAAGAACAGCAGTCAAAAATTAGACTAATCTGAAGAGGTTGAATCGTTTTGAAGATAAAATTACTTCAGTGTTTGGAGAAGTGTTTATAAAAAAAAACAAAAAAAAAAAATGTCTGAGACAGTAATGCATCAAAAATAATGAAAAGTATACACGAGGAATGTAGCTTTCCTAGATATAAATATGCACACGCCTCTAGCTAAACTATAAACATACTATCATCCTGTAATACAATTCTGGAATAACACACGTGTATAATGATGTGTTAGTCTAGACAATTTGTTAATCTGGCAAACTGACAAGGAACAAGTGTGTGTACAGAAGCAGAGAATCACTGTTATATAGAAATACCTTGTTACAATGCTTAGTGCATAAAAAGGGAAAAGTATCATGGAAAATAACTTAGATTTCAATTTTTTGAAATGTCAAAACCCTATACTTAACTATTTACAAGTTATGACCAAAACCCTTGAAACAGACATATAGATAGATCAGAAGCTATACATAAGCTGAGCATGTATTTTGAAACAAAGCAGTAAGTTACCTCCTCATTACTATCAGCTTTTGATTTGGATGTTTCTGAATCTTCCCCTCCTCCAGCAGGAACTCCTGGCATGACGTCTGGGAAATGAAAAAACAACATGTCTTCCGATTCTGGAAATCAAATAAATTAAAAAACTTCATACTCTTGTATCAATTCCATATAGCTGAACAAGTTCACATATTTTAAGTTTTGCTATATAAAACAAACTTATTTTCATAAAAGCTACTTGGCAGGAAAATTAACTCACAAAAATGTATTGGAGAGATATTGGTACCTGGCAATGAATTCTCATTTGTGATGTTATTTTTGTTTTAACATACTACATATGTACATGTAGCAGAGAAGTCAGAGTTACCTTAGTAACATCTGACTTTGCTATTATTTTATAACAAATGCCATAAAATAATTTTAAGCATTTTTTTAATCAAAAATTTTTTAAACAATAATTAAACATTTCAGAAGATAGGTCTACACTTGCTATGTAACAGCAGAGTTAGTTACTTATTACAACGCCAGAAAAAAAATAATGTAACATGTCTCAAAAATTATATTGATGTCATTCGTTAATTTCCTGTACTAGATGATGTATTTCAAGTTTGACCTGATTGGAATACATCTCTACAGGACTCCTGTATGTGATCCATCCTGAAAGGTTTGGTGTACACATGTTGTTCAGCAGGATGGGACTTTGATTGCTTTTCATCATCTTTCATTTCTACATCTGTAACACCTGGCTCCACTGCAATCAAGATGTAATTTATGCCAAATCAGAGGTGATAATTATACCACATTCAACTTGGCTGCATTGTCTTAAATTCTATCATATGAATATAACATAAAACAACACACTAAGGATGGCAATTAGTCATTTTAAAATTGTATTGTATTCTGAAACATAAGATCCAAAAATTAATACTCATCTGTGCCTAATTTTTTTACTTATTGTTTATAGATAACAATATGAACACTTTGTTTCCCATCTGAGTTCCTTTAAAGTGCTCAAATAAATAAATTTTTAAAAACCTGAGACCAAAAATTGCAATAATCTCTGAAACAGAGATCTACTTTTAAGTCTGAAGTACTGTATCCTGTGAATACTTTTCTGGAATATCTCATGATATGACATGACATTTTTCTCCCCATTTTAATCTCTGGCACTGGTATTTAATACAAATGTATGAACTAATAGGAAAATAATACATAAAGTATGATTTACTATAAAAAGATGTTTTGAATGAAACATACATGTATTGCAGTTTTGTACCAGTTAAGAGTTGAGAGTTATCTTTTCCTGAACCCAACACTGCACACAGAATCAAACACAAAACAATAGTATTGATTTATTTTATATAAAGGGCAAAGATAATTGTATGATACTAAAATGTTCTAATTGTTATTGTGGGTAAATAGGGCTGTTATTTCTTAACATTGCATTAACTTGCACTTTTTGATCAAGAGATCAGACGGCACATTTCCACATCAAAAAGAGCAAATGTCCTGAATAATTAAACATTAATATAGCAGTCAGCAATTAAAACTTACCCTGATTTGTAATAAGAAGGCAATCCACATACTTTTCTATAGCTCAATTCAAATCTGCAGGTATGTTTATATGTAACCAGAATAATCCTCTGTTTGGTCACTGCATCTTGTGGAGAGACACATGTGGATGATTCAGATTACATATACTCTGGCAGTTATTGAATACCAAGCCATGTTATAGTGTCACCATAAAAACTTGACGTAATGGTTGATAGTTTGACAAGATATATCAATGACTGTTTTTATTGTAGCATGAATTGCCCTGTATATTATGGAAAGGCACTGGAATGAATCTTTGAGATGAGCGGTATAGAAAAATTGGTACATTATGAATGTATCTATTCTTGAAATTAGCAATGATAGCAATCCTTTAAAATACAGTTGAGAAAGATTTTAATTCCAAATAGATACATTATTTATCTGCTGTGGTTGGTACACTTAGCACCTGATAATCAAACAAGTATGGCTACTCAGATTAAATTCACTCTAAATATATGATTATTTTAGACTCCCAAATGTTTAAATGTGGATTCTATGTTCTATGTAATTATACATGCAAGAAACACTTGCTGAATATATTATGGATTCTACTGGCTTACACACAGTAAGTGTTAGACACTATGGCCAGTATCCATTTCACTGAAAGTTGAACTTACTTGTTGTCCAAGCATCTGTTGAAAGTTCAACTTTCAGTTTAAATGGACTTCTTCCATAAACTGAGAAAAAACTTAAGTCTTAATTTCAAATTCTTCTGTCTAGCAATGAATTAATAACTTGAATTTGGATTTTAAGGAGTTTTATTCTATTGATAATTAGAATTACCGGTAATCCATTCTGCATGACAATTTATTTGAACGTCTAATAATGGAATAAATTAAAATGAAATAATTGACTTGAGTATCTTCTCAGTTTATGAAGCTGGACCCTGATGTTGATTTTATTGAGTAAAAAAAAAACTTTGTTATATCTTTAGTACTTGTGTATAATGCACACCTACAAAATCAGAGTCAGAAATTTTGTAAAAAGTGCATTATACTTGGGCGATCATGGTTATACTGCAAATTCCTGAATGTTAGACAAACACTTGGTGCATCGAGAACATCTTGGGGTGTTAGAATCTATATGACATTTTACATGCTTACTTTTTATTTGTATTTTTGTTTCTGTTTTAAGATCTTTCATATCCTGTATTTCTGGTTTACACAATGGAAGTCTGACAGGTATCAAGGATTTGTCCACAGAAATGCTGTCATCAATAAACTGAAAATAAAGACATTTATAACTAAAATAAGAACAAAACATTTGTGCAATACACCAGTGTAACATACTGGTACATGACATATGGATCAACTATCCTTTTAAATCTGAACTTAAAACAGGGTATTCTGAGATCATACATCATTGGGTTGTCTTTTCAGAAATCTATAACTCATTAATTTTTCTTAAGTCACGACAGGTTGAATATTTTGCTATTTAGACTCAAACCCTAAATCCTTAATTAGTGTTCAAAAACTATTTTAGTCCTGGAAGTCTTCTTTTACCAATATATTACCTTCTAATTCAATAGTGAAAAAGGAAATAAATTCCTACATATGACCATGTAATTCTATACTATCTTTGATTTATACATATATCTCAAAAAGAGATCTATCCATTATGATAAGCCAACAATAAAGTGCAAAATATAGTCCCATATTGGAATATGGGGCTATAACTGTCCTACACAGAATCATTACACACATCTAATACAAGATTTTACCCATATAGGAGATTGTCACACTAGGAATGTCTAACTGATTCTTTTATGGCAACTTTCTCACAGCACAAAGATGTCAATGAACCATTTTGCAAAACATTAACAAATTATTGTATTTTTTTCAAGAGAAGATCATCAAAAATTCGAACACATTTAAAACTGATAAGGAAAGGGAAAGTATCGATTAATAATTTATGTACGGGTTTGATTTCTCTTCAAAGTTGTCTCTACTAACATCTGCATTGATTATGTTATATCAGATTGGGAGACCTATCAATTTTAGTATAACTAAGAACTTTTCTTTTGAATGAATTGCAAATAAAAAATCAACCAATCTGCCAAGAAGAAGATATGGACTTACATCATCCCTTAGAAGGTAGTCCAACACTTGTTTAGTCTCAGCATCAGATTTTTCCTTTTTAATATGTCCGCTGCTTCCCCCTGATCCACCTCCACCTCCACCAACTCCACTTCCACGGATCCCTGCTCCACCCCCACCTATGCTCTCAAAGTGTGATGAGCCTATAAGTGAAAAAGTTGATATGTGTCACACAGAAATATATTATGGCTGGAAAAATAAAGGGGAGAGTTCTGTGACTTGGACTTTTCTTTCTATATGAAATTAAGGTACCTCCTTACAAGGTTTAAAAGCAGGTTTACATACCATTTTTATTATATAATCCAACAATTTATCATATGGTGGATAAGAAAAGTCAAAAACAAAAGTGGGTTGCCGGATATTTTTCTTTGTCATCGGATCTTGAAATATGTATCATAAAAATCAATTTTTACATAAATTTCAGCAATTTAAGTACTTAAGTATTATGGTCATTTCTCCTTGTCGGTATATTATTCAATACAATAATTAATATGGTAAATGTAACCAGCTTTCAGCTTTAAAATCATTTAATGAGCAACAAATTCCACATAAATTTGGGTCTCCAGGATAATTTTCCATCCTGAATAAAACCTATTTTCGGTATGATTTGGCCGATAAAGATTCCAAAAGTGGGTTATGCAGTACATTTTCTTCTTTTAATCCTTTATTCATATCATAACAAATTTGTTGATGTAAAAGAATAGTACCCTTGTGGGACTTTTTGAAAAATATTAGAGAATAAAGTATCCCTACCCCTTATTTTTATGAGAATTTTTTCAAAATTTGGTATTGTTCAGGATAAATTATAATTGATTATTTTAAATCCAATATAGTAAATAAAAAGATAAAACTGATCATAAAAAGCTACTAAACAAGGTTATTTATTACTGAAATATTGACATAAATTAATGTAATGATCTGTATTTATTGTATTTACATTAGTATTAAATTATCGTATGTTATTATGTATACGGATTAGTTATGGTAGAATAGAATTTTCAGAATATGCGAGAGCGATATAGTTGATAATTAAATAGTGGTTTCTGCATTTATTTTTTATTTTTATAAACCCATCCTTTATTATTTCTATCTGGAACTGGCGATCTAGATAAGGCTGTAAAAATAGACCAACAACGGTTTGATTCGGCTGTGACGTCGCAGTTGTAGGGAGTTACGTAAAAAAAAAAAAAGTTATATCTTTTGTGACAGAACAATTACTATTAACTAATTAGCAAATGCCTGACATTGCATTTATTGGCTACTTTTCCATTAATCTGTAAATAGCTATAAAAGTTAATAAGGCAATCAAGGATACCCTGCCAAACTTTTATCAAAGACAAAGGGTTCAACTGTTGAAAAGTGAAAGCAAAAGCAGGAAAAAATCAAAGCTGACCTGTATATTCTTTATTAAAAAAAGAAGTTGCCACATGGAAACATTTTCTCTAACTTTTCCTCTTTAACCATTTGGAGACAGTAGTTGTAAAGGATGGAAAGATGGACAGACAGATAGACAAATGGAAGCAGACAGACCAGATAAATATGTAGATGGCAATGTACATCCCATCTCTCTTTTTAAGGTGGGGGTGTGATAAATGGGCAGTCAAAGAGATGTCACACTGAATTCAAGATAGATGTGGTTAAATTAAATTGCTTTGGAATTTCTCCAATACACAGTAAACAGTTTAGGTTTTACCATACTTCTCAAAGACATTGAAAGTATGTGTTATATGTGTTTGTTCTTTGCTTAAAATCACTTATCAATCACTTGATACATTTAATAATATTTTCATTCCAAGTTGAATATCCAAGGGTAAACCTGCAAATGGTTTGACAAATCAAAGTTTCAAGTCACATAATTACCATGTGATTTCTCTGGAGTGATTTCTTAATACAGGCTAGAAATGTTCACAAAGATGGTTTTTGTACTCATTGGTCATTTTAATACATGTACACATGTAAATAGTTTTGGAGAATCTAAATGTGGTCACTTAAAACAAGTGGACCCTTTTGAGAGTGGACACTTATTGAGTGGTCTTGAAGAAAAGGCTTGACTGTTATTATGTTTCTTTTCCATTTATGACGTTAGAAAAATTTAATTTTCTAGTCTGATTTTACATTCATGGTACCACTGCAGATTTTTTTTAACAAATCTAATTTCTGTTAGTAAAAAGTGCAGATGCATACTAAAACAAAATCTTATGAAACATCTTGTTTTGTAACAGATATATTAATTGTTTTGGTGTACACCTATACTGGGTATAAACAATTTAAGACAAGTTGTGTTTGTGAAACACTAATGCCCCCAGTGGCACCAAAGTTCAAAAAGTTATTTTTAGCGTGAAGGTCATTGTCAAGGTCAAAACGTCATCGACCTTGTTGTCATTTGAAAGGGCTTCATTAGTTGAGTATGCATGTCAAATATGAAGTCTCTATCCCTCATACTTCAAAAGTTCTAGTCAAGGTAAAAGTTTACAACAGACCAACAAACAAAAAAACAGACAAACAGACAGGACAAAAACAATATGTCCCCGATCTATTGATCTGGGGGCATAAAGAGTCTGTAAACTGTGTAAACAGTGCTTTTCTTAGAAAACTGCTCTTGTTTTATGACATCATTAGCAAAGTATACAAGTGGAAACAATTTTATCATAGGTTCTTTAAGAGTAACTATCAAATAGAAATCTGGCAAAATGTTTTGGCCCTTAACAATATTGCGCTTTTAAATGTATGAACATACACACATGAATTTACAAATACCTTTATTTAACTTTTCAGTAGGTCCTTGTTCAAAAATAGAATGTGACTGAATGAAATCTTGCCCTCTTCCTCTTCCCCGACCTCTACCTCGACCTCTTTCTGACCTTTGACCTTTAGAATCTTGAGGAATTTTAGGCTTTATTTCTTTTTTTACTGTGTCATCTTTTGAGGAATCTGACCTGAGAAAGACATAGAATCAGTATATCATGAGTCATTATGATGTTTAAAGTCTGACCGGTAAAATTTTAACAAATACAATTCAAACCAATTTTTGGCATCCTCTGAACAGTTGATTTTCTTTCACTCTGAAATTTTAACAACATTACATCAACAAACGATTTAAAAATATTGATACATGTATAGCAATAAGTCTTTCCTGTTTCAAAAAATTTCAACCTTAAAGTAGGTCAACCATGAGAAAACTCCAAACCAATTAGTGACTCACCATATCTAAATACCAAATATCATTTCAAAACAAACCTGTATCATAGAAAAATGTACACAAAAATGAACTTTGTGTATTGTAAAGGGGGTATGACCTCGACCTTTGAATTCTAATATTCAAAAATCAATAGACATCTATCTCTCTATATGATTACAATCTCTGGATTTGCCAATAGAGGATTGAAAAACTTCACTTTTTTATTAAAATTATGACACCACTTTTAAATACTCTATGATAGGAAATGTAAATAACATGAATAATTCAACATATACTTTTCTAGACTTTTATCTCTCTTGAGTGGTATGTTTGGTGTGAAGACTCTTTTTTGTGCACCTCCTAGTGTAAGATCCCGAGGTTTTCCTATTGAAGGTAGCCTACAAAGTGAAAGTTATACGTTCATGATTTAAAAATTTTAGATATCTTATGTCTTTTAAAGTCAATGTCAGTAATATGAAATTTTGTTTTCCAAAGATAATCACTCTGTTCAGAAGCACTTCACCTACATCAAGACAGTACAGTACTAGAAATATCATGTTGACAGAGCAATTTTCCTATGGATAGTATGTTACTGTCAAAAACAAAGGTTTAAATGATGTACAAGTATCCACCTACAGACATAGGGCAGACTTGGTGTAGAAGTTAAATGCTTGGCTTGCTATGCAGGTTCGACTGTACCAATAAGTGGTGTAAGAGGTTGCTTCCATGTCAAAATATATTTGAAAAATTGCTGAAGGTGACAATATCAACCAACCAACCTACTACATAAAGCTGAACCAATAAGAGGGCATAGAATGAATTATGAAGTAAATTAGTCACTAACATAAGAGTTTTAAAAGCTGACAGTTGAAATGTAATGACTATACCTAGTTCCTCTCCCTGTAGGAAGTCCTCTTCTTCCGATCAGGCCCCGAGGTAAATCTGTTAACTTGGAATTATTCCCTTCAGACATTCTCTTTATTCCTGTTTTAATCAAGGAATACAAGATACTGCTATGTGTACTTATCTTAGAGTGATTCATACCTTAGAAGTTTTAACACTGTCCCTTGCGCCATAATTCATATTACTATGCTAATACAAATGATTTCCACGTGAAAAAAAGGACAACCACATGAATATGATAAAAATATCCGAACTCTGGCTTTCAAAATTTTTGAACTAAAATTTGTTTGTGCTAAAGTAAGTACACATACAGTGTTTTTATTGCCAGGAGATTCCTGAAAGCATAAAGTACAGACAAACATGCCTTTAAATGGACATCAATGTTCTAAGTGTAATGGTGAGGCGACATCCTAATACATGATGTATGAAGATGTCTAAAGAATGGGCAATCGTATAATATAGGTGGCCAGAATGGTACATTAGACTACATAACTGCTGACGACACATAATAGTTCAATGCTGATTAGACCAGATGACGTATACAGAAAGTTTCAAAAGTGTCATAAACGAGCATATTGCACACACACATATATTACGTTCTCCTGGTTTGTCAACAAAATAAAACAAGACTGCATCCCAATTCTTGATTCAAATCTGATATTGCATGATTTAAGAAAAGCAACTCATGTCAATGAAGGTGAATTTAATACGATCACTGGTGCAAGTTGCATAATGTTAGATGCAATATCAATTACTCTCCTGAGACACCACCTATTGCATTGGTGCATTATGAGGGTACAAGGAATGAATGGTTTCACTCCTATTATTCTCATTTCCTGGAACAACATCAAGGTGTTCCTAAATGACAAGAACTTTTGACAAAGACGGCAGAAAACAAAAAGTAGGTTAGAAACTAGACAGAAAAGAAAAAAGCAAACATAATGGAAATTATATGCTGCCATAGGTTAAGTGTGTGAGAGAAAGTGTAAGTAGAGTAAAGGTAATAGTCTTCAAGGTTATGCTGGCACATAATCAGCAGCATAGAAAAAAACGGCAGAGAGAAGGAAATCAATTTGATGGCCAAAAAGAAAAAGACCCAACACAAACCAAATGTAAAAATGAGACCAGGCGCCAGGTAGGAGAAAGTGTCTTTTACTTGACTAGCCACAATTATCATGATTGGTCGAAGAAACAGATTTATACAAAAATAACTCAACATTCTATACAGGTGAGGAATACCGGTACTTGAAATCATAAGGAAGTCCTACTCACTGTGTGACTCACTTGTCCGAGGTGACTAAAACTTAAGGTTCCAAATTTTTAATCTTAGTAGCCAAAATGGCAATCATATTGATTTACACCCCCTCCTTTTTTTCTACAATGGAATTTACGAACAGTTTTTTAGACTGACCTTGATCTTCAAATCCAGTTTGAACAGAATTTCAGACATCTTTTTTTCCAGCATTTTTTTCTGGGCCATAACTGTCTTTCCTGAGCCACTACATTTTATTTTTCAGGGGCCAATTTGGCCAATGAGATTCAAAAATAAGGGTCTCACTGCATACATGTAATAAGTGTTTGTAAACTAAATAGAACAAGACTGCATCAACAAATAAAATATGCCTTGTGAGGAGGATGTACCAACAATCTGGTTTTTCTTCTTTTAGATCAATAATTACTGCCATTGAGTGAGTGTGTGAGAGAAGGTGCATGTACGAGTGCATGTAAAAATAGTGGTCTTCATGTATTCGAGGGCTTAATCACTGACATTTTCAAAAGACTACTAAAACCATGCCTCAGTTTCAGAAGGAAATGACACAATATACACAGGTAGTGAAGAAGTTGTTGTCTTCATGATTTACATCTTCAAAGGATAAGTATAAGACCATATCTCAGTTTCCAAAGTAGAATAACAAAATTAACATAATTAGCAAAAATTGATAACTGATAAATGGATAAAAAGATGGAGCTGTAAGGTATTACAAAGTATTGCAAAAGAAGATTCCAGTTACATAAGTGTGAAAGTTGTCAGTGGCTTTAATAAATGTGGAACAGTTCAGAATAGTCTGCAAATAGTGCAGGGCAGAGAATGTACCCAACTGTAATTTGTCATGGGTAGCAACCATTATAACTTCATTTGTCAACAGGATTGTGTCAAAGTGTTGGATTAAGACAACTGGAATGGTTATGTCATAATAACAGATAAAGTTTATCCGGGTATTTGATAATGGGCATTTGCAACATTTATGGCAAAGCAATGAATTTTATCAGGAGAGGAATGCATATTCCTGGAGTATTTTTGGTAAAAATCTAGGAATAAATAAAATAATTTATCATTAAAACATGTAAATTTTGAATATATGTTTTACACATTTCAGATTGTATTTTAATAACAAAACCCTTTAGTATTGATACATAAGAACTTCAAGTTAAAGTTGTATTGTTGCTTACGATAAACCCTAACTTTTACTCCAAGTGTTCTAACCAGACTACTCAGATATCTACAAATTTAAGACCAATATATTCTCGAAGTCGGCGTGACATCACTGTCTCTATTGCTCTAGATAAACACCCGAGGAGTCTTTTAATGATAGTTGGGGTAAAACTTGGGGTTTATCTTTAGCATAAATACAACTTTAAGATATTCCGTGTCATTTCTAAAGGTGTTTTGTCATAATAAATATGATCCGAAATGTGTAAAACATGTATTCAAAATTTACTTATTTGAATGACAAAATATTTTAATTACTCCTTTTTACCAAAATTCCTCCTAGAATACGCTTTGCTTTCTATGATAAAGTGTGATGGTTTACCCCAAATGCTCTGAATGCTCGTTATCAAATACCCGGATGTCCAACTTCAAGACAGTGCTGCATCCAGCTGACTTCGAGAATTCATGCTGTTCTGTTTCATTCACTTCACTCTGTTATACCAAAAGTAGGTTTATGGATGAATGTCAAGCTGAGCGAAAAAACAAAATTTTTGGTGGTGCTATACTTGTTGACAGATTTTCAGATTCCTGCAGTTCATTCAATGATTCAATCAATGACATGACAGTGACAGTCTTCAAGATCAAATTTCAATGACACAGGTGTTTGACACATTCCCTCAACAGTCCAGTACAGTATAAAAACTATTTTTATACTGTACTGGACTATTGAGGGAATATTTCAAACATCTGACCTGTGTTCAATGACAAGACTATATTTGAGAGAACGCTTAAAAGACTTTTTAAATTAAAAACAGAACAGCCTTACAGGTGAAGATTTTCTACTGTATAGGTGATGGTAAAAGTTCGCTTATTAATTGTATTTACCCTTCGATATGATGTAGGTATTGTATATAATTTATAAGTATTAACAAATAGATTGCACACTACAGTTATTACTCGTTACAGGTTCTCTCCGCTGACGTTTAAGTAATGAACCAATAACGGAGAAGCCATTCCCGGTGTGTTGCACAAGTAGGATATATAACAACAACGTTGACTATTCAAAAGTGTAGGATCAAGGACTTATAAACAAGAAAAAGGTCAAAATTTCGAGGCGATCTGCCCATTTCTCAGGACAAAACATTATACAACTTACTATACATAAATAGAAATATGAAAAAGTGTGTAGGAAACAATATGCAATGCATCAAACAGAAGCCGTCACCACATATCTGAAATAATCATGGAGTGAGGTAAACAATATTCAATCAATCAATCAATCACTTTGGGACCCACCGATTCCTTTTTTTTTTTTTTTTTTATTCATTTATTTATTTTATTTATTTATTTATTTATTTATTTATTTATTTATTTATTTATTGTTTTGTTTTGTTTTGTTTTTGGGTTTTTTTTTTTTGTTTTTGGTTTTAGTAACCATTACTGTTTCTGCAAAATGACACAAGACCCAATATTTTATTGTGAAGTCAAAAGTTTTACGTGAAACGTAATATCGTTATAATGGCACGCCCGTAGGAACGACTACGAACTTCATTGTGAGGGACTTTACAAATGTATGGATTATGCTACTTTTATTACTTGTAAACATATTCCACATTTATAGTGGTCACATCAAGTCTTCAGGTGTATTATCCATCTTCAGTGATTGTCATAGCTAAGATCCATTCTGCTACACACTACACTGTCTAAACAGATTTGTCTGTAGACCGTTCAGTTAACAGAATGTTCATACACTACAACAGATGTCCCTTGTGTTGCTCCTCCGATGACCTTATCTCATCTTGCACATCTACATGGATACTCTCTTTGTTGTCTTGCACAGATTCCCAAACAGTTTTCTTGTCACTTCTTCAATAATGCCAATATGGTCCTTAGGGTACTCCTTACAGACTGCCAGACAAAACTTTGGCATCCTACTTCTACTAGAAGGCACGAAATATGCGCCTCGCAGCCAACATTATATTATGCAATCTGGACATTTGCTCAGTATACGCTCGTAAACCTCACCAATAGACCGATCGCCAAATATACGACATCCAACCCGTTTCAAGATTTGTCCTTATTAAATTAGACAGACTATGACAATAGCTCACATGAGCCTTTGGCTCAGGTGAGCTAAAAGACAAACAAAAGCCAAAGTCAAACCAAAACAAAACAACACTGCTCAACCCCCCCCCCCCCAAAAAAAAAAAAAAAAACAAAACAAACCCACACACAAACACACAGCAAAACAATATGAACAAAAAGCAATACAAAACAAAAAATAATTAAAAAGAAAAATCCCAAACAAAACACACACACAGGAAATAAACAAAAACTAAATAAAAACAAAACAAAAACAAACAAACAAACAATAACAAAAAAAAAAACTAACTTCAAAAACCAAAAACAAAGAAAAATGAAACACAACAAGGGCGTGGCAAGCACATACTCCGAGAAATCTCCACCAATAAAGATTATTTACTTAATCATTCATTTGTTTATATATTTATTATCTAGTTATATTCTGTTCTATGCAACCCATCTGAAGAAGGTTCTTAAGGAAGTACCCTCTCTGACACACACCCCCACCCTGGATCCATCTCTAAATCAATCTGAATTAAAATCACAGGCTCAGTTGAAGACATTTAATACTTCAGTCCTATTACGTTTCAACAAAATCTTTCAAATACTCTTCCAGAAGTCTTTCAAAATCTCGATTTAAGATGAAATGGTCTTTTAAACGAATACGGTACAAGTAAATGAAATCTTTAAAAATAGATTACATTAACATGTAGATGTGGTTCAACTTTAACCAATGGTGCTCGGACATTATATCATCCTATGTTCCAAGTCGCCAGTCAGCCCAATGTATCACCCAGCCATGGGCGAACTGTATTGTCCGTGAACAACATGCTATCGAACGACACAGGCGACAAACAGAAGTGTTGGTCCTTCATCAAAATCTTGCAAATGTGGGGCTGCCTCTCTCTTAGGAAGGGGGCATCACCAACAGTGACATTACGAAGATTGACATCCTGAATATACAATTTGCCTCAGTCTTCTCCCAAGAAACACCAGGAAACTTACCAGATCTGGGCTCCAGCAACACATCTGACGTCCAAGACAGGAAAAAGTCGTTGTGGTTAAGCTTTCTCAGGACATAGACCCTAGTAAAGCCATAGGCCTTGACAGTACTTCCCTAGTACACCCACAGGTCCCCACATTATAACCTTTGTAAAGCCACAGACCAGACCCGACAGTATACCTGGTAAACTATTGATGAAAATGCCATGAAACTCCCCCTGCACTCACCTGTACATTACAGACTTCAATAGACTAGAGGAGGATACTCAAAGACTGAAACAGCGCCAAGATCAACCCAGTGTTCAAGAAGGGAGACCGTATAGCCAGGCATGCAACCATTGACCCATCAGTCTCACTTCCATCTGTTGAACATGTTATATTCCATCATTCTTTCAACATAGATTCAGAAAACGGAAGTCGACTAAATCTCTGCTCGTTCTTACTTCCCAGAACCTTGAATTTAACTAATTAAGTAACCGTGAACAGATGGATGCAACCCTCTATGACAATTGGAATGTCTTTAAGAATGCCCTATATATGCGCCTCTTTCTCACATTACAACGCTATGGAGTTCAAGGGAACATGCTTGACTGGACACAGGGTTTCTTATCCAACCGCACAGAGGAAGTAGTACTTAGTGGATTGAGCCACATCTTTCAGATGAATCTTTATTTATTAGAATTCCAAGAAACAGTCTTGGACCCCTCACTATTTTTTGTGTACAAAAATGACAAATCATCCTGTTTCCAGAAGCAAGGCGGTTGTTTTATACGCAAGATTCTTTCAGCTGAAGATTGTACCATACTTCAATAGGACTCCAATAAGCTCCAAGAATGAGATAGGCGATGGCTAACGCGGATTTTATTCTGAAAGCTCTGAAGTACCATCTTCAGCCATAGAAGTCCCATGAAGGTTGGCTATTTCATTGATGGACAACTTTTACAGCAGGTCAACAACACGCCAAATACTTTGGTGTGACCTTCAACAAAACCTCGTCTTGGACCACCGACTTATGTTCATACGTAACATACCAGTAAAGCCAACCACCAAACGGTTTCCTCAGAGGGCATGTGCAGCCAGGACACCAAAGTCCAGGCCTACCAGACTTTCGTGTGCCCTACCCTGTAATATGCCTCCTTCGTGTTGATCCATACGCCTCCCGTAACATCTATGCCATTCAGGTTGCCCAAAGGCGTGCTGCCAAATTCACCACTGGAAATTACCATCGTACCGGTAGCTACCGGTAATCAACCATAATGTACATCTTATACTGGGACCACCTTCAACTTCGTAGGTACGGTCAGAGCAAAACTCACCATGCTGTTTAGAATCCACAACAGACTGGTCGACATCACACCGCAGAACGTGATACTAGAGACAAGCCAGAATCCAAGCATACCGGTTCTCGTTTATCCACAGCGCCATTAGATACTAATGGTACTGAGAAGATATAGCTATCATGATTTGGAACCGCCTTTAGAAATACATTAATCAAATTCTCGACAGACTTTTTTTTTAAAATAATTTTGCTTTTTATAACCTTGACTTGAATTGGAAGCTCATTCCAATCTTTTACTGCATTATGATAGAAAATATCTGATTGGCATGATTTCATATAAATTGGAAAAGTTTATTCAAACAAAATTTTCATCTTGAAGAATATCTTAATTTATTGCCCTATGATCAAATAAATCATGCAAATTTCCAATATCGTCTCATAGATTAGAAATTGAGCGTGGAAGCTACAGATGAATGCCTAGGAATCACAGGATCTGTACTGTAAAATTGTAGTTTAATTGAAGTCGAAGTTGAAATTCTTTTTCTGTTTAAATATCGACTGAATCATTCCAAACTTTTGTCTTCTTAATTATCTAGAGAAATCAATATGGCTTATGAAAACTTAGAATGTAGAAATATTGCATGCATTAGTTAATTTTATCAATTCCAATACAATATATATAGGACTAAGCTACGTTCGTCCTCGGAAACCCAGCGTCTATCGCGCTACTATAAACGTTAATCAATGCAAAAGACCGTGGGTTTCCGACGATGAGCTACATGTACATAGGACATAAGTGAACATAATTATGCTTAAGCAACGTCTATTGGTGCCCACTACGTTTTGGTTAAGATTTCATTACTTAAAATATTGGATTCCTTTTATATCCATACTGAAAAACCATAGCGTACAGGTGAATGTAATAATTTTTCAGAAGCATTGACTCCTGGTGCCCTTTGCAGCCTGGTTATTGAATTTATACTACATTTAATTTATTATAGAAGACATATTTATAATACCTCATTACATCACAATTTACTTATAGTCATTTACTATTATGATCATTATTACATGTCATTATATGTATCTTATTTGATTATTGTATTTATGTGAAATCAAGGACTTATAAGCAAGACAAAAAAATTTTTTATAAAGTTCTTGGTGAAACTATTTTGTTTATTTGTCTGTCTAATTATCCAATCATAAATGTTGAATGTTAAATGCTCATTGATGATCGTTAGTGTCGATTAGATATACAGTAGTTGACTTCAACTCAAGATATTCCCTTCGATAACCAGAAGTATTGTTATTGATTCGATCTAAAGCAGACTATCCAAGGAAGATACGTTGATCATCTTAGAGCAATGCTGAAATCCCTTAATAAGCAGAAGATCTTTTATTCCTGTCGGCGAATTTAAAAACATCACGCAATCATTGTTCGTTTATCCCAATGCTATTTCCTTTAGTACACAATCATTATTTTATTGTTTACTTGCTATTACATACAAAGTCACCAAATTTTTTATCATGTAGAAAGATATCAAATGAGTGGGTCATCTTGAATTAAGAGCTTCATCCAACAGATGATTTAACAGTCATTCCCTACGGAATATCTGACATTTATAAAAGTTTCCGTAAAAAAAAAAACAAAACAAAAAAAAAAACATTGGCAGCGGTGGGATTCGAACCCACGCCTCCGAAGAGACTGGTGCCTTAAACCAGCGCCTTAGACCGCTCGGCCACGCTACCTGTGCGTTCAAGGGGAGATAAATATTAAACATAAAACATTTAGTACAAATTTCGTCATTTACCTGCCCGGAAACATATTAAACGGAAGTTCATATTCACCTGGCAGTCAAATAATTTAATGGTCACAACGATTGGCATAGAAAATGACCGACTTTCAAAAATAGTAATAACGATTAAGTTCTGGGGAAATTACTCGCTTAATATTTTACAGCGATACAGCAATGCTTTCACACATATCGAAGTAAAGAATGCGGTACGTTTGATCAAACAACTCCGAGTTGAACTCGTACAGGTGTCATAAATTTAATGACCTCTTGTGTTAAAATATTTCGAACTATTAACGAAGGATCGGCAACCATGGGATTATGTAACTTGAAAGGATAAAGCTTGACGTTATGGTGAGGATTCCAAGGTACAACTATGAAAAACTATATTATGAAAAACATGGTATCATTTTATATTTATGAAATTGGGCATCAAAGTGCATCGACAATGGAGTAATGGGAGGTTCGACTTCCATTCAATTAACTATGCTAGGATTAGATTCAGCTGGGAAAACCACATTGCTTTACAGGTTGAAGTTTGATCAGTATACCAATGTATTGCCGACACTCAGTTATAACTGTGAGAAAATCAAGGTGAGAAGTGGGAAAGCAAATGGTGTAACATTTACAATCTGGGATGTAGGGGGGCAGGACAAGAAACGCCCTTTATGGAGGCAATACACAAGATCTTCAGATGGAATAATTTTTGTGGTAGACAGTGCTGATCGCGAAAGACTGGAGGAAGCGAAACTAGAATTAATCCAGCTGTTAAAGGGGCCAGATAAAAACAACTTGCCATTGTTGTTTATTGCAAATAAACAGGACCTTCGTGAGTCTTTGGAACCGGATGAAATAGCTAAATATTTAGGATTACATGAAATGAATCCTGGACAACTGTGGTCAATTTGTGGATCATGTGGCATAACAGGTGAAGGACTCTCGGACGCAATGGACATCATGTATGAACTTATTGAAAAACGCAAACAAATGAAGAAGAAGAGATGAAAATAGCATTTTGATGGTATTAATGCACACAGCTGATCTGTAATGAGTAAATCTACTTATTGGTTTACATCTTGATTATTTATGCAAGTAGCAATTTCTCAGGGTTAGGGTTATAGTTTAAAATTCCATTGGGTAGATTTCATAAAAACTTGGTGTCACTATAGTACTTGTAGTCATGAAATAGGATCGTTATTAATTTATCATTAATATTACATTTGATATGTAAACCTTTTAAACAAGCACTTCACACAGGGCACATAAACAGTTGTATATGATGTATACTAAGAGTTTGAAATATTAATTAATCATAGTATAAATGATAGTGTAAACTTAAGTTAAAAAAAATCCAAAAACTTAACATTTCTTATCAAGCACTTCCACATCTTCAGTTTGATCACTTTATGGCTAGTTATTGCACTATTATTTGAGATGTTTCCTTGAAAAAAAAATTTTTTTCACAGATTCATTTATCTTTAATACACAAAAGTATATTCTGCCATACTTCACATGCAAGAGGCATCTGAGAACCATTACAAAATTTGTATTTGATGCGAGTAGTTCCATGCATATAACATTTTTTCATAAGTGATAGAAATGTGTATTGTTTAAGTTAAATTTTAACTTTTCATAATTAATTCACCTATGTGTTTAATGTATATGTATAGGTAAATACTTATTCTGCAATTAAAATAATGCCTTCAGGGATTTTTAGGTCATTATTTTGTCAAATAGTCCCTTTAATTACATATTTTATAAGTGTGTGTGTTTTGTTGTGTTAATAAGTGTTAATACTATGATCAATGATTTAACATGTTTCATATTAAAAACTAAAAACCTACATCTACATGTAATGACATGATGTGATATATTGTACTGATATAAAGGATATAGATCTTTTTATGTACATGGTTGTACAGGTATATATTTCTGAAATTTTACTCTACAAGTAATTTTCCATTAAATTCACTACAAAAAACATACATTTTCCAAACCACTTTAGGGCACACATCGTGTAATTGTATTCAGATTGGGGATTAAGGGTGGTTAATGGATACCCCCTTTTGAAATTTTTATCAAATATTAGGATCAATCTGTACTACTTTTACACCCTTTCTCCACGACAAAATTTTATCCCTCAAGGATGAAATCCTCTCCCTCTGTCCATGACAAAATTTTAGCGATATAGTCTCTTTGCAGGATTTGCTGTATAAATCTGCCCTTGACACGGTTATAATGTTTTACCAAAATAACATACATGTACACATGTGGGGTTGTACATTTGTGTGGAATGTATACAAGGGAAACTTGCATGTATAGATACTTATGATTATGTGACTTTAACAATACAACATAAATGAAGATTACAACACAAACATGGCATATCGTTAAGTATTAATACAATGTAACTACCCAGTATCACATTGAAATTTTACCATTTATAAACCTATTCACAAACATGCAGATATACTTCATCATCTAAGCACATATATAAACTTGTTATTACTAGGAAAAAAGTTTATGAGGTGATCTTGGTTTTAGTTTTTCTGTTTTTTTCTTATCATTTATTAATATGGAAGGGAAAGGGTTATATACATGCATACATGTACATGTAATTATGATCATCTTGGGGAAACATCATCAACTACCATATAATGATTTCTTGGAAAGATTATAAAAAAGTGGAAACACAAAGGGAGACTACTGAATGGTAACAGTTTTGTCATAGTCATATATATTACAAATATGTTGTATACTGTATGCATCTGCAATTACGGATCTACAAAGTCATAATACTTGTTTACTTCTGCATGATCATGAATGTCGGTCACAAATAAACAGGTTGTTGTATAGCCAATAAATACCTAGTGCATCATTAGTTTGCATTGTATTGTAATGCACTTATGCATGGACGTAATTTATTATATCATGTATATAAAATTGCCTATTTCCTACCTATTAATTATCCTGTGCATTTTACAAGAAATATATATATACATGTATATTTTATTTTTTAGAAAATTGTATCAACTATTATATGTACATGTAGTATTGAACATGTTAAAAGCTAACAACCAGTGGATGTATCACAATACTTCCCACTCTATTGTGTTTTATATAATAGTGTTATGTTATTTACAATATAAACTTTAGACATATTGCATACTTTATTTTTATTTTCTTTCAATACTGCTACATGCTATTAATTAAATATTAAAGGTCATTTGCAAATTATATTCCATACCACAACTACATATACAGCCTATTATTCCTTGTATAAAGGGAGAGATTTTTAAGCGGGGGTGGGGGTTGGTATGTGACTTAAAATACACTACCCCAAGACTAAACCAAATCGAACAGTGTACATGTATGTTTATCAAGACTTTAATGGACTATAACTGAAGATTTATGAGCTGCTTATTGCATTGCTTTCACTTATTTGTCCAAATATGGACAGCACGTTTACAGAGGATGTTGACGATAAGTTTATATATTAAACGTTTTCTTTTAAAAGATTGCTGAAACACCCATTTGTCTTGGACCCCTTTTATCAATGCTTTGGGGTATACAGAAGGTGCAATTCTTGTGATAAGCATATTTACTAAGAAGTTAATTTCGCGCTATTTTGCTGTACCATTACCACTACCACCCCCTTTCCGCGCTGTTATTTTCATCCAATGCAGTGCTGCTCTTGAAGCACAGAAATTTATACTTATATTGTATGTCATTATATGTATATACATGTGGACGTCCACTACTTGACCGCTGTCCTTGAAGTTAGTCATTACACGTGTAAAGTAGCATACTGCTATTGTACATTGTCACCAGACAAAGATTGCTTCTTGTCAAATTGATTGTTAGACATCACATCAGTACAGTCAGTCCAGTTAGACCTGTTGTTCTCAAGGTGCATGGATTTATGACGGACATATATCCTAAACGCGCAGGTAACCGCGTCATCCCTCTACCGGGTCATTTTGGCATTGACCAACCCTCGGAGTATCTTTTACCTTCAATACCAGTCCATTATGACCCCAGTCTTCACTTTCCTTCGTCATATACATGTATTCACAGCCCTGTTATTATCGCTTCTAAACTGATGAATTCATTATTCTTACAAAGTGCTCAATTTACTACAGCATTCTACCACAAGTTTTTCCTATCTTGAAACAAGACACGAAGATGTCTGATTATCTTGGCATTTCATATAATCAAGCTCGCAAATAAGCATACATAGGTTAAACAGGGACATATTATCTAAATCTTTTAAAATATACGTCCCAGTTTTAGCGTAGCAAATACTATCAATAGCATGCATGAGAGTTTTGGATAACGTTACATTGCATGCATTGTAATCCCTCAAAGTTTGTAGGCAAAAAAGTCACCATAATTCATTTGAAAAAAAAAAATCTCATGTTACATATTCATTGTATATTTGTACTTGCGACCTCAAATATTGAAATCCAATGTGTAAAACATATCAAAACATTATTGTTAAAATTCCAAATTTGTGAAAAAGAATACATGGTTTCCTTTACCCAGAGTCACATTTAGATAAGTGTTTAATGCCATTATAATTTGTAAATGCAAAATGTACAATTTTGTAGTTCTACGTTCTAGGGTCGCTTTCTAAAGCCATACTTCAAATATTTATTCATTTGAAATGATTGATCAATTCAAATAATGACTAATAAAGATAACATTGGATCAATTTTAAATCTGTGAAACATACAAACGTGAAAACTATTTGAGTAGAATAACTTCAGATTTATGACGACATTTGTTACATTTCATTTTCAAACTGACAAATATAGCCACATTTTGTCGATCTCGGTACAGGAATATGTATATATACGTGTTCTTTAACATTTTCTGTAATTACAATAGCGGATCCTAGGGAGAAGGGAGTTCATATCTCATTCCCCACACAGACAGCCAACAAGTTTGCATAGTAGCATAACTTATACATAATTTTTGTCAATATAGTTGCAACCACCCTAATACACATACAATAAAATGATTTCTTTCCATATAAACCTTTGAATCCGCCATCAAATTAATATAGTGTCTCTGAGCAAGTAATATTCTGCAGTTTCTGTTAGTAAACAAGCTGTAAATCTCGTGCAGTGATACGTTAATATTTTATTTCACACGTAACTGTCTTATGAGGGTCGATTTTAACGATAAACTTCAAAGTGCTAATTATAATAAATGCATAGATTTTACGTCGGCCAACAGTTACAGATGTGACCATAAGGATTGATCGCTGGTAAATATTACTACTAGTATGATATAAAGTATTATTGATTTGATTCTTGAGATCTTTTTTGTGTACGCATATGGTTCGAGCTGTATGACTCATGTATATCACAATTGTATCTATGTGTTTTATTTCCAAGTCAATTCCGAATTATGTTTACTTTATGCGAGTTACGTAACATACGACCACTGTATTCGGTCATAGTTCAACATTAACAATCCAATATGCGCACATTCTTCTCGAGCTTTGTTTGACAAAAAGTGTTTCTTTGTGCTTTGTATTTCATCAAAATGTCATATTTTGGATCCAATTAAAATCACTCTGTGACCTTTGATCTTTTAAAAAGCAGACATATTTGGGGTGGGGGTTGTTCAACATGTTACGTGCACGATAGATATCATGAATAAGACAAAGAAAGTATATATCTACATTAGAAAAAACATATTGGTGTATTTTTGTTACATTAATACATGTTTTATTATGTTTATTTTTAAAAAATGTGTGATATGTAATAGCATGTCTGTATGAAGAATTTGTGATATTAGATTATGTCTTGGATGAGCAGAATCGTTGTAGATATACATTTCTTCAATAGATAGTTTTCGAATGCATAAAATTTAATTGGAGTTACTTCCCTTTCCTGCCATATTGGAGGTAAATGACTGAATATTTGTGCAAAAATCAACCAATTTGTGTAAGGAATTTCTCCAAACTAAGAATTCTTCTTGAATTTGTGCTTTTGTTATGCAATGATTAAACTATTGAGCAATGTCAAAATGTTTTAGTGAAGTGAAAACATACAATTTTCTCACAATAATTCACTGTAATTTGTATGAACAAGAAGCGAAAACTCCAGCTTCACCTCCAGAATGGCGGAAAAGGGATGTAACTCCAATTGAATTTCATGCATTCGAAAACTGTCTATTAGACAGCTCATTATTATAACTAGATTTCCTCTGTCATTCTATTTATATTCGCATATTTATCAACACGACTGACATATTAAATTGTGGAAATATTTTGATCTTTTGCATTTTCATAGTCTTGTATGTCCGTCATGATGCAGCAGTGTACATGTGTGACCATTAAGATACATTCGCGTCAGTGTATGGTTGTAGGGTCTAGATGCATTGTCAAAATACAATAATGTAAGACCGTCAAGATGCAGCAAGTATGGATGTTTTAAGATCCAGAAATGTATGACAGTTAAGATGCAGCAAGTTATGACCGTCAAGATTAAGCAATGCAGCAATGTTTGTCAAGATGCAGCAATGTATGTGTGTCATGATGTAGCAGTGTATGATTTTCAAAATTCAGTAATGTATGTCAAGGTGTAATAATGTACGAGTGTCGAAGTACAGTTATAGATGATTGTCTTATCATAGTAAAATATATTTCAAAATGCAGTTATAAGCGTCAAGATGCAAAGTATGGCTGTCAAAATGCAGCAATGCATGACTGTTAAGCTGCAGTGATGTATGTGTGAATATGCAGTGATGCATGTTACGATTCATCAATGAATGACTCAATATGTTGTCAAAATGCAGCAATGCATGTCTGTCACAAGGTGTCAGTATAGAACTGTTAAAATGCAGCAAATTGTGACTGTAAAGATGTAGTGTTTGACTGTCAAGATGCATTGATGTATGATTTTTAAAATGAAGTTATGTATGTTTATCTGTTACGATGCAGAATCGTATCAGTGTTAATATACAAAGATGTCAATATATAATATATCAAAATGCAGAAATGAATAACAAGATACTATGACGTATGGCATTCAAACTTACACTGGATACGACTGTCAAAATACATGTATAGCAATGTATGACTGTCAAGATGGGAAAAAATGCTTCAAGATGCAATAGTATCTGTGTGTCATAGAAAGTTGTGTATAAATTCAAAATGCAGCGATGTATGTCAAGATGTGTCAATACATGGATGTCAAGATGCAGCAATGTTCGATGGTAAGAGTTCAATGTATGGCTGTCAAGACAATTCAGTGTATGTTACGACAATGTACGACTGTTAAGTGTCAATTCATTGATGTATGTTTGTCAAGAGATAGTTATGTATGTCTTAAAAGGTACAAAAATGTATGATTATCAAAATACAGTATAGCCAGGTTGTCAATGCGGGGCATTGTATGCATGTGAAGATGCATCAGTGTATGCATCCATCTTTCAAAGCACAGTAATGTATTCAATACGAAACAACCAAGACTGCCTTTACAATCACTTTACTGTACCTTTTTTTGTCTAAAATTGTCAACGCAACTTTTTCTTCAAGATTTTGGTGCAAACTTTGATAGCAGTGTATAAATGTAAAAAGAAGGACATGGTGACTCTTAATACTCTGAATACATGTATTTGTTAACATACAGACAAAAGTTATGATAATCGAACCTTCCACCTAAGTTACTTAATGAATTACATCAGCATACAGAAAAATTATTATATGGGAATGTCCGGAATGGGAAAATATGTGATAGCTTCAGATGATACATTCAAAACAGAGACATATATACACAGAGACTGGAAACTCCCATTGAAAGCTATATAGCTCCCTGACATAAGTAACATTTCCCGACAGGCATCTCGATAAGCCGGAAGTCCGCCATATTGTTCTCGGCATTCATTCGCTTGAAAGCATTAAGCTTGCAAAGAAGAGGAATTTTCATCGCTTTTTAAACAAAGGTAGTTCAGATAAGTAAAAAAAGCAATATACTAATCATTTGAATCATAAAACATTTCATATATGATCTATTCAATGTGAAGACATAACCCCGATCAGAAGCCATTAGTTGTGATAGACCTCTGAAAACATTCCCTTGGGTTTATGCAAAACATTTACACAATATTGAAGCACATGCCACCATTTTTCGTTTATAGCACCATCAATGTTTATTATAGTCATAGTGCTTTAATTTTTATATGAAATATCTGTACATCATGCATAATTACCCGGTCGTATTTGAGGACCTCGCGACATTTTTCTACTCACTACCGAACCCGCTGAGAAACGACAACGGCAAGAAAAATTGTTAAAACAACAAAAATTAATGTCCTTTACATGACTAAACTCACACGTGTGTGTTAAGAAAGGTTTCAGACACATTTTATATCATTGGGTGTAGAAGACTTTATTCGTTATTTGATTTTAATCCAATTTTATCTACGCGGTAAATATTCAATCGTTTTTAACAAGAAAACCGATACCATACCATATAGAGCAAAATAATCATATAACCTGTCGATATATATATTGTTTTTATATTGAAAGTCATACTATAATCATCAAAGAAGTCATAGTTGTTATTGTAGTAAGAACTGAAGCAGTTATAAACACGTAAGGGGACATCTTGCAATGCAAATTTTCTGTGGCCGGCGGGTCGCCATTTTGTTTTTGTTGTTTGTGTGGTTTTTTTTTTTCTTCTTCTTTACAAAGGAGTAAATCTTGTTCGTATCACGTGAAGTGTGCACAACAGGTACAGAAATTATTTTGTTTTATGATTTACCATCTGAACATTAAAATAAACATTAAATTGTTATTTACTACCTTCCTAGATGCATTGATTGCTCAGCCTTATAAGGTAAATTTAAACAACTCCTATAAAATGGCAACAAGTGCTGTTTAGAAAATAAAATAATAAATAAATAAATAAAAATAATAAGTGCGGGGGGGGGGGGGGCACAGACACATTAACAAATTAAAGTTGCCATTCAAGTACGAATTGAAGAAGTTATCAACACGTAATTGGACATATTGCAATGCGAAATTTCTTTAGACGCCAGCTGGATCGCCATTTTCTTTTTACTTCTTTGCATAGGAGGGAGTAAATAAACAGCTCATACCACGTCAACAGTGCATAAAACATTATTTTGTTTGCTATTTACCATCTGAATTTTTAAATAAACACAACATTGTTATTTACTGCCCATGAATGACAAAGACAGACGCTGGTGCTTCCCCTGGGGTGGTGAACAAACAGTAGTAAAGGCAGGGGCATTGATTGCATATATCAACAACTCGTAAAAGGCAACAAACGCTGTTTAAAATGAATAAATATATAAATAGAAATAATTATTTTAAAAAAGCAGGAAATGAAGGCGTCTCAGTAAAAATCTTGGTTTTAAAAATATTTTTTATAATGATTAATGATACAAGTTTGTCTCAATTTTGTTAGAAAGAAAAAGGAGAATATTATTTCTACACATCGATAGAATTAACCAAAAAAAAAAAAATATATAAAAGAAAAAAAAAATAATAATAAGTGCCCGTAGAATTTGAACTGAGGTGCGTCGGCAGGAAACACCAACTGCGCTATACATCCCCGGGCGATATCCGACGGTTAAAATCGGTGTATTGTAGAGCGCGGTCACCTAATTAGCATAACAAAAGGACGTGCATCATATGCCGGACGAAGCGGCGAGTTTCCAGTCTCTGTGTATATATGTCTCTGTTCAAAAGTAGTAATAATGTATAGGTACATGTACATACACAAGAGAAACCAATTTCTGGTGTTTTGTTCAGGTCCCTAAATACTTCAAGGAGACAATATCCATAAATTTATATTACTTAATGAAAATATCCATAGGTATATGGCAATACTGTACGCTTTACTTTAAGCATCAACAATTTATGTTAACCGGTACAACGACTTGTACTGAAGTCCTTGGTTAACACCTCAAAGTATTCAACTTTCCGTGGGCGTATACCCCACTGACAACATGGTCAAACTTCTGTCTAACCTGTGAAGATAAAGTAGCATAATTTTCTAAGTAGATTTTCAGGGATGTGAATCAGAATATTTGTTGAAGGTGTAGATCTATGTAAATCTGTTGAAAAATGTATTCAGCAAACTTATTTTGGGCAAATTTTAATATTTTTGAGGTGACAAAAATAGTGGACTTGTCAACCCGACATTATTTCCCAACTTTATCATATTCACCAATCCGCCTTCGGGCCAGACACGCTGTTACCGTGTATCAGTGAAATGATGATGTCTGATGATCACCGATGACCTCGATAGATAGGCCTAGAAGTCTTATAACTGCTTTTCCATCAATGGCCTTTTAAATATAGCGGCGAAACGGGTTATCTGTCTTCTGGTCTACTCTTCGGACCTAGGATATTTAGAAGGCTATCCTTGACACGAACAAACCAAATTTTGCACAGCCGGTAGGATGATATTTCGCCATCAGCTTTTCATGTTGATATTAGATATTATATGAATAATTTCAGATAGACGGAAGCCGGTGTGGTTCAGTGGATCCAGATGCGGTGCTCGATTCGTGACCGAACAACCCCGCGTTCGACTCCCGCCGTGGGTACACTTCTATTCTCAATTTCCAAAGCAGAGTTACGATCCTTGCACTCCCTTTAATGTGTGTGTGGATTGTAAAGGAACGACAACTCTGCTTTGGAGATTGCTCTATTCTGCCTTTTTGATGAGACAGTAAAAACCGGAGACTCGTGTCACAGTAGGCATGGCACTTAAACGATGGGTCCGTTGCAAATTAAGATATCAATTTCATCAGGCAGATGCCGTACCGTTTCATAAAACCAATAATAGAATGACGTAAAACAATAATTTAAAATCAATCAGATAGATGGTAGAAACAGAGCGAGAAAAGAACTTTAGATAGATTGTCAGTTGGTTCTTCTTCTTCTTCCAATATGAAGCGTACTCAAAAGTTGAGCGTTATACTTCATGTGGCAGTCAAGATAAAAGGCCTCATAGGGCAGTATGATACAGTTAAAAAGTTAAAATCTTTTATCCTCATCCTAAGCTGAAGTGGACAGGTGATATGTTGCCCATTGCAGTCCGGTAGTCATCCAAGGAACATGCTGATGTCATTGCTGATGGAAGTCTGGTCCAGTCCCTGATGGTACGCGGGAAGAAGGAGAACCGGTATACATCCTTTTTCGCTGTTGGGATGCGAAAGGTATGTTGTCCCCTTGTCCTGGTGTCTGTCTGGATTAGGTATTGTTCTGCTGGGATGGCAACTAAATTGTGCTGGATCTTGAATTGCAACAGAAGGCGGATCTTTACTCTTTTGATCTGTAGCGGTTTCCATCCCAGGGAGCTGACCATGTTGGTGACGCTGCCTGCTTTCCTTCCCCAGTAGTTCCTTGTAGCGAATCGTTCCGCTCTACGTTGGACTTTCTCTATCTGGTTGATCTGTCCGCTAGTGTGAAGGTCCCATATGGAGGCAGCGTACTCCAGCGTTGGACGTACAATGGCTTCGTAGGCTCTGACCCGTGCTGATGTTCTGCAACCTCGGAAATTTCGCTTCAGGAAGCCTAGAGTCCTATTGGCTTTCGCTGTGATTGCATCAATGTGCTTGTTCCACTTCATGTTGCTGCTGATTGTAACTCCCAGGTACTTGCTCGAGTCCACTACTTCTAACTTATGGCTGTGTAGTCTGTAGTCTGCACTGATTGTTTTCCGCTTTGATGACACCTGTATGACCACGCACTTCTCCGGATGGAAGGACATATGTAACTCTTCTTCCCACTTCTCAAGTGCTGTAAGGTCTTGCTGTAGACTGTTGCTATCCTTTGTGTTATTGATCGGGCGGTACAGTAAACAATCATTTGCGAACAACCTGGTTTCTGACTTTGTGACTTCTGGGATGTCATTTATGAATGTGAGGAAGAGCAGCAGGCCAAGTACTGTTCCCTGTGGTACTCCTGATAGGACATCTGCACTAGATGAGGCATGGCCGTCTAGAAGGACTTGTTGTTGTCTGTTGTTCAGGAAGTCCTTAATCCATAGCAGTGTTGTCTCGTACACCATAGTACTGCAGCTTATGTAGCAATCTCTTATGTGGCACCTTGTCAAATGCTTTCGAGAAGTCTAGCAGAACAATGTCAACTTGACCTCCCTGGTCTAAAGTGCGGGCAATACTGTCTATGGTGATGGCTAGCTGAGTTTCACAGGAACGCTTGGATCTGAAGCCGTATTGACTGTTGCTGAGGATAGAGTGCTGGACGAAGTGGTCCATTACCTGGCTGTGGATGATGTGTTCCAGTAATTTACAGGAGATGAAGGTCAGGGAGACTGGTCTGTAGTTGGAGGCCTGATGCTTATCACCTTAATTTCTTGTACACTGGAACAATAGAAGCTGATCGCCAGTCGTCTGGGATGGTGCCTGAATCCAATGAGATCTGGAAGACTTTGGTCAATGCTGGAGCTATTTGGTCTGCATACTCATGTAGAAGCCTGGCTTGGATTCCATCTGGTCCTGTTGCTTTGTGGGAGTCGATGTTCCTGAGTAACTTGTGGACTCCTGCTTGGCTGACTTAGATTGAAGGCATCGCTGGATAAGGACTTGCACCTTTGTTTGGCATCCATGTGATATCCTCCCTGGTGTAGACTGAATGAAATTGTTGGTTGAGTATTTCCGCTTTGGATTCAGTATCACTGTACAGGAGTCCATCTGTTTTCCTCAGTGGGGCTACTTGTGAGTCCTGACGTTTTCTCACCAGGTATGACCAGAATCTCTTGCTGTTGTTCTGCATCTCTCCACATACTGTTTAGTCTATGAACTCATCATGAGCTGACCTCATTTCCCTCTGTGCTGCTGCCTTAAGTTGTCGATATCGGGCCTGGTCCTTAGGGTTCTTTGTGTGCCTTGCTTTCCTGAAGGCGTTCTGGCGTTGACGTAGTAGGCGTTGGACCTCTTTGTCATCCATAGATTTGAATATCGGCTCCTACTGATCTTGGGGGGAATGACGTCTTCTACTATCGTTGATATGGATCCTTTGAAGTCAATCCATATGGTTGACTGGTTGATTCTATCTATCTATCTATCTATCTGTCTATCTGTCTGTCTGTCTGTCTGTCTGCCTGCCTGCCTGCCTCCCTATCTATCTATCCATCTATCTATCTATCTATCTATCTATCTATCTATCTATCTATCTATCTATCTATCTATCTATCTATCTATCTATCTATCTATCTATCTATCTGTCTGTCTTTCTGTCTGTCTGCCTATCTATCTATCTATCTATCTATCTATCTATCTATCTATCTATCTATCTATCTATCTATCTATCTATCTATCTATCTGTCTGTCTCTGTCTGTCTGTCTGTCTGTCTGCCTGCCTGCCTGCCTGCCTGCCTGCCTGCCTGCCTGCCTGCCTGCCTGCCTGCCTGTCTGTCTGTCTGTCTGTCTGTCTGTCTGTCTATCTATCTATTTATCTATCTAACTATCTGTCTGTCTGTCTGTCTGCCTGCCTGCCTATCTATCTATCTATCTATCTATCTATCTATCTATCTATCTATCTATCTATCTATCTATCTATCTATCTATCTATCTATCTATCTATCTATCTATCTATCTATCTGTCTGTCTGTCTGTCTGTCTGTCTGTCTGTCTGTCTGCCTATCTATCTATCTATCTATCTATCTATCTATCTATCTATCTATCTATCTATCTATCCGCCCTCCACTTGGAGTACTCTGAACAGGCTGTGCTGATTGGTTGAAAGAAAGAAATTGAAAATTAATTATATAATATAGACTTATTCTTAAATGTACACCTCCAAACCACATATATCACTATTTCCGTCGGAGAACTAAACCTTAAATCCATGCTTTCACTCCAAAACGACGCAAAAAACCGGAATTTTACACACAGTTACCGTTTTTATTTTATTTATTACCAAAATGGATGCGCCCTTGCGAAGAGCTTAAAACCCACAATGTCAGTCCGTTTGTTTGGTCGTAAAAGCTTTTTCAAGGGCAAGTCACTAGGAGATATCGTTGCCCAGCTCCGGGATGTGAAAGGGCGTGTGGTTTCTAGGACCACGTATAAATGCAGATATCCAGAGAAATGTTACACCATATTAACAAGAGCAGAAGTCTACCACGATGGAAAGGTAACTACTAACTCTACATATACTAGACTGCGCCCACTTCTGGGCATAGAGATGAATCTACAGTCGCGATCTAACACCTAAAGGAATATTTTGCTATTTACCCAGCTGTCTATAAAATGCTTTACAATGCCCTTTTCCCGCATAATAATAAAAACATAAACCCACTATCTTGGTCAAAAAGACATCAAATAACCCTTCCATTAACACTAATAAAAAAGTTTAATCTGGTGACATCACAATAGATAGTTTTCGAATGCACGAAATTTAATTGGAGTTACTTCCCTTTTCCGCTATTTTGGAGGTGAAGCTGGAGTATTTGCTTCATATTCATACCGATTACATTGAATTATTACGAGAAATTCGTCTATACTTTCATTCCTCTGAAAACATTTTGACATTGTTCGGTAGTTTCATTACTGCATAACAATTGCAAAAATTCAAGAAGCATGCATCCTTCGATTGGAGAAATTCCTTACACAATTTGGTTGATTTATGCACAAAAATTCAGTCATTTACCTCCAATATGGCAGAAAAGGGAAGCGACTCCTATCAAACTTTATGCATTCGAAAACTATCTATACATGACACCTTTGTCATACAATGATACATACTCGGACAAACATTAAAGATGGATTGTGATATCAGAAAATTCAGCATCTATTATTATTACTATGGGTCAGTTATTTACATACAATGTACATATTTGTATATCCTAATTCTTTTATATACAGCAGTTGAAAGCTGTGGGCTAAGTTACAGAATATTGTCACACCTAATGTGCAGATAGAGATAATTTTTTATGAGATTGTTTATATAGTGTTCCCATACAATCCAGTTTTCCTGAAATTAGCTAGAGTTATCTCCCTCATTGGAGTACAATCCTCCAACTTTATCCATCACTGTCCATACAAATTGCTTGATTAACTTAATTATATAATATAATCACATTGTATATCTAAATGTTTTATTGAAAATTATCAACTGATTGATTATATTTACTGATTAATTGAGACTGATGTCACAAAATCTGCCCTGATAATTAGTAAATTTCTCAAAACTTTGATGAAGTTTACTTGGTATTAATGGAAAAAGTCCGAGAGTTGTATTACAACATGACTGTCAATGGGCAGACTGTATTGAACATTGGTCAAAAAGTGGAGCACCAGGCATTTTTATCTGACTGTAAAACTGTCTCGCAGAAAACAAAAGAGATGTTCACAAATCTTACAGTACTTTCATCATAATTTCTGTTGAAGTGTTTGGGCTCATACCTCACAGTCTCCACCAAAAAATCATGGCCTTTACAGCAGACCTATTTACCATCCATATTTGTATTTTGTACGCAGATTAAAACAGAAATATGGAATGAGGTCGTAAAAATACGGATCCGTGTTGGTTTTTTTTGTTGGAGGTCGTTAATTTTATTCCAAGTCAAAGCAACGCTTAAGATATTGATGTTAAAATCTTATCATGTAAAATGTCTCTCAGATACAAAGTTAATTTATGATACATGTTATATGAAACAAATGAATTATTGAAGACAAAGTGTACTTTTATGTACAAGTACTTACTTTTGATTTGAATATCAATGATTTAATATTAAATGTTATCTTACATCAGCTAGATGCTTTCTCAAATTGGTTAAAATTACATTAAAGAGAGCACACAAAATATCTCCTGTGATTTTTTTTATGGCTGATGTGCTATATCAATTGAAGCTATGAAGTTGGCTTTTACTGACAGAAATTCATGAAATACAAAGAAATACTAAGTGGATGGACAGCACCAATATATAATTCTAAATTTATTTGAAATGATATATACATAGTAATAACATAATAACACCCTAGACTGACGTGTAGAATTAATTTGCCTAAAAAAAACCCCAAATTTAAATGCAATATTAGTGATAGAACTTTTTTCTCATTTTTGGAGAGGAAATATTGACAAGGGCCCCAAAATACTGACAAGTCATGCGAAAAATACTGACAGCATAGTTTTAGGGTAAACAGGTCTGTTACTGGACCAAACCAAAGTTTGTCAGCCTGAAATAAAAAATGCTCAATTATTATAAAGTTATATCTCTGTAGCAAATTCTTCAATATTTTTTCCATTTGTTTATAGAATCTTATTAGAAGGCCATATCTTTTTAATATTTTCTTTTATGTGATTTTAATATACCTCCCGGAATACCCTCATCAAGATATTTGACCACAGATCACAGTTTTCTCTCATAATTTATTTACCAGCGTTTTGATACTATTTATGGTAATTTGAAGCTGCATTATGTAAGAAAACATTTTGAAAGAAGCATAAAAATCCTATGAAAACTTTTGCTGTATGCCTGAGTGTGCTATATGTAGCTGATATTCTGTCACATGAATACACTTCTCCAAGACCTGATAGTGAGGTCATAGGGATCAGATATGTGATATTGGTAGACAACTGGAGTGTGGCTTATGCCATTCTTTTCTGCAGAAAAAATATCAACAGCTCTTTCTTAATATGTCAGAAAGAAGATAAGTGGTGGGATTTTTGCATTGGATTTCTGATATACTGAGAAAACAAAGAAAAAACCCCATGTAGTCTGTGGACATTTCAGCTTCCACATATTCCGTAGATGAGAACATCTTCTGTTCAAAATAACAATCTCATTAATTTGATCCAATAACACTATATTCAATATAATCCTAAATGATTATAGTATTATGGCCAACTCATTGTAGTCACTCAACACTTTACATTATTGTGTGTTAACCGTTGAAAATAATTGAAACTACCAGAAATCAGACATAAAGCACAGGTCTGGAATGATTTTTATCAGTCAGGAACGACAGACCAATGTTATTAGAAAAGACTGATTTCACCTCCTTCTTCTCTAATCCAATGTTCATATTTTGAGTGGGAAAATTTTGCAGATAGAAACTGGGTCCTAGCAATCAATAAATGGACTAACAGCACAACAAGGCTAATTAAATCCCTTATTATTCATATCAACCCATTTTTTTCACAAAATTCCATGTATACACAAATACCTAGTTTCACAATACAACTAGGGTAGATCTCCATTAATTTAAAACAGCCATTTATACTAAATGATATGCACATTCCCAAGACTTATCTTTTCCTTTGTTTCGTTAAACATGCAGGAAAAAAAGAAATTGGACCTAAACATACATTGTATAAAAATCCTGCTAGTTTTATCAGCAAATATATTTGAACTCTTTAAACATAAGTATCTTAGTTAATTTCTAGAAGAAACCCTGTGGAAAAAACTTTTCCTTCATTATTATACCCATATACATGTTTCCCCTTTTGTGCCTCTAGGCTCTACAGTTCAACCCAACACAAACATGAAACAATGACATTAACTCATTAACTGATGGTTTAAACAAACATTATTTATTACTTTCATATACATAAATCAATCAACAATTACAAACTATCAGGATTTGGCAACAAGATAATAATCTTATGTTAAGCCATCTCCTGGAAAACATACACAACTATCAGGAACAAAGTAAGAGAGCAGACAGTATACATTTAGCTGTGATATGTTTAAACCATTTAAGAGTGTAGAGAGAGGGTAATGAAAGGTAGTGAGAAAATGGGGTGGGTGAGAATTATACATACATATTTGTATATATGCACAAAATGTATTTATATTCTGGTGTATATACAAATTGGGTGAGTAAAAATTATACATATATATCTGTATGTATATACAAATTGGGTGGGTAAAAATTATACACACATATTTGTACACATGTACAAAATGTATTTATATTCATATGTATATACACATATACACATACTTATATGCGTAAACAATTTTATGAGTAAATACATAAGTAAATTCGTTGATTGTGGGATGGTAAGCAATTTAAATAAGTATATAAATAGGCAAATAAATAGATAAACTCATTAACTGATATTATTCACAAACATTTTACAATGGCATTTGTTTACAGATGTTCTTCAAAAACACACTTGAACAGATGCCTCTTACAATAACTGTAGCATTTACCAATATCCCTCCAAAACATGTGACAGTGACATTTATTGATAACCCTCACAAACACATGACTACAACATGAAATGGTGCTTCTCTCAGTTACATGACTATGACTTTACATAATAACTGAAATAACTGACAAACACATGACTACAACATGAAATGGCGCCTCTCACAGTTACATGACTATGACTTTACTTAGTAACTGAAACAACTCACAAAGGCATGACTATGACATGAACTAGTGCTTCTCTCAGTTACATAACTATGACTTTACATAGTAACTGAAATAACTCACAAACATATGACTACAACATGAACTGGTGCTTCTCACAGTTACATGACTATGACTTTATATAGTAGCTGAAATAACACACAAACATGACTACAACATGAACTGGTGCTTCTCACAATTACATGACTATGACTTTACTTAATAACTGAAATAACACACAAACATGACTACAACATGAACTGGTGCTTCTCACAATCACATGATGATGACTTTATATAGTAGCTGAAATAACACACAAACATGACTACAACATGAACTGGTGCTTCTCACAATTACATGATGATGACTTTATATAGTAGCTGAAATAACACACAAACATGACTACAACATGAACTGGTGCTTCTCACAAGTACATGACTATGACTTTACTTAATAACTGAAATAAATCACAAACATATGACTACAACATGAACTGGTGCTTCTCACAATTACATGACTATGACTTTACATAGTAACTGAAATAACACATGACTAAAATTCACTGATATCCATTATAGTCACATAACTAACATTTACTGATACCTCTCCAAAACACAAGACAAGGGACATCACTGTGAAAAACATGCCATAAAGAATATAAAATATAAAGCTTTGTAAACAATTGGATATATGCATTAAGGAAATTTGATGAAGGTAGACATCTTTTCATAAAACTAGTAAACTTTTACATGCTTAAAAATCTTACTTCTACAGAAGTGAATCAAATTCTTTTGATTTTGAAAGTGAATGTTGTATTAAGAAACTGGTAATGAATCTTTAATTTTCATTTCAGGGAATTAAAGCAAATATTTTCGGATATGATGTATTCAGAGGTATGAGGGACTCAAAAGAAAAAAAAATTAAAAAATATTCTGTTAAAGACTGGTTTCTTGTTCCAAAGGAGGAAGAGGAAGAATTCTGTAAGATCACCGAGGTATATGTACCTCCTACCTCAGTTCATGAAGAGCCTCCCATGTTATCTGTCCCACCCATAATGGCTTACTTAACCAAATTAGAGCTTGATGATAACAACATGACATATAAAGAACCACTAAAGTGCCAAAGGGTTACAACAATTCACAAAGTGCGTAGTACACTGGATTTAGATTCCTATGTGGAAAGTATAAAGCATGCAAGTGTTCATGACATTAAGGAAGGGAACATTGAGCCACCGATATGCAAAGCAAAATTTCAGTGAAAAACTATTGTGTAAACAAAAAAAGTTTATGTAGAATTTGTCAATAAAGATGATGATAAATTCTGCATTTTTGTTTAATATAGATAAAGTTGTAATGAGTTATTTGCAGAACTTATCTTACTATAAGTCATTACATGTACTGATATCAATATTACTATACTTTGCAAAGGCTCATGCGACTTAAATTACATGTATTTAGATCACCTTTTGTCTGTTGTCCACAAGCAGTTTACAGAATAGACAGATTGCAAAGCAAATCTGGTCTATGAATTTGCGATGTCATTCCATCCATTATTGTCAACATTTTTATTAAGTTACTGTGTAAAACTGTGGAAAAACTTTGAAAATATGAATTCTTACTGCACATGAAGATAGACCATGATGATACCTATCCTCTTAAGATGAAGGTAATTAATCTTCATTTCCAGTTTACTGATTTCCCCTTACTCTAGCTGTTTTGGTTGTTTGTTAAATGTAAACTATTCATGATACACGTGAAAGTCTAGCCTTGGGTTATGCATATTGGATATTATACATTAATATAAAATTTAAAGATTATGTACTTATTGGGCATTTTTTGCTACAGATGACAATTGTCAGAGGGTTTATATGAAGTATTTTTCCAAAGGAGATAACAAATTTATTTTGAATTCATATTCAGGCTGAATTAGGTGATCAGTGAATTTTTTCCTTGATATTGACAGGTAAATTATTAATGTTTTAGCTAATGCATTCACTGTACACTGGAAGGACCATGTAGCGGCTCAGCTGTTTCCTTCACATGTAATCATGTAATGGACCTCTTCATGTTAACTACAGAGATGTTATTGTGGACAGCAATATGATGAAAATTCCTTCCAAATCGATCAGTTACTTTATGACATGCCATCCAATGTTACAACGTGGCAATTAATATAAAACAGTCTGTTTCTGCAGGCCTTTGTAATTGTAGCAAAACTGGGGCAAATTTTCTGTAAATTTTTTGAAGTTGTTGCTCTGATTTAATTTATCAAGGACTAGACCTCCCTGTATTTACACATTGTGTAGTGGAGGTGTTGCTCTGATTTAATTTATAAAGGACTAGACCTCCCTCAGTCCCTGTATTTACACATTGTGTAGTGGAGGTGTTTCTCTGATTTATACTTGTTAAAAGAGTAGCCTAATGACGTAATTTATTTGTTAAAACAAAGTGTAAGTTGATAGTCCTATAACTATATAACATAATAATATCTTTCATATCTGATTAATGCTCTGTTGCCTGGCAATGATTTACTACATGAGTTACTGTTCTTGATTCATTGCGCGTTTATTCGGATCATCCTATATCGTCATTATTCTTAAAAAGATAAATGCACTAAATATTCATGTATTGACCAACATTACAAACTGGATGACTTCAGTATCAGCTGCCACCACCGTTTATTTAAAGTACTCCTTATTTAGGGTTCATGGGCATAGAATGCTACGGGAGATAACTCTGTCAGCTTTATTTGGTAAGTCTTTTAAGTTGCATTGAATTAATATACTAAATGTTTTATTATGTAATGGCATGTGGATCTTTATAATGAAGTATAACAAACATTTACCTTTTGGATATTGTAGGCTAAATAATACCCTTGCAGCAAAGAAAACATTTTAAATAATAATGCAATTATATGTAAAGACTTGAAGCAACACCAGTTAAAATATTAGATATAAAGGGCTGTAACATATTACACTGATGTTGACTCACGTAAACATACATATGTACATGCACCTATTTGTTATGTCGTGATTGAGAGTTATAAAATGAATTGATGCAAAGAGTGACCTTTTGCCTCGAAAGAAAAATTCTGGGAAATGTCAAAATCGTTTTGTGCATTTAATAGAATTAAAATTTAGCAACCGTTTTGTCTACAGAGATTAAAATTGTCATAATCTTTCTGCATTTATTAAGAATAAGGTAACAAGATAATTATGAAGATAGGGCAAGACAAACTTGTAAAAGGTATACGAAATATTAAACTAAAATAAGATAATTATTTCATGTTCTGAAAAATTTATTTAATTAACACGAATGTCGCTCATGTATACAAAGGAACGATACATTTACACGGAAGGTATAATATGCTGAAGTGTGAGCAATAATTAAAGGAAACGTTATAAGCTGTAGCGATGGCTTGTGTGTAGGACTGCAAGTGTGTACGCCCAACCGAATTGATGCCTATATATTTAGGACTATCTTTATGTCATTGATGTTTAGGACTAGTTTGATGTTGGTTGTTGATACCAATAGGTTAAGGATAAGTTTGATGTTCGTCATCGATGCCTATAAACTTAGGGCCACTTTGATCTTCGTTATTGATGTCTACAGGTTTAGGACTAGTTTGATGTTGGTCATGGATGCCGATAAATTAAGGAGTAGTTTGATATTCGTCGTTGGTGCCTTTAGGTTTAGGACTAGTTTGATGTTCATCGTTGAGGACTAGTTTGATGTTGGTCGTTGATGCCTTTAGGTTTAGGACTAGTTCGATATTGGTCATTGATGCCTATAGATTTAGGAATGGTTTGATGTCGGTCATCGATGCCTTTAGGGGTAGGACTAGTTTGATGATGGTCGTTGATCCAAGAGGTTTAGGACTAATTTAATGTCGGTCGTTGATGCCTATATGTGTAGGACTAGTTTGATTATCGTCCTTGAACTTGATGCCTATATGTTTAGGACTAGTTTGATGTTGGTCGTTGGTGCCTTTAGGTTTAGGACTAGTTTGATGTTGGTCGTTGATGACTATAGGTTTAGGATTAGTTTGAAGTTGGTCGTTGTTTGTATAATGCAGCACCGACCCTTAGAGAGGTACACTGATACACCTCCCACATGTCTCGACCTGGGTTGACATTGATAAAAAGCTAAAACGGGTCTCCGTGCAGAACGGTAATGATGACGATTTATGACAAAATGGCGTTGGAGCTAACGTGTATGGATAAAGTCTAATATTTGATTTGAATCTAAATGCGGAACCAATAGGCTGTATTGGAGAAGGTCCCATACATTGATTCATTTGTCATTAAAATTTTGACATTTCATGACAGATTCAGATATTCGGTTTTTCAAGTATTTTTTCTTATTTACCGAAATCTTTTTATTTCAAAGGAAATTAAAACATTATAATTAGTATTAGACATACACATACCATTTTTTAGCATGCACATTTGAGGTACGACGTTTGATTTACAATGTTAGAATTATTACCTTGGATTTTGGACGAAGCCAATAAGGGTGAATTTGGATAAAGAATTCCTTTATTATATACATCTTCTTTGAATGTTCTGCTTTTGTGGTGAGTGGGAATGTGAGCCCATAACCACACCGATTGAGTGATGACTGTCTCTTTCAGCAGACCGTCATGAGTAGGTACGGCGACTGTATTACATTCGATTATTCTGTGTTGTCTTTTTATGTGTTCATTATTTTTTACTGCATGACCGCGGTAACTTTTGTAATACAGCTGAGTTAGATGTTTTAGGTTTATTCTTCTGTTGTTTGATATTTGAAAAGGAAATATTGTAGATTTACAGATCAATCCGAAGAACAATCACGTTCCAATTGTGATACATTGATAAAGTAATAAGCCATTTTCCATTCTCTGTTTGCCCATGCTGGTACACTGACACTCAAAACGTATATACAAGTTCTGCGATGCAATTTCTCGATAAACTAAATATGAAAAAACTAAACATACTTGATAATATTAGAAAGATATACAAATGTAATTTTGTTAATCGATAGGCGCAAAGAACAAAATATCATTTCGTACTCAAATATTGAATATGACGACTATCGTGGAAATAAACTTGGTGTTTTTTTTTTTATAATGTAGCGATTTTAATGAAGCTTAACAAGTTTCAGACCTGAATGATATTCACTCGATATGCAGCAAATGGATAACAGATTGTATTTATTTATTAAAATCAAATTAACATCACGACTAATATCTTGCAGATCTATCATGAAATCCGGGCACACCGATGCCTGTCTTTCGGGTGAGACAGTAAAAACCTAGGTCCTATGTCACGGTAGACGTGGTACGTAAAAGGTCCCTCACTGCTTCGAGTGGGACCGTTGCAAAGCTATAAATGTTTGTGCAATACACAGACAGGCAGATACCGTCACCATGTATGTGAAATAATCGTAAAATGACGTAAAATAATAATCAACCAATCAATCTAATACTTCTGATCACTTCGTATAGTAAATGTAAACTTTGATATAGAATTTATAATTATAGGATGACTTTGTACACTTGTTATTTACATCTTTATATACATATACAATAAAGCCTGTGTGACTCGGTGGATGAAATTATCGGATTGTGACCGAGAGGTTCCGAGTTCGACTCTCGCCTTGGGCACACCGGTGTTCTGTTCTTCGGATGAGACAGTAAAAACCGAGGTCCCGTGTCACGGTAGGCGTGGCACGTAATAGATCCCTCACTGCCTCGGATGGGTCCGTTGCAAAAGTACAAATTTCTTTGCAATGTATCAGACAGACTTCGTCACCATATACGCGAAATAATCGTGGAGTGACGTATACAATAATCAATCAATTAATACATATATAGTATAGAATAGCTTAATAATCTTACAGACTTACGGCTCCTTGGCTTGCATTTGATACATCATATCAAATACAAAACAGCAATAAAAGATAAAATACACTGTACGTTTATAGGCGGAGTGGACATTGGAGGTATGAACAAATATACTACTTTCTCATTATGTATATCAAGAATTGTGTTACTGAAATCTATGATGCATAGGAAGAGCACACTGTGATCATTCCAGCGCATGTCATATATGACGCATGTCAGATGACGCTTTCGTTACCATATGAACCAAATGTTACGATATCATCAAATGTAGTGAATATGTAATTATCACTCATACAACGGACATTTGTGTATTTGAAAGTAATGTATCATAAAATGTGGATACAACTGTTATTTATTCATCGCAGTATAACTATATTTTATGTGAAATGTTATGCAACCAGGTTAATGCCCAATTAAAAAAATGTACCATCGATCTTTTAAAACAATAATTATTGTTAAATATTAGTGAGATCGTATAAAAATGACTGGATAAATCCAACTTTCTCGTTCAGATTTTGTTATGCTCATAACTCGGAAAATGTCCACTCGATACCACAATGACAGAGTTCTAGCTATAATATACCACAATGACAAGTTTATAACTATACCACAATGACAAAGGTATAGTTATTACTATACCACAATGACAGAGTTATAGTTATAACAATACCACAATGACAGAGTTATAGTTATAACTATACCACAATGACAGAGTTATAGTTATAACTATACCACAATGACAGAGTTATAGTTATAACTATACCACAATGACAGAGTTATAGTTATAACTATACCACAATGACAGAATTATAGTTATAACTATACCACAATGACAGAGTTATGGTTATAACTATACCACAATGACAGAATTATAGTTATAACTATACCACAATGACAGAATTATAGTTATAACTATACCACAATGACAAAGTTATAGTTATAACTATACCACAATGACAGAGTTATAGTTATAACTATACCACAATGACAGAGTTATAGTTATAACTATACCACAATGACAGAGTTATAGTTATAACTATACCACAATGACAGAGTTATAGTTATAACTATACCAAAATGACAGAATTATAGTTATAACTAAACCACAATGACAGAGGTATAGTTATAACTATACCACAATGACAGAGTTATAGTTATAACTATACCACAGTGACAGAGCTATAGTTATAACTATACCACAATGACAGAGCTATAATTATAACTATACCACAGTGACAGAGTTATAGTTATAACTATACCACAATGACAGAGTTATAGTTATAACTATACCACAATGACAGATTTATAGTTATAACCATACCGCAATGACAGAGTTATAGTTATAACCATACCACAATGACAGAGTTATAGTTATAACTATACCACAATGACAGATTTATAGTTATAACCATACCGCAATGACAGAGTTATAGTTATAACCATACCACAATGACAGAATTATAGTTATAACTATACCACAATGACAGAGTTATAGTTATAACTATACCACAATGACAGAGTTATAGTTATAACCATACCGCAATGACAGAGTTATAGTTATAACCATACCACAATGACAGAATTATAGATATAACTATACCACAATGACAGAATTATAGTTATAACTATACCACAATAACAGAGTTATAGTTATAACTATACCACAATGACAGAGTTATAGTTATAACTATACCACAATGACAGAGTTATAGTTATAACTATACCACAATGACAGATTTATAGTTGTAACCATACCGCAATGACAAAATTATAGATATAACCATACCACAATGACAAAATTATAGATATAACTATACCACAATGACAGGATTATAGTTGTAACTATACCACAATCACAAAGTTATAGTTATAACTATATCACAATGACAGAATTATAGTTATAACTATACCACAATGACAGAGTTATAGTTATAACTATACCACAATGACAGAGCTATAGTTATAACTATACCACAATGACAGATTTATAGTTATTATTATACTACAATGACAGAGCTATAGTTATAACTATACGGCAATGGCAGAATTATAGTTATAACTATACCACAATGACAGTTAAAGTTATAACTAAACCACAATAACAGAATTATAGTCACAACTAGAACAAAATGACAGAGCTATGATTATAACTATACCATAACGACAATTATATAGTTATTACTATACTACAATGACAGACTTATACAGTTATAACTATACCACAATGACAGGATTATAGTTATAACTATACCACAATGACAAAGGTATAGTTATAACTATATCAAAATTACAATTAAACTCATAACTATGACACAATGACAGAGTTACAATTATCACTTTATCGCAATGACAGAGATATAGTTATGATTATACCGCAATGACAGAATTATGATTATAACTAAATCACCATGACAGAGTTATAGTCATAACTATACCACAATGACAGAGATATAGTTTCAAATGAATAGAGTTTGTATCCACGATGATTACAATTTGCCGGAAAAGCACATCATTATAGACGCTTATTCTTCAATTTGTATTTATGATATTGAATATAAAATATTCTAACTCTTCGCAATAATGCAAAAATAGGTGGCAGTGTACGTACAGACGTAGGTAAGGTGACCACATGAATAGATCGCCAGCAACCATCGTCAGTTTACAAACGTTATTTTATGCCAGTACTACACGCTGGACAAACAAACCATCCAGAGTTTATTCACTTCTTTATGCCCTTTCACTCTCCCCATTCAACGTCAACCTTAGAAAGTGAATTGTTAAACAAATGCACTGTCAAGTCTTGTTTCTATTTGGCAGCCATTTCGTCAATGACAAGTGTCCTCTGAAGTTACACGCCACATATCGCACATTTGCACCTGGCTGTTTTCATTCTAGTTCATATATTACAACAGGACGGATGGAAGGAATTGGATACACCATGAATTTAGTAGTTCTCTGTAGATCCCGTGTGGGATAAGTACGTATCAGTCCGTGCCTAACGTGGACTATACTGCTCACTTAACGCTCATGTATCTGGCCTTAGTACAGTGTGTTTGAATGTGTTTTGCCTTTTTGCGCCACGTGCCTTCAGGCTATCATTACCATTATTGTTAACAAGGATATTATAATTATAATCAGATCGTAGACGACAGCAAAATTATCAAAGTGAACGAAAATAATTCCGCACTGTATTTTCGCTCTTCATTTTGTACACATTGGATATTCTTAACACAAGGATGCCTTAACTTTACCGGCGTATTCTTTTAGAATTTGATTTAAGAATTCAACGTTTTTCTTTTTTTGGATTATTTTACTAGCTTGGACTAATATCATTGTGGCTGACGTGAGACGTAATCCACCTTAGCTGCAGTGTTCTTACTTTATATATGGGCATTCTCTACCCATAGGATGGATATAACTCCACGTGATCTGTTCGTTGTTTCTCTCAATATCATCGTCCTCAACTTACTCATGTTATTGGACGGATCGGAGACATTTAAATAGTTGCAAAATTGCCGAGTTTCCATTGCGTTCTGCGCATAGCTCGAGTAAACTTAAACATCAGAAGCCGGAGAATGTTTTTACGTGTGACTCGACGCCTCAATCAGGCAGTTTAGTCAAGTGTCCACATGTGAAAAGAACATGGTAGTGTCCATGTACCATACCCTACTCATTCCCTGGATATGTCTATTGTGCTTTAAGAGTTGTCGAACCTTCTCAACTAGCAATGTAAGTAATTCTCCTTCTATACAGGTATTTCAGCTTATGATGGTTTTATAAATCTGTACTTCTAGGAAGTTATATATATTTTTAATTTTGAATGCTATTTTATTGCGTAGTTAAGGCGTCTGTTTTGCATTACAATAGCCCTAAGGGAAGCTAAATTGTGAATTTATCGTTCACATGTACAGAATGATCTAATGAATATCAAATACAAGACCTGAATAATACCTGTAGAAATTATCTTTACGAGGAAATGACTTGTTCCATCATTAGATCACTTAGCTGAACTTTCTGTTGCTTAACGATGATCAAAAATCCATCTATCATCTGTAAACGTCAAAACTATAATTCAGGTCTTTATTGTTATAAATCACAACTAGATATATACATGTATCACACGGTAATGGAGCGTATCTTTTAGATTAAATATTACGATTTGTGTTGCATTCAGATTTCATTAATTTTGAACTGGCTTTAGCTCAGAAGAAAATAAAAAATGATAAAAGTTACTAATGGGAACAAATAAAGTAATATATAGAAAGTCAATATTGACATAATTAAGAGACAAGAAGACAAAAATATCTTTACATTGTATTCGTGAATAAGGCCCCAAGATTATGAAACATTTACCGCGCTCAACTCAAACTCCGTGCTCAAACTCTGAGAATGTGCATAGTAGAGATCGCTGCTAGAACTGAGATTGACAGAGGTTCTAGAGGTTTGAGAATGGGGTTTAGCAAGGTATATACAAATCTTAAAATATTTGAGCAAATGCTCCACTCTGAGCATAAGTTCAAACTTTAAGAAGTTTTATAACCCCAATTTCTAGATTATTTCTCATTTGAGCATGGGATCAGCAGAATTTGAGCACGGAGAACGTCTCAAAAAATTGTATAATCTCTGGCCCAGAGATGTCTGTATTCATTAGGTCCGGTCAATATTGAATAATTACAATGTTCTTTTTATGGGATAAGAGTTGCATTCTTTTAAAAATCCTTTTTAGAACATTACACATGAGTATATTATCATTCAAACTGATAAAGCAGTCCGGTTTCCACATGCCTTTATATTGTGTGTGATCCTTTGTGAGTGAAACTGGAAAACTGTCTGTCATTCGTGAAATAGGAGGTCGGGGCTTTTATGTTGTAGGATTTTGGATGGCATCATAAGAATGAAATGAGAAGACCTGTCTATGTATTATATATGAATGAGACTAGAGGGCCTGTTTCTTGCATGCGCGTATAGTATAATACAGCGTGTACAAAAGTAGGGACGAGGTGGATGGGGGTGGGGGGGGGGGGGGGGTTCTGAACCCAAACTGAGATTCGAAAGAATTCCTTAATCTTGGTGCTGTTTGTTGTAGAAAAGGAAAATTTACACTCTACGACATGGTTGAACCCCGCTCCCGAGGGACATTTCTGAATTCACATCTGCCTTAAGTAAGGCTGGATGCATCGTCTGCTATGATTGAGGTTGGAGGGCTTGTCTCTTATAAGCGAAGTTGTACAGTTTGTATGTTATGGACAAAGTTAGAGAGCGTTTTTTAGGTTCTTAGTACTTGTGTTCAGACTATCTTTATTTTATAATGGAATCTATTTTGAGAGCCAGTGATAGACTGTTGTCATAAATGACCTTTATTTAATCACATCTTCACGTAAATGCATAAACTGAATTATAAAGAGTATTCCTCAGGTCATTATAAGAACATAAAAGTGCTGCATCTCTCTCACAATGGATTCTCATTAAAGCAACTGTGTTTCATTCTCACGTTGCGTTATGTAATAATATTCGGTCTTTTCGTTACACAGTTACTTCCCATTTGGGACGATATCTTACAAAAAGGAATTGTTACGTTATCAAACTATATGGGTATCGGTCTAAAACCCAGGGAAATGACGGTCTACAAATGACGTTTCCATAGGAAATGTATGACGTCATACTTATTTTACGTCAGATACCATCCCCAATTGAAAATGACTCAGTTTAACGAAAAAACTCAATATATCGATTTAAATCAATTATTAGATAATATATTTGTAGGAATGTGGACAGTTTATTATTTTTGTGCTAAATATAATACAAAATACATATACTACATACGAGTATTTAGTGCAACACACAGAAAACCCCCAATACGACCCCTCCCTCTAAAAGCACCCAAACCAAAACCCAAAATTAAAACAAAGTCCCGCGCTAAAATGAATCTTACCGTAATAAAATTTTAAATGTAACTAAACCCAGTCAAAATCAATGAGAGAGAGAGAGAGAGCTGTATCCTGTAACGGTCTTATCGCTATGGCTCGAAAGGGATGTATATTAACTGAAGTCTATAACGGGTAGGAAAAAGGATAAAAATGTAACCGTATCATGTGACGTTCTTATCACCAAAGCCAAGGGTATGTAGACATAGACGAGTGTAGTTATCACATTACCACTCCGGTAGGGTATGGCAAATAATATCATTTTGTAATGTTCTAAAACTCCGCAATTTTAGACAATACCTCTATTTCGTCAAAAATTATTCATAAGAACTTCAATGACCTGAGTCGTACGCCTGAAATTCAATTTTGATGAAAAAGGACCCATAACGTAAATAATTAAAGTACCCATAACGTGAATAATTAAAGTACCCATAACATGAATAATAAAAGTACACATAACATGAATAAAAAAGTACCTATAACATGAATAATAAAAGTACCCATAACATGAAAAATATAAAGTACCCATAACATGAATAATAAAAGTACCCATAACGTGAATAATAAAAGTACCCATAACATGAATAATAAAAGTACCCATAACATGAATAATAAAAGTACCCATAACATGAATAATAAAAGTACCCATAACATGAATAATAAAAGTACCTATAATATGAATAATAAAAGTACCCATAACATGAATAATAAAAGTACCCTTAACATGAAGAAGAAAAGTACCTATAACATGAATAATAAAAGTACCCATAACGTGAATACTAAAAGTACCCATAACATGAATGATGAAGGAATAATAAAGATGGGCCCACATACATATAGTGTTCGTGTTAAGTTTCAATGCTAGATACACTGTATATATGCCTCTACTTGTTCCAGTTTACACGTAGCTATAAAAAGTTAGAGCTATGTGTTACCAGAGTTGTATTTTTCATAGCTACATGTACACATAGCAAAGTATGCCATAATACTTATAGCATGCATAAACTATACATCATGATCATAACGAATCTGACATTTTCTAAATAAAGATACCCATCATACGAAATATCATCAACTTTTATCAATTAAGTAATTTTAATTTTACAGTTTGCATGTCCTCGAAATTAGATAACAACTTCCATCAACATAGCTAGTATGCACAGGAGAACATTTTAATAACTCAACTAATTTTGGCAGCAAACATCATGTCTAAATGTCGGTTCAGTTGATTTAGATGGTGAATGTTAACCAATTAAAATAAACAAAATTTAATGTCCTCCTTTCGTAAGTGTACTCAAACAAAGAATCCAGGACAGCGTGTAAGGCAACAATGTTAATGATTCTCATAACCTGAAATGGGTTTAAGATAACTTTAGAAATGGAATTTATAGGGAAGCGTTAATACGTAAATGAATCTATATTGATAAAAGTATAGATTAGCAACGTGAAGTGTAAAAAGTACGCATATGATACATTCATAGATGCATGACTGATACGAAAGACTTTTTAATTATTAGTCAACATGATCCTTTTTATGGATATGGAAAATGACTCAACGACATCAGTCTTAATCGAAACTGTTTTCGAGCATCATATTAGCTTAATATTTCTTGAAAATCACGTAAATATTTTTATCGTGACTAACACATGAAAACCATAGCCATCTTTGTAATTTATTAACATTACAAACTCACCCTTTTGTTGAGAGCTTAGCAACTAATGAATTTGTATGGGGCTGATGTCTGATATTCCATTAATATGTTGTACGCTTTAGAATTGTGTATTGTATACTTAGTTTACATAAAGTGTCGGATGTAAATCCCTCACCAGCAGCCTTGATAAACGAATACAATAAATACCAAAAATACAAATTTCAATTGCTGTAATGTTATATCGTGTTTTACAAGTAATACATACATATAAAGATCGCTGACCGTAATGCACGCTCACTTGTTTTCTAGGTGTTTTATGTTTTAATTAAAGCAACCACGGGATTAACCCGCTTACGTAACCATTAAAACAATTTGCACTTGTAAATGACACGAAATAAACACATGCATTAATCAGTAGAGAAAATAATTATATTGGTTAGCAGAGTATATGTATAAAGCAGATCATCCTCATTGAATTGTCTTTCAATTTGTACAAATTATTGGCATTTTTTACACACTATATCAACATTGTATTATTTTTTAAAAAGTTTTTGTCAGCATTCAGGATGTTCTTTTTTTTTTCGTTTTCCCCTACATTCGTTTAGTAAATTTGAAGTCTGACCCGAATATTCAAGTGAACTTTTCTTATGTACATCTGTCTTTATGGTATATTTATGTCCGCTTTAGTCTTCTAACATATTAAATGTCTTCCATAGAGTTTGGTCAAATTTTATCAATATAAACGATATGTAGTGAGGGCGATTCGTTTTTCGCCAAAATAGGGGATTTGGTTTAGAAGAGATACATAACTAAGGTTAACTTGCTATAAAATCTTTATTCGTCTAGCATTTAGTATTATGTCTACTACAAGCAGATGCCTGCTGTTGTCATGGTTTCTGGTGTGGTAGCTTAATCATTACCTACATATACTACATATTGTGAATAGCTTAGAACACTTCGTAAGTATTAGAAAGTAGATTTTATTTATTTCACAACACAAATTCTTTATTTTCCCTCTCCTACCTTCCCTGAATAGTGAATGAATAAGAAATATTTAATAACGAAATAACATTTTATTGCTACACTGCTATAATAATATATAATATGATTACAAGACTTTGTAGGTTTTTGCACTTTGTTTACCTCGGATTCAAATGTTCTCGTAAAATTTTCTTCACACGTCAATAAATAAAAACCTTAAATGTGACGTATACATTTAAATCTACTATTACATTATATTCAAATTAGACTTGGAAGTTGAAAGCACACCAAAGAAAGAGCAACCTGTCTAATTCGTATCCATTTAAATTTGTGTTATATATTATGTCTCATTCTAGTGTTAGAAATAATCTGTCAACCGGATACTACTATAAATGGGGAATATATTATTTTTGATTTTTTCTTTTCGCTAGGTGTTATTTTCGCTATTAGGCGTTCGGTGTTTGTCTTCATTTTTAATGCAAGTATTATCTCACTAGCGTTAGCGACAAAGGTCGTGACCTTCTTCACGTAATTAAGCATTGTTTACCATTTGTAATGACTTCAGTATCATATAATAATTACCGGATGTTGCTAACCATAGGAAATAATTACATTACTATATTTATTTTCTCTCGATTACGCATGATGTATAGGAAATAGTGGAGTGGCAGATTGTTTATGAGAGAAGAGAAACAGTAGACTTTTAAGTGCTCTCATTAATATCAGTTTACTGGTAAGATCTCATTGACAGCTCATAAAGTATCATGAATTGAAAATTTGAAATTCGATCACAACAATTTAGCATTCTTTTAATAGGCAGGTCGAAAGTCTGGAGATCTTTGGATGAAATATGAACACAAGATTAAATGGGGTTTTGAGGAAAGGGAAGAAATTAGTAGAAAATAAACACCATTTTGCCCCGTTCAAGAGTTAACATTCATAATATGGAGAAATCTTTACATCCCTTCAACCACTTGTATTAAGATTGATCAAAATTAATCGAAAAGTTCATGAGGAGGTAGAACGTGTTCAAATTTATTCCCACGAAGGACAATCTTAGTTACATCATTAGGGAATAGATCAATAAGAAAATAAATCCTAGTAGAAGAATGAATGAATTGAAACAAAAAGGTATACAGATCTATAGAAAAAAATCATTCAGTGTATAAAATAAAAGTACAAATCAAAATAATTGAAATAAATACAAGAGGATATAAACTTGTATTTATTTAGTGCACAATATACGCATTTCGACAACTACTGTTTCTTTAGTGATGATGATGAAAGTTATAACGTGGAAATCCAAAGTATAAATACTTGAAGGGCAAATCAATTTATAAACCCTAAAGTAAGAGCTAAAACAAATCTAACAACGAAGTGATACATAAGGGAGATACTCATCAGCTTTAGAATAATGTTTTGAAATTTAAAGTTACTTTTGTCATAGTAAATATGAAGTATTTATTAAGGTCAGTTCCAAAACCTGGGTTAAGATATAGTTATCCCCTTTAATATCCCCCAAATAAGATATGCCTTGAAGATGTGTTTTAAAATGATAGATGAGAAATTACCGCAACAAAAGTGATACTAATAAAACTGATACGATTGTTTATGAAATATATATAGTTCTCAATATTTAAAGACGAAAACTAGTAAACTCTGTCGGAACAACTCGGAAGTTTCATATAGCATTATGCTATTGCCTAGAAATAAATGTGAAAGACACCGGAAACACTGCAAATGTAATTTAATGACAAAATTTTAATAGATCTGATAATTTAACCATCATTTTTTATATTTTATGTCTCTTCATAGTTTTTATTCCGCACAAGGTTTTGATTTATTGCACAGACAGAGATACATTTTGATCTCATAATTATTAGATAAATATATATCACCATCAAAACTATACGTGGATAGCTTTAGTATTTTAACAAATTTATTTCTTTGCTTGCTTCTCTGTTGCTTCTTTTTCATGCTATTTATTTGTCTATAGCAATAAAAATGTCAATAGTGAAATTAAGCAGTTCTGCCGAAAAAAGAACAATTATCATAAATTCAGAGTGCATTAAAATGATGATGTAATACATTGCGATTTGAATTTATAATATATTTTTCTTTAGAATGAATATTTCAACGATTTAATAAGCTGAAGAGTTGTTTATTAACACTATGATTAATTAAATATATTACAGTTTAAAATGTCTAAAGGAAACGTGATATGGCTTGAAAAACAACTACCAATTATTTATACATCCATTCAATATCGGGAACGTGTAATTGGCGTAAATGTGGACGAATAAATTTAGCATCGAAATTATCCGGTGAAAGCATTCTAAGGAATAACATTACTCAAACTACAAAGCTTACTCAAAGGTCGATGCCTTTAATTTCCTTATGTCTTTTTGTATAGCACCAAAATTTGAATTTTTAAACAAATAAACTGATGCAATGTCGCTAAGTCTCCCACAATTAACCGAGGAGATAAAACTATTATGGTTTTAGTAATATCAAAGAGAAAATATTAGTAATGTAAATGAATGTAAATGATTTGATTAAAATAACAAATAGTGAAAGTAATTCGTTCATAGTATTAGAAAATGATCATCTAATAATGCAAGTTCTTTACCTGTACTAATCAATCATTTATATTACTAGTATTAATAAATTTGTGTTCAATAATATCAGCCTATACATTAGAAATACTAATAATTTGTCGAAATGCGCATATTGAGCAATGGATTAATACTTGTATATAAACTTATAGCTATTATAGTTTTTGTAGACCATTGTGTAATGATTATTAATATCGATAAATGATCAATAGAAATGTAAATTACTGTGTGATGATATTAGGCTATCATTTTACATAAATACACTCTGTGAATCATTAATAATTTCTTCTGTATTCAAAGTGCATTTTTCATAATAGAATGAATTTTCTTATATACGTGCTTTTGCTAATATGAGTGAGGTATCGATTAATTATGTAACAATACACCATTAATTATTGCAAATCAGTAAGAATTTACAGTAAGTATTATACCGTTATATTTCGAATACCAAAACCGCATAGTGATTTAACAGAAAAGAAAATACTGGGGAGATTAAACCAACAGCCAGAAATTCATAGAAGGTATCATGCGACGATAGATAACATGGGGCATACATTCGACCAACAAATTCAGAAAATCGATTTGATAACTGAAGCTGACTGTAGTACTTGTGCTGTCGAGAACCTCCGGTCCACCATGAGTGAAACCCACTATGTGGTACAAAGATTTAACTTAATAATATTGACCATTATGCATTATGTAGTAATGTAAAGTAAAACAAAGTGTAATAAAATACTTCAATGCTGATGTAACATATGAATTAAATAATATTGGGATATGGAAACATTTAGTTAATCGCACTCATTTACTAATTGTATAATGATATTTATCATTTTATTAACATCGGAGGGTGTAAGATATCTACTCATTTATGTTCTTTGATTTCATAGTTTAGTATCAGCAATAGATCATTCCTAATTTTATTTGTTTACTTATATTGTTTTACGGGTTATGATTTTTATAACATCGCACATTACTGTGTACTTTTGTCTTATTGCATAATGTGATGAATTGCGTTAATGTGTGATATCACTAAGCTATGTTCTGAATTGGTAAGTTAATGAAAATTTCGTTACTCAATTTTGTTTTATATCAGTAAAGTTAGAATTTTAAGTTCAATAAAATTTATACAAGAAACATAACATAAATTTAAATGTACCTCTGAAAGCTGTTACATGTAATAAAACAAAAAGATGCGATAAATATAAATTTTGCATGTTGGTGATATACTTCAATGGGTCTATTTCACTGTACGTATCCGTTTTGAGTTTAACATATTGCAGCATTCTTTTATGAGTAAAGAGAGAGATTCCGAATGCATGAGGGAGTATGGCTTTGGTTTTATCCTGGGCCATAATGCAGTTTTTCAGTAATTTTTTACAAATCCTGTTATAAATATTTTGAAATCCACATTTGAATTCAATGAAGAAGTATACATACATTATATATATTTCATTATTTTTTCATTTAAGATAATAATTCTGGTAAAACAAAAGATTAAAAAATAAGATTTTACTTAGAAATTGAAGATAAATCCCGAGGAGTATACCTCATAACAAATCACGAATCTGGATCATCTAAGCGTTTGTGAAAATTCCCCATTGAATTGAACAACTAAATGACCGTTCTAACTCGGTGCCTCAACTGCATTACAATTGAATTTTTGATTTATATGATGTCTTTCTATGTCATTAATGTTTGCTGTTTTTTGTCTGTGATGACTATTGTCATATCGCTGAGACAGAGGTTTTTATGATTTCTTCAACATCACTACTGGAGAGGCATTACTTGTCAAACAACGTCTCTGCGGGGAATGTTCACTGGAATATATCTTGATATAGTTATGAATTATTACCAGTAGGTCGACACCGCCAAGTTTTCAGGGACACAAAATAAATTCATCAAAATCTGTTATAAAAGTATTAAAATCTAAAATTAAAGAGTACTTGTTTTTGTTGCATAGCTATTTTCTTACATGGTTATTGACGATTTTCAGGTAGTTTTTATAAATAGTTTACTCAAAACTTTCAATTAATAATCCTTCATTCGCGGATTACCTTAGCATCATATATCCAAGTGAACTTGAGGTCAAAGAAACCACAGAAAGTAGTAATTCTACTTCGTATTTAGATATTATGTTGTCTTTCGACATAAATGGTCAATTGAACACCTCACTCTATGACAAACGTGACGATTTCAATTTCGCTATCACAAACTTTCCTTTCATAAGTAGCAACATTCCATCATCGCCCGCATACGGCATATTCATATCTCAGTTAATACGTTATTCCAGAGCATGTTCAAATTACAGTGACTTTGTTCTGAGGGCTAGGCGACTTTCAGTTAAGCTGCTCAACCAGAGCTATATATGTGCTAGACTAGCAACGTCACTGAGGAAATTCTATGGTCGTTACGAGACTCTTATTACTCCATATGATATCTCGTTATCCAGACTTTTAAATGATATTCTGGACTGAGACCGATTCCGATCATTTTACACAGATTTGACACCTTCTATACTAGAAGGTTACCTACTTCGACTTCTCCATATATAAATACATATGGAATTTACACGATCTGACTCTTTCTACTGGGTATATGTGACGGGTGTTGCTAGCAAGCAGGAGATGCTCACTCTCCCCGGGCACCTGATCTCACTCCATCACAGGGGTTCACATATGCTCTTCAAGTAGACATATTTTGTTATTTTCCATTTGTTTTTCATTTTCACTGATTTTGTATGTCCTCTGGTTTTATGATTTTTGGACTTGTGCTTTGGATTTATCAATCATCTTTACATATTTTGGACTGCCACTTTTTCGACTTTGACCATTACTGAAAAGATATTTCACGCTTCTTGTACCTGAAAAATTTATGTTGGTATTCATCTTTTAATCAATTTCGTATTCTTGCTTGACGTATTTTTACTTTTAAATAATAGAAATATTGCACAAGAATCAGCATGAGAAGAGTATAACTTGTATTATCTTGATGACATATTAACATACCAAATAAACAGATTAATGTGTTTCATTTGCATTAATCATAATGTACAAAATAAGGAGATATTGTTTTCACTATAAAAATTGACATGGCTTGTCTAAAAGGAAAATATGTATATTGTCTGAAAAATGCGGAAACACAACCGATATCACAAGGTATGCATGTAAATGATACTGAACACAACTGACAGGGGGAGTTAAATGTCATGACATACAATTTTGATAATTGATTCTTTCTAGTGATGATGACAGCAAGCGTTTGATCTATATTACTAGTTATTCCACCAAGGAGAATGCGGAATTGATTTTATAGTCAGTGAAATTTCTTTCAAATTCAAGCCGATCCATAAAAAGTTATTATGCAAACAACATTTACCCATCAATTATTACTTTTGTATCTCAAGATATGTTGAGTTGCAATTGAAAGCTGTCAAATATACAGCAGCTTTGTAGTGATTGATAAGTAAGAGGTATATTTAGTGAAGACCACACTGTTCATCTAATGTTAATAACATAAGAAACAAACAAAATTCAAGGTAAACATTTATCAAAACCACATGCAGGTATAAACACAGAGGAAAACTCGAAAAACCTTTGAAAATAGTGTTGCACTTTCTCTATATTGCTGCGAAACCTGGAAACAAAATATTTTCACTTAAGTATATATATAATAAGCATTAATCTGAATATTTTTTTTGACATCTAAATGTTGGATATTCAAGGTGGGTACAGCTGAGAACAGGAGATGTTTACTTATCAAAGGCGTCTGTACTAACCTCCGATTTCTTTGTGACTGTCACGACGACATATTACGATGTATTTTCGTATTTTGATGTGTTGAAATTCCTACCAATATACAATACTTATATTACATAATCTACCAATCAACTCTACATGCCCAACAGAATAATGGGATATACACCAAAGGTTACTAATATCTGTCTTTTTATAACATAATTGTTTTTCAGGGCAGACACAACAAAAGTTTGCGATTAATGTTTCGCTTCCCTTACATAATGGGGTAGGGGGCAAATACTAGGTAAACGAAGAAAGCAGTTATATTCATAATAGACGTAAATAACTGTTTATATGCTTTCGCAGAATATACTCTGATCCTCGACCAGTCACTAGGGCTCGTGAGTAAAGAAAGAAAAAAGAGGAGTTACTGGCTCAGTTATGTGGCAGAAGTCACCATGGAGCTATACAATAAATGAATATAAATAATATACTAGAACATATAACACATTACAAAAATATTTAATTGTAGTGCAATTACGATACCGACTTAGGACGGTCATTTAATTTGACAAAAGCCAAACAAATGGTGTGGTTAACCGTTTTACGGGCCCACCTTCCCACTCACCGTAACAGCAGAACAATCAAAGGACGTACATTTAAAAATTTATAAATAATCCTCATTGTAAAGAACAAGGGTCAACAGGTATCGCATATTGAGAGGTCATAAAAATATAAACACGTAAGGTATTGTAAAACACATAATGGTATAAAATATATGCGACATCAACATGATAAACCGTGCTCTGCCAGTTTGAAAGCGAGCTAAGACCCTAGATCTGTAGGAGTCCCGACTAACAGTCAGAGGGGGCGAGGTTCAGGACCATGTTTACTCTGAAAGAGGTTTGGACAAGGCCCGTTATATAGTCCCCACCGCCCTGTTAGTCAGGGTGCAACGTTAAAGTAAATGTCTGCATAAGGCTGTAGAGGGGCCAAATACAAGACCTATAGTCTTTTTGATGATCTCAATATCATACTGTCTATTTAGAAGACGTTTGACTATTTTATTACATGATAAAATAACGTTATCGGAGCCTTTTACTTTCCTTAATTTACGATTTACTTAGTATGATTGTAGTGTAATTAAATCCCCAAAGAAGAATGGGATCCGGTGCCCGAGGAGAAACTCCACCTTGCAAGCAATACCCATTAAATACCCATTATTTGGCTGCCTAAGTTACATAAAAATCCATATAAATCACGTTTTATATCTAATTCTAGTCACTGCTCCACCACTGTACTTTCTAAACATATTACCTATGCTCTAACGGCAATTAAAGATCATATTCATATTATTGAATGCTGTAATGTCGCTTTCCATAACAGTAGCATCAATTACCTCTGGTCTGTAAAAATGTAGCGAAATTACAGAAAAGCTCCTTTAATATAATTTCCAAGCTACTCATATCTCTACATTTGATTTTTCCCTTATTTGGACAGTGATGTCCCTAGACTCCCGTCATATGGCATCTATATATCCCAGTGGGTTCGATTTGGCAGAGGCTGCACTGATATTTTGGACTTTCATACAAAAACTTTACAAATTACTTTGAAACTTTTAATACAGAGTTACAAATATCACAAACTTAGAAAAAACATTTTCTAATTTCTTTAGATCGTATTTTGAACTTTTATGTAAATTCGAAAATATCACTTTTCAACAATATGTATCCAATGGAATTTCCCATCTCAATTTCTTCCGTTATCTTGTATACAAAGTTAGGAGGGTCAAAGGTGCCAACAACATGATTTCGTCGGATAATCAAACGCCTTTGTCATAGACAATATGACCCGGTGATCATTAAAAATACTAAAAGTCTTGAATTGGGCCCCTCTACAGCGCTATACAGACTTTTACTTGACCTTTGATCTCTATATGGAGGAATATTTATACTTTTAGATGTGTGTTCTTTGATTATTCTGCTGTTGCGGTGAGAGGGAAAGTAGACCGGTTGATTACACTAATTGATTGACTATTGTCATATCAAATTACTATCCTAAGTTGGTGTCGTGGCTGTACTGTAGTCGAATATTTCTATGATGTCCCTATGAGTTGTTTCATATCATTACATTAAATACTGTATATTTCTGTTGCGGTGAATGGGAAGGTGGGTCCATGGGCCGGTTAACAACACCAATTGATTGACTATTGTCCAATCAAATCATCGCCGAGGTCGATATCGTAACTGCATTATAATTGAATATTTATGTGATGTCCTGGTGTGTTTTTTCATGTCATAGCATTGAATACTGTATATTTCCTTGGTGGCTTATTTCATACGGCTGGGTCGGTGGCTTTTCTTTCTTCCTTTAAAACTACCCCATGAATCAGATATTACTTCATGAAAACGATTCTATGTATACCTAATATATGCTTAATTTACGCATAAGATAATTTTTCTTTTTACGTGTGAAATTGTGCATTAATTAAAAGAAGTCGCTGCATTTTTGCTTTGAAAGAACAAAGATGACTAAAGATGTTCTCTTTTTAATGTCACATTAATGTACTTGAAATGAGCATTTAGTCTCATTAAAGCGTTCATGAAATTAACGTCATGTTACGTTGAATTATATACATAATGCTTATTAGCTGTCATTGTCAGGGTGTATTCACTACATTAAACGATTAGGACAGTATTCGTGTATTGATGACATCGTATGGGTGTACAAACACTGAATGAAATTAAAGTAAAATGTTATTATAATATATAATATGGTAATATTATAACGACTACGTAACAACAAGTATTGAACAGATAACATTTGCTATCAAAGAAGAATTAAAAGAAAAGTTTAAAAAGTTTGTGAATCTAGCACGTGCAATTTTCCTCTATAGTATTTCCAAATCAAGTTCTTGTAAAGGAAAAAGAAATTAAGCCTTTGAGGATTTTTTTTTATAATATTTAATGTCATATGTACAACGACAGCAAGAGATATATAGGCTATTCATTTATATTTTTTTTCATACAATCCAGGTTGCGCCAATTCAGAACTACACGGTGTGTCGGATGCCATTGGGTTTATCTGATCATCTTAATACTTCCCTTATAGACTTCAAAATTAGTGCCACGGACGGAAATGCTTCTCATGTGAGGTTGTCATCGTCAAAATCGTGGATCTCGTCATCTATTGGTCGCTCTACATACATCGAGGTTAGTTGTAAAATATGTAAATCATATATAAAATATTTAAAGGAAACTATTCATGTTATATAAATATGTATATAACTTCATTCTATCCGTACTGTCTTCTTATAAAAAAAGTCATAAGGTCTTAAAGGGAAGAAAAAGAACAAACAAAATACATGATAAAATTCAACAAAAGCAACATAAAAACGAAAATTACGTAATGATAACCACATAAAACGTAACAAGTATTGCAACACGCTAGTGTTTGTAAATAAAATTGTTTGTATTCTATTAGCCCTCCGATATAAGACATTTACAGATATAGCATTTCTGGTTGGTTTTGTTACTGAAAATGGGTAAATTTCATAAAGATGTATTGTGCATGTGTTTTCGGTATACAAGTCTCACTAGCATTATTGATAAGTAAACAACGAAGAAGTACCGAAGGGTTAACAATATCTCGTAGTCAATGGAATAAAAGGACAATATTGTGTATGGTGTCATATTCAGACAAATGCAAACCCCGATCAAATCGAGGTGAGACCAAATGCCAGGGACGAGTAAACATGCAAGCATGCAAGACCCAAAACAAAAATACCAATAATATAAAACACATAAACAGTAGGTTACCAATTGCTGTAAAATGCTTACAAATTGATATAATGTACTAAATGTATTATAACGTTTAGAGTAAAGCTTGGGACAATGGAAATGGAGTCAGTAAGCTTGTCCAAAATTATTTTAGTTATTTTATGAATTTAAAGTTGTCTATCATAAAGCAGGCGATTTCTCACCTAAAAATTATAATTATAATTGTACCATACAAATCTATTGGAATAAGTATTTTGTTTATTATGCGTAATACTTATACTGATTTATTAGATAATATATTTAGGTAAATTGATGAAGACAGACTGATTTTACCCATTTCACATTAAATTGAGTTACCTCCATGTTTAGAGTTGAGATTTTTGTTCAAAATTGCATCCTGCATTTACTTTTAAAGTTCACGTGTAAAAGCCCTATATACCTTTACATGAATATTTAACATATTTAATGAATTATTTTTCGAAGAGAATACTGAAAACATCTGACAAGACTGTATGACAAAAATCATCAAGGACATGCACACAAAACATGATAATATTCAAATAAAAACAGAAAACGACACCACAAAATTAGTCGATCGTACTGCATTTACAATACCGCCTTATGGCGGTCAGTTAAGGTAATCAATCCATAACATGCATTGATTAGATCTTAATAGATACAACTTTTATCTTTAAAATGAATATATCATTTTGAAGCATCTTACAAAATAAGACCTTCTACCGAAAGGATTTTTTGAAAATAATGCTATTCGGTCGGTCCAATAGGGGTAGTTATAATTTGTATTGAACCTTATGAGAATAACTATATGGTGTTCATGTTTTTTTTTTCCAAAAATCCCAAAATTTGGGAAAAAAATTCACTGTTAAAAGTTTCTTAATATGGTAATTTATCAATATTCATACACAAAAATGAAGTTCACCGTGCAGTATTTCTGCACTTAACGTTTTTTTATATTTATAACAAGGGAAGACAAATCCTTTAAGGTACTTTATACTATACAGTATCAAACTTTACAGTCACAAACATCAAGGTGACATGCATTTTGCTTTAACAAATAACCATAACCAAAATTATTCTTGTTGATATAAATATAGAACATTATACCTTTTAATTTTGTGCACCACATTCACCATTTAGACAACTTATGTCTCTTCAGTGATGCTCGTGACCGAATGATTGGTTTTCTCATAATATATAAATATTTGAAGAGCAGTGTTGAAACCAAAATGACCGAAAAGTGAACCAAAGAATCAATCTAAGGATAGAGCTATGCATGAGGAGATACTCCTTAGTTTTATAGTGATTAACTTAATTTGTTGATGTTCTATTTTGTCATTTGAGGCTTGTTATGGATGGACTACCTTAAAGTAAGAAACGTCACTCAATTTGTATGTTTAAGCGGTTTACGGGCGTCCACCTTCCCACCCACCGCAAGCACAATCAAAGGAAACATATTTCAAAATTTATAAATAATCCTCCTTGTAGAGAACACATTTCAAAATTTATAAATAATTCTCCATATAGTGAACAAAGATCAACATCTCACAACGAGAGATCATATTTCACACGAAACGTTTATAAAAAATACTATTATCAAAAATATGTAAGGCGACTTCAACAAAGTATAGCCTGCTCTGTCCATCTGTCAGCGAGCTCAGATTCTTGATATGTAGAAGTCCGGAGGGGACGAGACTCCGGACTTTGTCTCCTCTGAAACGGTTTGGACAAGGCTTGACATAGAATCCCTCATACTGTCGATGTAGAAGGCGTATAATAATTTTAGATCTCGCTGATATGAAATCATCGGAACTTTTGACCCTCTTTATTTGTACACTGAATCACGATAGAAATCGGAATGAGAATATCCGCTAGATACTTATTGTTGAAAAGTCACATTTCCGCATTCAGATAAAATGTCTGAACGAGATTTATAATTTTACCAAAAGTTTTTCGAAGTTTATGTTATCTATAACCCCGTGTCAGAAATTTGAAAATTAAATGATTTTTTGCGTTAAAATCAAAAACGTTAGTGCAGGCTCTAGCAAACCGAACCAAGTGACAAATATGATGGGAAGGTAAATTTACAATAGGAAATCCAAATTCGTCAGTTTATCATGTATGTTTTTATAGATACTGTTATTGATAATTTAATATATAAGTCCGAGAAAGGTGTTTCCTCATCAGAAGTATTGGCTTCGTTTAATGGAAATTCGGATAGATAAATGTCAGTAATATATTTTTCAGACACAAACAATATGAAATCCAAAATCGTCACGATTATCGTAAATATTAGTATGAATTTTATTGTTAATTAAGTCTAAGAAAGGTGTTTATGCATGACAAATATAAGCTTTGTTTAATTGAAGTTCCTGTGGGTATATTTCAAGTATATATCTTTCAAACTAAGGGTTATCGATAACTAAGATATCATCAAGATATCTAGATCTATCATTGAACTTATCAATAAGGTCAGTACAAACTCAGTACAAGTCCAATATCTATAATTATCATATTGTTTTAAAAAAATCTACATGTAACTGAAGTACAGAAATATGATTTAGACTCTCTGTTGAAACACCAGACACCAGAGAACAATTTGGTTTTGAGAGAGGTATATATTGAAGAAAAATCAAAAGTAGAACCTTGACTATTGTTAAACACGGCATTACAATATTTAATAACTTGGTCTTTAACTGCAACAAGAGCGGAAGTAATATATTTTGAAAAGTACTGTTGTAGAACAATGATCAGAATTTGATATGAAACATGATTTATGGATTTCTGTGCAATTTAGGAAACCAATACATGGTTGGAAGATCATTTTTATCAATGCATAAAGTGAAGTCGCACAAACTCTACAATGGTCAGAGAGGATCTTGTCTTTCAACTATGGGGTTTTAACATGCGTATTAGTAGAGTTCAATTCAGTTTTGAGAATATTATAGTTTTCAAACAATGACAACACTATTAGCTGCTTTGTTAGCAGGTACAAAGGCAAGTATTTTGTAATTTGACCATCTTTTTTTATAGACTTGATCGGTAATTTAGATCGCTGTTTGAATTAATGAGGATTTAATGTAAAACCATCAATGCGAATATCGATTATTTTAAGGATTTCTCTTTTCCAGTTATTCAAGGGATGTACTTTTATACCTTCTTTTCTACACCATCATTTACAATGAGTGTGTAGTGTTCTTCAACAATATTTCGGTATTTGGTAAATCTATCCTGGAAGATGATCTGGATTTTGGATCCTTATTAAAAAGCGAACGTAGATATTTCTCGAGAATACAGTGAATTCAGTGAGTCAGAAATCCCAAACACGCGTCAAGTGCGTAGAAAATCAGTTTTCTCCTTTTATATAACGGTTGTATGTACTGGGGCTCTCTTTCATTATACTAATGACATTTAGTCAATCTCATTACTAATGTGGTTGTCGGAGAAAGCCAAATGAAATGTATTCCGTTCACAAGTTCTCATCAACTACGTTAATTTGCTTTACATTTATTTACATGTATATCTGTTCGCGTAAGACGTGATTGGACCACTTCAATTTCGTTTTTATTAAATGCATCGATTCTGAAGGTGCATTATGTGACCATTATATGTAATAATATGAAATGCCTTTTTAAATTCCACCTTTAAAAGTATGAATTCGTTTTCTTTTTCCTGTGTTCCTTCGTTCTTCCCCGCAGATATTGAGCGAGATAGAAATCAGTCACTTTGTAATATATCTTGAAGGGGAAACTTTTTGACCGTACGGTTGAAGTCACGTGATTACGCTGGGGGCGTGGTCTAACTGGTCGCCGAAATCACTGCTTGTCTCCAGCTCAGGGTTTTGCCTGTACGCGCTTGGTAATCGGGGTATTGGGTATGTCTGGAAGCGCATGGTAATTGGGAGGTGTGAACATATGTCTCTGGTTTGTGGAAACAATGCGTATGGTTTGAATTGGTAGTAGAAAGTGCATTATATAATCCCAATTATGAAAAATCTAGTAATGTTTAATTTTTTTCATTTTGATTGGTTTTCTTACTGTTTAGGGGTTGGGATGTATAATGTGTTTGTTTGTTTAATCTCTGTTCGGACAGTTTGATTTTGAAAGAGTTTGAGGACATTAGCCGATATTTCTCTCATACTTTACGAAATACACAGTTGGGCATAATTTCCTCCCAGTATCCATGGGACTGCCATATTAATCTGTTTCGCCTACTGTCCACACTGAATTCCCGAGTCTTTCTATTTAAATATCGAGAATCATCACACACACCACGATGGTATAGCATTGTCCAGAACTTCTTGTATAGGACCTTTCTCACTACGATGTTGAAGAGAGATGTCTGATTCTGGTCACCACATCTGCCGGTTTCCATCATCTACCACACAGGGTTACGAAAATCAATCTGGGCATATGTGTTCCCCTCCAAGTTGTGGAATGAGAGACTCATTGCCAGGCGATTCGGTGTCCACAAGGTCCTCTGTCAAAGTGCTGGCGGAGTATTTTTGCAGTCCCAGTCCTTGTGTGTAAAAATGCCTTGAAACGCTTAAAGCTTATTAGTAAAGTTACGGTGTTCATTGTTGGGTTTTAGAAACAGAATGATGATATGTGGATGAGATTCAGATACATGTGTATATTAAACGCTTTTTCATAATTATTTCAATTGCAAATTTTACTTTGTTCTCTTCATTGTCTTAATTACCTATTATCAATTTTCTTTCTTTATAAAAGCAACGCATTATTATCATAATTAACCCGAAATTAAAAAAACGTCTAGACCGTGACTTCACAAATCTTTATATTGAATTTCAGTAAGCTTCATGGTTGGCACCGACTTCTTGTTATCTTTCTTGTAAGCACAAAACTACGGCTCCGATAATTCTGTGTCAAATTGTTGACGTATACAAACATATGGCAAAGCTGTCAAGGTGTCTCATCGGTTGATGTTCTCTAAAATATTCTATTTCATTGATAACACATGCACTACTGTTTCAATTGAGTTATATGACTGATATTTAGTTGTTGGGGGAAGCAATTAATTTATCCATCCTTTGTAAAACTATAAAAATATATAATATAAAAATATGAATCTATATATTTACTTTTACGTTTGTTTGAATGATAAATGCAATCGATAACATTTATCTAAAGTAGCAAAATTTAAGAATATATAAACATATGCTAATTTAGTGCACTTCATGCGGATCTTGACAACTTCTGTCTTTTCCATAAAGCTCGAGGCATGTGTTATATAATATTTCCCCTAGCCACCCCTCCTCCGGGGAAATGGGGTAGGTTCCCCGGAATTTTTTTCCCGAGACTTTATGGCAGAACCCCCTCCCCCCACCACACACATACACACTTATTATAGTTTCTCTTCGCGGGAAATATGCTATAGTACCAATCCCTGACCAAATTAACATTCCGGGTTACAGTATCTTTAAACAAACCAGGAATATGATAAAAACTTTACGAAAGTTCTTACTAAATTCTACTTCAGTAGACTGAGCAAGGAATTGGACTTAAATAATTGTCTTGAAATCTTAAATACACTCTCGCCGATTTCCCTTCCTCTGAACTATTTTAGAAAGCCATAAAGCCCTTTTCACTTTGGAGCACAAACAAGGGATTCAGAATTGGAATTGCGATACATTTGCAGGATTTCAAAAATGCACAGAATACATATACATGTAGATATCGATTCATTGCCTGGTGCTCAATCAAGCTTTTATCCATTTTACTCAAGAAAATACTGACACGTATAAACCAAGGTTTCCGATGTACTTTGCATCAATTACTTTATACTGATTCTGACTGGAATGCGATAACTACCTGTTCGGACACACAGCTGGTGTGACTGGTTGACAGGGAATGCCCACTACTCTATCTCACCTTACCACACCTGTGCTTATCCATTTTCAAATTGTCCACACTTCTGTATACATTACTTTTAAGCTACATTAAAATAGACCATTTGCATTAGTTCTAAATGATCTCATTTTGATTTAATCGAAATAAGTATTATCTATAATTTAAGACACCAACACTATATATTGAGTCATTACGTAGAAAACAAAACCTTTATAAAATTATGGAAGTATACAGAAATGTTGTGATAATATCGTTATACACGAAAAAAGACTGGTACTGGGAAGGGAGACAACAGAAACAACAATTCAAACCATTTTTTACTTAAAAACCTTGGGATTTGCTTTGATTGTACATCTGATATGAAAAATATGAAATCTAATAGTGCATCACACATATTTAGCCCTCTTAATTTTTTAACAGCTCCGTGCTTCTCGAATAGTAACGGTCACAGGAATGGAGGTCAAGGGCGATGAACATTCAGAATTATGGGTCACGTCATTGATCGTCAAATACAGCATGGACTGTGTGAACTTTTATCCCATATATGACGGCAATAGAATGCAGGTATGCTTTCCCTAATTCAACTTGACAGGGACAATTACCGTTTAAGTCTCATATTGCTTTGAATGTTATAAGATGAATATATCTTATATGATTTATATGTTTGCTACACACATTTACATTTTTTGTTGCACTTACTTTGGAGTTTAGAGCGCGTTAAAATTCTACGGCTGGGAATTTGTCTAAAATATTTAAAAACACATTTTCCTGAAGTTGTGTGAATGTGCAACTTTACATTATAAATCCAATTCATTTCATGTATGCAGATATGAATCAATTTTGTTGCATGTATGTTGTTAGTCATTAATGACATTTGTAATGAGTGAAACAGCATATATACTTTATTCTTCCTCTCATCCGGTCTTGCTCCAGATACCGGGTGTCCATGAAAGCCCATTGGTGTGAGTGCCTTAGTGACTAAGTTTCTGGTACTGCCGTAATTTGCATTATTGTTACACCTATTACCTTTGCAGAGTAGAGCTTGTTAGCAGATTCTACGAAATCATGAAGTCGTATTATTGCAACATTTTCTTCACTGTATCAGTCCAGATTCACTTCATACATGCACTATTGAAATATTTTTGCGTCGTGTTTCAGAATGTGCTATTACCAGAAACTATGAAGTAAAAATATTCTTGAAAAAGATTTGCTGATGCACTTCCTAACACTATTTTGCAGGTTTTTGCTGGTAACATAGATCCGCATTCAGTAGCTACGATTGATTTTAAAAACGTTATAGTTGCTAGATGTATCCAAATAATCCCAACAGAACGACATGGTAACAAAACGGCTTTACGGCTTGAACTTCTAGGCTGTGGTATGTTGATTTATATATTTCTGTTGTATACGAGCTTCCGACATATTTGGTTGTACAGATTTTTTCGTTGAAGAAAACTTTGAAACCATTGTTCCTGTGATTTATATGGAGTACATGTGTCAGATTCATCATTTCCCAACAACATTCTATGTATCATATACTGATAAACTTGTTTGAAAGTATACTTAATATGGGTATCATGATGCAAAAAAGATATAACAAATAAAATTGTGTGAAATGTGACAAGGGCACAGAATGTGTCACTTGATGTGTAATAATTAGATAATATAAACATTCATATAAGTCATCATAATGTAAATATATACAAAACATATATTTCCTTTTCTCTCAGATAGTGTATATTTTGATCCTTGGAATGCGTACATCTCTAAATGTGTGAAGAAACTTGTCACAAACACATATTATTTCCTATTATTCTTTCTCTTGTAGTTGCCAGAAGTTGCTCTAACAAACTGATGGGAGAATGGAAAGTAAATGTGGTTCACGAGAAACTCGAGATGACATTCCCTTCAGAAAAAATCATATCCGTGATAACGATAAAGAATGATTTCACACGCAATTCCACGTATGCCATATCTTACAGCAGGTCATGCGCAGAGTACATGGACATCGAGGAAAATGGCGAGGTCAAGGTAGGTCAAATAAAGTACAAAATCTCTAAAGAAAAACTAATAGAATGAAATTGATGTACATTCAATATTTGATTTCTTTGTAATCTTAAAATGTTCTAACATTAGTACATATTTGTAAATTAATGATAAAGGAAATTCGGAGTTCTCGTCATAGAAGATACAACTGTATAGTTTGTTCATTGTATAAACTTTCTCTGGATTCATAACCAATCTGTAAACGATATAATGTGTTAGCCAGGCTAACTGGAAAATTTGTATCCACTGTGAAATGAAGTGTTAACAATAGGTGCATTTTCTGTTACTGACATAGTCTGTCCGGAATTGAATTTGTAGTGTGGTAATAAGATGAAACACAAGTGACTGGGGATTAAGGACATTGATTATAGAATTCCAATCACGTCTAAACATTGGATGCACTCATCAGGTTAAATGCTCACTGGAGCAATACGTACACGACAATATCTGTTTATATATATATATATATATATATATATATATATATATATATATATATATATATATATATATATATATATGCAATTTTATAAACAGATATTGTCGTGTACGTAACAGATATTGTCGTGTACGTATTGCTCCAGTGAGCATTTAACCTGAGATATATATATATATATATATATATATATATATATATATATATATATATATATATATATATATATATATATATATATATATATATATATATATATATATATATATATATATATATATATATAGATAGATAGATAAATAGATAGATAGATAGATAGATATTAGGAGGAATAATTATGTCAGTTATACCTCAGCCGAGTGAAATAGAGTACAGAATTCAATTTTCAGAATTTACTGTAAATTCTAAAGCATACGAATACCTTACACTTTCGTATGAGCGTTTTATGGTATGCTGATAGTTTAGCATTTTCAGAATTTTCAAGGTTTTGTGCTATAAATTCTATAACCAATACTGCTGATCACGGTTTTAGCATTAACACGTGCACAATACATAACAGTGAAATTTACTCGTAATTGCTAATGTACATTGATAACAGTAGAAATAGCAAAGCGTTTCTCCATGCTGTAATCTCCGACAATGTCTCGTGACATAGTAATAATAAAAGACTAACGTCTGGATTCACACTTGTCTAGTGGGGTGTAATAATGCACAAATTATTCCTGCTAACCAACAGGAGATGGTTACTCCTCCCAATCACCTGGTCTCGCTTCTGACAGGAGATGCTTACTCCTCCCAGACACCTGGTCTCAGTGGAATGCTGAAAAATATTACAATATCAAGAACGAATATTACACAAATTAAACAAATTTAAATAATATTTTCCGTGTTCAACATCACGATTATTACGTATCCTTGCCATTACAAATGTGTGCGTCATGGATACGAGGTGTGTTTCGTGTTTTCGGACCCAAAATTTCATGAGCAAATTCATTCTTTATTAGACATATCAAATGTCAAACCACATTCGTGACCATTGTCAGTCAACAACACCCAAAATGTATGTAAAAGACAACACCTTCGATGAATTATGCAATCGTTTTCTTTGTAGAAATTTTTTTCGAAGGAGGGCGACGACATTATCATAGACCTGACTCTGCGCCCTCTACGTGTCATCTGTTTCAAAGTTACCTCCCTTGACGCAGATATCACGAACGTTAATGATGTCACTGTACAACTTGTTGGATGTGGTAATACACCTTTTATGAAAAATCCTTTTATTGTTAAGTTCAAATGAGTATCAAATCTAAAAAATATTAAAGGTCTATAAATCTATTAAAAATTTCAATAATTAAAACAATCAAACCCATTTAGATACACAGAAGTATTTATCAAAATATTTTTGTTGCAGGGGTAACAGAGCATCAAGGTAAATGACCATTATCAAACTACATTTACATATTAAACTTTTTACGAAATGTCGTACATTATGTCATGCTCAAAGCAATGTACTGCACGTGAAGGACTCGTATGTTTATTTTACTTTTTATAGTTTAAGTTATCAAATTGTGCATGCTGGTGATTAATTCATATATAGTGTATTTTAAGTAAATCATACAAAGCCAGACGTTTACGGTACTAGAATTTCGTGTTTCAAAAACACATAGAAAAAGTATTTAGAATAATTAAATATACCATGCGTAGACGGACGTATTATGGTATTACATGAGGCGGTCGTCTGTTCGCAGAGTTTTAAAACATGACACCAAACCATTTGGGATAGAAACATCAAACTAGGTACACATACCACTGATGCCAAGAGGACGGCATTTCAAAGTCAAAGGTCAGGGTCACATGCTACACATTGTAGGTAAAGCATGTAAACATGATGTAGACCAACTCATTTCAGCTTAGACCGTCAATCTTTGTACACAATCAACAAATGCTGAGAGAACGACGACTTTCACTTCTCAAGAAAAGACATCAAAGGTCAAGGTTAGACACCAACTATTGTTGATATAATGCGCCTTACTGACAGAACCATTTGGCAAGGTTTATTAAATTTGGTGCACATGCTCTTTAAAGTAAAGACGATACCCGTTTTTTAAAGGTCGGGTTTCAAAGTTCATGTTCATGTTCATATGCTAAACATTGTTGATAAACTGCATCTTGTTAACAAAACACAGACAAATGTTTGGATAGGATCGGAAGACTTGGTGCATATACTCTTTATGACAAGAGGACGACGCCTATTGCTTTTATACTTAAAAGTGTTTTTGTACTTTGATACATTATTTCGCCCTTTGTAAGATTTTTTTTTTCTTAAATAAAGCGTCGGGTGTATTTTGCAACACAGGCGTTGCTCTTGTTAATTTGATGTCGACGAATTCATCAGTGTAGTCAGTTTCCTTTTTATTACTTTTTTCTTAATTATTACTTAATTCTTGTATTTTATCGACATAAATAGAACAACATAGATGTGATTTATGTTAATTGGGACGTATCTAAATGATTACTTAAGCATATGTTTTAAGTTACAAATGACAAAACTATTGACGTCACCAATTGCAATTTTCTTTTACAAAGAAATAATTTCCTCTTAAATTTCAGAATTAAATCTAGTGTGACACCTGTTTTCAGACATCTGTGTTTCATGACGGATACACCAAAATGTCAGATTCAAATTCGTACATGGCAGTTTTAATGTTAAACATGCACATAAATTGTATGATAACTATACTTATTTAAATCTATCGACATTATGAGATATATTAACGGCTATGTATTTGTTGTGATTTTATTTGGCATCATTGTGTCCTCTCTGACTGTTAGTCGGGACTCCTTTTTATCAAAGATTTGAGCTCGCTTACAGACGGACAGAGCACGATTTACTTATGTTGATGTCGCCTTACATATTTTTGATAGCAACATATTATTCTGTAAACGCTGCGTGTTTAATAAACCTTATGACCTCTCTGTTGGACCTGTTGATCATTTTTCTTTATATGGAGGATTATTTATAAATTTTTAATGTGGGTCCTTTCATTGTGCTGCTTTTGCGGTAAGTGGGAAGGTGGGCGCTAGTAAACCGGTTAACGACGCCAATTGAGTTACGCTTGTTACTTCAATTAACCGTCTTAAGTTGGTATCGTAACCCCAGCACATTCGAATATTTCTGTAATGTCGTTTTTCCGTGTATATTCTACTATTATCATGTTTTGTGTGCATGTCCTTGGTGATTTGTGTCATACAGTTTTGTCAGATGTCTTCTGTTTTCTCTTCTTTACCATTCAGTAATAAAGTGTACGGTATATATTTCTGTAGCTGTTATCGTACCGTATACAATATGTATAGATTCATCATATTCCTCAGTATAGAGAACACAAGTACTTACGTCTAATATTTTCCTTTTTATGTCATGTCCGTCCAAATTCATTTCGTGTGCAGTTTTAAGATATTCTGCTAAGTTTGTATTTTTTCAGTTTTTTGTGTTTCATGACTATAGTTTCGGTTTTAAAATAGTTTTGCTTCGTTTGTATATTTTCAGTTTTAATATATTTTGCTTCGTTTGCATGTTTTCGGCATATACGGAATGCGCAGTAGCAAATGCGAGAAGTCGCACTTGATTTTACCTCTGATTTTCAGGGATCCATGCATTATAAGCGCGGTACGTGTAATTTGTAAGGGGTGTCAACATAATACAACATTAGTTCCTCCATAGTATTGTGTTTTATATGATTTATTCGCTTTGCAGTATGGAGCTCGTAAATTATAATTTTCCGTGAAGGCTTTGACTTAAGGTGCATTGTACCCTTGCAATATATGTGACTGTGACACTTTCTACATAGTGATGGTCAAAAGTCACCCCATGTCTGCAGTGGTATTTTTGTTTGTGTGTGTGTGTTGTTGTTGTTTTTGTTTTTGTTTTTTTTTTGGTATTCATTCCTTGGTAGCGAAGCGGGAAATACTAACAACTATCAGGAAACTGGTCTTACCACTATCAGACAACTGATCTTCCCACTATCAGAAAACTGGTCTTACCACTATCAGGCAACTGGTCTTACCACTATCAGGCAACTGATCTGACAATTATGAGGTAACTAGTCTTACCGCTATTAGGAAACTGATCTTACCACTATTAGACAACTGATCTTACCACTGTCAGAAAACTAGTGTAACCACTATCAGGCAACTGATTTACCATTATCCGGAAACTGATCTTACCACTATCAGAAAACTTGTCTTACCACTATCAGGAAACTGATCTTACCACTATCAGGAAACTGGTCTTACCACTATTAGACAACTGATCTTACCACTGTCAGAAAACTAGTGTAACCACTATCAGGCAACTGATTTACCATTATCCGGAAACTGATCTTACCACTATCAGAAAACTTGTCTTACCACTATCAGGAAACTGATCTTACCACTATCAGGAAACTGGTCTTACCACTATTAGACAACTGATCTTACCACTATCAGAAAACTAGTGTAACCACTATCAGGCAACTGATTACCATTATTCGGAAACTGATCTTACCACTATCAGAAAACTTGTCTTACCACTGTCAGGAAACTGATCTTACCACTATCAGGAAACTGGTCTTAACACTACCAGGAAACTCCTCTTCCCACTGTCAGGAAACTGATCTTACCACTATCAAGAGACTGGTCTTATTGCAATCAGGAAACTTGTTTTACAACTACTAGGAAACTTGTCTCACCACTTTCAAGACACTGATCTTACCACTATCACGCAACTGATCTAACCACTATCACGCAACTGATCTAACCACTATCAGGAAACTGATCTTACTGCTATCAAGAAATTGGTCTTAACACTATCACGAACCATATCTTACCACTATCACGCAACTGATCTAACCATTATCAGGAAACTGATCTTACTACTACCACGCAACTGATCTAACCAGTATCACGAAACGTATCTTATCACTATCAAGTAACTAGTGTTACCACTATCAGGCAACTGATCTTACCACTATCACGCAAATGATCTAACCACTATCAGGAAACTGGTCTTAACACTATCACGAACCATATCTTACCACTGTCAAGCAACTAGTCTTACCCTATCAGGCAACTGGTCTTACCACTATCAGATAACTGATCTTACCACTATAGAAACTGGTCTCACTGCTGTCAGACAACTAACCTTATCACTATCAGGAAATTGATCTTGCAATTATGAGGTAACTGGTTTTACCACTATATGGAAAGTAATCTTACCACTATCGGAAAACTGGTCTTACCACTATCAGGCAACTGGTCTTACCACTATCAGATAACTGATCTTACACTATCGAAACTGGTCTCACTGCAACAGACAACTAACATTATCACTATCAGGCAACTGATCTTACAATTATGATGTAACTGGTTTTACCACTATATGGAATATGATCTTACCACTATCAGGAAACTGGTCTTACCACTAACAAGCAACTAGTTTTACCACTCTTAGGAAATTGTTCTTACCACTTTCAAGGAACTGGTCTTACTCTATGTTTATGACGGGCCTTGTCCAAATCTTTTCTGAGGAGACAAGGTCCTAATTCTCGTCCCCTTTGACTGTTAGTCAGGACTCCTATTGATCAAGGATCTGAACTCGCTTACAGACGGGCAGAGCACGGTTTACTTATGTTGGTGTGGCCTTAAATATTTTTGATAGCAACATATCATTCTATAAACGTTTGGTGTAGGAAACCTTTTGATCCTTGTTCTCTATATGGAGGATTATTTATAGATTTTTAAATGTGTGCCCTTTCATGTGCTGACATTTGGTACTTCAATTAACCGGCCTAAGTCGGTATCGTAACCGCAGCACAATCTAATATTATTGTAATGTCGTTTTTTCGTGTATATTTTATTATTATCATGTTTTGTGTGTATGTCCTTGGTGATTTGTGCCATACAGCTTTGTCAGATGTCGTTCTGTTTTCTCTTTTACCACTATCAGGCAACTGTTCTCACTTCTAGTTTTCCGAAATTTGTGATTTTTTACTGCTGTAGTTGTTTGAGGTGTCAGTCATGTAGTACTTTTGTCATATGCTAGATGTTTTCTAGATAGTGTTTATTGTATGTCTAATATTCCTGGACTATTTCATTGTAATACAGTATTCTTCTTTCATAGTAATGTCGTTTACTCATGCACATTTAGATGTAAATGCACATGAGTACACGACTATATGGTCGTGTACTCATGTGCATTTACATCTAAATGTGCATGAGTAAACGACAGTAGATAATTCTCATTATGTATCTATTGTTATAAAAAAAATTTCAATGGATTCATGTAGTTTTCTTTTCCATTCAGTTCCTCTACAAACGTGTGGCACAAACAGATTCCGGAGTAATCGTCGCGAGAAGCGAGTGATAGGCGGATCTCATGCTGTTCCAGGGGAGTGGCCATGGTTGGTGTCTCTCCACTTTATACCATATCACGCCTATTCTAACGAGTCTGGATTCCGACATCTTTGTGGAGCCACCTTGATTCATCCACAGTGGGTTTTATCAGCGGCTCACTGCTTCGAGTATGTACATTCTGCAACACAATAGCTTATTCATTTACAGCTTGCATAGGAAGTGCAAGTGCATACAAGTGCGTATTCAGAGACGCCATATGTGCCTAGAGATATACATTAATGCGTATTTTAAATTTTATCGTGTACATTTTATCTCGAAACGACATATTCTTATTTGAATAAAGTGATCTATTTGTGTGTAGAACTTGTCATATTGCTTTGTTGTTGAACACTTTTATTACAATGTCTTACAGCCAAGTATCTACACATAAACTTCAGTATATCGTATTTCGAAAAACATCTTAAAATGTCACACATTATGATAAACATTTATGTATGGCTTGTATGCAATTTTCAACAAACATTTGAATAGACGACTTAATTTTACCAGTGTGCTTGCAACTAACGTCACCATGTCTTCGATTGACCCTTTCACATGTCTTACGCTTGTCTTCCTTCACCTCTGATTTACTTCGCCTTTTGGCATTCCATACACGACACTTAACCTCACAAATGGTCTCGTTATCTAATACACACTTTCCAACATTTCTTTCATTTATAGTATAGTTTTAAACTTAGTTGGCAAAAGGAATCATTGACGAGAATTTATTTTTTAGGTGTAGCAATAAAATGACCGCAAAGTAGATATATATATATATATAAATATATATATATATATATATATATATATATATATATATATATATATATATATATATATCTCCAATACTTTAATAGATCTGTTTCCCTTTAGCATTCACATTACACGTACTATTGTAGACATTCATACTTCACTTGAAGTCCAAGCTGAGACCATATACGAAATTATGTATATGACAGAAAATTATTTCAATACTAGATACATCATATGAAAGACTAAACACATCCAAACAACGCTGTAACAACGTAGATAGAATAAATATAGAACATATATACCTTTTAATTAGAAATATAGTAACACTCTACGAAGAATTTTACACTACTTCCACACTAAGTAAGTAAGGCAATAATGTAAACTTCAAAAGTGAATAATGAGCAATATCGAAAAAGTTAAGAGTAAAAAACATGACAAGTCCTTTTTTTCTTTTGCCAAATTTCTTAATTCAAAACTAGAACACTTCTTATATATGGTTTGTGTATCGCCTAGCTTGACCAGAATGCAAGAGCCTACTCCTTTGGATGATGATTTCATGAAAATATCCTTAGCAAAAAGTTATTGTCACAAGGATATCGCCAATCACCTCTCTTATGGGTTTCACGCTTATTTTCTGGTATAAAGCAAACTTGGCGAGTCATTGATTACATAACATTGTCAGTCGTCAATTTAACACATTTAGTTTCAAAGTGGCGACGTGTAACTTTGTAATACAGTTAAGACGAAGTCAGAGGTAGTTTCTGTCTTCAAAAGGAATCTCAGAAAATCAAAATTGTCACCACAAAATATCTCATTATGCATTCCTTAAACATTCTTTTACCATAGCAATTGTTTATCTTTAAATAATTTATTTACAAACTTTCCTGCTACCTAACAAAATTTATCTGATATGTTGTGTCTGATTCTTTAAATATATGACATTCGACTTCCGTATTTTTTTCTGATCATATATTGAATTTCTGGAGTAAGAAAATTAGTGTTCTTTTCAGGGACATAGGAGGGTCTGGCTTGTCAAACACACGGAACTGGAAGGTAATAGTCGGAGAGCACAACCAAGCAGATAAAGACGGCACAGAACAGGAGTTTCAGGTTAAAAGAATCATTAGGCACCCTTTATTTCGTATTTCGGGTAAGTCTTACCGAAATATATAGAAATAGTTATAGATTGACCCATTTGTTCATACTTTTTTGGCTTAAAATTACTGATGGGATTACTGTTGTCCAAAGTTTATATGTCTATATTGTAAATTCCACATAATGCACTCTACATTTAAGGTGCTTTATATTTCAAAAATATTGTCGCTAAATATACGCAAAGTCCTTAAAAAAGCTAGTAAACAGTGAAAATCAACAGGATATTTCACTCAACCACGTTAAAGAATATACCACAGGCATAATATGAAGAAATATAAAATTATTCTGTTACACAACAGACACTTTGCCGACTTAAGACTGTCAGCTTACTGTTTTGTGGTGCGGTTATAAGCTTCATGCGCCCTATCTTCCTGTTTATATAAAATCCATAATTAAATGAGAAACGTAATAGTAACAATTGAGAATATATATATATATATATATATATATATATATATATATATATATATAATATATATATATATATATATATATATATATATATATATATATATATATATATAACAATAAGAAATAAGCATAAGACTACTTAACAGATTATTTAAATACAATGTTGCAGAAGGCAATCCGATACTTTACGACATAGCATTATTGAAGCTGGACAAACCCGCCATTCTCTCAGATTATGTCAATGTTGTCTGTATGGATACGGATGATTCCTTCCCACCAGGAACTCCATGTGTTGCTGCAGGCTGGGGACAAAATCGCTTAGGCAAGTTATAGCTTGTGATTAATGCTCTCTGAAAAATCAATGTAAATAACACCGAAATGTTAAAACTTATGATAAAACTCTTTGCACAGTTTTGTTCTATATACAATATATCTAAGATGCAGACTTTACGGATGATGGATGATACATAGATGATTATAATGAGATATTATGTAAGAAGTGTAACATGAGTTTATGTTTGCTTTTTTGTTGTTTAATGTCATACCAAAATTACTTCTGTGATATATCGATGTCAGTTACCTCAAAGACACGGTGAAGCATTTCACGTGCCAGTGTATACTGTGTTCTGTCTATGTAGTTTCATACGAAGGACAGACATCGGACAGACGATCATAAATCTACTTAGAAATCTTTACAATAGCCGAGCCAGTCTAAAGATAAGAAAGCCAGTGCCATACAACTGCAGTAACTTGCTCCTAACATGCTATGTATCCGTTGGTAGTATTGTCAAAAACATATTATCAAAGCGAGCGAATGTGAAATGAGGTACCCGAAAAGAGTCAACAACCCCGTCTGGTTAATCACGTCAGCAAAATAAATAAATAAATAAATCAAAAAAAAAAAAAAAAAAAAAAAAAATGAAAAAATGAAAAAAAAATCATTTAACTCGATGATGCTGTTCAATGTTTTTCTATTTCCATATTGGGGGAAAATCGCTAGTGTGATTTAAACATTTTAGACATTCAGTGCGGTGACATGTATCGAAACCTTACAGATATATTTCTGTTACCTGTTATATTATTTGCATTCTTAGGCCTACCATAGTTGACTTTTATATTCAACGACCTTGACCTTGTGACCGCCTGCAGTGTTACTTAGGATCCATTAGCATAAAATGAAAATTAAAATTACTACCGTGGTATCATTTATTTTCGTGGCAGCCAAATGTTATGAGTTTTTACATATTCTGCGTGGACGTAAATAAAGCCCGAGCACATAGTTATTTGGTGCAGATTTTCATAAAAGAATTACAATTACCTTCATGAAAACCCTTCTTGTAATGCAAAATATATGACGTTGTAAAACGGGATTGGAATGTTTATCAATAAACTCGTTTTAATATTTAGATTTATTTAGATTGTTAAGCATGATATATTTTATTGTCCTTAAAATAGCATGTTTTCTTCAGTAAGGATTTACTTATAGCTTGATGGTGACACTGATATTGTTGTATTCCTATTTAAATTTTACAGCTTGATTAATTACTTCCGAATCACCATATGGTATAAATCATTGTGAAGAATATTGTAAAATAAAACGGTATGTTGTACTGTATTCCGAAGTATCTCTGAAACCTAAAATAACAGAAACAAAACCATACGGACAATACTAGAAGTCGCCCTTCCACAAAACACAATTTTTCATTGTGATGACGTCATCCGAGATCCGACAAAACTCCGACAAACAACGCATTTGTTTATGACGTCATAGATAGAGCAATCGAAAAGAAACTGAATGTCACGCACTTTTACGAGCCATGGAAGGGTGAACTATGCAACGTCTCCAAAGCAATCATACTAAGGTGGTTAGGTGTGGTAAGTGGGAACACGGAGTAACCAATTCCGTGGGCCAAAAATGCATGCCATTTTATGCTTCTACCATCAAATTTGAGTATAATATAAAGATGTAAGTATTGAGCGTTTGATAGGGGCAACCGAATTAAAGCAAATGTTAAAGCGTTATAAAATGATAAGGAACCAAAATTATCGGCAATCACGTAAAGATATAAAAAAAGTAGTAAAAATACAAATATGCTATTTGATAAGGATGTGAAAACTGTTAAGCAAGTTTCTACTAGAAATGGACACCGCCCATATCATAAGGAAATGTGTGTATCACCTGCAAAACTCTCTATAATGAGTGACAAACTTGTGAAATAAACCACGAAAATAGTCATTGACACAAGATCTTGAGGTGTTTGCCAATATTATTAATACTTTTTCGTGAAAACACATAATTACGAGATAACCCAATAAGATTCTGAATACTAAGTCTTGAAGTAAAATGATTTTAGCGAGCGAGCGTACATATTATTTCTACTGAAACATGCATTTTTCGTGTAAATATTCTATTATCAGTTTTCTCGTGCAATTTTTCAACCACTTCAACCAATATATAATGTCCACTTCACTGTACTCCCTCCAGGCGATATTAACGAAAACAACGTGCACGTTGCGTGGGCGAGAGACAGGACAAGATATGTTACACTTAAACATTAACCCCACTATCGTCCTTGCAACATCCATTAAAGAAATTTCGTGACATTGTTTATGTTTGCACTTTTGATGATTATACCCCTGACGTGACTTGTCACAGGAAATGCTCCCAGGCTTCGTCAAATGATACGGAAAATTTCCCTGATAAAACTTCAATTCTGATTTATACTCAGCAGTTACTTGGGCGTTTGTGGAATAAATGTTGATGTAAAGCCTACTATTCCCATACAGCATGTTAACACGTCATTTCTGTTGTTATTTAATTCTAATGTGTTGAATCGCTACAAGTAAATCTAATAGCAGAATGCCCAATTTAAATAAATCTTTCCAGATAATGGAATCGATACGATATGGGCCATGTCTCATAAAGCATTAGGCGTGCGTCGATACAGCACTACAGATAAAGTAGACGAATTATAGGCAATTTTTCCCTATTTCTATCAATGAAAATGCATTTAAAAGGGTTGAGTTTCGTAAGATTAGAGAAATCTTATAAATCTTGGCGAGGCCAGGGAAAATAGTTTTAGTGTTAATTACTGTAAAACTAAATGTAAAGACGTGACAATGTTACATAAAATAAAATTGATATTCCGCTATCTCCCTGCAATTATTTTCACAAAATTTAACAAAAATTCAAATTATGCTTTCAGTTGGACCAGGTGTAAAGCTGCCTCTTCATGCAGAAATACCTATCATTCATCCAGACGTATGCGATAAGAAATATAGGGCAGCACCGGAACCGGAAGTAAGGAGTTACGTTTCCATACAAGATTCCGTTCTGTGTGCTTCAACAGAAGAAGAACATGGCAAAGATTCATGTAGGGTAAGAAAATATTGAAAGACGAGGGGATGGGTTAAAAACTTTAATTCAAACCACAACAGGATCCCACCATTGGCTAAACAAAAAGGAAAACAAGATTAAAACAAATACACGTGGATTCTCCCCCACTCAACATTATTAAAATGAGTACATGCATTACTGTCCGCGCCACTCACTCTGGAAACTGGAAAATCTGGATTTTCAGTTATTCATCTTCAGAATAATTTCAAAAGGGCAAAACTATTCGATAGATCTTGTTTAGTCGTAACTTTTGGTGTATGCTATATGTTTGTATGAAGAAGCGTTCATATTTTATAGAAAAAAAAATCAATTTTAGATAGGGTGATATCCATGTTAAATTTTGACGTGACGTCGCCAAATTTCCTATAGACACAATGTTAAACATCAGCGACGTCACGTCAAAATTAACATAGAAAACGCCCTATCTAACATGATTTTTCCTCATAAAATATGAATGCTTCTTCGTAGAAACATATAACATACACCAAAAGTTACGACTAAACAAGATCTGTCGATTGATATTAATTTTGTAAAACTATTTTAAAGTTAAATAAGTAAAAATCCAGATTTTTCGGTTTACAAAGTGAGTGGCGCGGACAGTAGGATTTATGAAATTTAAGATGTAAGAAAAATGTCAACGTAATAACCATTGATAAGGGTTCATTTGTTCATTAGATACTACTTTTTTGAGAAACGATTACATGCCCAATACTGGGATTCTCGGTAAGCTAGTGACAAAAAGATATATACATATACAAATAAATAAATAAATTCTGCTGAAGTGTACAGCTGCACGCTTAAATGTTATATGTTTTTATACTTACATACGCAACAATACTCCCCATACAAAATTCCCGTATAAATACTGCGTTTAAAAGTATGTGTGAATACCCTATACCCAAATGTACCTGAATTAATAAGTACGCATATGACGTATGTTAACAATGCATGGGCAACTAAGATGAGTGTATTGCATTAAATATTAAACACACACATACAAAAAACCCCTACCTACCGTCAACGTTTTGAGGAAATGTAACATTCTTACATGAATTTACGTTTGTGTTGCCTGAGAAGCATAGTAGCACTTAGGGATCAGTTTGTCTGGCGTCTGCTTGTCCGTCCGTCTGTCCGTTAGTCACACTTTCACATTATTGGCTATATCTTTTTTATTTTATATGGTAAGTTGACAAAACTTGCAAGGAATAACAAACACACAGACTTCATAGTTGGCACCAACAATTTGACCTTAAGACCTTGACCATGGAGTTTGGTCTTATTTCAATAAATTTAACCTTGGCCATAACTTTTAAATGGCAAGTGATAGGGGTTTATATATTTCACATGTGTATTTCTTGTGACAAGGCCTTTTTGTTAAAACCTGAGTTTCACGTAGTAACCTTGACCTTGGAGTCTGACTTACTTTTTGAAAAAAAAATTGGCCATGATTTTCAAATGGCAAATAATAGGGCTTTTATATTTCGCATGTGTATTTCTTATGAGAATATATTTCTGTTGACATAATGTTTTTTACCTTGTGGCTTTGACCTTGGAGTTTGACATACTTTAAAGAATTAACCTTGGCCATAATTTTTGAATGGCAAGTGATATGGCTTTGATACTTCATATGTATATACCTTATGACAAGGACATGTGACCTTGACCTCAAAGACTGACTTACTTTTATTATTGTTCAATTGTCACACATTTTTTATCATCAACAGATTACATTTTTATATTTAGCCCATACTGATGCTTAGTTATTGGTTATAGTGTTTGTTGTTGTCCGTCTATCTGTCTGTCTATCTGTCCGGGTGGTTTCCAGACAATAATTTCAGTGAGGAATGACCAATTTTCTTCATATTTCATACAATGTTAGCTTATATAAAGATCTAATGTAGGATTGATTTTAGAATCAAAAGGTCAAGTCGAAGGGTCACTCTTACTAAACATATACATTTATCATTGTATTTCGGTTTCCAGATGATAACTTGAGTTAAGAATGATTGACTTCTTTCAAACTTCATATAAGGTTAGCTTATGTAAAGGTCTAGGGTGGGATTGGTTTTAGGGTCAAAAGGTCAATTCTAAAAATCACTGTTATTAAAAACAGACATTTATCACTGCATTTCATGTACCAGATAATAACTTGTGTTAAGAATTATTAATTTCTTTTAAACTTCATATAAGGCGAGCTTATGTAAGTGAAAGGGACAATAGTGTTGTCATTGTCCGCCTGTCTGTCCGTCTGTCTAACTGTCTATCTGTCCGGGTGGTTTCCAGACAATAACTTCAGTGAGGAATGACCAATTTGCTTCAAACTTCATACAGTGTTAGCTTATATAAACATCTAATGTGGGATTGATTTGGGGGTCAAAAGGTCATTTCGAAGGGTCACTGTTACTAAAAATAGACATTTATTACTGCATTTCATTTGCCGGATAATAACTTAAGATCAGAATGATTGATTTCTTTTAAACTTCATACAATGCTAGATTATGTATAGGCTAAGGGTGGGATATATTTTGGGGATAAAGGACAACTTTTAGGGTCGCTGTTACTAAAATAGTGTTCAGTATAGTTCATTTGAAGACTTATTACTGAAAATAGTGATTCATCACTGTTTCTGCTTCCAGATGATGACTAGATACTGATGCCAGATATGCATAAAAAGATGCTTTTTTTTTTTTTTTTTTTTTTTTTTTTGCTGTCAGTTTCACTAGAACTTGATATAAACTTCAGAAAATTCAATGTTACTTCTCATTAAATTATGCAAAAGGTTATCAAGTTCACATAACTGTTTTATGTTGGCAATAAGGTATTAGTCACTTCAAAGGTAAAGATTGTGGCAGGGGACGAGTGTTACATGCAACACTGACTGTAAGCTTGTTGTGAAGGTATTTATGTCAAGCGTTCTGTTTACAAGTCTATGCTTGTGACGTCAATTGAAAAAATGAAGCCATTTCAAATGAAACCAAATTCCATGATCTTGTGACCTTAACCGTGACCTGTTTGTTAAAATAGTTGTGTGGCTGTAATACAAAAAGCTCCAAAGCGACACTTGTTCTCTCATTCTATTTTGAAATATAAGCATCAATTTCTCTTTAAATATAGAAGTACAGAAGTAGTTATTTTCAGTCAAGTAAATGGATCCCTGGCTTCATCATCCGTCTGACTGTACCTAGATAGCCAGATCTCTATAGAGATCAGCAGTGTTACTGTACCTAGATAGCCAGATCTCTATAGAGATCAGCAGTGTTACTGTACCTAGATAGCCAGATCTCTATAGAGATCAGCAGTGTTACTGTACCTAGATATCCAGATCGTTCTCTATAGAGATCAGCAGTGTTACTGTACCTAGATAGCCAGATCTCTATAGAGATCAGCAGTGTTACTGTACCTAGATAGCCAGATCTCTATAGAGATCATCAGTGTTACTGTACCTAGATAGCCAGATCTCTATAGAGATCAGCAGTGTTACTGTACCTAGATAGCCAGATCGTTCTCTAGAGAGATCATCGCTGTTACTGCACCTAGATAGCCAGATCGTTGTCTACAGAGATCATCAGTGTTACTGTACCTAGATAGCCTGATCGTTCTCTAAAGAGATCATCAGTGTTACTGTATCTAGATAGCCAGATCGTTCTCTATAGAGATCATCGCTGTTACTGTACCTAGATAGCCAGATCGTTCTCTATAGAGATCATCAGTGTTACTGTACCTAGATAGCCAGATCGTTCTCTATAGAGACCATCAATGTTACTGTACCTAGATAGCCAGATCTCTATAGAGATCACCAGTGTTACTGCACCTAGATAGCCAGATCGTTCTCTATAGAGATCATTAGTGTTACTGTACCTAGATATCCAGATCGTTCTCTATAGAGATCATCAGTGTTACTGCACCTAGATATCCAGATCGTTGTCTATAGAGATCATCAGTGTTATTGTACCTAGATAGCCTGATCGTTCTCTATAGAGATCATCAGTGTTACTGTATCTAGATAGCCAGATCGTTCTGTATAGAGATCATCAGTGTTACTGTACCTAGATATCCAGATCGTTCTCTATAGAGATCATCAGTGTTACTGTACCTAGATAGCCAGATCTCTATAGAGATCAGCAGTGTTACTGTACCTAGATAGCCAGATCGTTCTCTATAGAGATCATCAATGTTACTGTACCTAGATAGCCAGATCGTTCTCTATAGGGATCATCAGTGTTACTGTACCTAAATAGCCAGATCTTTCTCTATAGAGATCATCATTGTTACTGTACCTAGATATCCAGATCTTTATCTATAGAGATCATCAGTGTTACTGTACGTAGATAGCCAGATTCTTCTCTATAGGGATCATCAGTGTTACTGTACCTAGATAGCCAGATCGCTATCTAGAGAGATCGTCGCTGGTACTCTACCTAGATATCCAGATTTTTCTCTATAGAGATCATCAATGTTACTGTAACTAGATATCCATATTGTTCTCCATAGAGATCATCAGTATTACTGTACCTAGATATCCAGATTTTTCTCTATAGAGATCATCAATGTTACTGTAACTAGATATCCAGATCGTTCTCTATAGAGATCATCAGTGTTACTGTACCTAGATATCCAGATTTTTCTCTATAGAGATCATCAAAGTTACAGTAACTAGATAGCCAGATCGTTCTCCATAGAGATCATCAGTGTTACTGTACCTAGATAGCCAGATCGTTCTCTTTGGGTATCATCAGAGATACTGTACCTAGATAGCCTGATCGTTCTCTGTAGAGATCATCAGTGTTACTGTACCTGGATGCCAGATCGTTCTCTATAGAGATCATCAGTGTTACTGTACCTAGATATCCAGATCGTTCTCTATAGAGATCATCAGTGTTACTGTACCTAGATATCTAGATTGTTCTCTATAGAGATCGTCAATGTTACTGTACCTAGATATCTAGATTGTTCTCCATAGAGATCATCAGTATTACTGTACCTAGATATCCAGATTTTTCTCTATAGAGATCATCAATGTTACTGTAACTAGATATCCAGATCGTTCTCTATAGAGATCATCAGTGTTACTGTACCTAGATATCCAGATTTTTCTCTATAGAGATCATCAAAGTTACAGTAACTAGATAGCCAGATCGTTCTCCATAGAGATCATCAGTGTTACTGTACCTAGATTGCCAGATCGTTCTCTTTGGGTATCATCAGAGATACTGTACCTAGATAGCCTGATCGTTCTCTGTAGAGATCATCAGTGTTACTGTACCTGGATGCCAGATCGTTCTCTATAGAGATCATCAGTGTTACTGTACCTAGATATCCAGATCCTTCTCTATAGAGATCATCAGTGTTACTGTACCTGGATGCCAAATCGTTCTCTATAGAGATCATTAGTGTTACTGTACCTAGATAGCCAGATTTCTATAGAGATAATCAGTGTTACTGTACCTAGATAGCCTGATCGTTCTCTATAGAGATCATCAGTGTTACTGTACCTGGATGCCAGATCGTTGTCTATAGAGATCATTAGCGTTACTGTACCTAGATAGCTAGATCGTTCTCTATAGAGATCATCAATGTTACTATACCTAGATAGCCAGATCTCTATAGAGATCATCAGTGTTACTGTACCTAGATATCCAGATCGTTCTCTATAGAGATCATTAGTGTTACTGCACCTAGATAGCCAGATCTCTATAGAGATCGTCAGTGTAACTGCACCTAGATATCCAGATCGTTGTCTATAGAGATCATTAGTGTTACTGTACCTAGATATCCAGATCGTTCTCTATAGAGATCATTTGTGTTATTGTACCTGGATGCCAGATCGTTCTCTATAGAGATCATCAGTGTTACTGTACCTGGATGCCAGATCGTTCTCTATAGAGATCATTAGTGTTATTGTACCTGGATGCCAGATCGTTCTCTATAGAGATCATCAGTGTTACTGTACCTAGATATCCAGATCGTTCTCTATAGAGATCATCAGTGTTACTGTACCTAGATAACCAGATCGTTCTCTATAGAGATCGTCAATGTTACTGTACCTAGATATCTAGATTGTTCTCTATAGAGATCATCAATGTTACTGTACCTAGATATCTAGATTGTTCTCTATAGAGATCATTAGTGTTACTGTACCTAGATATCCAGATCGTTCTCTATAGAGATCATCAGTATTACTGTACCTAGATAGCCAGAACGTTCTCTATTGAGATCATCAGTGTTACTGTACCTAGATATCCAGATCGTTCTCTACAGAGATCATCAGTGTTACTGTACCTGGATGCCAGATCGTTCTCTATAGAGATAATTAGTGTTATTGTACCTGGATGTCAGATCGTTCTCTATAGAGATCATCAGTGTTACTGTACCTAGATAGCCAGAACGTTCTCTATAGAGATCATCAGTGTTACTGTACCTAGATATCCAGATCGTTCTCTACAGAGATCATCAGTGTTACTGTACCTGGATGTCAGATCGTTCTCTATAGAGATCATTAGTGTTATTGTACCTGGATGCCAGATCGTTCTCTATAGAGATCATCAGTGTTACTGTACCTAGATATCCAGATCGTTCTCTATAGAGATCATCAGTGTTACTGTACCTGGATGCCAGATCGTTCTCTATAAGGATTAAATCTTGAAAATGTCAGATATCGAATATCCATCTGCTTTACCTTAGCCTACATTAATAAACACAGGTATGGTGAAAATGTAAATATTTTGTTTCATTACATCTACATTCTGTTTTAATGTGGGTATTCAAAGTCATTTATGAATCGTTTATAAATAACAAATCATATTGTTTTCTCTACTGTTTTCTTTATGAAAGCTTCGTTTGTGACCTTTATAAATAAATGTGTCATGATATTTTAATGATTTATCTCTTTAACACATACATCTTTGAATTTAATGATTAAAATCGCTAAGAATGCAGAGCTGTCATTGCTCAGTTACTACATGTTCTTACATGTGGAATAAAACACTTTTTCTAAATGATTCCAATATTCAGTTTTCTTGCTTCTTGTGGAAGCCAGACATACATGATTTGGGGTATAACGCTTGAAATTTAATCTCGAATGATTTTCATTGTTACATTTTGTGTGTCAAGAGTCCTTGTACCGGAACCTTAACTTTTATTTTAACAGGGAGACTCCGGTGGACCATTGGTATGTCGTCGAGGTGACCACTGGGCTCAGGTAGGGATAGTGTCCTTCGGGATGGAGTGTGCCCGATATCCCGGGATCTATACCAAGGTGGCTTACTTTATGAAATGGATTTCGCGCACGGTCGAGCAAAACTCAGATACCAATATTCACACAACATGGCACCGCAACAAGAAGTCCATAGGGGCCACTATAACTTTCTGATTCTGGAGAGACTGTATGGCGAGAGTCCCAAAGTTACAAATGGATAGTGCTGTCAAAATAACATTTTGTACAATTTTATTGATTTATGTAATTGAGTTCCCCCCCCCCCTTTTTTTCTTTAAGTTTTACCTGGTTTGTGATTAAATTCTATGATGCTATATTCATTGTGATTTAGCTTACTGGGTGTTTCATGCTGAACAAAACTTATATCCGCTGGAGAGTCAATATTGAACGGCTGGACACGTGTTTTAATATCGTGAACATGCACAAATACAGTAAACCATTGATTGTTTATATTACTCTGTAATTAGCATGTATGCTAGATAGTAAATATTTTTATGAAATAGTTTTATGATGAGCACTTGCAGTCTTGTGCTCCAACAATAATGTTTATGACAAAAAATATATTTTAGGCCGAACAGCCATTGTTTCATGGGGGTTAATAACAGTTTGAAGTAGGTATTGTGTTATGTTGAACATTGATCATATGTACCTTATGAATAATACCTGTTATATGATGGATAGCCAGTTTTATGCTGTAGAAACGTTGTTTACCGTGGAAAATTATACTATCTATGATAAAAAGACTATTTTATTTTTATGTAGAATATTCACTTTTTCTGCTGCATTCACTTTTATGGTTTAGAGTTCACCTTTTATGGTATGTAGTATACATTCCAGATGCTGGACAGGTATTCCTAGAAAGCTGAAGACTTACAAGGTCACACAGGACATTAATGGTTTTACCCACAGTGCTTAAAATATAATTACTTAGGTTTACGATATTTTCATTTTCTTCCACCTCTGTTAAATACCGAGTTTCAATGTTTGTTACTCTGGCGTTTCAACAGTCTTGATGCATACAATATCATACGAAGTATCCCTGTAATGACAGATCCATAAATATCCGTCGAGGCAGTATATCATGATTTTTTTTAATTTGCATGATGACATTTATAAACAGCATTATGTCATAATTTGTATCTATTACTGCAGTCAGGTAAATACCATATCAATAAAATTTCAACATACTCCATCATGGGTTAGTTATGAAGGTGTAGCATTTTCATTACATATTTCATCCATGATAGAATTGTATGGGAAATCCAGACCCCTCTTGGGAGTCGTTTGTATTTATAAACATTTCCTGTTTATATCTTTGTTGTGTCAATAAAACTTACCACTGCATTGTAGTCCTCGTGCAATGTCCCACTGTGTTCTCTAGTTTATTGTCAACAGGACATCTCGTTGCATGACACCAATATTCTCTACTTCCGTGTTTTAAAATATCATTTATGAATATGCATACGCATAGAAGCATAAATTATCTATGCCCTACAGAATTTGTCAAAATAAATATTTATACCATTATTTACAGTGACATCGGTGTTTGCCAAATGCAAAATTCAAAGGGCTATTTTACTTTACCGGTATCACTATGTAAGGTCAATTAGGAAGTGTCAGCTTTAATTAAGGTGAAGATCAACTAGCTTGACCACTACAAATATTAAAAGAATATTTTTGTATATATGCTACAACTACTTTAAATCGTTTAAGACATTTGTCCAGGGACATGCATTGTTCTTGAGTATTTACAATACAAAGTTAAAGGTATTTCTAATTTACTTCCTCGCTGGCAACAATTCTCTATTAAGGTTTTAGTTGCAAATACCAACATGTATATTCAGTGAAAAGAAAAACATAATTAGTTTAGGGAACGTCACCATTTCACATTATAACGAAGGAAAGTGAGTATGAAGTGCTTGCTGCTAGCTTTACTAATAACCGTGTTGTTCCCAAAAGAATGAAAACAAATATTATTTGCTCTTGATTGATTTAAAGATACATATCCTATATCCCCAAGACGAATGAAGGATATATAACGTATGAAAGTGTAATGGAACAAGCGATCTCGGAATCATCTTTCTCTGGCAGGAGACCAGGTATAATCAAAGTTACGATCCTCTAGTCTAGGATTGAGCAAGCCATCGCCTAAGCCCGAGATTCCTTTACTATCCACTAGCCCAAGATTTTTCTATCATAAACCCACTTTTTGTGTCGACATTGTGTTGGTTTTGTTGGAAGGTTATTCGTTTATAAATAATGAGCGAAATTGCGACATAAATTTCTGTAAAGTGAACATTCTACCTATTGGATCGTCTCGACAACTCCTTAAGATCAGCTATATAATACCCTAATGTAACCAATACTAAGCAGGGCTACAATATAAACATAATAATAATGTGGTTATCGAATAAATTGCTCTGACCAAAACCCACACAACGATAAAAAAAGGGCGTCGGAGAATCTCTGACTAGCCCGTTGTTTAACTAAGCAGCCATCTCCCCAATACCTAACAACCTAAGAATATTATGTAAACATACATGAACAGATATTTTTTTTCTGATTATACAAATTGCATTCAAGAAATGTCCCTTCACTTTTCTGATTTATATTTGAATTCAAAGGATTTTATTAGATAAGGGACGGTTCAAAATGTGATTTGGTTTAATCTAAACGTATATTATAGGCTATTTACCAATCATAGAATAACATAAAGATTAATTATTCTTTTCTTTAAAATAAACCAACTCGGAATATTTATTTACTACTTATGTACACTAACGTGATGAAGAGATCAATTTGTACAAAGGTAGACCACTAGCTGCGTGTTGATGTCGTGTTTTAAATTCTGAATTCACTTGGGGATGGGTAGTCATGTTTTAAATTTTGTATCCCCCCTCAAGTAAATTCAAAATTTAAAAACATGGCATAGAAACAGAGAAAATGGATCTTGTTTCTTAGCCGGAGTTAATGTTCTTGACAGTGCTAGTCCTAGAGCTGTGTCATTTATAATCCCTGCAAAGATCATTTGAAACTAATGTTTGATAAGTAACTTGGAGCAATAATTCTCACTTATCTTTTGAATATTGACTCTGATCAGAGGCTTGGCAACTACTATACGTTTGATATAAATAGATTCCATCACAAAGTCCGCATTGACCGCACCTTCTCGAACCTTTCCGGCAAGCTTGGGAAATCAACCTCGAATGAATTACAAAACATCAGATGTTAAAAATTCTGACAAGATGGCGGATTTTGATTATTGCATTCAATGTGTATTCTCTCCGGCAAGCTTGGGAAATCAACCTCGAATGTATTACAAAACATCAGATGTTAAAAATTCTGACAAGATGGCGGATTTTGATTATTGCATTCAATGTGTATTCTCTAGAAAGAATACAGCTTTCTAAAAATCTAGATAAGAAACAAGTAGAAATTTTATGTTATTTATAAACAATATTTGGGAATCGTTCTGTGCATTTATATGTTTCAGTGGGTTTTTTTTTCAAAAACATCATGGGCACCGTCATGTTTAATCTACAACACATTCGAGGTTGTTTTTCCGAGCATGCAAAGGAAAAGCCCGAGAAAGTGCGACTGAATCCGCATAGACTGGGCCATCAGTCTTTTGTATGGATAATATCGATAAAGTTTGCCGCCGGTCGGTATAGAAGTATGCTGAACACCTCTCCGGTTATTTAGCGGGATAATCAGTGACAGCATTTTCTGTATTCAATATACTTGTATCTAAAACGTAAATATTGACGTATAGAGTAAGATTATTGCAAATCACCTTACCAAACTCTCCGATTTCGTCATTGTCAAAACCTCAACATGGTATGATCTTCGGCCGTAATCAGTACTAATTATGATTACTTTTATCTAGCTTTTTATAGTCGTTGTATAATTTGAGAAATTTTGACCACAGGTTTGATTCGTATTTTTATGAAATATAACCCAAGCAGTATATCACTGTATATGAAATCAACATAAGCTGAGCAGGCTCTTTCATATCGATTGATTGACTGATATTTGATTTTACGCATCTTCACGATTATTTCTCATTTATACGGTGACTGATGCATTGCATAGAAATTTATACATTTGCAACTGATTCACCCGAAACAGTAAGGGATCTTTTACGCGCCATACCTACCATGATTCTGGACTTCGGTTTTCACTGTCTCATCTGAAAGATGGAACACCGGGAACCCGCGTTGGGAGTTGAACTCAGGACCTCTCGGTCACGAATCGAACATCTCATTCCCTGAGCTACACCAGCTCCTATTACATCTAGTAAGCAGAGAAACATGCACACACACACACACACACACACACACACACACACACACACACACACACACACACACACACACACACGATAATGAAATGTTGCAACGCTGTACATAGAAAGAAAGCTGGTGTATTTTTATTTTCAAATTTGCTAGGATATATATCTGTGGACGCTGGTAACATTGTTGCTCAATTCTATCGACTTGAAATGAAGATCTAGTCGGCGTAATGATAAATTTTGTTTCATAAAACTTACGACACTGGTCGTCTTATGAATGATCATAATTGTTTTGATTGGCATGAAATTGTAAATTTTATTTTCAAAAAATGCAAAAACGTCATTAAAAGTACATGCATTCAAGTTTTAATCGACATATATACACTCACGTAATAATATTGTATTGATACTTTATTTTGTATTTAAGGATATAAGCAATTATTACTTAGTTCATAAAATCTGTTTTAACAATGTTATGTTGAAGTCTCTATTGAGTTTATACGGTCACTGTCTAAAGTTCACCATATTTCTTGAACGAACTAGGAATGACAAATTATAGTCAAAATGTACATAACTCAGAGACGACATATAGATGAGGAATGAGATTATACCTGGACCGACAAGAATCTAAATGTGCTTCAGTAAATTTGAAATATGTTTGATATTTAAATATGCATTATATTTTGCAGTCAAAGTAAACGGGACAAAACTCGTATTAAGAGTTCATGTACATGTTTTATAAATACTGAAATTGCAAAGGTAAACATAGTTAAAACAAGGATAATGTCATGAATATGACACAAACCCTTTCTACTGTGTGTCAGAAAATGAAGTAAGTATGTGATATGGATAACACATACATGTATTCCACTACAAGATATTATCGTGTAAGAAGAAAAATTTTAATACTTAGAACGACTGGCACTAATAGGTGTTAGTTGATAACACATATTACAGAATAAGGCGTGAAAAGTGCCTGGTGGATGACGGAGGCCAACTGATCTTCTCAGAAGCACTGGTAAATATCCCATAATCATTTACTTATAGACGGACGGAAGGGCCAAAAGCCTGTGCTTTGTATCTCCGATTCCGGGACATAGAATGAATATAAATGTAAAAAACACAATAAAACAACGTGTATAAGAATTATTTATCGGTGAGATCTGTGTAATTTACACATGCATACACTATGGAATAATATTGTCCTAGTTCCGATTTCGAGTTTCAACACAATTAATGTTGTGTTTTGTATGATATTTGAAATGTAAATTCCATACCGTGTTTCATTTATGTGTTTCTTATCTTACGTCACACCTTGATCTCACTTACATGAAGGCGCTATCTGTTTGATGCATTGCACGGAAATATAGACCCATGCAACGGGCCCAGGCGAAGCAGTGAGGAAACTTTTACGTGTCACGTGTACTTTAACACGGGACCTCTGTATTTACTGCCGAAAGATATGAAATTGTTATTCAGTCGACGGGATTCGAATCCAAGACCTCTCGACCATGAGAGAAGCATGTTACCCACGGAGTTACGTCAGTTCAGAATTCCATATCTACATGTAACTACATGTATATTAAATAAAAGTCATAATTAATAAAAAGAATGACCCTGTACATACTTATTCAAATCATGATTTCAAGAATATATAATTCATTGTTTGGTTTTACAACTATAGAAATCAACTGTTTATATACACTTTTAAAAAGAAATATATGCCAGAGTGAGCCTCTCTCTCTCTCTCTCTCTCTCTCTCTCTCTCTCTCTCTTAGAGGTACAAAATATCATCGTTGGTCGTTGCCTCGCGAAAATCGTTTAGATCTTGTGTAATACATATAATTCAATTTGTACCAAGATATCTGTACATGATCCACTAAACAACGATGATCTAACCTTTGAAACCAGTAATACTATGGTAAAATAAGTCTTAATGAAATTCAGACAAATAACAACTATGCAATTTTATTCTCGAATCATTGTTATTCAGAAAAACAAAAACATGTAGTTGTATAATCAAATGTAAACAGTGATCCTTTTTTAAGATTCATTGTACATCTTATTTGAATAATCTAATCCTTTAACATAATGTAGGGCAGGACTCAGCCAAAATGTAAAGGTTATTATATATAATGGATTTATTGCATTCAGTATGTAGCTCTGACAATATTAAAGGATCCTATAAGCTTTCAGAAAGTTTAAACAAGACAAATACTTCCATCGGTATATTGCGTATAGTATAATCTGCGGCCTTGACCTATGCTAAACCTTATATATGTAACCTAGATTACCAAAAATCTTTCAGTCGTCAGCGGCCTCTTATTTGTGAAGTATCATCATTGAAGGTCATCATTAGAGTTAAAGCCCCGAAATTGTTTGAAGCTAAAATGAAGAGGATCGTCTCTCGGCCAGTAAATGGCCATGACCTTATTCAGTTCCCTAAAACTCTTAATGTTGGTAGACACTCCGTGTATAACATTCAACATATATCATTACCATGAGGATGGCAGGGGAAAATGATGACTCAGCGTGCTTCGTATTCCATCCTGTGTCTTTCCTCCTGCCTCTTCTCTCCCACCTTCCGATAAGCCTTCTTTTTCATTTTCTCTCCTTCTTCTACCTTATCCACTCTTCTCCTTTTTCTTCCTTATCCACTCTTCTCCTTCTTCTACCTTATCCACTCTTCTCCTTCTTCTACCTTATCCACTCTTCTTCTTCTACCTTATCCACTCTTCTCCTTTTTCTACCTTATCCACTCTTCTCCTTCTTCTACCTTATCCACTTTTCTCCTTATTCTACCTTATCCACTCTTCTCCTTCTTCTTTCTTATGCACTCTTCTCCTTCTTCTACCTTATCCACTCTTCTCCTTCTTCTACCTTATCCACTCTTCTCCTTCTACCTTATCCACTCTTCTCCTTCCTCTACCTTATCCACTCTTCTCCTTCTTCTTCCTTATCCACTCCTCTACTTCTTCTACCTTATCCACTCTTCTCCTTCCTCTACCTTATCCACTCTTCTCCTTCTTCTACCTTATACACTCTTCTCTCTTGCAATGATTAAAAATGCGTCGTCCAAGAAGAGACAATCAGAATGACGGACGTAGCGGACGGATTTACAGACACAGTAAACCCAGTTTAATCACTAAAATTTTACGATTTTGTTTTTGTTTTCAGTGATATAGTGCCATTCGCAAATGAATACACGGTAATTTTCTACGGCATATTGTCGGTCTTTATTGTACTGTCGTTTACTCAGGCACATTTATATGTAGTCGTGTACTCATGTGCATTTACATATAAATGTGCCTGAGTAAACGACAGTACCATTGATATTTAATAGAGTGTATACAATTCGTGTGATTAATATGTTGAAGTCTGAATTGTTTTATAGATATAATTTTCGTTTTCCATAGACCCCCTGCCTTTTTTAATTGAATACCTTTCATGGCAGCGGTACCTGCCGAGTGCATGGCTTCATAATGTTCTAATTTGCAAAGTACCTACCGAAACATTAACGGATGTATACAGTGACAAGGGACATCGACCTTCTAGAAGGACAGATAGGGAGGCAGAAAATGATAAATCACCTGAGAAATATCAAATCCGACAGCTGGAATCGAACCCGGGTGGTCTGATAGATAGATAGATAGATAAATAAATAGATAGATAGAGAGAGAGAGAGAGAGAGAGAGAGAGATAGTTTATTATCAAAAGCACATGCTTATAGGTTTACAAATACAACATATACAAATATACAAAAACAGAAAGTAATGGCAAGTAATGTCAGGCGGAGGAGAGACATTTACATCAACAAAGGGTATCTCAATTTTTGTGCGTTATGTAAGTATTTACCAAGATTGAATAATTCAGAAACATTTTGAGATGCCAATAATTGCACAAGTTTGAAAACAGAAGGTCTTCTATAATAATATAATTTTAAACAGTTTTGACGAATAGATTGATAGTATGGACATATCAGTATAAAATGAAATTCATCCTCGATATCATTTTTTTACAACACATACATATGCGGTTTTTTTCTGTCCGTGTTATTATATCGGCCCGATTCAACAAACAATTTATGAGATGACATTCTGAATTTTGAAATAAGCTGACGGTAATGATTTGGTAGTGATTTACGGAGATAAAACTGCAAGCTAAAATTGTCTATTAAGTGTTTGTATAAGTAACATTTATTGGACAGATCGAAAAATTCGTTTCTATTTTGCAAAAAATTATCAATCAAACGCTGTTTTAATACTCTCAAAAATATATCTTCATTCTCCAAATTTTGCAATATCCATACATCAAGAAAATCAGTAGACTGTAATAAATATCTAACATTATTTAACCAAGAATCTATAGGAGGCTGGTCATGAAATACACAGTTATCAAACATACACTCATACAGTGATTTTAAGATACAACTATCAGTTTTTAAAAGTTTCAGCCAGTATTTAATTATTTTAATTTTTCTGTTAATGGACAAAGGTACTCTACCAAGCTCAGAATATACAATCATATTCGTGGTACACTTTTTTACATTTAGAATTGATTTACAAAAATTCAAATGAACAGATTCAATGTTTTGTGCTGAATGGAAGCCCCAGACTTCACATGCATAACTGAGGACGCAGCTTACATATGAATCAAAAACAGATAATTTACTTTCAATATTAAGACCCATATCTTTCATGGAATTATAAAGAGCAAAAAGGCAATTTTTTCCCTGTTGTGCTAAGGTAAGATAGATAAGTAGATTGATGAATAAAGAGAGGAGGGAATCAAAGAGAGAGAGAGAGAGAGAGAGAGAGAGAGAGAGAGGCGGGTGATTTTTACGGACGGACAAGCAGGTAGGTAGGTGGGATAAATTAATTGCTTAATCCATTAATTACTTAATACACTTGGTTTGAATCTATTGCACTTAAAATAAATAAATGGATGTACCACACCAGGTTACAATTATTCTACAGAGTAACATGACAAATAAAATTGCCAGGTGCGGATCCAGGTTTTTGGGTTAAAGTGCTCGTGCAGTTTGACGGTTTAGGGCCTAAACACCGTGCCATTTCACCGTCCTAATTCAGTACCGCAGCTGCCGTGTAATCAAAGGTTTTTGTGATGTCATTTTTTTTTACATACCTTGTTATTCTGGTTGTACCTGTGGTGGATTTTGCAATTTACCTAATTCTAAATTTGTCTCGGCTAAGTCTTAACCTATCTTGCCGGGTGTAACAGTTTCAAAGTTCCCCCGTGCTGAAAGTTCCCTTTTGATGTTTTGCGCATGCGCGTATCGGTAGGAAACTTTCAGTCTGTGTTATATGCATGGTGAAAGTTTCCTCGTGGTGAAAGTTCCTTGGTCCACGTGAAATATGAAAGAATAAAGATTAATTCTTATAATTGTACTGGATCTGGCTGTTAGGATATAATTGTGATAAATTTGAGGGATTCTAATATTGACGCATGCGTATGTGCGACAAAGGGAACTTTCAGCATGGGGGAACTTTGAAACCGTTACACCGGCTTTTCTCCCGTCCTTTATTCTGGTTTGCAGTACAGAAGTATACAGACGGAGATTTTGGAAAAATTGGTTGCAAACTGCTATTAATTGTTTTCAGTCATGAAAGGAAAAAGTTTGTCTAGCCCGTAACATGATGGCCCGGAGAAATCGAGTAGATGTGTGTATTTTTCGGATTCATGAATACTAGTCCGTCGCTTAGACGGACCAGTATTTATTTTATTCATTTATCTATAATTTATTTTCTTTATATTTTAAGGAGGGGTCTCTTCTGCTCCTTTCTAACGCCGCTACTGGCTGTATATGATGAAACAGGGATAATCGAATGCCGTTTTCACTTTGAATTTACCGCTTAGAAAATCCATTCATGGTCACAACGATCCTTCAAAGTTCATTGGAGTGTTTGACGCCTCGGTCTGGTCTGCTTTGTGTACGATCGGTTCCCGCGAAAGGAAAATAGATCAAGGGTCTCGTGAGGGATAAGATCAAAGATGAGACCGAAGAAGAGGGAGAGACCCATGAAGAATATACGGGAGTGTACTCAAGACCCAGATAACTCCGATCGGGAACAGTTCTTACAGGCATTTGAAAGTAATTTCTCTGTTGCTAAACACACGTTCTGTGACAAATTAGGGCACATTTATAGATATATTATTGTTGTTTAAATCTAGATTAACTGATTAATGTAAACTATTATTTATTATGATAATATTACGATACATAGTGGTTTGATGAACTGATTTTATGTCTCCGAGCCGTGGGTGTTGTTGGCATTTACATTGGAGGTCGATATATTGTGTGTACTAATAGACAACTCGACCTAGTGCCCCAATGACCCGCACACCTTTTACTACGTTGCACTACTATCAAAATTAAACAAAGACATCATAATAAATTCAAATTTTTATCAGCAGAGCAGTGTACATACTAATTGTAGATTCTTTGACCACAGCGTTTGCCAAAATCTTGGAAGTAAACTTGGGTCCATGTGTCATTTTTGATCTTGTGGCTCGGTACAGTGGTGTACACTAGCCTACAGAATAGTGATAGAAAATTACTAGTCCTAGTAAAAATTCCCTAGCTTCACTCTGAATAATACAAGAGACAAAAGTAACCGATGTAAAAGTTAATATTACTGGTACATTTTTACTTGTCAGCATAATTAGCATGATTAAATGTACTTCTTGTGTTAAGTATTCAGACATGTCTGTTTCATTGTTTGGTTTTTTCATACTTAAATTTTTCATTATAGTTCAAGTGTGATTAGAGTGATAATTTTGCCCTTGGCAGTATCATGCTTTGTGATATAGTTGAAATTTTCCATCTCCAGAAATCTATGCTACAATCTTTCACATGTGACAAACATTTTCTGCATCACAAAGAAAGTTAAATGTACAAATGTTTGGTAGCTGTTTCAAAGATCAAGATGAGATATGACATGTCATGCACTAAATAATTAAGTTTAGATTTTTCCCTAGTCCATGAGTTATTTCTGTGTGGAAAACCACTAGCTCAACCCTAACAAAAATCCAAAAAATGACAGATCCTAATTGCAAACTCCTTAGGGCTATTGGATGTATCGAGTAGATTGTTTCCTGTACTCATTGGTGTAGGAGGCAAATAAAAATAGGTTAAGACTAGTTGGAAAAGGGGGGTGCTGGGCAAAACAAATTTTCACATTTAAAGAATGATTTGATGGTTGGTTGGTTGATTGGTGTTTTACGTCACTTTCAACAATATTTCAGTTACATCGCGACATGGAAGCAGGAGGTTACCAACTTCTTAAACATAGTGGCGCAACCCGGGAATTGAACCCGGATCGTTGGTGCCGCAAGCCAAGCGCTTAACCACTACACCAAGCCTGCCCCTAAAGAATGTTTTGACGAAATAATAGACATATATATATATTATATGGAAAAGTATGCAAGAACATTAAAATACCATGTTAGAAGATGATCTGTAATTATTTACAGTCATTTGTTTATTATTTCAAGATTTTCGAGAAAATCATAAAGTGAACTTATCATCAAATAAGAGGAGTAGCCCCCCCCCCCCTAACTTTTTCTTTTTCTGGATTTATTTCTGTTATGGTGTCTGTGATAGAAATGACAGATGAGTGTTTGAAAATAGAGATTTCAAGATATCTGGGCCAGGTTGTTTTACACCCATACCATAGAACTGTCCTTTTTGGACTCATTCCCAGTGATTTCTTTTCCTCTGATTTACTGTCGAATATTGGTGGTTTCCTCTCGAAAAATGTGGTTATATTTTCCCGAAAACAAGTCATATTTCCCCCATCGATGGGGGCGAAATTCTGACCAAAATATGTTAAATAGATCAAAGTAAATTCAATATGAAATGACTGTTTCAAAACTAGATATAAATCAAAGTTAAACATTTTGACAAAAAAGAGAAACAGACTAACTCGAAGTTACTTGCATTCATCAATGAGAATCTGCCAAGTCAACTAGGAGATGACAGATAGTGACTGAAACAAGCTTGTTGACTTGCTTAAAGAACAGAATTAAAAGATGTCATTGCAGTCTGCAAGAATCAGCTTTAGATAAGCAGATGATCATTAAAACTACAGTATTAAATGAAAATTGTTGCCTTTACCATGTTAAAAATAATAAATAAAAAACCCAACCCACATGTTTCAATTTTCCCAAAACATATTCTTTCCCAAATGAAAAGCCAGAGGTGGCCTTTAAAATAGGTAAAAAAGATCACGAATTCAAAAATCCCAACATATTCCCCAAAGATGGCCAGTTTTTATTTTCAATTTCTCATGGGTGAAACAGTCAAGGAAGTTATTTAAAACTGTACTGCCAAATTGATCTTTGACAAAATGTTAACTTGTACTTAGTTTCTCATCAAATACTCTTGCTACATTATATACACTGATGAACTTGTACTAAGTTTCTCACCAAATACTCTAGCTACATTATGTACACTGATGAACTTGTACTAAGTTTCTCATCAAATACTCTTTGCTACATTATGTGTACTGATGAACTTGTACTAAGTTTCTCATCAAATACTCTTTGCTACATTATGTACACTGATTAACTTGTACTAAGTTTCTCACCAAATACTCTAGCTACATTATGTACACTGATGAACTTGTACTAAGTTTCTCATCAAATACTCTTTGCTACATTATGTGCACTGATGAACTTGTACTAAGTTTCTCATCAAATACTCCAGCTACATTATGTACACTGATGAACTTGTACTAAGTTTCTCATCAAATACTCTAGCTGCATTATGTACACTGATGAACTTGTACTAAGTTTCTCATCAAATACAGGGGCAGGCTTGGTGTAGTGGTTAAGCGCTTGGCTTGCGGAGCCGACGATCCGGGTTCGATTCCCGGGTTGCGCCACTATGTTTAAGAGGTTGGTAACCTCCTGCTTCCATGTCGCGATATAACTGAAATATTGTTGAAAGTGACGTAAAACACCAATCAACCAACCAACCAACTCATCAAATACTCTTTGATACATTATGTACACTAATGAACTTGAACTAAGTTTCTCACCAAAAGCTCTTTGCTACATTTTGTACACTGAGGAACTTGTACTAAGTTTCTCATCAAATACTCTTTGCTACATTATGTACACTGATTAAATCAGGATATGCAAATTACACCCATATACTTATACATGCAACCCTAGTTTACATTTAAAATAAACTGTTGTAGTATGGCAGTTATGATCAAATCATTGCTTTTTTCTTTCAGAGCCAACTCAGATTTACAGATACTTAAGAACTCGACATTTAGTTGCAGTAAGTTCTGTTCTGGTTTCACTTTTATAATGATTGAAACATTCTTTGAAATGATTGGTGTAAAAGGTATATTTTTACATGAAAATAAAATCTGCACATACATTTCCAGTCTCAAAATGAATTGGATGAAACTGATACAAAAGAGTTCCTGAATTCCATTGACCGCGAAATTTCACAAGGGATTACTGGACATTCAGTCCAGTAATCTTCAAAACATTAGTGTACCAAACCAGTTATTACTGGACAGAAGAATTTTCTATTTTTTTGTCAAGTTTCTTACTAACAATAGTGTTTCAGGAACAATTTATGCTACCTATGGAAGTTTTGATACTAAAGTGTTACTACCCGACACATTATAAACATAACTCCAAAATGAAGTTCTACAAAACAGAGGCAGCATAAAAATGGAACAAGTCATTATTATACATATTTAGCAGTCTTTGCAAGAAGTTTTTTTCACTACAAACTCAAAGGGCGGGTAACAGACAAAATTCAGAAGCTCCAAAAAAATTTCACAAGCCAGAACTTCTTTTTTTTGTACTTTTAATTTTAGAAAATAAAACAATTCAATTTTTATTCAATTAGTTCCAGTTTTCTTTCAATTTCTTTCTCAGTCTTTGGGTAGTTCGGTAATTTTATGACCAGTTTGTCATAGTCAGCTTTCTTAAGCTGGTGTAGACACTAGCTTGCCTCACAAAGACCGGAAAGACTAAAAGCAGAATTATTGTCTCTTACAACATTACTTGGAGTACGAGAGTATTTTGGTACATAGTATTTGTGCCATTTTGATCCTTTGTGGTCCCTCACAGAGGTCAGCCTAAAGTGGTCACTGCCCATGACAAACCTACAATTCTCTGCCCTGCACCATTTACAAAACATTTTACCTGACTCGGCTTTGAATTCCAGACATGGGCGCCCCTCACATCAATGTGGCTGTAATTTCATCTGTCATGATATTTCATAATGGTGCTGTGCCCCCTTCTTTTCTTCATGCCTGCCTCTTTACGCTTCAGGAAAGGAATCATGACCTGTTATTATGCCACGTTCACCTTCCAATATTTTACAAGCCCATTGAATCGGGCCTACGATCCCGAAATTTTACCCGCCCGATCCAGATTTTACAAGCCTCGGACATCGGGCTTGTGCTGTCTTTCAAAGACTGATTTAGTATAGATTTACTACATGTAGCTTTTCCTTGCCTAACATAAACACATTGTCATACATACATACATTCCAATAAGAAAATTATTGCAATATTTATCATTATTGTCATCGTTTTCTTTCTGCCTTTCAAGCTATCATTCAACTGATTCATTTAGAATGGCTTCACACTCTTCATGGACCGAAAAAAAAAAGATTGTTCTGTGTGTCGGTTTACCAGGAATCCAAACTGAAACCGCAAATGAAATATGAACATACGGATGTTGACATAATTTGATTGATTATATTGTTAAACTTAAGGAGTCTAAATACCATTTTTAGCTCTTAACTGGGGATATATTACCGGAGATTCGGTCAGGTAGTGACACTTTTTTACTGGACAGAACTGAATTTTATCATTCATGTATGACGGACCAATGAGGTTTGGGTTTCACTGGAATTCTGAAGAAAGTTGCATTCTGTATGCTGATCAGCTACAAAGAAGGCATGTACAAGTGTATAAAACAAAGACAGTTTCATATCAAACTTAAAAATTTATACCCACCACCAAAAAATTTATACCCACCACCATTAAAACAAACCCCCAAAACAAACTCTCCCTCCCTTCCCTTAATAAAAACAAACAAAACAAAAATGAAACAAACCCACACACATATGACAATTATGCAGAGTTGTCATGAAAAATTATCAAATGCATGATAGATATATTTTTTTTCAAAATAATCTTTAAATATTTATGTTGACCTTTTCAGCCCATATTCCTTCCAAGAACACTGAGCTTTCTCCAGAAAAGAAGAAGTGTTGGAAATGCCAAAAGGTAATTAACATGATATAGGGATAAAAAGAACAGTCATCCCTTACATTATGAGTGAAGCCGAAATTATACATATAAGAGATATATTTAGTAACAAAACCTTTAAAAAATGTAACAAATGATTCTTATGGTAGAATTGGTTTAATTTATTGCACTTAGTTGTACTTGTATATGACAGTGAAGAAGTGGATTAGGCTACCTTATTAGTGAATTTACACAATCTGGTGTAGCTTGGTAGGGTGCTTGACTAAGGGGCAAGAAGTCTTTGAGTTTATCACTTTTATTTCAATGGGCAACCGGACTTTATCATATTTTTCAGATGAGATAGTCAAAACTGAGATTCCTTGTCATGGGAGATGGCGGTATGTAAAAAAGGCTCACTGCTACGATTGGGTCCATTTCTTAAGTTGAAATTCTATGCATTCAGTCTTTCCAAAAACTTTTTGCATCTCTAGCTAGTAGGGCTAATCCAGCCCAAACTTTTACCAGCCAAAGGAAAATTCTACTTGTCCAGATAAAAAGTCTTTAATCTCTGTACATTTTGAATTTCTCTTTCAAGTACATAATCTATTTTATAGCAGAGTTTTCAGAAATAGATTGTTCATTCTCGGAATCTTCCTCGTCATTTAGTCATCCACTTCACTCCTATCATTGTTTATTTTGATTGGCCTTAAAGAGAGCGTTAAAGGCATTCTTGTTGACAACACTGTGCACAAAGTAATACTCATTTGAACACTTGCCATGGCATTAGATTTTGTGTATATGTAGAAGTGCCTCATTGACTAAGACGTACTTGTAATATCATCTTTTGATCCTGACAACCTCTCCCCCCACTTTGTTTTAAGACACCAATATTTTTACTAGCCAGTCAGACTATTTCAAAAACAAATTTTAATAGCCCAGGAGAAGATTGTGCATTGCTTAAGATATATACCTTCCATGATTCACTTTGCCATACAGCCTACATATTTCACACTTGCTCATTACCCATTATTTAATTTATTGTGCTAAACATGTGTCCTACAGACACATTATTTATAATAAACATCATAAAGTGATTGTTGGAGTTACACACTACTGAAGTTAGGGAAAAGTTGAGGTGTGCTGAAGGAGGACGATTAGTGATGACTTTCTGTCTCTCAGTTTTCTAGGGTTCTTAGTATGATTCTTTGACTTGATAAATGATCACTGTCTGCATGCAACATTTAGCAGCGTTCCCATTCACGCGGAATTGCACATGAATCACATATATTTAGATATAATTCATGCACAAAATTAAATGTACATATGTGTTTTCACATGACTGATGTAATAAAAAATATAATGTATATATCAAAAGTTCCTCCTAAATAACAGAAAACAAAGTCATTTATAGTCAATGTTGTTTACTGACAAGTTGGAGTAAAAAGTGTAGGCTAGGATGCCAATATCAGGCTGACAGACACTGTGCACTATGCAGTGCTAAAACATAGGTATCCGCTATGGTATAAGTGGATGCATTTTATGTGAGAACACACCTGTTTTTCGCAATCACCTGTAAATCGCGACCACAATCTTCGTCAAAAAATGTCAAAATTCCTGTTTTGCAAGATCATTATTATCAAGAATTTAGAGACCATGACTACAGACCATGACTGCTATTTTGGAGACCTTGACTGTGATTTTGGAGAGACCATGACTGCGATTTTGCATAAAATAAAGCAGCATACACATGATTTTTTTTTTTCATTTCAAATCCACGTATTATCGGATCTGTTGTGCATCTTTACATGGGAAATATACTGTATTATATTTGTTTAGGTCTTGATAATATATCAAAGAACATTTAGGGTAGTTTCCTTTGTTCACAGCGGGTATTCAACTGTTATGAAAGATACACTTCATGGTCAATTAACTTAACCGTTTTCAAACTATTTGCTGAATGTTTGGCTTTCATATTTCAATGGACAGTCTTTACGCAGGCATTGTTTTTAGAAGTAATAACTTCATAATCATTGAATTGTAATATAAACGTTGAATTTGCTAACTTTCATTTGTAAACTCGTGATGATCAAAGCTTACTAAACAAACACAAACGTGTTATCCTGATACATGTCTACAGTCTAAACTTTGAAAATATTTCACTTTTGCTGTGTTTCGTGATGGTTAACAAAGCTGTGGAATTATAGAAAAATTTGGTAGACAATTTATGAAAAATGACTGTGTTAATGACTCCCTGTGTTACGTGACCTTTTCATCTATATCCCTTGGAAAGTCATGCAAAACAGTCTCAACTGTACACTTTTTGGGAGACCACCTGTTTTCCAAGACTATTTTTGAATAGCAGCAAGGGTGGTCTCGCATTACAGGTTTTGCTGTGTAAGTCCAAACAATTTATCATATAATCCAGGGATTTTAAATTGATAAATCCAGTAGTTCTTACTTTTACCCTAGGAACTGGTGACCATACCTCCATTCAGGCCATTGTTCAATATATGGGGGTATAAAAACCCTTATTTCAATATTTCATTGGGAACACTAACATAGAATAGTTGATATATTTAAATGAAATCTACACTTTGTGGGTATCTTGTTGTAAACAGCATTGTGGCAGAATGAATGTTTTTAATCATGGACTTGATTGATTTTATGGTCATTATGTTTTTGATAATGGACTTCATTGATTTGATGGTCACTATGTATTCACCATAGTTCTTCCCCAGTTTAGGATTATTTGTCCTGACAATAAAAAATGTACATTTGATAAACATTTCTTAGATATTTTATTGGTATCAGATAGCTTGTGTTTGAGTGATAAATTAATAGTTTATCCATTTCTTGTTAATTCACTTCCTAAATATCATCATGGCACATGTTGAAATTTCAAGTCATATTTTGATCGAAGCTTTGTGAACAGTTTTATGGAGAGGGAAAGATTTGCATTGTTGTTTTGGATTTGGCTAGCAGATTTAACATGATTGGCAACATGCAGTTTATTGTGCTGATGATCAAAAGTTTATTTCCTCAGTAGCCAATTGGCTGGTATATATAAGAAACCTGGCTTGGCTTCTGCTGTAATTAGTTTCCTTTACATGTCTTGGATTTGTTTTTTGCTGCTGCTGTAATAAAACGAAACTTGATAAACTGAATCACTTAGTTTAATATTTTGGACTCTGAATTTGAAAATGGACTTAATACCAGGTCACTTATGGTTTGTATTTAGAATTAGATGGGTTCATGAGACCCATTACAGCAAATTTCAAAATAAATCACTTACCTTTCACATTCTGGTGAGATGATCTGGTTGTGACTTAAACAAGCGAAGTAACAAACTGGATTTACAAAAGTAATACATGTACAGACATTTTTCTCCAGATGCGCAAAATTCAGATTAGATGAAACAAGTAGGAATGATGATGCATATAGATAATTATTTTGGCCACATGGTTATTAAGAAGTCAGAAAGAGGGGTCTTGTGTTTTCTGTTAATTAGTGTGACATACAGATATAAATGATCAAAATCATACTTTTGGTTGAATAATGGATAGCAGACCATATGTGCCTTACATACTAATCTTTCCTGGAAAACATTATCAATATTTATTACTTTATTATATTTATTGATTTTCTAATATTCTCTCAACAGAAAGAATTTTAGAGTATCATCAATTCTTGCTTCCCTTGATGAGAAAGAGAAGAATGCGAAAGAACCAGATAAGTAAGTAAATATATTAAATACAGATCAGTTCTTTCCTTAGATTTCCACAAATGACAGTGTAAATTTTAAAATAATCACTTTTAGAATAATCTGTCCAGAGATTTCAATAAGAGCTGGCTCCTGGCAAAATACTGCCACTTCAAATGACAGAAATCTGTAAATTTGCTCCTCAAATAATTCCTTTGAAAACCCGGCAATCTACACAAAACACTGTAGTTTTATAATATGGGAGGTGGGGGGAGGGGGAATTAGCACATGTAAATTTACACTTGAATTCTCAGTTTCGGAGTTAATTTTCCTGGTGTATTTTATGTGTTTTCTCAAAAACCTTTGGCCTGCACTGAATGTGTAATACATTTATCATGCCATGAACTGTTTAACTACAATCTGAGTATGAAGTAATTACAAACTGAATTCCAGTCGGTCATAGGTCTGGGTTAAAGTATACTCAAGTATTTTAAAATATCTAAATCCAGCTTCTAATATCTAGAATTATCCTAAAGTTTGAATTTTTGAGTGTGAATTGTACTTGAATAAACTGTGGGGTATAGGTTTGTGTTGTCTACCAATCATACTCATAGTGACAGATTGGGATAAATTTGTCATCTGTTAAGTATGTTTCCATCTTTCACACTACATGTACTGCTTTTAAGTTTGACTAGCTTCACAGACAACATGTACCGTATTTACTAGAATATAATACACAATTTTTTTCGCCAGTTTGACCCCTCATTTTCTCACTGCATATTATACATAGGGTTAGAAATCTGGAACTTTTTTTCCCACGCTTTTAAGCTTTAGTGGCGCATTTAGAGGAGTGCATGTGTCCGTTAAAGTATCTAACGCCATCAATCAAACCCACAAGGTGTGAGAAATATTTATTGTCTGTATACTTTCTGCTTCTCGTAGTAAATGCCCAAGGCGATAAAAGGAGTAAAGTCTACAATTCGGCAGAATACTTGCGTCATGTTATTTAGCAATGGTTTCTGATTAGCAGATTGTACGGGTGATAAAATGATTTATCCTTAATTGGTAAATCGATAGTTACGCAACAGGTGAAACTTCAAACTACTTGACCGTAACGGCACGAGCATCAACAGTTTGGATAACATTCATTCATTAGTTTTTTTTATATATATATTTTGCCTTCACAAACATTTGCGATCTCTGCGTAAAGTTCACATAGTATCAGGGACGTATATATCTACGACCCTGATAGTATAGTAGAGACGCACGTTCATTCTAACGAGAGAGTTGGTTGGTTGATTGGTGTTTTACGTCGCTTTCAACAATATTTCAGTTATATTGCGACATGGAAGCAGGAGGTTACCAACCTCTTAAACATAGTGGCGCAACCCAGGAATCGAACCCGGATCGTCGGCGCCGCAAGCCAAGCGCTTAACCACTACACCACGCCTGCCCCTTTCTAACGAGAGAAAAAAAAAATGAAGCGATCGTTTGGGACGAGGGAACTAGTTAAAACAATTTTAGTCTATGCGAGTTTGATTGTAAATGAAATGAAAGAGAGAAAAGCTTTGATATCACACGATGAATAAAGGCTGGTCGTTCTATACCGCTTTTGATAATAATACACGTTATGCGATTACACTGTAAAAGGTATATGGCAAAGCAAATTCAGCTCATGGTCTTGCTGTTTCAACCTGAAATTGACATCTTGTTTTGGATTTTTCCCCTGCGTATTATACACGGAGTTAGACGTTTTTTCACGATTTTCAAGGTCATTTTGGGGGGTGCGTATTTTATTCGAGTAAATACGGTATGTCTGAGCACTACAGTTAAATTATACATTTAGCTTAGGAGTAATTTTTGTGAGTAGTGCTGTTTACTTTAAATAAACTTCGATCATGATCTATATCCTGAATGCTCTTTTGCAGACTAAAACCAAGGTGCTTGCATGTGAAATTAGGAGGAATTTTCTGTGAGGAAGGTAATACATACGTATATTGTACTCTATTACGTGTACATAATTTTAATGCTGTATTAAGCATACTGTTCTAAGGGTCCAAGTTCAGACTATCTGATGGTATGTCATCTGCCAATCCTGAACTTCTTTTTTTTTAACCACTTGGTCATCTTTTTTGTGTAGATCTTGTTGGGAGTACTTGTTTTCAGAATTTGTGCCATTGTCACATTTCTTGTTGCTTTTTGTGATTAGCAAATCACCTAAGTATCATATCAACTTGTTAGAGTTTATGTCAATTACTCATTCCCAGAATTGCTGTCATATTAAAAGTAAACGCCATCCAAATGTACCCAAGTCCACCCCCATCCACCTGCCATGGGTGAAGATAAAGAAAACTTAAAATCATCTTTTAAGGATAGCATGGTCAGTGGTTCTTGTAATGAATTGTGCTGTATTTTACATATTCAAACATTGTTTTCTATTTTTTCAAGATATTTCTGTGGATACTGTCGAAGTGGAGGCGTCAATAATAAAAGTATGTCATAACAAAAGAAAAGATCAACCATCACCTACCACAAAAGTGAGCTTAGGGAAATTCCAAGTGCCAATTAATCCATCATCAGACTCTTCAAAGTTGGGAAACACAATAGTCATACCTCATCATCATTTTTGTCAAGCAAATGGCGTGTCTGTCAAGTCCTATAACATTTGCCTAGGTGTCCGATGTCCCTTGAATGGAACACCTATTCCTAATGGTCATTGTAATGGAGATATAGATTCTGACTTGGGTATGTTTATAGTTATTATCATTTACCATTGCTATATAAAGGCATCAGGTGTGAATTCATCCTTTTTGATTATAGTGAGTGTTGTACTTCCTTTCGATGTTCAGAGAAAAGTTTGAAAACCTGTGGACATTTGATCGATGAAAATAAAGATTTTTGTGGCCCTGATTAAATTCCTTAGACCATCATAGTTTCTGAGAAATATGATAAAAATTAAAAAAAACAGGAAAAGTTCATGAGCAGGATATCACCCAGAAATTTTCCATGTTTCTCAGGATAAGGTGATTGTTTATAATCCTTGATCATAGAGCAACAATTTGATCTAGACTTAATTTATGTTATTTCACTTTCTTTGGATGCAGAATATTAGAAAGCAAGCAGTCACTTACTCATCTAGACAATTCATGCAGACAAAATGTCTGCAAGAGTTTGCAGAATACTGAATTCTGGTGACACAATCTAAAATCATGCGGCATTTTGCCATCAGACAGTGGTTGAACAGTGCATTTCAATGGTGAAATCACATTAATGGTGTTTCCCTCCTCTTTGAGCTCATACCAGCATATCTGTTTGCAGTGTTCCATGAACAGAATTTCATTCTTTCACTATATTTCTAGCTTTAGAACTACATTTTGTGTGTTTCAGATTTGGAAGGTAGTACAGAGTTGCTAAATTTCATTTTGTGGTATGTTTTCAGAGGAACCACCATTAAAGAAAAGACGCAATGGTCAGATTTCTCAACTTGATGAGAAGGAAGTGATACACTACAGTTCAGAACTAGTCATATTTGATAGACATAAACAGTGCCAATTAACAGATGGAGATTACAAACTTATACTCTTTGAGCAGGGAAACAAAACTAATGCATCATGGGAGTCTGTGATGGAAGGAAAGGTATCCTACATGTACATGTATATTGGTGTTTAGGAAAATTGCTGCCAACTTATTATTTAGTTTCAAATGTAATGATGTAAAATGTATCCTCTACAGTCTTAAGTGAACAGAGTCCTAAATTGTACAGGTTATTGATTTGTTTAAATAATACATCAGATCCAAAAGAAAATTAGGCATAGGGTTAAATGACATATAAAAACTGGTACATATTTCTACATGTTTAGTTTAAATGCTTTCAATTGTTTTTTTGTTTTTGTTTTTAGCCTGTTGGGTCATTTGAAATCTTCAACTATTACCCAACCCTGCAGTTGTCATGTAGCTGGAAGGATGTTGTTAAACAGGAACCAAACTCAGGGATCACTACTGCTCATAACGAATTCCTCAACAACAATCAATATTCCAGTCACTTCATGTCTGCATTTAGCTCAGGTGAACTTTGCAAATATGTTCAAAATGTTCGAAATATAGGTAAAATGGGTATATGTGGAACAGTTGCAAACTATATTCATAAGACAGTAGAAATATCCTACCATTTAAAAGGGGCTTTAGCTTGTATACACCAATGTATATGGTGTTTTGATGGAGTAAAAAATGTGTCTTGTAGATTTTTATGTAAATGTAAATCTTAAATTTCAATATGTTTCATCATGTAGTAATAATAATGTTTAAAAGTGATAAAATTATCTTTCGAGTGGACTTCTTATATAAGAAGTGTCAACTTTGCAATTGACCATTTTGGATATGTCCAACTCTTTCGGTGAATTTAAGTAAATTGATTATGTTTACAGGGAACAACAATAAAGAGAGTAATCAGCTCACTCCCAAGAAAAGGCAGCGTATATTTTACCAATTCCTCTACAATAATAATGCAAAGCAGCAAACGGAAGCAAGAGATGATATGCATTGTCCATGGTGCTTTATCAACTGTATGGAGTTGTATGGTTTATTCAAACATCTACGTCTGAGTCATGCTAGATTTAATTTCCTTTATGTGGTAAGTAAGATACAAATACATTTGTGAACATGAGGGTGTCTTGGTCAGAGTCTTTCCTGTCATTGAGATCTCTATGTTTACTTAGTTGTGGTAGATAAAATAAATATTATTACTTCACATTGACGTTGAATGATTATATTATTATATTATCACTCTGTTTTGTTTTGCTTCAGCCTCATCCCAAGGGATACCGAATTGATGTCTCAATAAATGAAAGATATGATGGTTCATATGCAGGCAGTCCCCAGGATCTTCACAGTCATATAGGTTATGCTTTTAGTAGAGCTGGTCCTGTTCGCCGAACACCTGTTACACATGTCCTTGTCTACCGGTAAATAATTCCTATTTATATTGATGCCTATTACTTCAGATGGCTAAAAGTATGAGGCAACTTTTTATGGTATTTTTGTGTGTAAAGCATAGAATCGCTTCAGGACCACTGTTATCTATCTGTCTCTTTGTGCGATAATGGCAACTTTATGAAATATATATATGTTATGGAACATATGTCCTGATGATGATTGTATATTGGGTTGGAATTCCTGCAATTCCAGACTATTGTCATTATAAGGCTATAAATTTTGGAAATCCTTCAAAAAGTGGAATTTTGAGCACTACCCCAATTCTTTCTTGTATAGGAGTGGTGCATACATAAACAACTGGCTTAAGTAGGCCTATTTGTTCATTTGAACTTTTTGAACACATAAAATTAGAGAGTATCAAAATTTTATCAAGTAGAATTTCAGTTTAGTATCTACCAAAAATAACATTACATCCTTGTATACCACTTTAATCAAGCCTGTCTGGCTCAGTGGATGAAGTGATGGGATCATGCTCAGAGGTCTCAGGTTTGACTTGCATCCTTGTATACCAGTTTAAGCAAGCCTGTCTGGCTCAGTGGTTGAGGTGATGGGATCATGCTCAGAGGTCTCAGGTTTGACTTACTGCTATGTAGGATTTGGATAATATTTCACATCTTTGTTGTCCATGATTTCAAAAGTGTGTATCACATTGTATGGAGCATGTTGTCTGTCCGTCTGTCTGTACATGAAACTTGTCCAGCCATAACTTCTTCCTTTTCCTTTGGAGGGAGATAAAATTTTACACAATTGTTGTTCATGACCCATGAATTTTTTTCAGAAATTCATTCAAAATCTATTTTTTGTCAGAACATTATGAAATTTATCATGAAACAAGTAAAATGTACCAACTATCACATATAATACGGGTTTCAATATCTTTTTCTTCATTTTTGAGAAATTTATAATTATAGGGGAGGGGGGTTACCATCTGTCCAAGGTCATGTTTTCCAGACTTTTTTTGCCGTCTTTCAAGATATTGAATTGAAATTTCATATATTGCTTTATATCAAGCGGCGTCAGTACCAGTTCGAGTTTTGTTACGATTTATCACTTTTGATGGATTTATGGTCCTTGGACTTATAAATTTCAAGATTTTTTTTGAAAATTCATTAAAAATCTAATTTTTGTAAAAACACTATGAAATTTGGCATGAAACAAGTAAAATGTACCAACTGTCACATATTTTACGGGTATTGATAATTTTTTTCTTCATTTTTGAGAAATTTATAATTTTAGGGGGGGGGGGAGCTTGGACTAAAAAATTTCAAGATTTTTTTTTAAAGATCGAGTTCGAAAATGGGTTTGATAGGACCATTTTTGCAGGAGTTATTGCCCTTGGACTTATCCCTATGATAAAGTGCTATGAAACGCAATTAACTTTAGTAAACGTCAGACGTTTTTCATGAAACTTATGCCAAATGCGATTTGATCCTGTCCGAATTAAGCGACGGTCGTATTATGCCATGCAAGGCTTTGCTCTTGTTGACCATGTGACCTTGACTGTAACCTGTGACCTACTTTTCTAAAACTTAATCATTGGTTGTAAGTTTTGATTAGTAAGAAGTAGGGCTTTCATATTTCACAGGCCATTCCTTCTGACAAAACCTGTCCATCAACACAGTAATTTTTGTTCTCGTGACCTTTGACTTGCATTTCAATAATTTGCCTTATTTGGGCTTTGTTACCACTGGGAGAATTCATGTTTCGTAAGCACATTTTGTTTTGTGATGAATATATACTTACTTATGTAAGTGTATTTTTCATCACTTAAATTTTAAAGATGTGGACATATAATGCTATACTGCTGTCGTCCATGTGTCCCACCTATCTTGTCTTTGCAACTCCTCCTAAACCTGTGGAGGGATTTTGATGAAAGTTGGTACAAAATAAAGATCCCATTATGAGGTGTATTTATGTAAGGAGTATATGTGTAAGGAGGGGGAGCTGTCAACATGGGAAATGGTGGATTCATGAAGAAGATCTATTAACCTACAAACAATTGAAGAAGACTTAATCAATTAACCAGTATCAAAGGAAATCTCATTTTACCACAATCAAATTAGGTATTTCGTTTTAGTTTGTTTGACACCTAGGATAATAATATAATATTATGTGCAATTTAACATTGCCCTGTTTTTTGTATTTTCAGTCCAAAAAGGCCAGAGCCTAGTCTTGCTGAATTCATGGAGCCAGAAAGTGATATGCAAACAAACAAGCAATTTGTACAGGGTCACAACAGGTAACCATCATGTATTTTATCTGAAAGCTGAAAAGGCATGATTACATTTTGTGAGCAATGTCTGAAGTTTAAATCAAATCAAGTCTGTGTACTCTTGATAATCCCAGACTGTTGTGGGATTGTTTGAGACTTCATAGTAGTACAAGACTTTTGTAAATCTATTTGTGATATTAGGATAAACAGAGGATGATCCCTCTTTTTCTTATTTTTATATTGTTTTTGGCGTGTCTGGATGTTTGTTTGTCCGTCTGTTGTCAACTTTAATTTTTCCATAACTTTTTTGATAAAGAGACTTCATATTTGGCATGCATCCTTCACTAATAAAACCCTTTCAAATTACACCAAGGACATCGAGCTTGATTGTGACCTTTGACTCTCAATTCAAAATTTGCTATATTTAGACTTTGTGGCCGCCAATGGCATACATTTTACAGATTTTGATATACATTGCAGTTATATCATTAAATGCAGTTGGCATATCTTATCGTACATAGAAAATTGCAAGACTGGCATTAACGTCCCTGTCTGAAAAGTAGGACAAAGTAAGACAGTAAAGAAGATATTTGACTTCAACAAAATAAAATCCCATGTTGATGTAACAAATGTTAAGTAAACTGATACGAGGGGTACATGTAGAAAATTTTGAAGTTTATTATACCCCCCAGCAAACGAAGCTTGGGGGATATATAGAAATCGCCCGGTTTGTCTGGTTAAGAAGTTTTACAAAGTAAAATGTACAAGTGGGACATCCATTACACTTATACCAGTGGTGCATTTTGGGATTATTGCATGAATTGTTGCATGATTCAACTTTTGTTGATGTAGAGAGTATTTGTCCCATTAGGACAGCTCTAGTATCTTTTTTGTATACTCCATAGGTTATATTATCGGACATTGACATGTGAACCAATGAGGCCCCAAGATGTAGATGTTGACAGTGAAGAGGAAAATGATCCAATATGGCTGAGGAAGAAATCTATACAGGTGAATATTTCTCATTGAAATACTTGTCCATGATATCTGACTTCACTTGTGGTAAGCAATAAATTACCTAAGGAATGGGTTCAGTGGAAGCACCTCTGAGGAAAGAGGGGACAAAAAAGGTGAAGATTACTTCAGATTTCATTAATATTTTATTTCTCTTTTCTAGCCTCATAATGTAAGGTAATAATATAAAACTACTATGGATAGTTATTCATTATGTGAGGGTGTGTCTTGATCAGAACATAACCTATATTATCAAGATCAATTAAGTTGAAGTTTTCTGATCTAGGTTGTATTTCAGCATACCTTATTTAAACTAAGGTACATACATGACAGAATTGTTCCAAATTCTAAGGCTTTAGTTCAATGTCACAACAGACCAGGCTAATGAAATGGTGTCCATCACTCTAGTCCTTTTCAGTCGTAATATCTACTTAAGAAGTATGTGCCATAACCTTGATCCGGAGTCCTACCTTCAAAGTCAAAGTCAAGGTCATAGTGAATAATACTGAAATGATGTCATGGTCATCTTTGTTTTGTTATTGTTTTATGTAACTCCAAGATTATTGCTCTCACATAGTGGTGTCACCAGTCTGTTGTATTGCTTCATACTTTTTAGCTCACCTGAGCCAAAGGCTCAAGTGAGCTATTGTGATCAATCACCGTCCGTCGTCCGTCCGTCGTTAACTTTTCACATTTCGACTTCTTCTCCAGAACCACTGAACAGAATTTGATGAAACTTGATAAGCATGTAGTACTCATGGTCCCCTACAAGTGTTGTTGTTTTTCGTCCAGATTCATCAACAGGTGGCGCCACCACAGGCAAAAGTAGGTCAAAGAGGGTACCCTCCTTTGACAAACTTCTTCTTCAGACCGGGGGCATACAGAGACAAACCAAATGCATAGGAATGATCTAGAGGGATGTGTGAAGAAGTGTTGTTATTTTTGGTTCCATTCCGAAATCAAATTTTTGACGTTTTTTTGACGTTTTTTGGTATTTGGTAATTTTAATGCAGAAAAGAGGTATTTTTTTCTTTTAGTAAACATTGATGCATTAATTTGGTTTAATTTTATCATTTTGATGGTAAGAAATACTACTGCGAAGAAAATTTTTCAATATTTTATGTTTTGGATTTTTTATGAATTTTTTAAGACTTTCAAGAAAAGGGGGGGGGGGGGGGATAATTGGTGTAAACATTTCACAGTTTGAACTTTTTCTTCGGAACCACTCGCTGGAATTCAATGAAACTTGGCATGCATCAAATACTCAAGGTCCCCGACAAATGTGGTCATCTTTGTCAGGATCCATGAACAGGTGGCACCACCACAGACAAAAGTAGGTCACAGAGGGTACCCTCCTTTGATAAACTTCTTATTCAGATCGAGTGCATACAGCGACAAACCGACTGCATAGGAATGAGATAGAGGCATATGGGATGAAGTGTTGATATTTTTGGTTCCATTCCGAAATCAAATTTTTGACGTTTTTTCATTTTTATTTTGGACTTTGTTATTTTAATGCATTAAAGAGTTATTATTTTCTTTTAGTAAACATTGATGCATTCATTTGGTTTCATTTAATCATTTCTATGGTAAGGAATGCTGGTGTGAAGGAATTTTTTCAATATCTCGATTTTTGAATTTTTTATGAATTTTTTAAGACTTCCAAGAAAAGGGGGGGGGGGGGGGACAATTTTTCATATCTTCAACTTGATCTACAGAACAACTTGAAGGATTGTGATAAAACTGGGTAGGATGCAAGTACTCATAGTCCTTTTCAAAGGTTTTGTTTTTTGTGCGGATCATCCAAATTGGTTAACAGATAATGCCACCATGTCTAAAAGTAGGTCTCACAATGGTACATATACCACTTGGTAATTGAAATATGGAGAGTAGCGGTTCAAATCCAGCTGTGGTCAAAAAATTTTTTTTTTTTTTTACACATCTAAATAAGTTAGATGTTTCTCAACACTCAACATATGAAATTAGGAATTTTGCGTTTAAGACTTCCAAAAAAAAGGGGGGGGGGGGGGGGGTTGGCCATTTTTCACATTTTCAATTTTTTCTACAAAACTGTTTGAAGGATTTTAATAAATCTTGGTAGAAATAAGTCACTTATGATCCTCTTCAAATTCTGTTGTTTTCGTCCAGACCTCTTTACAGGTGGCGCCACCATAGTCAAGAGTAGGTCACAAAAGAGTTCCCTCGTTTAACAATATTCTTTTTCATACGGGCTGTATACAGAGACAAACAGAATGCATAGAAATGATCTAGAGGGATGAGTGAAGATGTATTGTCATTTTGGTTCCCTTCCAAAATCAAATTTTAGAATTTTTTTCGACATTTCTTTGGACTTGGTGATTCAATGCAGAAAAAAGTGTCATATTTCCTAGTTAATTGATAATGATGATTTCTTATGGACTATTGTGATCATAATTATGGTAAGGAATGTTACTTTGAAAAAATTTTGTCAATATCTCAATTTTTGGATTTTCTATGAATTTTTTAAGACTTCCAAATGAGGGTGTATAGGAACAATTCAATCACATTTTTCACTTCTGCTGTTATACCTCATGAAAGATTTTAATGAAACATGGAATACATGAAGTACTAAAAGTCCTCTATCAATTTGGTAAATTTCATCCAAATTGGTTAACAGATAATGCCACCATGTCTAAAAAGCAGTTCTCACAATAGTACATATACCACTTGGTAATTGAAATATGGAGAGTAGCGGTTCAAATCCAGCTGTGGTCAAAATTTTTTTTTCATTTCTTTACACATCTAAATAAGTTTTTAGATGTTTCTCAACACTCAACATATGAAATTAGGCAATTTTAAGTTAGATCTGGACAATATTTGAAACAATTGTTGTTCATGACCCAGACTTGAAATCAGTCAACAAAAGGCCCCACCTAAAGAAAATGACTAACTTGTTGCCCTGAATGACTTCTTGCAGAGACAAAGGAAATGCTTAATATCAAAATCACCTGAATGGATGTGCAAAAAAGTGTTGTTTTTCATTCTAGCCTGAAATAAAATTTGACATATTTTCAACATCTGTGTTGACTTAGTCACATTAATGCAAAAATAAATGAATTCTTCCTTCATGCATGACTGATAATCTAGGTACTCAGGTGAGCGATATAGGCCCACTTGGGCCTCTTGTTTTTCAATGGACCTAATTGAAACGATGAGTACTGTGTCATGAGGCCTTTGTTTAGACTGTCTCATCCGAAGGACAGATAGGGAGACAAAAATTGATAAAATCCAAGCAGGGCCTCAGATGCTGATATCTGATTGTCTTTCGACATAAAAGTTTTCTGCATATTTTACATGCATCCTTCAAGATATTAGATATGAAACTTGGTACACACTTCTATTAGATACAACTACAGACAGAGGTCAAATTTTGTCACAGCTGATTTACTTTTGCTAGAGTTATGTTGTGAATCAAAGTAGAATGTAATTATCATGTTTATTATATTTCAGATGATAGATGAATTTACTGATGTAAATGAAGGAGAAAAGGAGCTCATGAAGCTGTGGAATCTCCACGTAATGAAATATAAGTAAGCAATGAATCATTTTTAGCTCACCTGAACTGAAGGCTCAAGTGTGCTATTGTAATTGCACATTTCTCCTCCTCTGTAAGGTTGATTTGAGCAATTGTAATGGTCAGTGTCCATCATCAGTCCATTGTCCTTAAACTTTTCACATTTTTGAATTTTCATAGATGGCTGAATGGATTTGAATGAAATCTTGCCTACATGATTTTTAGGGTAATGCAATGCTATGTTGTTCAAATGGTGTTATTATCCTTGCAGCCACAAGGACTAAGAAAAGAGGAGAAATTGCTAAATCATAGAAAATCTTCTTAAAGATCACAATGTTCAAATGGCGTTTATTACCCTTGAAGCCACAAGCACTAAGAAAAGGAGAATTGCTAAATCTTAAAAAATCTTCTTCTTTAAGATCACAAGCTACAATGACTTCTAGTCCAATAATTTCTGCCCTTTTCCCACTTTAGATAATGGTGGTTTGTGGGAGACAGAGGACTTTCTTCATCAAAAGTTGGAATTTTCAGCGATACCAGCCATTATTGGGATGTACAAGTCTCTGGCAAAAAAAGATACTTTTGTACAGTGAACTTGCAAACTATATTCCAATAAATGAAAATTTACTCGATTATAGCGATATCTTTTCCAAATAAGACCTATAACCTCTGCTAGCTGTCGTTTTATCTGAAAATGTGGCAAGATTCTCCACTTCGCCATTTGTGTATACAGTATGACATAAGATATTGCAGACGTAGTTTGGTCAGTGTACCATGTGACACTTCAGCTGGGTAAAGGTTAACTGAGGTGTAATATTTGACTCTGTCCTAGGGTGAGAAAGATTTTACAAAGGCTTTGTTCAGTAGATGACGCTTTGGTATTATCTGGCCTTCCTGAAGATGACACTTTTTAAATAGGCTTATGTAGGAATTGGGGTATTGCAAATGAAAACTTTATTGCAATATTTCATTTGAATATTGCAATATATTGCACAAATATATTGTTACAAGAAAACCAAGGCAAATTTCAGTGAATTTGATTGACAGTAACTATCTATTTAACTATCATCACTCAAGTACTTACCTAAATTATGAATACTGTTCATATTAATGTGAAATAATAAATTAATTTTGTACTTTAAATCGCATAAAATTTGCAGTGTCTCAAAATCATTAGTATGAAAAATAATGTTCAATCGATGAAAATAAGAAATATTTGATACAGAATCAGATAACCCCAGTTATTGATTCATGTATATATTTATATGACTGATACATTGAAGATTTTTCTCATTTCTATTTTGTCCTGCGAGGATTAATCTTTAAGGTGCTTTTTAGTGACTTAAATGTCCCAAGTTCGAGTTGCAGTGGTAGCTCGTTTATGTTCTGACATTCTGAGGTATCGTGCTTTAATGGACATAGCATGTAAATAATTCCTCACTATTCAAAAAAGGAAACCATTCCCCTTTTGTACGATTATTTATTGGTATGTATGTACACAAGATAAACATAAATTGCACTTTTAAGACAAGCAAATAATTAATTGTAAACAAAACAAAAACAAGATCAAATAAAGGGAGAAAGTACGAACAAAATGAAGAAGAAACTTGTCAGTCACATGAACTGTTTACAAAATTTGTGACACAACAACAAAGACTTTGTGACTTCATGGAAGAGTACACATGTACAAATTTTGTATTCTTAATACTCATTCTTCAATTAAAGAAATACATAAATTGCAGTCATATTAACTTACACGAGTACTTTTCCGAACATAAATTGGCAGTTTATTGAAGATTGGAAAAAGAGGGGGAAGAGGGGATATGCTATTGGTATTCATTATGTGCAAGTTTTGGTAGACTTCTCTTTAGATCGAAGGATTTGAAGGAATTTTGTTAGAATGAAGTATGGCCGTATCTGTCAAGGGTGCAGGCAAGGTGGAAAGACAAGGGAATTTTTCATTTGTGAAAAACATTTACAAGCAAGAGAATATATGCATCTGCAAAATTTTTCAAGCAGCCAGTTGTTTGTGAATGAGCAAATTGTGCTCAGGTGGGCAATATAAAGACCACTTGGGCTTCTTGCTTTATATGTTTTATACCATTATGTAGGTGTTTGCAAGGTCACTGTCAATATTAATTACCACTTTACATTTTATTTTCAGTTACATTGCCGACTGTCAGATCCCAGATGCTTGTCAGAGGTTTGTAGAAGAGCATGGACGTGAACTGATTTACAAAGATCTGTATCGTAACTTTATCTTACATATGGTCAATTTGTTTGATTTTAGTCTAATCAAGCCTGACTTAGTGCATCGGACAGTTAGCCTTCTCGATGATCTCAAGGAAGAAATTGGACTGTCTTAAAATTGTAATCAAATGGAAATGTCATCAAATTTTGAAATATATTTTGTAATTAAAAAATTCATATATGTACTAATGAAATAATATACAATCATGTATTAATTTGTTCAAGTCCTATTACTACTCTAGGCAGCAATGAATGAAGAATAGAATATTTACAAATAATTCTGCCGTTTTCCATAGAAGAAATCAAATTTTACCATCAATTTAATGTACATAATGAAAGGCCTGTATTACAGAAATTATTAATTGTTACAATGTATGTGCAAACGTGTACATAAATGGAAAGTATTGAGGCAATTTTATTCTTTGTATACAATAATCTTTATTTATTTTCCTTGTAAATATGTGTAAGATTTTTGTGCCCTTTTTTGTAAGCCATCAACTTTGATTAATTGCTGTATCAGTGAAGTCTGTTTTTAACTACCGCATATTGAACCACTGATATTGCAGAGATGAATTTTATGCAAAGAAAAGTAAGCATAGAGGTCAATATAACAAAGTTTGTTCTTTTACACTTTATTCGTCCTTAGGACATGTTAATGTACATGGGTCAATACATGAACATTAGTTTTTTGAAAATCTTGATTTTCCATACAGTGTGTGATCAGATAGCTTGTATAAAATGTCTCCTGGAGTTAGTTTCTAGGGGAGAATTATTTATAACAAATCGAAGATGGAATGAGAGCTTGCTGACTTTCTATCCCAAGCAATGGTTCTGTATTTAAATCCTCTATATTCATTCCTAACATGTTAATGCCACAAATGTGTGGAGATCCAAAATTAAAAATTCAATATTCTATAGGGCACCATTGTGTATTAGTATGAAGATGAATTTTTGAAATATGTATATAATTGTTCTGTGATATATATTTTTGTAGATATTGTTAAGCCACCAAAGTGCCTGTAGTATCTACATGCTCTCATTCTATACTATACACACTTAAGTGTGTTCTCTATGATCTATCATATTGTATGCAATGCTCTGCAACCGTTGGGAAATATAAAAGCTTGCTCATTTTTGTTGCTCGTTACTATTGATGATTTTCGTAATACAGAGTTATTTCCCATTTGGGTGGGTATCTGATGACATAAACCCTGTGATATCAAAGAATTCCTAATCCTATGGAAGTGTCATTTTTGTCCCTTCATTTTTTGTAGTTTAACCTGGGTTTTTCTAGAGTTGGTTTATGTCACAGTTATTCTACATCAGACACCCACACAATGGGTAGACAACTCTGAATCATGAAAAGACCCTATTGCCTCAATCATTGCAATATAAGTTGTCCACTTGTGTCTTTCAGGTCTAACTAAAACTAGATTTAAATTTGTAGTACACAATTTCCTTTTCTTTCCCACATTTAGTTCTAGAGGTATTTGTCTGTAACTTTACAGAGGGTAGTGATACATACAGGAATAAGTATATAATTTTTTTCTCCAGTCATAACAACAGGTACTGCACGTAACAAATTAACACCAAAATCCAAATCATTTCAGGATTATCCAGCTTGTGATGTGGTATATTTACAAGTAAAGGAATTAACTATTGAACATGAAATCACTGATATGTTAGGCTTGCGAGACATAAAGTTTTGTTCACTACATGATTTCATGTACCTTATTGTTGTCCCCTTGTAGTTGCTGTATTGTCTACAAGTACAGATGTATTCACCAAATATTAAATAGCTATAATTAAAATATACATGTATGTATGTTGTGCATTTTGGCTGTTGTTAGTGTTAGTAATAAAGAACGTAGCATTACTTATTATCAAAGTAATAAACTAATTATGTTGTACAATCCAAACATACATACAAAGTAAATGGGTTTTGTATTTTTATAAGTTGACTATACACTGTGAGCGATCATGTGTGTTGAAATATAACCACCCAGGGACCATATATGTTGTTCAATATCTCTTCCATCACCAATACTAACTCAGGTATCACAGGATGCAAGATCTGTTCATCATTTAAAATGTCATATATACATCGCCATAGAAATAATCAAACGGTATGGTACCCGAATAATCATTCCATCTGATCGAACAACTGATGTGTGAAGCATAATGGGAAAAGTATAGGCATTTGTTTACTATACCATTTTGTATCTAATTTAAGTGAGTCAGGGTGAAGTCTGTTTCCATGTATGTGGTTGATATCCCCAGCATCATTCTTATTTATTTATTTTTTATGCTCAAGTATCGATAGATCAGGGGCATACTGTTTTTGCACTGTCTGTTTTCAACTGTGAAGTGTGAGAGATAGAGACTTAATATTTGGCATACATACTCTACTAATAAAGCCTTTTAAATTGCACTAAGGTCATTGACGACCTTGCTTGTGACCTTTGACCTACTTTTTTTTTTTAAAGTTTACAACCTATAGAACTTTGTTGTCTCTGAGACTATGAATACTGTTGAAAAATGATGCATCAGCACTTGCTTGGGGAAGCGTATTTCTAGTGGATAGGATGAAGACAAGCTAACATTTGATTTGTGGTTTATGTTTAATACTTGTAGGTAGTGTAGTATTTGTTTGCATGACAGAATAAGGTTTGCTTTATGAAGAATAAATGTTGTAAATGTAATTTATTAAAGATATGTATGTTAGTATGTACTTGTTGTTACAGAAAGTTATATCCTGTCATTGTATAATATTTGATGATAGATTTTAACAAACAAATTCTTTGTGTATCCACTGTTCTGAAAGTAGGACAGACCATGTAAGTCTCTTGGTCTTCCTGATGCATGGGCCTGATAAAGACATTGAAGTTATCTTATGTTAAACTTGATGCAAATGGATATTCACTTTTCTTGCAATATTATTATTTGAAAGGCAGTATATCTTTCCACTTTTACAAAGGCAGAATGATATTTTGTATTTGTATACCATTTATTTGTACTTCAAGCAGCACATTGTACTAAGATTTTTATGAACAAAGAAACAATTTGTAGAAAGTCTTTGCTGTAACTGAAAGATCACTGCATCTAAATCAAAGAAGACTTCTTTTTGAAAGCATACAGTGTGAACATTTGCATATTATATGTAGACTCTGATAAATGAGATTGGTTCTATCATGGTTTAGTTGTCCAAACCAATAATACATATAGTTAGATTTTGGTATCCTATATGGATATTATGTTACTGCTTTACAATAGATTATTGCAATAGTGTGGGGGTATATAGATGTTACATGGTTGACTATTGACATAAATTTGTTTATAAAACATATATGTAATGAAGTTTGACGAAATTAATGAGTCCGTTCTCGGTATGAGTTTTAATGTGCTGCACAAGTTTTAGGGCATGCCGATCGATTGTAATCGTTAAAATAGTCAGCATCTTAAAAACATTAATAATATTGAAAAAAATTATCAACAAATTATAAAATCAGCATAGTTTAACTTAAATGTATCTACCCAACATTAATATATCAAAATTAATTCCCATAATATCTGAATACAACATTTCAGAACATTAAAAATAGTGTTTTTGAGATTTTCCCCCAAAATTGGACCAAGTGGTGAATTTTTCTACTATTCTCTGAAAATTATTTTTATTTAGCATTTCATCACTGATGAAAAAATGATCAATTTTCCTATTGTAGTTTTTGAGATATTTTTACCGAGAACGGCCTCGTTAAATGTACATTTTTTTCTATGTCTTGAATTTTCAAATGCTCTTTAACTATATGTAGCAAGTTCTTACAATATTCTTGTTTACATTAATGTCTATTTTAATATTTATTTGTGATGTAAATATTAATATGTAAAATTGATCAAACTTCGTATGAATGAAATTCACTCAACTCAGAATTATTATTCCATATTTACATATAGGGTATAACAAATACGTCTTCTTAGTTATAATATTGGTTGAAAGGAAATAATTTTAACAGCGCACCACAAGTTTTAAGCCTTGAATTGATGAAACTGTATAATAAAGTATAAATGAAGCAGTGTATCTGTAGTGTAAGAAGTCGAGTTTAGAATACAGTGATGAATATTCCTGGAACATACTACACAGTTGGATAGAAGTGGCAGAATCTAGTACTTCCTGGCAACCATTAGCATTCCTACTGTCAGTGTACATGTATTCTTAAGTTTAATTATTTGTTGTGCATAATTGGTTTATTTAAAACTGTTTGATGTACAGAATAAATGATGCGTAATTGTTTGACATTTATTCTGAAAAATTGTCATAGTATATGTTTTCATAATAAATTCTTGAACTTGAAAATATAGTCACTCATGGAGGGGATGAGTTTGTAATGTCTGTTGTTATGTCAAGAATTGTCAAACCCATTTTAAGAATAACAAAGAAGAAAAATAATTTTTATTTGTGTTACCTAGTATACTAGTGCACATATCAGAAATGGGAGGTAATCCTGTCTGTTTGTCATATGAAATTTTATGGTATGTGTTAGAAGAGACTCCAAGTCATTTGAAAAAGCAAGCCATTCTGAAGAGTAGAAATTGTCAAAGACGGTATGACCACATTGCAAAGCACAACATTATAGCCTACCTGTAAAATCTCAACCAGAAACATGTCTCTTTCAGTTTGAAGATGTTTCCAGAAGTCAGTATGCAAGAGATCAAGCTACATGTAAACACAAAATTAGACTGTGTTCACTGAAACATAAAATCGAGGTCAAGGTCACCAAACTTTATGTTGGTTGGGGGCGCACTCAACAAGGTCTACAAACTGACCAAGTTTGAAATTGGTATCATTGATGGTATGCAAGAAATCAAGCTAAATGCAAAATCAGACTGTGTTCACTGAAGCACAAAATCAATTTCAAGATCACTAAGTTTTGTGTTGGTTGGGAAGAACTCGCCAATGCCTACAAACTGACCAAGTCTCAAGTTGGTATCAATAATGGTGTGCAAGGTATCAAGCGAAATGCAAAATCAGATTGTGTTTACTGAAGCGTAAAATCGAGGTCAATATTGAATATTAAACCAAATTTTGTGTTGGTCGGAAAGAACTCTTCAATGTCTACATACTGACCAAGTTTCAAATAGGTATCGTTAACGGTATGCATGAGATCAAGCAAAATGCAAAATAAGACTGTGTTCACTGAAGTGCAAAATCGAGGTCATAATCACCAAAAATTGAAGTTAGGTGGGAAGAACTCATCAATGTCCACAAAGTGACCAAATTTGAAGTTGATATCATTAATGATATGCCACAAATCAAGCTAAACAAATTGTTGACACTGGACAGACAGACATTGCCAATTCATAAACTGGACCTGCTTTGCAGGGTAAAAAATTCCTAGAGTCTTGCTTATAATTATAATAAATACAATATGGTTTAATAGTTTTATGTCTTTGATGAAGTGCAAAAGATATTTTCATTCCAAAAAAAGTTACTTTACAGAAAAAGGTCAAACTGAAGGATGTTGAACACTTGACAAACTTTCGTATTAGAATGGAACCAAAACTGCAACGACACTTCTTTACAGGTCCTTCTAGAAAACTCTGCACCATTTAGTTTTTCAGTTCAGGCACCCAGTCTGAAAAGAAAGTTTCTCAAAGAAAGGTACCCTTTTTGGTTTTTGACCAGACTCTTTGGATCCATCCCTGAACATATCTGGTCAGATTGCAATAATACTTATAACCCTGTGGTGTTCATTGCAGCATCTTTGTGATATAGAGGAATAGAGGAGTTAGAATTTCTCTCGCCCAAGCAACATCTATCATGCTTTAGGGAGCCTTAAATGCATAATATAAAGGTCTTGTTAGCATTTTGAAAGACCTTGATAGTTGAAAGTGCCAAATTGCTAAGCTAGGACTCAATGTATCCTCTCTCACATTTGTCATACCTAGGTTTGAATTCTTCAATGTGAATGTCTGCTAAGGAACTATAAGAGGGTGGTTTCCCTCGGGCACTGATTTATTCCACCTCTAAATATTGGCTGCTATCATATACATGTTGATAAAATAATCGTGGTTTGGCAGCGAACAACAAAAACATTTGAAAGCACGAGTTTTATGAATTCATTGCAGAGGTTTCATGAAGAGATGATTATCAAATCAATTCGAATCTTTATTTATAACACTGTTCAATAGAATCAATAAAGGAACATGTGTTGCCCTCTATTTTTTTTAAGTGTGATACTTACTAACCAGTGGAGGCCGTACAAAATGATCTCTATTGCCAAGGGACACAAAGTCTTGGTCATCATAAATACACAACTGATGTAAGTTCTTTACAACATTTTAAATTATGTTCCTAAATATAAGCTCATCACTCAAACGGAACCTCTCATTTCTGAAACCTTACGAATTGTATTGCTTGAAATGCCCTAAACATTCTAATCTCAATCTCAAAAGTATTAGTTCCAAGAAATAATCATTTAAGTTTATTGTCCTTCCTCAAAAATCATCTTAAGGGACTACTTGAACCTTTGAAATAGAACTAGTTTAATGGTCTTTCAGGGTTGAATGATGCTGATCTATAAATATGGTGCTGTAGGCATCATAAAATCGATTCCATCTTATCCTGTGATGTTGATTATCTGATGTGACTGACACTTTGCCATCCATGGAGAAGAGATATTGAAACAATGTCAAGATGTTCATCCATTTGGAAATGTTGAAGTTATTTTCCACAGAACCTGAAATCACATAAAGATTAATTAAACAAATTACCAATAGATCTAACTAATCTTAACTGCTTAATAGAAATATCAAAATTTAAAAAATATTCTTAATAACAGATATCTAGATGTTTAAAATTTTGGATAATTATGTACTATCAATCTTATTTTCTATATTTTTCATTTTTTAATGAATTATTGGCCACTGGCTTCATTTATTACTTGTTATTACTTTTAAATATCAAAATATTTGAAATATGCCGGTATGGTCCATATCGTGAATTTTATCTGAATTATGATGCTACACTGTGCTCTGAAGTTTAGTTAGGTATTTTAGTCAGCTATGCAATATACCCACCAGCTCTTTAGTCCTCTCATATTGAAAGTACTGGGGGATGTTGAGAATCTGTTCATGGTGGTAACATACTCCTTGATCCTCACTGCAGAGCAGTAGGTCATCCAGACAGGATCTAAAGTGGTCAAATGCTGGACATACTACATCCTTCTCCTGCATCGTGAAAATGTATCTAAAATAACAAATCGAGAATTAATATTGTAGAAAATATAAACAAACTGTATCTAAAAAATGTAAACAACAGGGATACCTTGATCACATGAGAAACTTTGGAAGTATCGAAATGTTCTCTAATGAGAGAATCCATTTTCAGAAAATTTTCAGAGTTCAACAAAAGTAACACCTAATCACTCTAAACACATCTCATTTCTCATTCAGATTGCTAAGAAACTCACTTTTTTATTTTTTATTCTCTATAACCCATCTAAAATTCTTCCTACCAAAATGATGGTGCCACCTTGGACTACTTTTGACCAACCTCAGGGCAGATCCAGCCAAAAGAACAACAGCACTTTTCAGGGTCACTGAGCATTTCATTTATGCCAAGTTTTATAAACAAGAGGCCCAAGTGGGCCTATATCGCTCACCTGAGTACCTATATTATCAGTCATGCATGAAGGAAGAATTCATTTATTTTTGCATTAATGTGACTAAGTCAACACAGATGTTGAAAATATGTCAAATTTTATTTCAGGCTAGAATAAAAAAACAACACTTTTTTGCACATCCATTCAGGTGATTTTGATATTAAGCATTTCCTTTGTCTCTGCAAGAAGTCATTCAGGGCAACAAGTTAGTCATTTTCTTTAGGTGGGGCCTTTTGTTGACTGATTTCAAGTCTGGGTCATGAACAACAATTGTTTCAAATATTGTCCAGATCTAACTTAAAATTGCCTAATTTCATATGTTGAGTGTTGAGAAACATCTAAAAACTTATTTAGATGTGTAAAGAAATGAAAAAAAAATTTTGACCACAGCTTGATTTGAACCGCTACTCTCCATATTTCAATTACCAAGTGGTATATGTACTATTGTGAGAACTGCTTTTTAGACATGGTGGCATTATCTGTTAACCAATTTGGATGAAATTTACCAAATTGATAGAGGACTTTTAGTACTTCATGTATTCCATGTTTCATTAAAATCTTTCATGTGGTATAACAGCAGAAGTGAAAAATGTGAATGAATTGTTCCTATACACCCTCATTTGGAAGTCTTAAAAAATTCATAGAAAATCCAAAAATTGAGATATTGACAAAATTCTTTCAAAGTAACAATCCTTACCATAATTATGATCACAATAGTCCATAAGAAATCATCATTATCAATTTACTAGGAAATATGACACTTTTTTCTGCATTGAATCACCAAGTCCAAAGAAATGTCGAAAAAAATTCTAAAATTTGATTTTGGAAGGGAACCAAAATGACAATACATCTTCACTCATCCCTCTAGATCATTTCTATGCATTCTGTTTGTCTCTGTATACAGCCCGTATGAAAAAGAATATTGTTAAACGAGGGAACTCTTTTGTGACCTACTCTTGACTATGGTGGCGCCACCTGTAAAGAGGTCTGGACGAAAACAACAGAATTTGAAGAGGATCATAAGTGACTTATTTCTACCAAGATTTATTAAAATCCTTCAAACAGTTTTGTAGAAAAAGTTGAAAATGTGAAAAATGGCCAAAACCCCCCCCCCCCCTTTTTTTTTTTTGGAAGTCTTAAACGTAAAATTCCTAATTTCATATTTTTAGTGTTGAGAAACATCTAAAAACTTATTTAGATGTGTAAAAAAAAAAAAAATTTTTTTGACCACAGCTGGATTTGAACCGCTACTCTCCATATTTCAATTACCAAGTGGTATATGTACCATTGTGAGACCTACTTTTAGACATGGTGGCATTATCTGTTAACCAATTTGGATGATCCGCACAAAAAACAAAACCTTTGAAAAGGACTATGAGTACTTGCATCCTACCCAGTTTTATCACAATCCTTCAAGTTGTTCTGTAGATCAAGTTGAAGATATGAAAAATTGTCCCCCCCCCCCTTTTCTTGGAAGTCTTAAAAAATTCATAAAAAATTCAAAAATCGAGATATTGAAAAAATTCCTTCACACCAGCATTCCTTACCATAGAAATGATTAAATGAAACCAAATGAATGCATCAATGTTTACTAAAAGAAAATAATAACTCTTTAATGCATTAAAATAACAAAGTCCAAAATAAAAATGAAAAAACGTCAAAAATTTGATTTCGGAATGGAACCAAAAATATCAACACTTCTTCCCATATGCCTCTATCTCATTCCTATGCAGTCGGTTTGTCGCTGTATGCACCCGATCTGAATAAGAAGTTTGTCAAAGGAGGGTACCCTCTGTGACCTACTTTTGTCTGTGGTGGTGCCACCTGTTCATGGATCCTGACAAAGATGACCACATTTGTCGGGGACCTTGAGTATTTGATGCATGCCAAGTTTCATTGAATTCCAGCAAGTGGTTCCGAAGAAAAACTTCAAACTGTGAAATGTTTACACCAATTATCCCACCCCCCCCCCCTTTTTCTTGAAAGTCTTAAAAAATTCATAAAAAATCCAAAACATAAAATATTGAAAAATTTTCTTCGCAGTAGTATTTCTTACCATCAAAATGATCAAATTAAACCAAATTAATGCATCAATGTTTACTAAAAGAAAAAAATACCTCTTTTCTGCATTAAAATTACCAAGTACAAAAAAACGTCAAAAATTTGATTTCGGAATGGAACCAAAAATAACAACACTTCTTCACACATCCCTCTAGATCATTCCTATGCATTTGGTTTGTCTCTGTATGCCCCCGGTCTGAAGAAGAAGTTTGTCAAAGGAGGGTACCCTCTTTGACCTACTTTTGCCTGTGGTGGCGCCACCTGTTGATGAATCTGGACGAAAAACAACAACACTTGTAGGGGACCTTGAGTACTACATGCTTATCAAGTTTCATCAAATTCTGTTCAGTGGTTCTGGAGAAGAAGTCGAAAATGTGAAAAGTTAACGACGGACGACAGACGACGGACGACGGACGGACGACGGACGACGGACGGTGATTGATCACAATAGCTCACTTGAGCCTTTGGCTCAGGTGAGCTAAAAATCCTTCTACAAATAATTGTTCTGAAGAAACAGTTCATCAAAGCTTTATACATGTATAACATACACTTGTGCAAGCCCACTCCCATTTCCTTTCCTTCCTATTTTGAATTTAAACAATTGAAAGAAAATTCCCAAATTATTGATGGACTGGTCTTAAAAAACATGCACACTTGTAGTGACTGCATATCTTTTGGTCAGATGAACTAAGGAATTATTAATACTGAAGAAACTGTAAACAAATCAAAAATAACATCTTGATTCTGTAAGTGTTGTTCCAAATAAAATGAAAATAGTTTAGTCAGTGCATCAATTTTTGTAAAAAATGGCAAGGCAGTCATTGAGGAAAAATTAAAATGTGAATTTCCATAGTGTTTCAACGGCCACTTTGGCTGCTATCCCTTACCTTTTCTCTAGTGCTATGTAGATGACTTTTGAAGGTCGCTCCTTTGTAACTTGGAAAATAGTTCTAAAGAGGGCATCTGTCAAGTCATCCGAATATATTGCTATAATGGCAAAAAGACCTAACATATATATAAATATATGTCAGCTTCAGACTATCTTAAAGGTTTAATGTGACTATATCTTGATGTACCAGTAATACACAATTTTTAAAGTATCTAAAAAGATATAAATAGAAGCTGCTTTTTAAAAAATATACATGTAGACTGGACAAAAAACTCCATTATACCACTTCTACTTCTAGAGAAAATTTTCAGTGCCTATACTCAAAATGTCCAAGTATTCAGTACATATACCATATAATAACTCAATATTAAATGACTTAAATATAAATTTGAAAAGCAATGGTCAAGTTCATGACACTGTCTTCCATAAGGATTATTCTAGTACTAACTTATTCCAAAGATGCATGAAGTATTTAAAGCCAATACACGAAAATGTCACCAAAGTCCACAGTTACCATGCTTGACCTTGGAAGTATGTCTTTGAGTCAAGTTCACAACACATTGTCTTCCAAGAACAATCATTCCTATGGAGTTTGTAATGACTCAAACGAATCATGTAGAAATAAAAACTGAATGGCAAAAACAGTAATAACAGCCCCTAGCTTTTTAAGTAGGAGTATAGTAAGGATATGGTACAAAATGTAGTTGTTCCCATATATACTGAAGACTCCCATAACAGACAAAAGGTCACTGGTTGCTGTGCATCACCTGACTATGATATATATATAATCAATAAACAGTCATAAGATGATGACATCTAGCTTAGAAACAAATCCATTAAGTTATTGAACTGTTCAGAGTAAGGCTGACAACACAATGCACTGTAATTGGTCACATGTTGTGAATCATATTTGATCCATAATCTAGTCATAAGATGGGGAAAGCAATATACATCGAAGTTCATTAATGTATATATAAAGGTATTTTCCATAAGAATACAGATGCCCAGGAGTTACAATAATTGGCTTGCTGTATGATCGAGACAAAGTGGATATTGATTTTTTTCCGAGCCTTGCTATTGTAGCTATGATTATTTTGTTTCTCACTGAGTTATTCCATCTTCTATCCTACATGTACTTTCAAGTGATAAAGATGTACAGCAAAAACTTCGAAAAGTTTAAATCTATTATTTTTAATTTAAACACATCCTTGCTATTAACATCTGTTCATCACCTAACATCAATATATTTAGAACTGTCTAATGGTACTATGAGTGTAGTTACTTTCAGACAACACTATTTTAATACCTCACTAAAAATGGAATTTGAAATCAAACTGATGATAGGGTTTAATGCTTCGAGAGTTAAAAGTGTGGACAAATTTCAAAAATGTTGCACAAACTGAACACCAAGCAAAACATGCTTGCTTCTGATAATTCCAGCATTCTAATTTTTCTATGCTGACCACAAGATTGCATCTTGAACAAAAACTTATTAAGTATGATTTATTGTTCTTGTGACCCTGTGACCTCCCAGACGTTATACGCCGTCCTCAAGATTATTTTACATTGTTTTATTTTCAGGTCATATTCATTGTAGTCATAGTATATTTGTTTATATTCGATAAGCTATAATTGTCACAATTCTCGGACACTTCATTGTAGTTCAATATCCTGATCTGTCTTTATGATTAAACCTGCATTTGATAGAGCATTTGCAGTGGCATCACGAGAATTAATGATAACGTTGACATATTAGACAGATATTGTACACATACAGGCTGGGTGTATTGCAGTGGAAGTAGTATTAATGCTGCTTTGTTATTAGAATACATTCCCTCTTATAGTCCTAGTCTTAGTTCCTTAGTCTGTTAGCTCTAGTCTTAGTTCCTTAGTCTGTTAGCTCTAGTCTTAGTTCCTTAGTCTGTTAGCTCTAGTCTTAGTTCCTTAGTCTGTTAGCTCTAGTCTTAGTTCCTTAGTCTGTTAGCTCTAGTCTTAGTTCCTTAGTCTGTTAGCTCTAGTCTTAGTTCCTTAGTCTGTTAGCTCTAGTCTTAGTTCCTTAGTCTGTTAGCTCTAGTCTTAGTTCCTTAGTCTGTTAGCTCTAGTCTTCAAGTCCGAGTCTCTTAATCTATCAGTTTTAGTTTTACTCTAAGTCTCTCAGTCTTCTACAGTATAGTTAAAATAGACTTTACATTTGGATTTGATGCTATATTGAGTTTAGTGTCCCACAGTTTTATATTCAGGACTATTTTATATCTAATCTGTTTAGTGTGGTATACTGGACTGTAACATAGTTGTCACACTACAAATAAACATGGAAAACACAATGCAAGACTTATCACTATATAAAAACGACCACGGACCAAGAGAAAAGGACTATATTCTCAATAGCTGTAAGATATTTCTAATATAAAAATACAATAGAAACTGTGGACCCTATTTACATGTAGTTTGCTAACAAAGATTCATTTGTTGTCTTACTTCTATTACTTCAATAATTTATTGTAAGGCAAACTTACTATCAGCTGATATGATGATATCTGCTTTCTTGATCTTTGTAATGTCTTCCTTTGTACAACAATATTTTCCCCCATCAGGTCCTGAAATTAAATATTACTGGAAATCTTCAGTGTCAACTGCTGATTATTTAAGGCTGGTTTTCTCATGGTAATAAAATGCCACAAACCAATCCATAAACACATATATAACTTAACTGCTCCCTTTACATATACGTAACTTAAGTGTTCTTATTTAAGTAGGGTTCAGTCGAGTGTCTACAATGTATTCATTCACGACAACACTACCATTAAAAAATTAAAAGACAGAATAAGAAAATTCATGACAGAGCTGACATAAAGCAAAGACTTCACCCTAAAGCACTAAACAACTTGGTTGCATTATTTAAGTGTGAGAAGCACTAGTAGTATACCATTTAATACCCAAATGACCTTTCAAATCTCATCACATCCATTTTAATAAAATTGGATGATGAAATTTAATGGTCGGTTTACAGCTATTCAATTATGACCTAAACATTAGTTCCACTAGTTTAAATACTTTGTATTTTAATCTAAATAAGGAAGCAACAGGTGTTATGTGACTGTGGTTATGGGCAACAATCTATCACAGGGGATGTTCAAGTACCCCTGGAAATTAGAAGTGAGACCACGTGCCTGGAGAGAGTAGATGTCTCCTGTTTGGCTAGCCACTCCTGCCATGAATGTACAAAATATACTGACTAAATGATTTCAACATTGTACATGATGTATTTAAGCCAATGCTGTATAGTGTCACAGTTGCACAATAAGTACAAGTATTTAATACCACTCAAGAAAAACCTAAACATCAGATATGAAGTGGAGTTACTTTACATAACATGCAGATGTACTATTACCAATATTGTCTTCTATCTTCTCTGCAGTCCAGTCTATTTTCTTCAATTGAAACTTGCTTGTGGTTTTACCAATCTTACAGTTTTCAGTTAAATTATGATCCAGTAGATCAAGCACTTTCTCACCTAAATCTACAGGATAGAAAATAAAAGTACTATGTAAAGCTATGTCAACAAAAGATGAGTTGCCATAATGGGTCTATATCACTCACTTGAACACAATTTGCTTATTCAAAAACAACCCACTTTTTAAAAAAATTGGAGATACATACATCCTCTTACTTATTTTGTATTTGACAAGTAACAAACTACTGTAAACTTGCATCTTTACATTGAATAAATCAAAACAATGACACAAAAAAAAATAAATAAACAAGATGTGTTTGTGAAACATGAATGCCCCTGGCAGCAACTAAGTCCAAATAAGGCAAATTTTGAAATGAAAGTCAAAGGTCATGGTCAAGGTCACAATGTCACTGACCTTGATGTAATTTGAAAAGGCATTATGAGTGGTGTAAGCATGCCACATATGAAGTCTCTATCTCTCGCAGTTCAAAAGTTATGGCAAAGCTTCAAGTTGACAACAGACAAACAAAGAAAGAGACAAACAATCAAACGAACAAACAGACAGACAGACAGGACTAAAACAATATGCCCCCAATCTATCAATCTGGGGGCATAAAAATCAAGAAAACTACATTTGGACATGAAACTTTTAAGTAACTCTTGAAATAGATGATTTCCCCAGATGTTTACATTTTACGTCATTATTGCAAATGTCTGTCGCTTGCTAACAAAGTCACCAGAATCGATGCTGAAGTCTGCAAGTTTGTTCTGAAAGGAGTTTTACCCATGTTGTTTGAACAATTTAATGGGGGTTGGGGACTGCTAAACTAGAACTCTTCCAATTTCTGATAAAAGTTGGCAAAATTCTTTATTGCTTCTTTGTATTGAATAAATCAAGAAAATGAGACATTAATGTGTGGAAATTATTTAGTAAGAAATAGGCTAGAAAATCATCAAAAACTTTATTTTAGAATACTTCATCTCTACCAAGTTTGATCAAAATGTCTTTAGTTGCTTTGGAGAATTGTAAATTCTGAAAAGTGGATGGGTGACGGACAGACAGACAGACAGACATTGGAAGGCATGCTTAGACAAAAGCTCGCTTGAGCCTTTGGCTCCAGTCTGCAACAAAACTATAGCTCACTTGAGCTTTCAGCGCAGGTGAACTAAAAATTAAAAACAAATTGCTATCATGTTAATTACTGGTACTTATCTGAACTGTATTGGATAAGCACATCTTGAAAGAAGACTCTTTGGATTTGATAATGGTTATCAAATTCAACAGAGATTTGTCATGAAATCTGGCTATCATATCTAGTATACTTACCAGAGCTGATAACTTCCCTGGCATAAAAAGAAGCTACAACACTAGATAGTCCTGTTCCTGCTCCTAAATCCAACACAACCTTGGCAGCAAAGTCTGACTGTGAGTCAATGATGAAATCTGACAATAATAGAGACCCTAGCCAAACCTGTAACAGAGGATGCTAGAAATAAGAAAATATCAAAGACCCTAGCCAAAACTGTAACAGAGGATGATTGTGTTAGAAATCTGACAACATCAAAGATCCTAGGCAAACTTTGAACAGATAGTGAATACATCAGAAATCCAACAATATCAGATACCGAGTGACCTACTCAGACCTTCAACTCAAGAATGAATATGGGGGATATACATCAGATGTTTATCAAAGAAATTTGGTGGAGAATGCTGAAAATCTCATTCCCAAATTAAATAAATTACTGATCCAACTTTTTACCATTTATATATAACACGAAAATTAGTCTTAACAATTTATGAACTAAAACACACATAACCTGCTTGCCAACATCTCTGAGCTCTGTGGCCAATCTGTGGGCTGAAAGAGAGAAACAGCTATAAGTTAACACTAGATGTTTCTTATGAATTATGAAGTATTTTAAATATTCTACAATGATGAAAAACAAATTCGTGTATAGCTATTCACCACATTCATCAATGTATACTTGTACAATGTATATGTGTCACCAGATTACGATTTAGTAGATGTGTAAACAACTTGAAAAGTTCATCTCATTTATCTTTATAACTGCATCAGTAAATGTGGATATGATCATGTAGTATAGATGTTGCAGTACCTATAGTAATAATAAAGTAATTGTCCTGAATCTGGATAGCCCCTCCTGGTACATATTCATCATCATCTATGGTCAGTTTCTGTTTCTTTCTGGGAGGGTCTAAATCCTCATCTTTGTCTTTACTTTCATTTCTTTCTGTAGGACACAAAATCTCAATTCTGCTCAAAGGAATGGATGTATCCTTACTATGGACAGAGCAAGCCTTGTTAACTTTTCGTCTTTCAGTAGATTTCTTTGATAAATTAAATTTAAAACTGGAAACTACAACAAAAAAAAAAATTGTTAACTGATTTGATATGAGCAATTATGAAACAGAGATTAATGCATATGTCACCAAATTTGTAAATACATAATGTACCGGTACTCACAGAAGCTTACATATACAAACTTAACTAAGTTCAATGTATACAGGTATCATTCCTGGTATATGAGAAAGAAAACTGTTTGAATATATATTGAATAAGCTGTGTGTTTAAGGTAGTAGTCTTGAGCTTGAGGCATCCAAAATTCTTGTATTGGTCAAATTCACTGAAAATCAAAGAGTAGTTTAAAATCTTTATATAAAATTGATCCATTTGGGGGTTTTTTTGACACCACCACAAAATGAGGCATTTTCAACCCATTCAAGCATGCTCTGAATTGATGTCAAGATATTTCAAATGTTCATGGAAACTGATAACAAAATGTTACATCAATATACAGAAATTCTAAATGCTTTAGAGGGATATATGTAATTAACAAGAGGCCCAAGTGGGCCTATGTCACTCACCTGAGTACCTAGGTTTTCAGTCATGCAGGAAGGAAGAAGTTATTTACTCTTGCATTACTGTGACTAAGTTAACACAAATGTTGAAAATATGCCAAATTTTATTTCAGATCAGAATAAAAAACAACAACAGTTTTTTGCACATCCATTCAGGTGATTTTGATATTAAGCATTTGTTCTGTCTCTGCAAGATGTGATTCAGGGCAACAAGTTTGTCATTTTCTTCAGGTGTGGCCTTATGTTGACTGATTTCAAGTCTGGGTCATGAACAACAATTGTTCAAATATTGTCCAGATCCAACTTAAAATGGCCTAATTTCATATGTTGAGAAACATCTAAAAACTTATTTAGATGTGTAAAGAAATGAAAATTTTTTTGACCACCGTGGGATTTGAACCGCTACTCTCCATATTTTAATTACCAAGTGGTATAAGTACTATTTGTGAGACCCATTTTTTAGACATGGTGGCACCATCTGTTGACCAATTTGGATGAAATGTAAAAATTGATAGAGGACCTATATAACTTAATGTATACCATGTTTCATTAAAATCTTTCATGTGGTATAACAGCAGAAGTTAAAAATGTGAAGAATTTTCCCCTATACACCCTCATTTGGAAGTCTTAAAAATTCATAGAAAATCCAAAAATTGAGATATTGACAAAATTCTTTCAAAGTAACATTCCTTACCATAATTATGATCAAAATGGTCCATAAGAAATCATCATTATCAATTAACTATAGGAAATATGACACTTTTCTGCACTGAAATCACAAGTCCAAAAAAATGTCGAAAAAATTTCTAAAATTTGATTTTGGAAGGGAACCAAAATGACAAGACTTCTTTACTCATCCCTCTAGATCATTTCTATGCATTCTGTTTGTCTCTGTATACAGCCAGTATGAAGAAGAAGATGGTCAAAGGAGGGTACTCTTTTGTGACCTACTTTTGACTGTGGTGGCACCAAATGTAAAGAGGTCTTAACGAAAACTACAGAATTTGAAGGGGATCATAAATGATTTATTTCTACCAACATCTATTAAAATCCTTCCAACAGTTTTGCAGAAAAAGTTGAAAATGTGACAAAATGGCCAACCCTCCCCCACCCTTTCTTTTGGAAGTCTTAAAAAATTCATAAAAAATAAAAAAAAATTGAGACATTGACAAAATTCTTTCACAATAATATTCCTTACCATCACACATCTGTCTAGATCATTCCTATGCATTCGGTTTGTCTCTGTATGCCCCCAGTCTGAAGATGAAGTTTGTCAATAGGGTTTATACAGCTTGTGAGAAATGTTCAAGTTCAAGCACTTTTCGAGCACATTTCTAGCAATTTTTCAAGCTCTTTTCAAGCACTTTTTGCCCAATGAGATGACCTTAAACACGGTTACCGGAAGCATGCGTATTGCGCCAATGCAGAGTCATCGTGACACTTGATTGATAGTACAAACACCGGATATAAACAAAGCATCTCGATCACCATAACATTTATGGTATGTTTATTAAGCGATACAAACTGATTCCATTTGTAACATTATGTTGTACTATTTTACAGGACTTCTACGTTTTTAATAAATTCAAGCACTGTTAAAAAAATCAAGCACATTTTAACAGAAATTCAAGCACTTTTCAAGGACCTTTTTATTTTTTGTAAATTCAATCACTTTTCAAAGACTATGTGAAAATTCAAGCACTTTTCATAGTCTGTGCGAACCCTGGTCAAAGGAGGGTACCCTCTGTGACCTACTTTTGCTCATGGTGGCACCACCTGTCAATGGATGCGGACGAAAAATAACAACACTTGTAGGGGACCTTGAGTACTTCGTGCATACCAAGTTGCATCAAATTCTGTTCAGCAGTTCTGACGAAGTTGAAAATGTGAAAAGTTTACAACAGATGACGGACGGACCACGGACGCTGGATGACAGACAGACTAACTATGACAATAGCTCACTTGAGCCTTTGGCTCAGGTGAGCTAAAAAGCCTCTGCATAGTCTTTGCTTAGTACTTAAAAAATAAACTTATTCCATGACTGATGTAGTAAATATGACCAATTTCTGAGGCACTCAAACATCATTACTAGCCATCTGTAAAAAAAAAATTATAGTTTAATTTTTTCAAAATAAAAAAATAAAAAATAAAAAAAATAAAAATTGAAAGCTTGTTCAATTTAACAATTTCCTTTCACATCAAATTAAAGAAAATTTAACCTAGGGTTGCCAAGTTATTCAAAGCTGAATTACCCATCCCCACCCCACTCCATCTTTAACTATATGCTCAAATGTCCATATATGAGATACATAAAAATTACTTCATAATCAACATCCTAAAGCATTTTCTTTTCTGAAAAAAGCCGGCGTGGCCTAGTGGTATCGCGTCGGACTCCTGATTGGGAGGCTGGGGTTAGAGTCCTGCTCTGGTCATGCCAGTGTCATGTCTTTCAGATGAGACAGTAAAAACCGAGGCCCCGTGTCGTGGTATGCATCGCACGTTAAAGATCCCTCACTGCTTCGGGTGGGTCCGTTGCAAAGGTCAAAATTTGTATGCCCTGCATCAGGCAGATGCCGTCACCATATACGTGAAATATTCGTGGTGTGACATAAAACAAAAATCAATCAATCAAACTTTTCTGAAAATGTTTGAAAACATGAAATGTTTATACAATATAACAGTTTCCTTATCACATCTCATTTTTATACTCCTGGATCGAAATACATTTTATTAAGGGTACAAGTATATTATTTTTGTCCTGTCAGTGTTTATTTAAATTTTACCAGACTCAACAACATCAATCTTGTCCTGTGACAACTGTTGAACCAAAAAGGCAAGAGGCTTTACATTGGCATGTGTACTCCACTAATAAAGCCATTAGACCTTGAAATCAATGACCTTGTGACCTTCATTCTTATGCTTACAATAACTTTAACCTCTATGATCTAATTTTGGATAACTTTAATATTGCACAAATTGACTTGGTAAAAGGGTTAGTGGATTTCTCAATCATCACAAGACAACAGAAATTATAATTTTCTCACATATGTAACTCTTACCTGATAAAGGTTTGTTTGTAACACTGACATGTGCTTTTTGAACGTATTACTGTATGTTTGATTTATTTCACAGAAAAGCCAACTCACTGTTACATTTACAAATTCACTAAGGTTTCCAAGATTTAACATCGATATTTCATCAAATTTGAAACAATAAATTTTAATGAGTATATCATTTGAAGCAAATATATCAATGAATACATTCTAAAATATACAATTAATTCATCATACGTAATCAACCGCCATTAATTTCACATGGCCACAAATGCATTAATTACCTCATAATGATACACAATGACATCAGTATGATGCCAATAACTGGGTCAGCATTATTTCTGATAAAGCATGTGACTAGCTTAAATATCCTCCACCCCCTGTGGATGACAATTTTAGCTGATCAGATTATTAGGATAACTGTGAATATGGGAGAAATAATCGTCTGTTACAATTTTACAAACATCCTAGGTCTAAACATAAAACATGCTTGAATGAGTACATAAAAAATGTGCCTGATCATTGGTAACAGTTGTTATGTTATTGATTGATTGATTGATTTTTGTTTTACGTCACACCACGAATATTTCACGTATATGGTGACGGCATCTGCCTGATGCGGGACATACAAATTTTGACCTTTGCAACGGACCCACCCGAAGCAGTGAGGGATCTTTAACGTGCCATGCATACCACGACACGGGGCCTCGGTTTTTACTGTCTCATCCGAAAAACATGACACCGGCATGACCAGAGCGGGACTCTAACCCCGGCCTCCCGATCAGGAGTCCGACGCGATACCACTTAAGGCCACGCCAGCTTCAGTTGTCATGTTAAAACAACATTGTATATAGGTCTAGATTTCAAATAAGCTTGAAAACTACCCATGCATAGTAAAGTTTTTAACACTTTTCAGAATTACATCACTCATATCGCTTCTACTACCTCACAGAAAGCACAAAATGGAAGTCAAGGTCATCAAAAATTGTGATACATACATGTACATATAAGTATTAAAATTTGTATACAGAATGAATTTGATGCATGAGTTTTGTTTAACACAAAATAATGTTATGTTCACCAAGGCATAAAACAACATATAGGGTCAAGGTCACCAACTATAAAAATCACTTGCTCATGGATTCAGTCAAATGTGTTTGGGTTATAGACTATATAGTCTTGTGCTATGCCTCTTTGTTTGTCAACTGATTTGTCAGCCTTATTGAGTGGTTTGGAGAATTGATCAGTAAACTGATTAAGCCTTAGGGCAGGCTTCAATATAAGATACTACAGCAGAATCTACCTTAGGCTTATGATCCATTTTCTTCTTAATAGGTTTACATGTAATATTTACAGAATGTAAGATGTAAGATCTAAAATTACCGTTATGGCCACTCTTATTTGCGACTACGCCATCAAGTATTGTATGTACACTTGACAAAACCAATTCCCCTTCTTCCATTGGGTGTAAACCATGCAGGCCTATGTAAAATTTTCCCCAATACAGTACGAACCAAATTCGGATTCGGCGTCGTTAGACCCCGCCAAGTGGGTTCTACTTTCATTTTCACTTTCTTTGCTGAATCAGCTATCTATCTTCTAGCGTCTTTCATCCACAACTATCTTTAAGTCACCAGTACACATGATCTCTCACATAGTATTTCTTATGTAAACGTTGCTCAAACTTTACATCTGTGGCCAAATTAATCGTTTGGAAGCAAGTGACATCGTAAGCCGTGACGTCATCTCATCACGAGATAGACTGATAGAGTGTCGCTATTGTAAATAACTTATTAACTTATGCATTTGTGGAAGTTTAAGACTTAATATGCAACCAGATATGAAAGCACTGGCATTCGCCATATTGTTTACCGTTTCTGTAAGTTATGCAGAAAAGACATACGAACCGACATGGGACTCCCTGGATTCCAGACCCCTACCAGAGTGGTATGATAAATCCAAAATAGGCATCTTCATGCACTGGGGTGTGTTCTCAGTTCCTGCATATGACAGTGCCTGGTTTTGGTATTTCTGGAAACATGACAAGAAGAAGGATATTGTGGAGTTTATGGAAAAGAATTACCCTCCACAATTTACTTATGCTGACTTTGCTGCACAGTTCCATGCAGATAGTTTCAATCCAGACAGATGGGCAGATTTATATGAAGCTGCAGGTGCAAAGTAGGTAAATTAAAGTCATTATGATTTTCTTGCTGGAATGTCTGTCGGCTATTGTTATTTGCAGAGTTCTGAAAATGAATATGTCTAAACTTTAATGTATGCATGTCAGGGCAAATGGGATATAAGCCTGCCAGCACTTATGTCTATAATTAGCCAACATGAATGTTTTAGATTGATCTTAGCTAGAATGGACTGAGTCTTAAGAAAATTTGTTTTTGGTTCCATTCCAAAATCATATATTTGAAGCATGCAGATGCCTTCATGAATTCACATATTGTGTATGATTTTCTAATCAAATTTATTCAGTACACTTTCTAGAAGCAATTAAGCAAACTCATGGTACTTTTTTTCAAGAAGTCCGTTGTAATTTGTAAATGAGCAGCTTGTGCTCAGGTGAGTGATATAAGGCTCTCGATCTTGTTTCCAGAAGTCCAATTTGCTGCACCATGAAAAAATGGCTATAGATGAAAAATATCTGGTATATTGTGTAAAAACGACATCAAAATGACATAAACATGACATTGGACATATACTCATATGACCATTGTTAACATGGATGAGTCTTTTATTGTAGTGATTCATCTTTTCATATCAGGAGTATATTGACTTCAAATTTGCATGTAATTATCATGATTTATCATTGCTGTACAAGATATTATACTGTATATAGTATACTTTATTACTTCAGGTATGTAGTCTTAGTGACAAAGCATCATGAAGGATTCACCCTTTGGCCATCTAAACATTCTTGGAATTGGAACGCATATGATGTTGGCCCTCACAAAGATCTTGTTGGTAAGATAAGGATTAACCACGTGGGAATCAGTAGTCATGATTGTTACATGTATCAAATGTTCCAGTAACATTTATTTGCATATAGTTATCATACATTATCAAGGACACAAATTTGATAAAAATTATCAATCACATATACAAGGATGTTTGCTATTGAATTTTGGTTGAAAAGATCCAAAGTCTAGGTCACAGATCATCTGAAAGTGAAAATATTTCCTTAAATTTTGTTCTACCTGGTGTCATTAAAATCCATATACAGACTCCCCATGACAGTGGCATAAACACTGGGGATACACTCGGTTGACTTTTGGGATTGAAAGGTCAGAAGTCAAGATATGCTAATGAACAATAAATGAAAATTGGGATCTTGCCCATTTCTCAATTCTTTTTACATCCATAGTCTTGAAATTTGCTATGAAAAGCGTAAGTAACCTAGCAACGAGGAATTTTGTCAGAAGAATTATGTTCTCCAAATTATAATCTTAATTTTGCAACTTGACATATTGCATCTTTGATGCCAGTTTTTCTTACATCATTAAATTTATTGCTGTCAATGAAGAAAATGTGTCATGTGTAGAAGTCACTTAAGAAATAAAACTTTATTATTATAAATTTTGGGTGGTTAGGTCAAAGTTCAAAGCTACGTCACCATACCAGTGATATATCCAATTAATGTCATGGATTGAAGGAATGGTACCTTCTAAGGACAGCTTTAGTTGCCTTTGAATTTAACTGATTTTACTTGATCATTGTATATAATTTTCATCAGAATAATTTATTATATATGAAAATTAGAGTTTATTTTATTGTTCTTCAGGGCTGTTGGCGAATGCTATCCGCAACAGAACTGATATCCATTTTGGGGTGTACCATTCGATGTATGAGTTCTACAACCCAATGTTTTTACAAGATAAGGAAAATAATTTCACAACACAGGATTTTGTTAGGGTAAGATTATAAAACTCTTTCATATGCTACCATTAGAAATATGGTCATCCCACCCAAGAGGTCAGAAAATTTGTTAAAATATAGCCTAGCTTATTGAGGTATTGACAGGATTTTGTGACCCCAAGAGTGGAATGACTGTACATTTCATGGCAGCTTATAAAGGAGTATTTTTCTCTCACACATTTTTTCAAAAAACACATATTAGCCACTATATTGATAAATTTCTATCTTTTTCTTATCTGAATAATTTACTGTTTTATACCATTTATGAAATCCCCAAGCATGAACAAGGCAATATTGTTATTGTAGAGTTTTGAATGCTTTGTGATATTTTTCGAATCTTTTTTTTTTTTTTTTTTTTTTTTTTTTGCTTGTCTTATGCTACGCATGGCCATCAATAAGGTGGCATGTTCAGTTTATTATTAAACATTTTCCTAAGAGTACATCATATGTGCATCACATGATTTAGATAGATCATTCATGGCTGTATTCTGTGGGCTTACTTAAATAATAGCTGGGTATGAGAAAAATAAATGTATATTTGTAGTGTATCCATTCTATAGTTATATACTAAGTTTTACATAGCTTGCTGTCTACTTTTGCTTGAAATTGGCTGGAAAACTACACAAAACATCATGCTGAAACTGAGAATATTTGTGTATGCTTTTAAAACAAACAAGAGCAACGCCTAGCGTGGCATAATACGCCCGTCGCTTAATTCGGACAGGATCAATTCGCATTTGGCATGATTTTCATGAAAACATCTGACGTTTACTGAAGTTAATTGCGTTTCATAGCATTTTATCATAGGAATAAGTCCAAGGGCAATAACTTCTGCAGAAATGGTCCTATCCAACCCATCTTGGAACTTGACCTGCAAAAAAAAACTTGAAATTTTTTAGAACTAGTCCCCCTCTAACACCTACCCCCCCCCCTCCTAAAATTATAAATTTCTCAAAAATGAAAAAAAGATATCAATACCTGTAAAATATGTGGAAGTTGGTACATTTTACTTGTTTCATGGTAAATTTCATAATGTTTTTACAAAAATTAGATTTTTAATGAATTTTCAAAACAAAATCTTGAAATTTATAAGTGCAAGGGCCATAAATCCATCAAAAGTAGGTCAATCGTAACAAAACTCGAACTGGTACTGACGCTGCTTGGAATAAAGCTGTATACCAAATTTCAACTTAATATCTTGAAAGACGGCCAAAAAAAGTCTGGAAAACATGACCTAGGACATATGGTCACCCCCCCCCTACTAAAATTATAAATTTCTCAAAAATGAAGAAAAAGATATTAAAACCCGTAAGATAAGTGATAGTTGGTACATTTTACTTGTTTCATGATAAATTTCATAATGTTTTGTCAAAAAGTAGATTTTAAATGAATTTCTGAAAAAAATGTTGAAAATTTTAAGTTCAAGGACCATAACTCTGTCAAAAGTAGGTCAACCTTAACGAAACTCGAACTGGTGCTGACGCCGCTTGAAATAAAGCTATATACTAAATTTCATCGCAATATCTTGAAAGACGTCCAAAAAAGTATGGAAAACATGACCCCGGACAGACGGACGCACAGATGGACGGACAGTGCCATAACATAATACGTCACGTCTATTGGACGAGCATATAAAAAGTAGAAATGAGTTCCAGAGAGAACATGTATAAGAAAATTCATTTAAACATTGTAAAATTCTTCTTAGATATTGAGTAACAATGAGAGCCGGACATTTTCTAGGTCATTGTTACCCAATTTTTATACACCCGTCATTAGACGGGACATATTATGTTATTTCGCTGTCCGTCCGTCCGTCCATGAAGCCGGTGTGGCCTAGCGGATAAGGTGCTCGGCTCATGATCGAGAGGGCGCGGGTTCGACTCCCGTCCGGGGCACACCGGTGTTCTGTCATTCGGATGAGACAGTAAAAACCGAGGTCCCGTGTCACGGTAGGCGTGGCACGTAAAAGATCCCTCACTGCTTCAGGTGGGTCCGTTGCAAAGGTCTGAATTTGTATGCCCTGCATCAGGCAGATGCCGTCACCATATACATGAAATAATCGTGGAGTGACGTAAAACAATAATCAATCAATCAATCCGTCCGTCCATGCGTCCGTCCGGGGTCATGTTTTCCGGACTTTTTTTTAGTTGTCTTTCAAGTTATTGAGTTGAAATTTGGTATATAGCTTTATATCAAGCAGCGTCAGTACCAGTTCGGGTTTTGTTACAATTGACCTACTTTTGACAGATTAATGGACCTTGGACTTATAAATTTCAAAATTTTTTCAAAAATTCATTAAAAATCTCATTTTTGTCAAAACATTATGAAATTTCTCATGAAACAAGTTAAATGTACCAACTATCACTTATCTTACGGGTTTTGATATCTTTTTCTTCATTTTTGAGAAATTTATAATTTTAGGGGGGGGGGATGACCATATGTCCTAGGTTATGTTTTCCGGACTTTTTTTTGCTGTCTTTCAAGATATTGAGTTGAAATTTGGTATATAGCTTTATATTAAGCGGCGTCAGTAGCAGTTCGAGTTTTATTATGATTGACGTACTTTTGACAGATTTATGGCCCTTGGACTTATAAATTTCAAGATTTTTTCAGAAATTCATTAAAAATCTATTTTTTGTCAAAACATTATGAAATTTATCATGAAACAAGTAAAATGTACCAACTATCACATATGTTACGAGTTTTAATATCTTTTTCCTCAGTTCTGAGAAATTTATAATTTTAGGGGGGGGGGGGGACCATATGTCCTAGGTCATGTTTTCCGGACTTTTTTTTGCCGTCTTTCAAGATATTCAGTTGAAATTTGGTATATAGCTTTATATTAAGCGGCGTCAGTAGCAGTTCGAGTTTTGTTACGATTGACTTACTTTTGACAGAGTTATGGCCCTTGGACTTATAAATTTCAAGATTTTTTCAGAAATTCATTAAAAATCTATTTTTTGTAAAAACTTTATGAAATTTACCATGAAACAAGTAAAATGTACCAACTTCCACATATTTTACAGGTATTGATATCTTTTTCTTCATTTTTGAGAAATTTATAATTTTAGGAGGGGGGAGGTGTTAGTGGGGGGCTTGTACTAAAAAATTTCAAGTTTTTTTTTGCAGCTCAAGTTCCAGGATGGGTTGGATAGGACCATTTCTGCAGGAGTTATTGCCCTTGGACTTCTGATAAAATGCCATGAAACGCAATTAACTTCAGTAAACATCAGATGTTTTTCATGAAAATCATGCCAAATGTGAATTGATCCTGTCCGAATTAAGCGACGGGCGTATTATGCCACGCTAGGCGTTGCTCTTGTTAAATAAAGTAATCTTTCATTGCTTTAACAGGTTGTTATTTCTAACTCACAATTTTTCAGTCTGTCTGACATGTTATCTTATGGTATATTGTTTCATAGAATGAGTAGTGATGATATGATGTTTGTTATTATTGTTTTATATGTAGATTATATTTCCATTTATATGAAATAATATACATAGCATTGGGATAAATAAAAAAGATCTTCAAGTCTTACCTCATCAATGAGATAAATTTTCTTCAGTGAAATGAAACACCAACAAGTTCGCAGTTATTTTTTATGTATCATATTACAGTTCAAAACAATGCCTGAATTATATGAACTTGTGAATAACTATAAACCAGAAGTGATATGGTCTGATGGAGCTTGGGAAGGGTCATATGAGTACTGGAACTCTACACATTTCTTAGCATGGCTTTATAATGAAAGGTAACAATATAAGCTGTCTGAAAATCTTCAGGATTTCATATTAATATATAACAGCAAGTCAAATATTGAGGTAGTTATGCTTATTGTTTGGCATTGTGCTCAGCACCAGACTGGAAGAGGTAGATCCATACCCAATTTTTGACTTAAACATTTCTTGTTGTTCTGAGAAGATAGTGGAAGTGAAACGTTAGGATCCTATGACACTTTGGATGTATATATTGTTAATTCGTCTAAAATGTTAAACCCAAATGTAAGATTTGTGCTGGGGTCTGATATTTTAGACTTGTTGTATTAAAGGTCCAAATCTGTGTCTGCCCATGATGTGCTGTCTCCATGAATTTGAAATATCACTGAATATGACACGAGGTAGACAGAACATTTGGAAGTTATCCAGCTATTATACTCATTATACAATTGAATATCATGGATTATTGCAATAAACACAAGCATACTATCAAGCATACATCATCCAACATGATCCTCTAGATGTGGTAAACTTACATTTTTAACACTGTGAAGTTTGATAGGCTGATGGAATTGAAATACATGTATTGTAATTCAAATTTCTGAATATTCAAGTGTAAAATCTGAATATAATTTACGAAAATTATTCTTACTGATAAAATGAGTATGTTGAATTTGATGTTAGTTTCAATTAAACTTTTTGAGCCCCTGTTTAAGACCTACTTTGTATTCTGTATATTCAGTCCAGTGAAGGACACTGTAGTAAGCAATGACCGTTGGGGAGCAGGAATAGATTGTCATCATGGTGGATTCTGGAACTGTAATGACAGGTATAATCCAGGTATGCAAATATTGTAGGATATCTCAAAAGATATAGTACTCCTCTTGTAAGCAAAAACAAACATGAATATTAAAAGAAAAAACCTCAAAAAACTGGTTCTCTGGTCACATAATCAAATCTAATGAGGCCGGTAATTTTCCATAATAATATTGATTTCATCATCAACCAGACAGATTGTGTTTAATGGAATTTCATAATTTTTAATAATGAATAATATAATTTTATAATGACAATGATAACTGTCAATCTTTGTAATATACTGTTTACACAATGAAACCAAAAGCACCAGAGATATTCTAAAAAGGGGCATTTAGGTTGTAGAAAATAAAATGAAAATTAATGTTGGCCTATTTTCACTGTTAGTTATGGAAAACTGCTTAATGATTCACTGTCAAAATTGAAAAATTAACTATAAAGTTTCTTTTGTTTTGTTTGATTTGATTTATGTTTTAAGTATGTCTTAAATCCTTATTAAGATATTACTGATTTCAATTTAAAGCAACCAGTACAAAAAATTTCAAAATAAACAAAGAATTTATTATTTTTTAAAGGTAAAATTCTGAAACACAAATGGGAAAATGCTTTCACACTCGACAATAAAGCTTGGACTTACAGAAGAGATCTGGACGTCATGGATGTAATGAACATCACAGAACTCCTGTCCACAATAGCAGAGACAGTGAGGTAAGTACACTATGGATGTAATGAACATCACAGAACTCCTGTCCACAATAGCAGAGACAGTGAGGTAGGTACATTGAGGTAGGTACACTATGGATGTAATGAGCATCACAGAACTCCTGTCCACAATAGCAGAGACAGTGAGGTAGGTACACTATGGATGTGATGAGCATCACAGAACTTCTGTCCACAATAGCAGAGACAGTGAGGTAGGTACACTATGGATGTAATGAGCATCACAGAACTCCTGTCCACAATAGCAGAGACAGTGAGGTAGGTACACTATGGATGTGATGAGCATTGCAGAACTCCTGTCCACAATAGCAGAGACAGTGAGGTAGGTACACTATGGATATTATGAGCATCACAGAACTCCTGTCCACAATAACAGAGACAGTGAGGTAGGTACACTATGGATGTGATGAGCATCACAGAACTCTTGTCCACAATAGCAGAGACAGTGAGGTAGGTACACTATGGATGTGATGAGCATCACATTTCTGGTCCACAATAGCAGAAACAGTGAGGTAGGTACACCATGCATGTGATGAGCATCACATTTCTGGTCCATGAGGAAAGTGGCACAGTTCTGGTCCACTGTGGCAGAGACATTGAGGTAGGTACACCATGGATGTGATGAGCATCACATTTCTGGTCCATTACAAAAGTGGCACAGTTCTGGTCCACTGTAGCAGAGACAGTGAGGCAGGTATATTATGGATGTGATGAGCATCACAATTCTGGTCCACTGTAGCAGAGACATTGAGGTAGGTACATCACAGATGTGATGAGCATCACGTTTCTAGTCCAGTGTAAGAGAGACAGTAAGGTAGGTACATTGTGGATGTGGTGAACATCACAGTTCTGGTCCACTGTAGCAGAGACAGTGAGGTAGGTACACTGTGGAATAAATAAGCCTCACATTTCTGGTCCACTTTAAGAGAGACAGTGAGGTAGGTACACTATGGATGTAATGAGCATCACAGAACTCCTGTCCACAATAGCAGAGACAGTGAGGTAGGTACACTATGGATGTGATGAGCATTGCAGAACTCCTGTCCACAATAGCAGAGACAGTGAGGTAGGTACACTATGGATATTATGAGCATCACAGAACTCCTGTCCACAATAACAGAGACAGTGAGGTAGGTACACTATGGATGTGATGAGCATCACAGAACTCTTGTCCACAATAGCAGAGACAGTGAGGTAGGTACACTATGGATGTGATGAGCATCACATTTCTGGTCCACAATAGCAGAAACAGTGAGGTAGGTACACCATGCATGTGATGAGCATCACATTTCTGGTCCATGAGGAAAGTGGCACAGTTCTGGTCCACTGTGGCAGAGACATTGAGGTAGGTACACCATGGATGTGATGAGCATCACATTTCTGGTCCATTACAAAAGTGGCACAGTTCTGGTCCACTGTAGCAGAGACAGTGAGGCAGGTATATTATGGATGTGATGAGCATCACAATTCTGGTCCACTGTAGCAGAGACATTGAGGTAGGTACATCACAGATGTGATGAGCATCACGTTTCTAGTCCAGTGTAAGAGAGACAGTAAGGTAGGTACATTGTGGATGTGGTGAACATCACAGTTCTGGTCCACTGTAGCAGAGACAGTGAGGTAGGTACACTGTGGAATAAATAAGCCTCACATTTCTGGTCCACTTTAAGAGAGACCGTGAGGTAGGTACACTGTGGATGTAATGAGCATCACAGAACTCCTGTCCACAATAGCAGAGACAGTGAGGTAGGTACACTATGGATGTGATGAGCATTGCAGAACTCCTGTCCACAATAGCAGAGACAGTGAGGTAGGTACACTATGGATATTATGAGCATCACAGAACTCCTGTCCACAATAACAGAGACAGTGAGGTAGGTACACTATGGATGTGATGAGCATCACAGAACTCTTGTCCACAATAGCAGAGACAGTGAGGTAGGTACACTATGGATGTGATGAGCATCACATTTCTGGTCCACAATAGCAGAAACAGTGAGGTAGGTACACCATGCATGTGATGAGCATCACATTTCTGGTCCATGAGGAAAGTGGCACAGTTCTGGTCCACTGTGGCAGAGACATTGAGGTAGGTACACCATGGATGTGATGAGCATCACATTTCTGGTCCATTACAAAAGTGGCACAGTTCTGGTCCACTGTAGCAGAGACAGTGAGGCAGGTATATTATGGATGTGATGAGCATCACAATTCTGGTCCACTGTAGCAGAGACATTGAGGTAGGTACATCACAGATGTGATGAGCATCACGTTTCTAGTCCAGTGTAAGAGAGACAGTAAGGTAGGTACATTGTGGATGTGGTGAACATCACAGTTCTGGTCCACTGTAGCAGAGACAGTGAGGTAGGTACACTGTGGAATAAATAAGCCTCACATTTCTGGTCCACTTTAAGAGAGACCGTGAGGTAGGTACACTGTGGATGTGATGAGCATCACTGTTCTGGTCCACTGTAGCAGAGACAGTGAGGTAAGTTCACTGCAGATGTTGTGAACATTACAGTTCCGGTCCACCTTAGCACAGACAGTGAGGTAGGTACACTGTGGAATAAATAAGCCTCACATTTCTGGTCCACTTTAAGAGAGACCGTGAGGTAGGTACACTGTGGATGTGATGAGCATCACTGTTCTGGTCCACTGTAGCAGAGACAGTGAGGTAAGTTCACTGCAGATGTTGTGAGCATTACAGTTCCGGTCCACCTTAGCACAGACAGTGAGGTAGGTACACTGTGGAATAAATAAGCCTCACATTTCTGGTCCATTGTAAGAGAGACAATGAGGTAGGTACACTGTGGATGTGATGAGCATTACAGTACTGATCCACTGTTGCAGAGATAGTGAGGTTGGTACACTATGGATGAGATATGCATAACAGTTCTGGTCCACTGTAGCAGAGGCAGTGAGGTAGGTACACTGTGGATGTGATGAGCATCACAGTTCTGGTCCACTGTAAGAGAGACAGTGAGATAGGCACACCATTAATGTGATGTGCATTATAGTCCTGGTACACTGTAGCATAGATATGAGGTAGGTACACTGTGGATGTAATGTGCAATACAGTCCTGGTACACTGTAGCAGAAACATTGAGGTAGGTACACTGTGGATGTGATGTGCATTACAGTCCTGGTACACTGTAGGATAGATATGAGGTAGGTATACTGTGGATGTGATCTGCATTACAGTCTTGGTACACTGTAGCATAGATATGAGGTAGGTACACCGTGGATGTGATGTGCATTACAGTCTTGGTACACTGTAGCAGAGACATTGAGGTAGGTACACTGTGGATGTGATGAACATCACAGTTCTGGTCCTTTATAGCAGAAACAGTGAGGTAGGTACATCACAGATGTGATGAGCATCACGTTTCTAGTCCAGTGTAAGAGAGACAGTAAGGTAGGTACAATGTGGAATAAATAAGCATCACATTTCTGGTCCATTGTAAGAGAGACAATGAGGTAGGTACACTGCGGATGTGATGAGCATCACAGTTCTGGTCCATTGTAGCAGAGACAATGAGATAGGTACACTGCGGATGTGATAAGTATCACATTTCTGGTCCACTGTAGCAGAGACAGTGAGGTAGGTACACTATGGATGGTATGAGCATCACAGTTCTGATACACTGTAAGATTGACAATGAGGTAGGTACACTGTGGATGTGATTAGCATCACAGTTCTGGTTTGCTATAGCAGAGACAGTGAGGTAGGTACACTGTGGATGTTAGGGGCATCACAGTTCTGGTCCACTGTAAGATTGAGAGTGAGATAGGTACACTGTGGATGTAACGAGCATCACAGAACTTTAGGACCACTATGGTAGGGACTGTGAGGAAGGTTAGATTTGTGAGTTGTCTTTTGTTTGGCACTGAATTCATGATATGACAATGAACGCTGCAGAAAACATCACAACCACTCAAGAGTATAATGACATTTTTAAGTAAAACCCTTTACAGGGAATGGGGAGTTTTTAAGAGAACCAAGCTACAAAAGGAATTAGTGTTATAATACATACAGCACAAAATATGAAGGAGAACGAAACTGATGCAGTATCACTGTTACATTCACTACGGTATACCTCAGTGGACATTCATGGACTCTGGAAACAAGAGATGACAACAGATACTGGCATTGAGTAAGCATCTCCCATTTGGCCTGCCCTTGAATACGCAAAACAAACAACTACTTTTACTGGATTTCGATGATTGCTTTCACCTATTCTACAATTTTCTTTTCAGCACTGGAGGTAATGTTCTCATCAATGTAGGGCCAACACCTCAAGGAACTATTCCTCCAATATTTCAGGAGAGACTGCTACAGATGGGTGCATGGTTAAAAGTTAATGGGGAAGCTATATATGAGACTAAACCCTGGTTTACACCCAAGGAGAAGAATTCTACCACTCCACTATGGTAATTGTCTGATTCATTGATAGATTCTACTGGGACTGGACCAGTTCTTGGCTAAGAGTAGTTCCAGATTAATTAGTAATTTTGATCATTTAAACCATCATTGGAAACTTTCGGCCTGTCACATGTATATTTACTGCGGGTTTCAGAAAATATATTTAAACACGATTTTCCAATATTTTACAATATTTTTATCATCAGTTGACAGGGGGTCTACATTTGAAATAACTGCATAAAAAATTCTGCTTTTGCTGCCTAAAATTATGAATTCCAAGGAAATTGACTATTCATCTTTTATCTTTTCCGGATTTCAATTAGTGGGGAATCTGTGATGCCACAAAATTAAAACTAGAAACGTTCTAGTTGATGACCCCTTAATAATGCTGACATGATAAAGTGAGTAAAAGATTAGGGTATTTCAAAAGGAAAACAAAGCAATTCGGTCTGCATTCTTCTATAAATATAAATAAAAAAGCCCATTATTAGTCCAGTACTTAAATAAACTGGCCTTTTAGTGCCCCATGTATTATTGCTATAAAGTTGCTTTTGATCTCTATCAATAGAGAGGGGCAGGTTTGGTGTAGTGGTGAAGCGCTTGGCTTGCGGCGCCGACGATCCAGGTTCGATCTTCAGATTGTGCCACTAAGTTTAAGAGGTTGGTTACCTCCTGTTTCCATGTTGCGATATAACTGAAAAATTGTTAAAAGCAACGTAAAACACCAATCAACCAACCAACTATCAACAGAGAAAACCTGCTAGAGTAGAAAATTATGTGGTGACCATTTCGTGGTTAAAATGCGTTCCAAAATTATCAGTATAAATGATGTTATCGATGAAACACTGTATTTGTTAGCGGGTAAGTGGTCCAATACTAGTGCTGAGTGACAAATTCATTTCATTAACTCTTAAAACTAGAGTTGTTACACACTTCTTGTATTTTGTAAATAGAACATGATTAAATCCTTGTTTTTATGTCTGGACTTACAATTCTTATACATGTGAAAAACCAATACATGTAATATTATAGACAATAATCGGCGACGTCACACATACAGGCTCCACATTTGAGGGGCAAAACTACTCTGTTACGACATGCCATGCAGTGCAGTAAATTACAGTGTCAGTGTTACAAGGGAAAACTTCAAAGCTCACTTACCGAGAACAAATAATGAAGTTCAATGTATGTTTCCATTAATTATTAGCATATGAAATAAAGAAAAAAAAAGAAAAACAAACAGAAAAAAAAATGCCCAAAGTACATTTTCAAACATCCACCTTTTCCCAGTATACCAAAAATAACAACTTCTTTTGCTCCCTGTATTGTCAATATACTGTGTAGTGTCACAACACATATAACATACCTGGTAAAGTTAAATTAATTGGAGACTGGATAGAAAGAAGTGAAAAGATGTGCACAAGAATCGAGCCTAAAGAGGTCACTCTTATTACAAATTATTTAATGTGTGGGAAACGAAATTGATTTTTTTTTTTTAATGTCAGAGTATATTTTTACAACTGTACACATACATCAATGTTATAAAGTTTAAATATTTTACAAAACATGCTCCATAATTCAAAGAGCGGATTTACATTTTGCATTAAGAATGGACACGATAAAATGAGAGTCTGAGTACCACCCAGGTCTCCAGCAGGTCTGAGACACAGCCCTTTTGAAGGAAATGGGCTTTTCCCCATGGCGCTCCTGAATATTAGCATTATTTCTCTTTAATGAGCCATCTTTAGTCAATAACAAAGCAGTCAGGTAATCGAAGCTTTTTGTGAAGATTTTCATACCTTTACATATTTGTAGAACCCAAGCTTTTTAACATTTGATTTCCTTCCCCCAGCCAAGTAACAGTTCATTATTAAATACATCCACTGTTATTTCTAATGCGTGCTGCCCCTTGCTTGCCCCGCAGAATGGCAGACACTATTGATCGTTAGGTGTGTGACGTCACTAGATTGTTGTCTATATTTTTCCTTTCTTTCTCCATTAAGCAATCTGCTTAAACATGTCTTGAAAACAGAAGTAATCAGGGAGCCTGACCATTATCATAATTTCCTTCAATGCAGTCCCAGATGTATGTTTACTTATTCAAATTTTAGTCATATATACAGATCTTTTATTAAAAATTAATGTTTTCTGGTTTTAAGCAAGTATTCCATTATTGGATTTGTTGGAAATTTTAGGTACACTACAAGAGTTACGTCCAGTGGGACTGTGGTGTATGGAATCTTGTTGGACTGGCCTGAGATGGACTATGTAGACCTAAAGGTACCTGCACCATCTACCAGCACTTTGGTCCACATGGTAGGTGTCAAGGAACCATTGAGCTGGGACAAATTGGCAGGAGGAGGAATGAGAATACACTTGCCTATTCTTTCTCCAAAAAAAATGCCATGTCAATGGGCATGGTCACTCAAGTTGGAGAATCTCACCAATTAGTTTCAGAAATAAATTGGACTCTTGAACATATGTTTTATACATCTGATTAATTTCTTTGAATCAAAATTTCTCAAATTTTAAGGTAAATAAGTCATTTCAAGAAAATTTCTGAAGTCGATATTTTGAAAATACATTAATACCAGTAAATATGATTTGGTGGTCTGAGAAACGGTATACATACACATTTTTGTACGATTTTATATGTTTGTGGTACTGTTCCTTGTCCACCAATTCATGACTTTGCTAATACAAATATATTCTATATATGTATGAAGGACAATCACATTTCAGGCTAGTGGGCCATTATTGAGTTTTGTTTCTTTTCTAATATAATCTTAACTTTAAGTGGAAGTGTTTGTCTTAAGGCACCTGATAAAAATTCTTTAAGACTAAATTTACTAAAGCAGAACAAGTGAACAAGCTATAGGGAAAACTGTGAGATACCTATTCAAATACAACACAGTTTACTATAGTATATCGATTCATAATAAGAGAAATTATGTTGCTGGAACATCAGTGTTTGTCAGTAGTCACATATTTTTTATGTTAATATTTAAGAATTTCACACTGAAATAAAAAACTCAGAAATAGTCTGTTCACGATATACTTGTACATTGCAATATTCTACTCTTATCTTTTTATGTTAAAATTTAGTTATGCTAAGATAAGTCCATGTACAGTAGATCTTGACAAGAAAAATCATGTTTTAATTTATGGTCTACGACCCTAACAAAAATGTCTTCAGATTTTACATGGTGTTTCCTCCATCATCCAATGAAAAAGATCAATATTGTTGAAGCAGTACGATGAAAAGTATCTTGAATATAAAGATAATGCTCTCAGCCATGCAGAATGCCCACCATTACATGGACAGTTGTTCATGTGCATAGATGACCCTTAATGAAATTGTTTTTGTTTTTATTAATATTCAAGATGTACAGTGATGAAAAAAGTAGCTACTTTAGTTGCCTACATACAATCTTATACAATGTATCAAAACTTTGACATTTTCAGTAGATGTTTTTGTTGTTTGTTCATTAGAATATTTTAAAATCATTGAATCTGCACTTTTATTACTGATATTCTGAGGTTCATGCAATACATGCCATCTCTCAGAGCTCTCGGGGTGATTATACTCTACTTGGCATCTTACATTCTATCTCTCAGACCTTTTAGGGTGATTAAAGCGCTACGCATTTTACGTGCTATCTCTCAGAGCTTTCCGGGTAATTAGAGCACTACTCAGCATCTTACATGCTATCTCTCAGACCTCTTGGGATGATTAAAGTGCTATACGGTATTTTACATGCTATCTCTCAGAGCTTTCTGGGTGATTAAACCACTACTCAGCTTCTCCCATGCTATCTCTCGGAGCTTTCTGGGTGATTAAACTGCGACGCAGTATCATTCATATATCTGTCAGAGCTCTCAGGGTGATTATACTGCTACTTAGCACCTTACATGATTACTTCTCAACATCTTACATGATATCTCTCGGGTGATTAGACTACTTCTCAACATCTTACATCCTTTCAAATTCATCCACATTATTTCTGTACTAGTTTTGCCACTGCAGTACATACAACTTACAGAGTGCTTTTTTGTAATTGTAATAACACATTTGTTAGTAGTTGTACAAAGATTGTTAATGGCATTACATTCCAAGACTGAATGTTCAGAGAGTCGCTTAATGTGCCATGGATTTGTGTGTATGCTGTGATTTATATGCTATTCTACTCATTAAATATATTTCAGGTAGATACTTTAATACATATATGAAGCATATCTTTAACAGTTTTACTTGAATTTTACTTCTACATTGAAATATTTCTAACATACACAGAACATTATGCGCTTGTATGACCAATTTCAGAAACATGCTTTTGTATAACTTTCCTAGAAATCTTAATTTTTGTCTCTTATCTCTACTCTACATTTGGTAAAAAGTGTGGTTAAATCTCATTTGCCCATCTTCCCTAATACACTAAGTATGTATATAATTGCTTTCATATTCTACTTTATTTGTTTGAATTGTTTGATTATTATCACGAAACATTGTGAAAGAAAATAGATCCTACAAAGATCTGTTACAGATGTGAATCTCTCATGCTTTGTTTTTGTATGATGTTTGTTGAATATGTAATAGTCTTTTATACTTTGGCTTTCTTACAATAAAAGGACTTAACATTACATTTGTAAGCATTATGTGTTATATCATTTAAGATTAGAAGCAGTGAGAGATCATTTGATTGGTTGATGGTCATGACATTATGCAGCTTTCGACAGCTTTTATGGCATTTCCTTCACTACTAAGCACTGGCCTCCAATAAGTGAAATATCTTGATGTAGTATCAGACAGAAATATTCACACTTACTAATTTTGATAAGCATAGTTTCCATCATTTACTAAACAGGGTTCCTAAGTGTTACACATAAAAATGATATTGTGAGATAGTCTAATTTGAAACTGATCTATGTCCCTATTATGTAACAAAGTATTGAACCTTTAACCATTGATATACCAAAATCCTTGCTATTTATACTGGGTGACTCCTGAAGCTACACTGCTACAACTGAGTTACTCCTGAAATCCTCTCTTCCAACCAGGTCAATTCTGTAACCCCCTGTCCTAATTGTGTTGGTTCTGAAATCCTCTCTTCCATTTGGGTTAATTCTGAAATCCTTTGCCCAAATTGGGTTACTTTTGAAATCCTCTGTCCCAGCTACATGTATATTACTCCTAAAATATTCTGTCTGAAGTGGGTTACCTCTGAATCTGGTTGCTTCTGTTAAATTTTGTTTAGCTGAAACCTTGTCACTGCTCCAGCGGGATACTCTGAGCTAAATACACAACTACTTCAGCTGAGTTACCTCTGAAACCTCCAGCTGGGTTACTCTTAGCTGAATTCTGATCAAGAACCACTCCAGCTGAAATACTCCTGAACCCTTATCAGGGCAATAGCTGGATTTCTTTTAGTTAAACCTTTGTCATTACTTCAGCTGGGTTAATCCTGTACCTTTAGCACCACTCCATTTAGGTTTCTTTTAGTTGAACCTCGTCATCACTTCAGCTTGTTATTTTGAACCTTTATTGCCTATCTAGGGTACTTTATGCTGAACCCTTAAAACCGCTAGAGCTAAGTTACTGCTGGATCCTTATCACCATTCAAGTTGGGTAAAACCTGACTGAACAGGCATTATCACTCCAGCTAGTTTACCCCTGAACCCTTTTCACCATATCGGCCCAGTTTCTGCAAGCTTAACTCGTCATACACTACTCCAGCTGGTTTACTCTTTCCTTAAAATCATCATCCCTACACCAGCTTTGGTAACTTCTATCTGAAACTTCATTATCACTTCAGCAGAGTTACTACTGTTTGAACTCTCATCATCACTCCACTTGGGTTACTACTAGCTTAACTGTTATCATTACTCCAACTGGGTTATTCCTGAAACCACTCCAACTATGTGATTCTTCATTGAACCCTAGTCTCCTCTCCAACTGGGTTACTAGTGTCTAAAAGAACATCACCACTCCACTTGGTTTACTACTAGATTAGATTTGATAATTACTTCAGCTGGGTACACTATCACCACTCCATCTTGATTATTTCTGAAACCCTATCACCACTTCACCTTTAGCTGATTCTCAACATCAGAGACAAATATACACATATGTGTATATATGTCTTTGTCAACATACAACACTTCAATGGGTTACTCCTCGTTGATCAACTTTCTAGCAGTGTTGTTCCTACCAGAACCCACATCAATCAATACTCCAACTACCGTAGGTTACCCTCTTTAACTCTCATCACCACCAAAGCTGGGTTACTTCTGAAACCTCATCACCACTCCAACTGGGTTACTTCTAACTGAATCTTCGGCTCCACTCAATTAGCATTATTTAATTCGACTGAACCCCTATCACAAAATCAGCTGAGTTACTTATGAACATTCATTACTGCCAAAGCTGGGTAATTCCAGAGCAGTCATTACTGCTTCATTTGAGAGATGATGCTACAAAGACACGGACGTTAAGTTGTACATGTAGCCAGATACATCACTTCCGACCCCTCAACACTGATCTGTAAATAAGTTGAATATCAGCACAGTATAGTTTAAAAATTAAAATTTTCACTTTTGTGAACAACCATTTTACTTATCAATACTTTTTACCGATTGTGACCACTGTTTTACCGTTACCATCTACTATGACTACGACTGATTTATACTAGTTAAAATAATCTTATGGCATCGCGGTGGTTGTGACTGGTTAGTATGGATGCTTACTCCTCCATGGTATCTGATCACACCTCTGGTTTTTCCAGGGGTCCATGGTAGCTGTATCTTTATTTTGCTACGTGTAATGGATCGGTATATTAACACTTTACTTGGTAACGCTGTCTGTCTTCCTGTCCCAGTAGTTTCTTGCTGTGAATCCGCAGGACTTTTTCTATCCAGCTGATCTGTCCGGTGATATGCGAGTCCCATATATAAAGGCAGTGCACTTCCAGGGTTTGACGTACGTGCTGATGTTCGACGCCCTCTGAGATTTCGTTTGCGGAAGCCGAGAAGCCTGATAGCTTTCGTTGTAATGTAGCATATTGTCTGTTTTGAAGACACCTGTATGACTACGCATAGACTAGATCATGAAGGACATTTGCCGTTCTTTCCATTCTTCAAATACTGCAATTTTAAAGTTCTTGTTGCAAACTTTTATCATCCTTTGTGCTGTTGATTGGACGGTATAGTGGGCAGTCATCTGCCAACAACCTGGCCTCTGACTTGGTAATATCTAGGAGGTGGTTGATGAATATAAGGGAAGGCAGCGGGCCATGTACTGTTACCTGTGGTACTCCAGATAGACCGTCTGTGCTCAAAGAAGTATGACCGGCTAGCAGGACTTGTAGTTGTCTATTCCTCAGGGAGTCATAAGTCCATAACAGATTGTTGTCGTCTTGTACCGTGATACTGCAGCTTACACAGCAATCTCGTGTGGCACCTTGTCGAAGGCATTCAAAAAGTCATGCAGACCAACATCGGTCTGGCATCCCTGCTTGATGATAAGGGTAATACGTCTGTCTGTGTGATAACTAGCCGAGTTTCGCAGAAATGCTTGGATTCGAAGTCATGTATGTAGGTACATGTATGTATATATGTATGTATGGATGGATGGACAGACGGACGTACGTGCGTGCGTGTGTGTGTGCGTGCGTATATGTGTGTGTGATTAAATAATATACGTCTCTTATTAAATACAGAATATGAAAAATGTCCGTTTTTAAATTTATATATAAAATATTTTAAAAATCACATTTGGTATTATACAATAAATATAACGTTATGTCTGTTTATATCTGTAATATTCTGCTAAGGATGAGTAAATTATTACTGTTTTGATAGTTATATGTTGATTATTTAGATCTCACACGAATACGTTCAGAGCCTTCGTTTTATAGCATTTGTCTATGTACATCGGACTCAAGATTCGGAATTTTCTGATTAGGAGTTATCTGTCCTTTGTTTACAACACGTAGCAGAGAAGGATTGGTGTACATGTAAATCTAGATTCACATAAATTTATTAATGAATAACGTCTTGGGCTGTATTGATACACGACAGTTGTTTACAATATAACGGTGTGTATATCTTAAACTGTAATGGTATTGATGTACTTAAATAATTATAGATTCCCATACGGTCATGCGGTGCGTGTGCTATTTGTAACAGCACAAGCATACATGTAGAGAAGCAATGAAGCAGGATGATGATTAATTAAATTGATGTGTAGGCCTAAATTGTATTTCGAACACAGGATCCTCTGCCTACCATACAGGTGCTACGCACTGAGCCACCTTAGCCAATATCCTTAACTCTCTCTTTCCTTCTCTGCCAATTTGCATATTTGCATTTGTTAAGTTTCCTCAGAAGTCGGTTATCTCGGTCCGGCGCCATAAACTGAGAAAATACTGAAGTCATAATTTCAGGTTCTTCTGTTCTATGATGAGTTAATAACTGGAATTTGGATTTTATTAAGTTTTATTCAATGGATAAATAGAAGTAAACCATTCTACATGACAGTTTATTTGAACTTTTGATGATGGAATAAATTAAAGTGAAATAATTGACTTAAGTATTTTCTCAGTTGATGGTGCCGGACCTTGGTCTGGTATTTGATGATGGGTATTCGGAACAAATGGTGTAAAGAATCATACTAAATTACTGAAACTGCTTGAGGAATATGCATTGCTAGCTATGATAATGTCTGTTGCTTTATATAGTGTATACTCCAATAGTTCAGAATGCCAGTTATCAAATACCTGGATGTCCATTTTCAAGAAGAAGAAGGTGGGTGAGACAAGACTCTAAAATGGCACCAAACACTGAAACAGCAGGGTAAGCACAGAAAGTCTTATGCATAGGTCTGACGTACATTTCCTACCCCAGTCCAAGTGTGTGCTTTGTAGCCTTTGTGTCTCCAAAGAAACATATTGGTAAAGGAAGAGAGTTAATGGAACCTCCATTTCAGTAACACACAGGGTAAAGATACTTAAATTGTGATGGTCAGATTGGGATTGAACCATCTCTGTCTACTGTACTGCATTGCTTGAGCCAACAACCCAGTTTGCTACATATGGGGCTTATGATGATTGAGAAATTAAAAAATACATATCTACTGTATATTATTCATGCATTGAAAATGAATTTTACCTTTTACTACATTTTTCAAATTACATTATTACTGTTATTGCCATGTCTTTTGATTATGTAATCATACTATGTGCTATTGCCAATAAGTGTTATTGCACTTTTAAAGTGAATAAGTCATTGTCATTGTATACATAAAGTCATAAAGATGGAAAAATGACCAATCTAGAATAAAAATATTTTGGATTTTTATAAAAGTGGTATGAATTGGATTTGGAGTTGATACTTTTGCCTTTTCATACATGTATGTATAAGACAAGGTGAAAATTTATAACTGGACTGGGATGCCAACCAACAGCCTTCTGTCTATTGAGTGAATGCTCTATGACTGATCCATCTGAGCTGATATACCAGTCTGCCAATACGTATAAACATTACTGTCATAGGCATCAAGTATGCTTTACCCAGGGAAATTAGTTGGATGGTTATATGTAAAAAGTTCATGAGTTCAAAAATTGCTCATTAACTATGCTCGATTTTCATCATGCATATTTACCATTATTAATTTAATCATTTAAAAAAATTAATTACTGTGTTGTTTGTTTAGGAGGAAAGCATTATGTAAAGATGATCAGAGAAAAAGGTTTTAGTTAACGTTGTTACATCAGGATCTGGATTCTTCACAATGTCTGGACAGAATTGGCCACATGTCCTCAACCTCAGTAACAGTATCATTGGGGTCACTGTCCTGGCTATGCCATTCTGTTACAAGGAGGTCAGTGCTACTACTCATACTATCGCTTTTTATTGACTATATAGATAATTAGTGTAGAAAAGTATAAAGGATATACATGTATGTACAATAATTGTCATCATAATAATGTCATGGTCCTGTAAAATTGTCATATAATGAAGAAATGTACCATTAATTTCCTGTATACTGCAGAGTGATAGAAATCTATAATTTCAGATGATAATATGGTTGATATTCAGATTATCCTTATATTAAACTATGGTTGGTGCAGGTATGAAGTAAAGTCTAGCAGTGTACTGTTCCATACATGTGTTTTGGAAATTTTATGCAAAATCACTCTTGTCGTAGTCAAGATGTGAATTAGAACGTCACATTTGTCAACCGTGGTTAAGTAGAACAGATAAGATTTACACCTGAATTTTCCTGTACATGTATTTTGTGTGATTTTCCAAATCTGCATGTGTGCTTTTTCCCCCAAATGCTTGAATTGAACCGTACCAACCAAAGGTCAGTGATTCTCTGTAGGCACTGTGGTTTCTTTCTACAGGTATCAATAAACATATACTCAAGGAAATAATACTTATGTAGTGTTAAACAATAAACAATAAACTTAATATTAAGGGAAAATGTGATGTTAATTGAACTCTAGTGCCATCTTACAATGAATATACCAGTAGTACTTGTTTTGTTTTTACGCACCAGGGAAATGAAGCTGACTATCTTTACAGCTACTATATTACCCTTATGTAGGTTTTTGAAGATTGCAGAATTATACATTAAATAAGCTGTAAAGCAATTTGGTATAAAATCCATCAAGGATTTCTTGTAATGAATCTAAAATCTTCTTCTCTCTGTAGTGTGGAATAGTGCTTGGTACTGCTTTATTATTCTTCTCTACATGGATCACTTTGAAGTCCTGTCAACTTTTAATGAGAGCTGGTGTTACATCAAGGAAACGCTCTTATGGATTCCTGGGTTTGTTTTTAAACGTTTATTTGTGCATATATGTTGTATCAAAACTGTTCAGAATTTTGTAAAATTGTTATTTACGTACCTATATTTTTTATCTAATAATTTAACATCTTTTTCTTTACATTTTATGAATAAATCAAGATTTTATCTTTTTAATTCACTAAAATTACAGCACAGTACACACATGGTGCTCCTGGAAAGATAGCCGTAGAAATAGGGTGAGTGATAAGTTTCAGTCACACTAACAGGCAGTATATCTTGAGTTGTGTTGAGAACAATGACTTTTAAAATGGAGAAGACTAGAGAGTTTTCCACTTCAACATTACTTTGCTTGTAGCACACAGAATTGTGTTCACTCATCGTAAAAACCCAGCCAACTTCATCAAATAAAAATATTGATATACAGATTTTTATTCCCCTGGATCAGTAGGTTGTGAGCATATTGTTTTGACCTCTGTCCGTCTGTTTGTTTGTCTGTCTGTTTGTTTTTCTATCAGTTGTCAACTTTAACATTTGCCATCACTTTTTAACCATGAGAAATATAGAATTCATATTTGGCATCGTTCTTCACTAATAAATCCATTTCATGCTACACCAAGGTCATTGACATTGTAACCTTGACTGTGACCTTTTTTCTCTATTTGGACATTAATGCTATTCATGTTTCACAAACACATCTTGTTTAAAATAAACTGTTTTGTATACTTAACAGTTATATAGTAAAATTACCTTTAGTTTACATGTAGGTAGTCATTGATACCCATCGAAACTATTTATCATTTTGAATTTCACTTAATTTCATGTGTAAATAATTTTACAAACATGAACAGATAAACATATGCATAGGTATTCATAAGTTCATGTGATTGATTATGTTTTTCAGAATGATAGGTTTACAGGTGGGGACTCTGATAGCCCAGGTGGTGATTATTGGAGATTTAGGTCCAGCTATTGTATCAAAATGGACTGGATTGCAGGTACTTCTGAAAGGCTGTGCTTTTAGTGATGTACATAACTCATTGTATAATCACTCAGTAGGATAATGTTTATGAGACTTCAATGTAGTGACAGATCAGAGTGTACAGTTAATATGTCTATCACATGCATATATTTGAAGTTATTTGTCTTCTGGTGTTTCTGTTTCATAGGAACATGTAAATAGGGCAGTCTTTGATTCAACATAGTTTCTAATAATATGTATATCATTATTGTTTTTTGAAACAAGTAGCAAAGTCATTTTGAAGTTTTGAATTAACAATCGTACATGTTGTATGAAATATTTATAAGCTTATATTTGTATTGCAGAATACAGGTCATTTGAGGATAGCGTTGATAATGGTGCTTTGTTTGTGTGTGGGCTTACCTTTGGGATTACTGAGAAATCTAGAAGCTGTTAGCCGAGCAAGCACTCTCTGTATCATGTTTTACTCATTATTTGTTATTTATGTAAGTAAATGGTTGGATAAAGATGATGTATTTTAACAGATATACGACATCTGCTAAAGAAGAATTGAAAGCTAAATTTTGTTTGTGAAGAAATTTGATAGGATACATTATTTCCAAATTAATAATTATAAACAAGTGGAAACTGATTCAGAATTATATGTCTGTTGGTATGGTCTATTGATGGTGATGGTAAGGGGGAGTTAAAGGAAAAAATTGGCTAAATACTTTACATAAAAGAAAATTATACTTGAATGTTAAAAGAATATTCTGGTTGCCGTTTGTGGTTGTGTGGTGACCTTAATGACCTTCAGTGTAAAATTGCAGAGTAATTATAAGAATTTTACTAATCAATGAAAATAAAATGTTGTTCTGTTTTTGTGAAATACAAATGTAAAAGAGATTATAAAAATTTCTGAACCAGCTGATACAATTTTTGTACAGTAGAATTTAAGATATACTGATATTATTCTAGTATACATACACATGATACATGCAGTGTAAATAACATGTAGTTTTTAATATAGAAGGATTATTAGTTCTAGTTTTCTAATCCAATAATAAGAATATATTTGAGAATGTTTACTTTAATTTTATCTGTTTATAGTATGTATCTGATTTTAACTCTTCACTAGGTTATGTCCTTAGCAGTTCCAAATTTGAAGGCAGCAAATTGGATTGAGAAAGTTAATTTATGGAAGACAGATGGACTCTTTAAATGTTTACCCATTTTTTCATTTGCATTTGGTTGTCAGACGTAAGTAAAATTGCAGTGAATCAATAATTATGCTCCCACCAGGTATGGCAGAGGGCATTAAGTGTTTGCTTTGACCCGTCCTGTGTCGCTCTGTCATGAATTTGGTTTCTGGATGATAACTTAAGTACCTTTCATCATGTGCAAACCAAATTTGGATATATGCTTATTTGTCAAAAGAGAAGTAAACCTATTGATTATAGGGTCAAAAGGTTAAAGATGAAGGTCACAGCTGTTAGAAAAGACTGAAATTTCTGGTTTCCAGGTGATTTTCATTTATCATATATTATTAACCGCTCTTCAGAAAGTGATCATATTTCACATTTCTTACAGATCAAGTTCTTTTAAACAGGAATAATTTAAGGTCAGATATGAAATAAGTATAAATTGGTATATATTTAACATCAAACATTAAAAAGAGACAAAATTGCTGTTGTGGGGACATATGTTTTACAAACATTCTCTAGTTTTTAGCCCACTGGGACAAATGTCTGAAGAACTATTGTTATACTCGCAGTTTCATTGTTGTCGCACGTAGACAAAAACTTTAACCTGAATCATAACTTTAAATTTAGAACCATTAGAGACAGGACTTTAATATTTCACATGTGTATTCCTTGTGCCAGGATCTTTCATGGGGTATCAAAAGTTTTGACCTTGTAACCTTGACCTTGAAATTTAACTTAATTACTTACAAAAACTTTGTTATCTAAAATTGGTTACCACCAACGAGCTCTGTTATTTTCTGACAATTCTTGTTGTTAGATAAACATGATATAAAGATGAATTTTATAGCAGTTTTTATCCATCCATTATGAACACAGGCCATCTAAAAAACTTCTTTACTTTGTTTTTGCTTTTCATGCACAAATATGATAATTTTGTTTTGAATGTACTATAACAAACCATAATTCATTAACATTCAGTTCCCTTTTTATGGAGAGTCAAGTATTTTTAAATTAATATTTGATTTAAGATTTTTGTAAGAAAAAATACTGTGGTTTTCATTATTATATCCCCTTCTATGAAGACAATGAGTAATTTATATCATTTACTATCATTTATTCATTGAAAGCATTTAATTCAGTATTTCAAAAATTTAAGATACCTTTACAAAATTTAGATGAAGAATGACTTTTACTTTGATTTCAGACAACTCTTCATATTGTATGATGCATTGCCAGAGCCGTCCCTCAAAGAAATTAAATCAATTGTAGCCAGTGCCGTTAATATGTGCACAGTAGCATACTTACTTGTAAGTCAACCCATTGTATTTTGTTGCACTATTAAATGCACAATGTAACAGCATTCTATATGCTTATAAATAAAGAAGTTATTTATGTGACTTCAGTGAAGAGAAACCCCATTAACCTTGATATTACATGATAAGTGCTGATTGACCAGTGAATATTTGAGAGATATCTGTCCATTGATTTCAGTTTTTGATATTCATCATTAAATTTGAAGTACTGTCTCCTTTTTTCCTTAGAAATTAAATTATGGGAGACTTTTCAGTGAACTTACTGCAAGCTATTTTTATCATATTATAAAGGAATTTATAACGTGTTACACAGGTTGGATTCTTTGGATATATTGCTTTCTGTGATAAGGATATTGGAGGTGATATAATTACACAGTTCTCCGAGACAATGGTGTCCGATTTGCTCAAGATAGGATTTGTTATATCTATAGCCATCACCTTTCCTCTCATTATCTTCCCATGTAGAGGCAGTTTATATACTCTTCTTTTCCCTCAGGTAAGATAGGGATTTTCTTTCTTCAAGTAAGTTATAGACATTCTATTTTGTGGGCATTATATTTTTGAAAACCATTCACTGTTTACTTGACAAGTTGTTTTTTGATCTGTTGACTCCAAAGCTGTATCCAATGAATGTAAAACAGATTTTTTAAAAATCTTTCACTTTTGCCCTTTTATTAGTTTTAAAGCAGTCTTTGAAATAAACTTTTTTCAATACAAACCTAAAGGGCGGGTAACAGGCAAAATTAAGAAGCCCGAACCGATTTTCACATACCCGAAGTTTTTTGATACTTTTTATTTGTCCAAAAAGAAATTGCATTATTTTCATAATCATTAATATTCTCTTCCAATTTCTTTCTAAATCATCACCACTTGCAATACGGTACATTTTGCACAAAATAGTTATATTGACCCTTTGAAGGCCTTTCATGTTAACTGCAGACTGATGTTTTGTGTGGGAAATAGTTAGTTAGGTTTCCCGTAAAAGTGTTTACATCATAATATAATTTTGAATGACCATTAAGTCTCCCAGTTACTAAATTAAAGTGAAATGGTCTACTATAATCATGGTCTTCCATCATATCAATGTTGTTGGATTGATTGAATATTGTTTTACGTCATTTCATGATTATTTCATGTATATGGTGATGCCATCTGCCTAATGCATTGCATACAAATTTAGACCTTTGCAATGGACCCACCCGAAGCAGTGAAGGATCATTTACGTGCCACACCTATCGTGAGATGGGACCTCGGTTGAGATGAGACCAGATCTTGATCTAAAGTTCATATATTTAGACTAAAAACCCAGGAGGGATAATGTTGTTGATATTCCATATCTCAGTTGATTACTCCTTGAGAAATTCTACCATTTGCACATGTATGATAATTTTGTAAATTTGTTATTGCAGTGTGTCTGTTGCTTGGAAATATTATTGTTAAACACTATTCTTCTTTAACAGCTTATTTTTCATCATTAGATCCGGCTTTCTAATAACATTTACAACTTGCCGTGTTTGATAATGTTCAATTACATTCATCTTTAACTCCATTATTTTCAAGCCGACGTGGCCTAGTGGTATCGCGCTCTCCTCCTGATCGGGAGGCCGAGGTTCAAGTCCTGCTCTGGTCATGCTGGTGTCCTGTCTTTCAGATGAGACAGTAAAAACCGAGGCCCCATGTCGTGGTATGCATGGCATGAAATAGATCCCTCACTGCTTCGGGTGGGTCCGTTGCAAAGGTCAAAATTTGTATGCCTTGCATCAGGCAGATGCCTTCACCATATAAGTGAAATATTCATAGTGTGACGTTGAACAAAAAGCAATCAATCAATCTCTAATATTTTTCTGTCATAATTTGAAAACAGTCATCAGAAATAACAAATAATGCTAAAATGCAATGGCTTCATGTACCATTATGCAAGTCCTACCTTTTGAGCCAATACTATCAATTAATCTTGCTTTGCCTGCAGTCTAATAATAAGAGAAATACAATGGCGAATATGTAAATAAAAAGCCAACTTTGAGATAAGCCAGGTAAATTAGGGTTATAGGACTTGAAAATGCATTTGAGATAAGCATAATAAGCATAGTACGTGTATTTGATATATCCGAGGGAAATTTAAATATGTCATTCAGACGAAATATCAGGATGGTGTTTGACCATGAGAAAACCTGGATATTCCAGATATCAGTGTTCAAGATATATTGTAATAAATATATGTGTATAAACGTCTAATTGGGTTGGTTGAATCTTTAATACTAATCGTTATCTTTTTTTTTGCAGAGACCAAAACTCAATGAAGATATAGAAAGTAGACCAATTATACCAGAAATCCATTTCAAAGCTCTTACAATTTTCATTGTTACTGTAGCAATGGTTACTGGAATATTGGTTCCTAATGGTAAAAGTAGATTGTAATATTAAAGAGAAATATAAATCATATGGACAATTTATTATTGTTTCTGTTTTGTTTGCATGCTTCTGTTTTGTTTTTTTGAAGGCGTGTATCTTTTTTATAAGGAAAACAGTTAAGTGTGTATTTTAGGGGTAGGGAAGTAGGTTAGATCAAAGATTTTCATCTTGTTAAGAACTACATTTGTAAATAACCATTATGAATAGCATTATTTAATGGAAATATTATATGAACTGGGTTGCTTAGATTTTATAATAAGTTTCATTGCAGATTGATGTTACATCTTGTGCCACATACAGAATATCACTGCCGTGAAATGAATCTGGAAATGATAATATTTAATATGTAGATAATGTTTCATGTAATTCATTGTGAAATGTTATGCATGTACTGGTTTTTTCAGTATACCAATTTTGATCTTGCACAGAACCTTGTCTTTTGCAGTGGAGTTTGTGCTGGCTATGAATGGAGCCACAATGGGAACCTTAATCTGTTACATCTTCCCTGCAGTGTTCTTTCTCCGAGTTATGACAGGATCCTCAGGCAAAAATGTAGCTCAGGTATAGGCTCTTATACAGAAAATTAAATTGTTGTTGTCAGAGTCGTAGGTGAGATGAATCCAAGATTCTGTGTTCTGTCACCCACTTTTTAAATCTGCATTTGGGTTTGTGTCATAGAACTCTTCATTCTAAAAAAATAGATGATTGAAATTCTCTATTCTGTTAGAAGTCACAGTTCCCGAGTGGCTTTGTACAATTGAAAATTAGTACATGTACAAACAACTTGTGACCTATATTTCAGTAAAATGATCATTACTTATACTATCATGGCATTAATTCTCCACGACAATGTAACACCAATGGGCAGTCAAGTTATTTGTAAACTCTATGGTGTCATGAAATTTCTTAATAAAGCTATCTTGAGTAGTCCATCATGTGAAGTTTTTTTTTATCAATATTCATTTATTGAAAGTAAAAATATCAAAACAATCAGATCAGTTGAGGGTGGAATTGTTCAACAAACTCAATCTGAAGTGCTAGCCAAGATTAGGACGTTGAACTGTAACCCACAACACTGATCTTTATCAACATGTTAATCAAAGTGTTGATAGATTATTTTTGTTTAAAATCATCATTGAGTTTGTTTACGTCACTAGGACTTTCTCTAAAGACAAATTACTCAACATTTTATTCTCCACAGGAGTTTAATATAGTTCTGTATTGATGGCATACATATAAATTATGAAATCTCCCTATGAAATATGTAAAAGTCATGAATGAATAGGCAATTGACACAAATACATTTATGAATTTAATGGAGAGTTAAGGTTGTAGAAAATTGTATGAACACAGTACATGAGGTGACATCATATTCGTCTAGTACTTAAGTGGCATAGTATAACCATGTTATGGTTTGTCTATAGGGACTCATTGTCTTACTGATCATTTGTTTTACAAAAGTTATATACATGCATCTACCTACCTTAATGAATAGATTGTGCCAAAATTTTGTGATGTTTCATAGTTGTTTTGTGATATACTTTGTAAGTTTGTTAACATCGACACATGACATGTGTGTTACATAGCATGGTCCAGCATGTTTCAGTGTATTATAAGTAAAGATTGTTTCTGTATGCCTGATACATGAATATGCTTTATACATGAATATTTTTGTATACTTCATTTAATAAGTGTATATAGCTATGTTCTTGATGACCCAAAGCTAGGCTATTCGGTTGGTTTCAATAAACCAATCATTTCAATTATATATAAATTAATAAACATTTTTGTGTACACTATATAACATGTGTGGCCACGAGTTAATTATATCAAATGAAAGCAACACTAAAATCTTTATCTGCCATTTATTTTAAACATTTCAAAAGGTGTCGGGCAGGGATACAAAGTGTTCCAGATAGAATTTAAAATTCCCATGTTTAGTTTGAGATTGAAAACGTCTTGATATATACATGATATATACATAATCACAGACTATTGCGAGATGTAGAAATCTCAATTCATCATTTTTTTATTTTAAAAAAACATCTTGAACCATACTGTTTCAAACTCTTCACTTATGGAATCTTATAATGCATTATTATTAAAGGGCAGGCCTACCTTGCAATACTTACTAGCTTACTTGGCACTAGTGTGCTTGGAGTGCACAATGGTTTTGTTTTTAGTTTTCATATTCGGACAAAACATTAAGTAAACATCATTGATACCATCAGGATGACTGTATTGCATATTGTTAACCAATCTTTTGTCAAATATCATAAAAGTTTGGTCAATGTGATTTGCTATGTCCTTGATTTTTAAATGTGTATTGTTACTTACAGATTGTTTTGATAATTGGTTTCACAATAATGTTCCTGTGTACTTACACAACACTCAACTCTCAAGATCATATGCAGCCAGAACCTATAGTGGTACCAAAGGAAGGCACCAAGGCACCATTGGTAGCACCCAAAGTGACTGTCAGTCAGCAGCCTGCTGTAGATGTTAACAACAAAAATATCGCATTTAGCAAGAAACCTCCAGACAAAAGAGAAGAGATGGTGAAAGGTAATACTTTGAACAACCCACATCAACTATGAAGAGATACTTATTTTACTGTTTCTTAATAAAAAAAAGTTGTTTCTGCAACAAGAAAATCATTGGTATACCATTTCATGTGGCAAGTTCAAGGTCAGTCTGTTTCCTACAAGATACTTTAAGTCAGTTAAGGATGAAGAGATAAGTTTACATTATGGCATTGTCGCACAGCTGTGGTCCATTGCTAATTTGATCATATTCTCTGTATTTATAAGACATGGGCTAGGGTAGCTCAATCTGCTAGGTGCCATGGTCATGGTAAACATAGCACATCAGAGATCCCTCACTGCTTGGGGTGGGTCTGTTGCATAGGTCTAAATTTCTGCGCATTTCATCAAGGAGGTGCTGTTACTATATGAGTGCATTTACCGTGGTAGGACAAAAAACAAGTATCGAACAAAAAACAATTAATTTTCATTGATGTCTTAATGCAGTGTTACCCATTGATAGTATTATTCCTGGTTTTAGCTTCAAAGGGCATTGGAATAATTCTTCCCTCACTTTTAATCAAATATTTCGGTATACATTAATTATGCTCTGTATTTTCAGTAAATGATGATAAGAGAGTTGAGCCACCAAATCCCAAAGCTCCAGAAGATGTCATAGTAGAGGTAAAATATAACTGAAGTTTTATAATTTAAGTTATTATGATGGCTTTTCTCTTTTCATACTTCAGTTTCGGGAACAGTAACCCATAAGGTATACATTATATGATGGTGTAGGGGGTTAGATTTGTTTTTAATAGTGTGTTCAAAGAGAATTCAAACATACTATGCTTGATAGCTATAACAAATGTACAGATAGTTAACACATATGACCTTGTTACAGGGTAGAAATGTATTTGTTGGTAACAGGGTAGACTTTTATATGTTGATATGAATACTAGCTAAAGAATATATTAAAAAAAGTTTTAGTCAACTATGAATATATTAAAAAAAATTTATCAACAAATGCATGCTTTATTAATTAAGAATAATTCACCATAAGTATTCTTGTACATAAGTAAGAATAATAATATTCACTTAAACAGATCTGATGTTTATCTTGAATTCTGGTCAAAACAAAGTATAATTATTATTTTTTTTTATTAATAATACATGTAGGACAAACATATAATAAACATATAACAACAAAACATAGACGACAAAACAATACACATCCAATACACGTCTTTCACTCACAGATTTTTCTCTCATCCATTTCTCATCTCATTCAATTCTACATACTTTAGTTCATGGTGTAACTGAACCATATATTTTGAATGTATAAGTATTCTGAAGATAGTGTACTGAATCATAAATATTTTCTTTCAAATATGAAAATATATTATTAAAAGGGAAGAAAAAAGGTATCATATACTGAAATGTATATTGTTTATGCAATACATGAAATATAAGTGTATTCAATTGTCAAGTAGTGCTAGTAATGCAATGAAGTATATATATATATATATGCATGTACATACACACATAAACATACACATAAAAACACACACACACACATATATATATATTATACATATATATCATATACTGAAATGTATTGTTTATACAACATATGAAATATAAGTGTATTCAATTGACAAGTAGTACCAGTAATGTAATGAAGTATACATATATATACACACATATATACACATAAACATACACACATATATACGGTATATATACATATTCATACACACACACATATACACATACATACATATACCGGTAAGTATATTGTTGGATATATGGAATGATGATAATTAGATATTAAGTTCACAATAGTTAAAGTATGAGCAAATTGTATAATAATAATGATAGTAGAGTTTAGGCTACAAAAAAGTTTCTCCAAGTGTGCCGTCGCTTATTAAATTCATCTTCACCTCCTTTTCTAAGATATGTGTACCTTTCAGCCTCATAGTAATTCAACAGATATGTTTTAAAACCATAGAAAGTCATATTGGCACTTTGTCTTGATTTTATATAAATGAAATATTTAAGGAGAGTAATAATTAAGTTTGATGTATTACAATTATATTGATGAACTCCAAATATTATATTGAATGGTGATAAGAAAATATTTACATTTGTGGTAAAACGAATCCAGTTTTCCAATTCCATCCACAAAGCTTTAACTGTACATGTATTACAAAGGACAAATAAGTGAACGATAGTCTCTGATTCTGTATTACATACATTGCATAAAGGAGAATTCTTAATTTTAATGATATTTAACAGTTCATTTGTAGCCAATATTCTATGAATTATTCTGACCTGAAACCATCACAATTTAGTATCTTTTGTGATTCTAAAAGGATTTAAAAATGTTTGTTTCCAGAAGTTAAAGGGTGTATTTACTCAATTTAAACAAGGGTCATTTACCCATTTTAATTCACATTTTAGTTTTTTATATGCAGATTTGATGAAAATTTCATATATGTCCTTGCAGCCTTTTTCAGAAGCCAAAATAATTTTCAAAAAAGCAGGCAAACAAGGTAAATTACTTTTTATAGGGCTATCTTTGAGGACTGGCCACACTTTTACTAAAGATTTAACCAAACGGAAATATGTTGTAAAAGGTAGATATACTGAAAAATTGTTGCATAACTCTTGATGAGAGAGTACATCACCATTATTTTTTAGTAGGTCTTAGATAAAGATAAATCCTTTTTTGTAAAGATTTTGAATGACCATAGATTTATTATCAACCCTAATAAGGGGATTATACCATAGTGGGGAAAGCAGAATTTCATTTATAGACTGGGGGGTTACTTTTGTTTGAAATTCCATAAGAGAAGTTAATACTTCTTTCCAGAAAGGATTCACAGTATTCCAAATCAGTTTATTTAGATAATCTATACCAAAATGGGAAATGGCTTTAATATCACTATTTATTGTTATGCTAAATACGCAAGTCCAAATGCAATCTGAGGGAAATAGTCTGCGAATCCATGTAATTTTTAATGATTAATGAAATATTCAATATCAATCATTCTGCATCCCCCCTCTTGGTAATCCTGAATGATAGTATTTCTAGAAATTCTATCTTTTTTGTTATTCCAAATAAAGTTATAGAAAATTTTTTGAAGTTGATTCATATTTTTAGATACAGGTTTTGGTAATGATATGAAAAGATGTGTTAATTTTGGTAAAAGAATGGATTTTACTACTGTAATTTTACCAAGAGTAGTGAGATTTCTCCTTGACCAAGATTTGATATTTTTTGATAATAGTTTGTACTCCCTCATCAAAGTTAAGTTTCTCAACATTCTCTAAATTTGCAGTAAAATTTATACCTAAAATGTTGAAAGGTTCATTTGTCTAAATAAGATTGGTATCAGTACATAAATTTTCAGTGGAGTTACATTTAGAGCCAATCCAGATAGCTTTTGTCTTAGTAATATTTGGTTTCAGACCAGAATATTTCGAAAATTGGAATAATAAGTCCAATGCGCTTTTGAAACATTTTTGAGTACCATCGAAAAAAAAGTGCTGTATCATCAGCATATTGCAACAGACATACATTATGAGGTCCAATATTGATACCTTTAATATGGTGATTTTGGCAAATAAGTATTCCCATAATCTCCACACATAGGAGAAAGATATATGGAGAGACAGGATCGCCCTGATGGCAGCTGCGCCCTATTTTAAAGAATTTAGAGAAAATACTGTTCTACAAAACGCAAAGAGAAGCTTCATTGTTTAAAATCTTTATCCAATTTACAAGATTTGGTCCAAAATTGAAAAAACTAAGAGATTTGTACAAAAACTTCCAGGAAACCGAGTCAAAAGCTTTTTCAAAATCTATTAAAAGAAGCATTCCAGGAATATTGTTTTCTTTAGCTGAGTATAGCGTATCATAGGTTAGACGGGTATTTTCTCCAATAAATCTACCTTTCAGGAAACCTCTTTGATTTTCATGTATAAGAAAATTTAAAACAGACTTAATTCTATTAGCTATACATGATGACAGAATTTTATATTGTACATTCAAGAGTGATATAGGGCACCAGTTCTTCAAATATTCACGAGGCTTATCTCCCTTTGGCAAAATTGATATAATTCCCTGCTTTTGGGTTTGTGATAAAATGCCTTTTGCAAAAGCTAAATTTACTGATTTTAGATAAAATTCTGATAGGTTTTTCCAAAAAACCTTATAAAACTCTACAGTAAAGCCATCGGGACCAGGCGATTTGTCATTCTTCATGTTCTTGAGTGCTTGTGAGGCTTCTGGATATGATATGGTGTTTTCCTCGAGTGCACTTGCTTGATGGTCATTCAAAATATGAACTTGATCTTTATTTATTATAGTTTCTAAATTGATATTTTCCAGGTGTTGATCTTGGTTTGCATATAATTGAGTGTAAAACAATTCAATTTCTTTTAAAATATCTGCCTGGTCCACAATGTACATGCTTTGGAGTTTTCATGTTGTATTCTCCATGGATCACATTTATCATCTGCATCCTCCTTTGTGACCTCAAACTCAAAGTTATTGTTGAACAATATGGCTACCCCTCTCGCTGTAGATTTACCGGGGCTAATATAGATATCGTATCCCCAAAGCAATCGTACCAAGTTTTCATCTTTTGCTTCAAAGTTGGTATCCTGAAGAAAATATATAGAGTAATTCCTATTTTTAATGTCATTAAGTACATCACGTTTTTTCTCCATACTACCCAGTCCTTGGCAATTCATAGACATAATCTTAATAACGCTACTCATTCAGAAATCAGGCCGGGGAAATTAGTAACAAAATATGTTAATGTATATAAAGACAAAAAGTATATACATAAAGAAATGCATGCATATGACATAATGATATATACTAGTACAAAGGAAGAAAACCAATACACATTGCCATCTCACTGTAGCTGTATCACGGGCATAGTCTCTCAATCAGGGGGAGATAATACTCACTCAGGGACAATATAAGAATAACAAAAGCATGATACATATACACCGAATATTCTATATATATTGTATAATTCAGTACACCATGAAACTGAGGACTTACCATACTAGCAGTATAATTCCCATTCACACACACATAAGACACGCACAATATACTAAGACACAGAAACATGAAGTCAAAAGAGTCGCTGAGATGGTCCCTGACAAAACACACTGTAAACACAGACACGTGTATGGGTCAATAAACAGATCGCTCTGCTGGAGTTAAACAAATTTTAACTTTACATCCAACAAAGTATAATTATTCTCTGGTCCCACAGATTTGGACAAAATAAATGTCAGCTGTACTTTTCTTCTTATAGGCTAAATAACTTGTGAAATATGACCATCTCATTTTTAGAAAAATGGAAGTGATTTAAACAAGAAGATAATTAAAAGAGAAAATACTCCAGATAAAGAAAAGGATGCTGTTGACAATGGTGAGAAAACAGTTACAAAATTAAGAAAGAGAAAATTTGGTGACAGAACAGAGGAGAAAGTAAAGGAGAAATCAAAAGTTGAGGAAGTTTTACCAACCGAAAAAGAGAAAAAGAAGGATGAGAAAAATGAGCAGAGTAATAATCAGAAAGAACAAAAGGAACTTCTTCAGGTACCTTACATTTATTGAGCCAACTTCTCATTTTTGTGTCACTTGCAAACCAACACAACATTTAAGAATCACGTCCATCTGTTTGTCATTTTGTCTGCTAGGAATCATACTTTCAAAAAATCGAGTGCATGTGATCCTGTGATCACTCTAGTTATCTCCTGGTTTTGTATTTTTGTTGCATTCAGCCTTCGGTGAGGCAGTGAGGTCAACAATTCAGTCTTCAGTGAGGCAATGAGGTCAACAATTCAGTCTTCCTCTATGCTCTGGTATCATGTCCATCTTACCAGTAGATATAAAATATATTTCAAAAGTAGAGAAGTTAGAAATTGAAAATTCGGTATAAATGTTACTTTTGTATGTTTTTTTCTATAAATGATAAAAAGTCTTGCTCAATATTTTAAGTATAATTCCATTTCTTTCAGTAATAGATACATTAAATTATCTTAATTTCTATTTTGTTTGTTTCAGGAACTAAAGAAACAGCAAGCAGAACAAAAGAAATTAATAGAAGAACAGAAGGAAATCTTAAATGAATTGAAGCAGCATAAACAAGAAGTTCATGATAATATGCAGCCTGTTAAAGTTGAGTCCAATAATCAACAACAGCAAGTTCAGATAAAAAGGCCAAGCAATGTAAATATGAACTGATAAATCAAGTTTCAATTATTTTATTGCCATTGCAAACATGGATAAGTATTGAATACAAGTATTATGTACAGATAACAAAGGCTTTTACTTAAAAATGTATTACATAAATCAAGCCCAGTTAATTCAAAATATCACATTTCTGTAGTTTTTCAAAGAGGAGAACCTCACAGCTTTAATGATAGGGAGTTGGTCAGAAATCAGAGATTATAAATGATTAATATTTATATTATGACTGAATATAAAGTATCACAAACATTGTTTTCTTTCATCAATAAGTAATTTATTGTTTGCTTTTCTCTGCAGGAAGTAATTGATACTGGACAAAAGGAGCAGAATCAAGGTAAAGTTTTGTCACCTAGTCATGATTCCAAGCTTGATTCAAAAATTGCTCTTAATGGAATGCCTGTACAACAAAGCCCTGCTAACATGAAATACACACAGAAAGTTGTTGAAAAACTAGATGGATCTGTTCAGCAGCAGAAAGTAATGTCGGTGAAAAGAGTGGAAGATGGGAATGTACAAAAACAAAATGATGGGTCTTATCTGAAATCAGAAAGAATGGAAAATACTCCACATCCAGCTGGATTGGGAGACCAAGTAGATGCTGGTCTGAAAAATCCTCATGTACAAGCTGGATCATTGAATCAGCCAGCTGTGTCTGTAAATCAACAATCTGCCATTGAAAATAAACCAGGCTTATATGTAGAAAGTCAGCAACTCAATAACCAACAGCCTGTGTTAGGAAATCAACAGATTCCATCTCAAATAGGAAAATCTCAACCTTCTGAAATGAATCAAAACACAAACTCCAAAGAAAATCATCAGAATCGACATAAAAGAGATACAAATGACATCGAGAATTTGGTTGCCCACAACATCAAGATAAATGTGGATAATCAAGACAACAATGTGGATATGGTGTTCAAGAAATTACTTACTAAAGATATATCGTTAGATCAACACGTAAGTGGTGGCATGCGGTTACTAAGGTCTGTCAGATCTGAAAATAAGCCATCACTAAAATAAACTTACTAACTAAAAAACTCTTTGTTTATATATCAATCTGCTCTCCTCTGGGATGAATAGTTAACAGTACATCAAACCTTAACAGGGCTCAAAATTGACAAAAATTTTGGGTCATCAAATTGGCATATATAAAGAGAAGTTGGATGACCTCCATTGCATATACTGAAATTTGAGGTTGGCAAAAGAGATTTTATGTTGTTTTTGACGACTGGGTGACTGCAATTGCGAACCCTGCCTTAAAAGAGTAATTACATACATATCAGTTCAAGAATAAAACCTGTCAGATAATTAAATACCAGACATACTATTCACAAAGAAATTTAAGTCTAAGTGTAAGACTTGAGACCTATAATTATAAGAAAAGTCCACAGTTTCTCTTGAAAATAGAATATCGAGCATACTATTCACAGAGAAACTTTCAACTCTTTCATAGAATTACGACACATGCTATAATAGATCTCAAATCTTAGACTTAACTTTCTTGTGAACACATATACAGGTATACAATGATTATAATTTACTTGTATTAATAATTTCTTACCAAGGCTGTAGATCTGGACTAAGATGCTCGTTTTATGTGAGATTCACTCCAGCATTGTAATAGGTTGGTTGGTTGGTTGATCGGTGTTTTACGTTGCTTTCAACAGTATTTCAGTTATATCACGACATGGAAGCAGGAGGTTACCAACCTCTTAAACATAGTGGCGCAACCCAGGAATCGAACCCGGATCGTCGGCGCCGCAAGCCAAGCGCTTAACGCATTGTAATAGGAACAAACCATATATGAAACAGATGTAGCATAGGATACCTGAGGAGTTACAAGCACATCAGGTCGGAAATGAATGATAACGTTTGAATACATTCAGGTAGCAACCATGCACTGATCCATGTGAGCAGTGGAGCCATGAATTCCAGGTTCTATTCTACATGCCATTATTAAGCTCTTTCATAACTAGCCATTGATCATCTATCATATACATGTATTTATGTATATGTATTACTTGTATTTATTTTGAAAGAAAATGAAATGTATTCATCAATGTTTTTACAGTGTTCATCAGCTTACCGGTAGTTATTCTTTGTTTCATTTTTATATGCTTGTCTCTAGTTGAGAAGTCTTGTGGTATGAGTGTGTCTGTACAACTGAGGTTTTTTTTGTTGACATTAAATCTCATTCGTCTGTTACAAAAACTTTAACCTTGGTCATAACATTTTAACCGCAAGACATAGGGCCTTCATATTTGGCATGCGTCTCCCTAATTGCAGTACCTTTCTTTTGTTACCGAAATTTTTTCATATGACCTTGACTGTGACCTTTGACCTACTTCAATGTAACTTTTTAAACGTAAGGTGTAGGGCCTTCATATTTGGCATGTGTGTCTGTAGACATGCACAACCATGATTGTATGTGGAGAACATTGACTCTTACTGATAGAACCCCAAAACAGGGGACCACAATTCTCTGAATTTTCTTGTCCTGAATTTCTATGCTCCCCTAATACTTGCGGGGGGAGCATATAGTCGCTGTCGTGTCCATTCGTCCTTCTGTCTTTCCTTCCGTCCATCAGAGCTCATATCTCCTATACCTTTCATCAGAATTTGATCATACTTCACCAGAAAATTATTTAGGTCAAGGGCTTTGGGACAAAGGTCACTCAAGGTCATTTCTGAAAGGTCAAGGTCACTCATTAACTATGACTCAAAATACTGTGAAGTATGTAGATCTCCTATACCTTTCATCAGAATTTGATCATACTTAAACAAAATATTATTTAGGTTAAGGGCTTTGGGACAAAGGTCACTCAAGGTCATTTGTGAAAGGTCAAGGTCACTTATTAAGTATGAATTTAAATACCATGAAGTACGTATATCTCCTACACTTTTCATCAGCATTTGATCATACTTCACCAAAATGTTGTCTAGGTAAAGGGCTATTGGACAAAGGTCATTTCTGAAAAGTCAGGGTCACTTATTAACTATGACTTAAAATACCATGAAGTACTTGTATCTCATACACCTTTCATCAGAATTTGATCATACTTCACCAAAATATTATCAAGAATAAGAGCTTTGGACAAAAGTCACTCAAGGTCATTTCTGAAAGGTCATGTTCACCATATTTTATTTCATAAGTAATCAAGGTCAAGCTTACTCATTTTAGTTTAAGATACTGTGATCACTTCTTGTTCTACAGTTGACTCAATTGGATATCCATATGATACATTGAGATTTGAAATCCACTTTAATATAATTTCCTATATACTGAGCCATTCATTTCCTTCATTATTGCTGTGCTTCTTGGAGCATCCATCAGTTTTACAAATTTTTTGTATATGAATTGAGTCTTCAATTTCCTGCATCATAATTGCCATTCAGGGAGCATACATCAGTTTTACTGATACTCTTGTTTAAAACTCGTGTTTTGTGATACTGCACCAAAACTGGGTTTATGACGTCTTATGAAATGCCCTTCCAATTTGACTTTTACAAGTGTTATTGCTTTTTGATGAATAATAATTATCTATATCCCTCCTCATTTCCGGCTTTGTAATAGTTTCATGACCTGCTTGTTAAGAGTTATTGCCTTTGAAAGTATTAAAATTTTACTATCTTTTTTTTTTTTTACATATTTTGAAATGAAACTTGGTGTATGACTTTTTGAGATGAAACGGATCCAGTTCACCATATTGTATGGGATGTAATCCTACTAGAGTTATTGCCCTTTAAAGAAAGTTGAAGGTAAGCAACTGGCATATATGCATTATGCCACATTGGCATTGTATTTGTTTATTTATTAAAGGTAGGGCTTGTAATGAAATTACAATATTTTTTTATATATGCTATATATAATATAAATTTCCTCTTGGTGCATTGTACTATATTTTATTGTGATGTATAATGTATATAATGATAAATGATAGAATTCTTGTCTTTTTGTTGTTGCATGAGAAAAGATTTTAACTTTTTCATATAAATATTAAAACTTTAAAAACCACTACAATATACTTTGTTTGGAATGCATCTTCTCTATATGAAGGTAGTCCTCCTCTGTCTTTTTAAAAACATGGAGCAGGGTTATCCTTGTGTGATGATGATGCTCATGCTATGAATAGAGTCATGTTACTCTTAAACAGTCCTTTTGGGAAGCAAAATGCTTAAGGTTCAACTAAATTGGTAAAATCTTGTCACAAGACTACCTGCATATCTAAATATTTCTAACCAGGTATTATGGGTATCAGTTTCAGCTGGGAAGTTCACCAGCTATGGTCTTTTGTCCTTTTCAAGGGAAGAATGCTTTTCATTTGCTTAGAACCATGTCAACCAGGTACAAACTTTGGTCTTGCAGACCATAACAAATTTGACTATTATAAACAGAAGTTAAGAAACTCTGATACGAAGGGCAAAGATAAAGATGTACTCACAAATGACATAAAAAACGTTCAGACTCATTTTCAAAAAATCAACTATCGTTCTGAAATCCACTACCCCTTCAAAAGCATAATGCAACGTACATTTGTACGAGTATCACATGTATTTGATTTGATTCATTTATGTGTAATATTTACAATGTCTTTAGCAATGTGGGTGCACTATTTCAGATCATAATATCAATCTCATAAGATGTAATGGACAAAACATTGGCCTTTATTAAACAACTTCATTATGGCCAGTGGTAAAATATTTGTTAATGTACAGGGTTTTCTGTTTGACTGTAACTTCCATGATGATGGATTGTAAGGCATGTTTTGACAGTTTCAAAAAGTAACTTTCATTGCACACATATTATACATTGAACTTTATTATCCTGGTTTATTATCCCTGCTAGTAACAATACTGTTTGTGTGTAGGTGAATGCATGTGCACATCTGTAACAAAACCTTGTAGACACTCTAGCAGTCAGTTTTGGTCCTACTGGGTTCATACTTCACATATAGCTTTAATATACATGTAAGGAGAAGAGGATCCCTCTTAATTTTGGGGTCAAAGGGTCAACGGTTTAGGTTCCTGTATCAGCCATTCTGGTCACCTGTTATCACAATTGTTCATGAACTACTAGTTAGATATGAATAAAGTCTATGTACATGTATGGTTCTTGGGGGAAGGAGATACAGTTATACATGTATATACAGTTGTATATATCATTTTGCCCTGGCATTTAAAATGAAAAATTAATTGTTAATTATTATTAACAATTAGGAAAAGGTCAAGTGAGCATTATGTCCCATGGACATCTTATAATTGAAAGTATGTCACATATAACAAAACACAGATCAGTATCATCAAACTAAACTAGTGAATAATCACTAGACAACTGGAAGTTTGGTAATAAATACATTCAAGTTGTAATCTGAAAATGGAAAATGCAGAACCAGTAACGAGTAAGGGTCAGTAGTTGAGGTGTTTGACCTAAGATTGTAAGGTCATACTCATTCAGGGACATACCTTTGCAAACTCAACATGGGGGCCAACTGGGCCCCAAGCTTTAAAAATTTATTAGCCCAGAACGAAAATTGGGGGCCCAGAAAAAACACAGAAAATCAAGTTGGTATTGATTTTTTAAAACCAATCTGTTGAGAAGTAACGCCATTATTTTTCATAATTCTTTTGATATAGGCCCTTTCATGTTGACTGTGGGATTGATGTTTTGAGAGGAAAATAGTTAAGTTTCCTGTGAAATATTTGACGAAATAATGTAATTTTCATTGTTACTTGTGTCATTTTTGTGGGAACAATGATGATTTTACCACTCCATACATTAAAATTTCCACATTTAACGTGAAAGCTTCTACTGTTTGTTTTCATCTTCAGTTATCAGTATTTGTTCCTTTTAATACAGTTTTACTGGGGGCCGAGACACCCCTTCCAGGAATATCCACATCGTAAGCTTGGCCGTTGACGTTTTAAAAAATCCACGTCACTCATGAATGCATCCTTGTCATTGCTTACGTTAATTTATTGTTATATCCTATATGACGAGATCGTATTTGTGAGTGACATTTTTATTATTGCATCATCAATTTGGTTTAAAAATGTGTATAGAAGTAGACGTAATACAAAATTAAATTTAAAGAATTTTGCTGATCAAGACCAATATTAATTCATTTAAAATGGCTGAAGCCGTGTCCGGGAATTCGATTCAAAATGGGAAAAATTCGAGCGTTTTTATAACCTGTAGTTTATAATTTTCACTCACCACATGGGTGATAAGAACTTGAGGTTTTGGGGGCCCAGCTAAAATTTTGGTTGCCTAGGCAACTGGGCGACCGCCGATTTCTGTCCCTGTCATAGGTTATAATTTTGCTAGTATCTTGTGGTTTGGTCAAGACAGAAAATATTTATGTCCTATATCATGATCGATGTTGGCAAGTAAAAGAAACCTCACGGCTGTTAAGAAATACCTCAGGTAAAATAATCTTTCTTATATCCTTGTTTTATATCACACCAATACAAATTAACTTGTATGGTGAAAGTGTCTTCCTATAAATGCACTGCACAGAATTTTAGACCTGCAAATGAGCTACATGTAATAATGGGACTGGAACCTTGGCCATTTTGGTCACAAGATATAAAAAATGTTACTGACTAATCTACGACAAATGTCTGTGGCAGTAAACAATAATTGACCAATCAATGGAAAATACAGAAAAGTTAACACAGGATGGATGGATATTTCACCATAACTCGAGTTTTATTTTGATATGTTCTTTGTATGATGCTGGTGTATGTTTATTTCTGAGTAGGTGAACTAAAAAATGCAACAAATGTGAATACTGTATTGATGAATTTTAATTTTATATAAATTTTGACACTTTTCAACTGTCACTGTCCTACTAACACAGTATTACTTCAAGATGACATTGTAGAAATTCACTGAGTCACAGCATATCTTTAATAATAATAGGTCCACATTTTCTTTGCTGAAACACAAAAGAGTATATGTGTATTAAAATTTTTGAAAAAATATCTACACAAATGAGAATATAGAATTTTATTGAATACTTTTTGACTATGAAGACAGTTAAGGTAGGTGTGTGCCAGATACACAAAGTAAACCTTAAGTATTGCCAAGATGGCGACATGGAGTCATCAAACATTACAGATCAGGTCCTTTGCGAGTGTAATCTTTGTAAGCCCAATGACAATGTCACTAGTCACTAGATGATATATAGATAAATAGTAGTGGTTCATGGACATCATCCTAAGATGATTATCATTTAAACATACATGTTAAATGTTCCTGACTCTCTGTAAGATGTAGAGAAAATGCACACACACAAAAAAAGGCAAAACTAACTTCATGTTTTACATTTATCTACATATATCAATCATGTAGTTTTGGTTCAATTTAAAAGTCCAATGGAGATATAAATTTTCTTTATATCATGAAATATTTGCCATGTAAAATCCATTGCACATGTTTTACTTAAGTGGAAAATATAGGTCATAGGCAACATTTGAGACATGGTTTATACTTTTCACATCTATGTATATCAATTATGTAAGTCTGAATGCTTTTACACAATCTTTTTCTCAATGTTTCGTTATTTTCTCATACACAATCAATTGCGCAAGTGATACTCTAACATAGTGAAATCATGATTTGAATCACTTAAATCATGCGATATATTGTTATCAATGACTAGAGTGAAGGTTAACATGGATGACAGGGCGATAGCACAAGGTCTCCTTGGCATTATCATTTTATAAGATACTGGTTATGTGAAACATACGAAACAAGGAACATGTTCCCAACACTGACAAATGCTGCGGCAAACAAATACGAGAAAGACGGGAAAACTGCATTAGCTACCTCTCATTTTGTAAATAATTCACACTAAATTCTATTCATACAAAATTCATTATCCTTAACGTTTTGTTTTTTTTGGAAAGTCACAGTCAAAGTGTAGATAATAGGTTGTTTGCATTTCTTCACCTATATTGCCATGTTAATCAATTCATTTATACAAAATGACACTGAGAAATCAGTAACAAGAGTAGGAAAAATATAGAATAAATAGAGTTTGGGACTGCAAAATGCCTTTGACATAAGTGGAATTTCGACTTAACCGACTCTGACTTGCATGTAACAGAAATAAAATGGTTAAGAAACCAAAGGTAAACAAGGGAAACGCCTAGCGTGGCATAATACGCCCATCGCTTACTTTGGACGGGATCAATGTGAACATATGGTTTTATTACCCCTTTGGTAATACTTTTATGAAATACTGAAATCCAAAAATAAGGATCCAAGTCCAATAACTCTGCAACAACGAAAAGGAATTTGCTCAAAACTGAAAAGTGGCTTCCCCTACACTATTTTAGCATTCTGTATCAGTTTCATGAAAAACAACTGAGTTTTACTTGAATTATCGCGTTACATAGAATCCATAGCGTCTTATCATAGAAACAAAGTTTTATTCACTTTGCATGATGTGACCTTGACTTTTGACCTATGACCTTGGGTCAAGGTCATGACACACCCTTGAGTCCTAAGTAACAATTCTGTGAAATATTATTGAAATCCATGCACAGGGGAAGAAGTTATGGCCCGAACAGGGTTTTATTCACTTTGCATGTTGTGACCTTGACTTTTGACGGTAAAGATCATTACAAACGCTTGGGTGCTAAGTAACAATTCTGTGAAATATTATTGCACATGGGAAGAAGTTATTGCCCGAAGAACGTTTTACTCATTTTGCATGTTGTGACCCTGACCTTTGACCTTGGGTCAATCCATGCACAGGGCAAGAGGTAATGGCCTTGACAAGGTTTTACTCACTTTACATGTTTTGACCATGACCTTTGACCTATGACCTTGGGTCAAGGTCATGACACACCGTTGGATCCTAAGCAACAATTCTGTGAAATATTACTGAAATCCATGCACAGGGGAAGAAGTTATGGCCCGGACAAGCTTATCCCGGTCGCCGGTCACCGGACAGACAATGCCATAACATAATATGCCCCGTCTTCAGACAGGCATATAAAAATCGGGTCTTGAACTTGACTCTGAGAATTCTGAATTTCGACTGCAGCAACTTTAAGATTACAAGTTTCAACTGTATTTACAAGACGGATTTCAACATTTTTCAGCATGTACCAATAGAACAATAGATGAATTTCATATTTCATATATGACATCAACCTCATTTTAACTCGATCGATCACGCTCCTTAGTTTTATCATGTTCACTGTGATAGATCCCAATACACTCATAGCAGTTCATTTCAGATCAACCTTTGACACGAACCAATCAGCGCCCACTGTGCGAAGCTGGCCAGTTCGTTTTTCCATCGCTTTCTATAACAATTCGAATTTGAATCCACAAATTATGCACAAATTTACGAACGAGTAGGTTTTTCGAGGCATGCTGCCATGAGATACAGATGCAGCCATATTTGATTACACGTTTAAATGGAATTCCTTTCACTGGCCAGCTTCACAAAGCGGACACTGATTGGTCAGTGTCAAAGGTGGATCTGAGAAGAACTGCTACGGAGTGTATCGAGATCTACCACAGCGAACATGATAATACTGAGGAGCATGATAGATCAAGTTTTAATGAAAATGACATGACATATGAGGCCTAATGTTTGACTAACTACTTTTTGCCAGGATTTTCATTACAACATAAATGCTTAGATTGTGAAGTCACAAAAGAATGAAGCTAATCTAAGTGGTAAAACATTATATGTCTGACACTTAATGAGAAATAAGTTTAATATGAAGAAGGTACATGAATATAGCCCAATTCCAATCTACATCAAAACTCCTGTTATGAAGTATAACAAATAAATAACTGTTTACAGACGGACCACAGGGCATCATAGTAACTTGCTTGAAGATGAAGATTTGAAGTCAGTACTTACTACTCTTCTTCCTGGTTCCAGAAAAGTAAAACCCTACTGTATACATGAATAGATAAAAATGGACAAACCAAGCTTGGCCAGGATTTTTCACGGCTATATAGTTCCTGACATATAGATGAAATCCTGAAATTTAATGTTATACAATGATTACAACTTTTCTGTTCATGTCCTTATTATACAATGTACTGTATAGTAAAATCTACTGCCATTTTTAGCAAGTTCAAGCCAGCATGAAATGTTGTTTTGTGAATATAAATGGTGATAAAATTGATAATTCAATGAATTGCAGGAGTATTTAATCGGATATGTATCTACATTTTTATTGTGTGCTTCGATATGTCATTGTACGGTATGCCAGAAGGAATGAATTAGGCACTACACCCTGGTAGCAATAGGTAACATACATTTAATGTTACATCGAGTCGTCCATCTTTGTTCCTAACATTCTAATCCATTTTCATGATGCCACAGCTCTGGGGCTGTACATATATGGTTTATAGACTTGAAATTTCAGTAAATGATGATAGTCCTAAAATTATTTATAAGTTTTTACTGATTTTTAAGTTTCTGCATTTGAACAAAATCTTTTGTGTTGACAAGAATCTTAAATTTAAATTACTTTTCCATTATATCAAAAAAAGATACGTATGTTTCTAGTTTCTCGGCAGACCCTATTTTTACCCTCTGACCCCAGAACGTTTTAATGCAAAATTCCCCAATTCCAATGATGAAATTCTGAAATAAATATATTGAATGTTATATTTTAAAAAATAGCTGGGTGAACAGTAACAAATGCTTTATTGCAAATACTGTAAGATAAATTACTTGACTGATATGTTTAATTAATGCATTATGTCCATGTGGATAATTAAGTAGATAAAATATGACAAGTATTTTCCTGACTGAAATAGGGCTTTGCACCCAAATAGAAAAGCCTATCAGTACAAGCAGGAAATACACTGTTCCTTTTTCTGGCAGCAAAACATTTTCGGAGATCTTAAATTAATACCATGATGTCGATTATAGAAAACAATGTATTTTTTGGTTATGCGCAGGGGGCCCGCAGGAAAAAAAAAAATAATAATAATAATTCTGACCTAAGAAACATACATTTTTCTTTTTGCCTTAGATTAATGTTGGTAGAGCTGGACTACCCACCGGTGTTATGTTTGGCCCCTGTACTGAAAGGACACATTTTGTCCATAGTAGCCCTCAAAACTAATGAACTTACTGCGAGAGACCATCCTAGCTGCTGCTGTAGGACTCCAAGGTTTATCCATCACCCATTTTGGAAGTTCGGAAATCTTGACATCCCAAAACCTTTTCTCACCTGAAAGAAATATGTTTCAGCTAGATCAAATACATGTGAAACCCAGTAAGTTTTGCTCAATGTATTTACTTCTGCACTGAGTCTGTGGTAAGAATATTATGATAATAACTGGTTATAAACAGAATGACAAGTCTCCTACTTGTGTATTAGATTTGAAACTAAAACAGGGTTCTTTGTAGTCTTCCCACATGTTCCATAAGCATCGTTGGAGGATGTCCCATACATGTACATCATTAGGTGGCTTTTTATAGATACAGCACATCAAATTTTTGTCAAGCTTTGACGGATTGAACTTTTTGCTCTTGTACGTGTACTTACACTCAAACCAAAAATCCTTAATTATAACTAGAAATCTATTTTCAGTCATGTAATAACAAAGTCCCCTTATTTTGATGAATAAAATCAGTTAAGGGACCACAAATTCTTACATTAACATATGGAATGTACATGTTATTCTATAATGCCTCCTTTTCATGGAAACATCTCAAGAGAAGATATATCTATTATCATATAATACCAGCAATAGAGTAAAAAATTTGGAACTATTTGAATTTTGGACTACATTCCTTCCCCAAAAAAATCATATATACATGTCATAGATTATAGAATTCTGGGAGTTGACAAATTTAGGAGAAACTTATTTTCTGAATTTGCTTGAAGTATACAGCAGGACAGCCAAATTTCAGAATTTTTAAAGACAAATTGATACAATTTTACCTAAAACAAGCAAAGAAGGTAGGGAAAGGAATTTTACAGCAATAAGGCAGGCACAATGCAGTTGTCCAAGTGGAAAGATATGGTAGAAAACCCAAAATGAACCTTTTCTGATCTTTAATATATTCTGTAAATTCTTGACAACTCACTTGTGTGGCATGTAAATGAAGAAAATTTTAAATATTACTCATCTTCAGGGTCACAACTTCGTTGAAATTTCCATTAGCCAAGTGGGCCCCTAGATCATAAATTTTAGGGGCCCACACAGAAAACTACGAGCCCACAATAAATTCAAACAATTTTCTATATTAAATTTAATGTATTGATAACATAATAACAATTTATTTTCATTTATATTAATAATGTAATTCAATCTCCCTCTCTATTTCTTTGAAAATTTCCTCTTCTTCATCTTCACTTTCTTCAATCTCCTCTCTTCCTTCACTTCTCTCTATCTCCTCACTTCTCTCTATCTCTTCACTTCTTTCTATTTCCTCGCTTTTCTCCATCGCCTACACTCTGACTACTTTTGTAAAATTAGATCCGACCTTGTCATGCTTTATACATACTGCACAAATCATGCCGTCTTCACTGTCATCTAACCAGAGATGATCATTTTTCCATTTAATGTTAAAGGGTCTTGATATCTTATGTTCATAACCTTTTAAATAATCACCCCTATCAGCTTTCCGTTTCTCCCCAGGTTTTTTTTATATGTAATCATTGTTTACTTATATACAAGCGTCTAAATGACAGACCCGGACTAAATGGAATAAAAATAATAAAAAAAAACCCCGAACAGAATACGGATTCTAATTTTGCCGATTTTGCCGGTCGCCATGTGGGCGATCACTTTCGGAGAATTCGGTGGCCCACAGTCAGAATTTGGTTGCATTGGCGAGTGGGCGAGTGGGAAGTTCTGACCCTGATCTTACAAATAAAATATGCATCTGTATAGGGATTTCAAGTTTTAATATGAAATGTTTTAATCACAGAAACAGTATTAACATGACTTCATAATTTTTATAAACAAATTAATGATGTAATCACGAGAATTAAGAAAAAATTCTTCCAAAGTGAATAGTGTTCACTCTGTGTAAAACAGATGACAAGGTTGAAAATAACCATGTCACGGGCTAATTTAGCATGTTCTTTAATACTAGGAATGTGTCTCTTAAAGACCTAGGCTAATACCTCTGTTTGACATGTTTGATGTCCATTTCACACAAAATGCACAGGGCATGACTATTGCCAATTGAAGATTTTCTCAAACACAGATGCCGTTTTGCATATTCCATATGTTTCTGATTACATATACATGCATTTTGGTGCTAGGATTTGTTCTTTAATGGGGTATTGTCGCCACTATCATCCTCGCTGTTCATGTTTGCATTCCACACCTCCAGTGCACCCAAACAATTCCCCTTACTTCAGAGATGAAAGTGGACGAGAATGAAAAAGGCTGAAATCAGTTAGGGGTCTTGCTTGCTCAAAATTTTCCATATGTCCAGTGAACACGAAACTTTGCAAGGGATTACTGGACATTCGGGCCAGTAATCTTCAAAACATTACTGGACCAAACAGTTATTATTGGACTAAGGAATTTTCTTCTGCCAAACAGAAGTACTGTAGCATAAAAATGGAGCAAGTCATTACATATATTTTGTATAGATTTACTATATCTATATGTAGCTATTCCCTTGCAAAGATAAAAGACATTGTCACACACACACACACACACACACACACATTTCATCAAGGAAATTAGGGCAATACTTATCATCGTCATTCTTTACATTCTGTCATTCAAATGATTTGTTTGGAACGGCTTTGCACTCTTCAATTACCGAAGGGAAAAAAAGATACATTGTTCCGGTAGTTGTAAATGGCATATCAGTGTCAACATGAAACTTATCGGTTATACATTGCAGGCTTTGGATCACGCTATCTATTATTCTTCAATGACGTATACAAAATAGTCAAGGATCATTAAATTGAATTTGAAACTGTAAAAATACAATGTAGCAATGAGTCCAGTACTGGTGAAGGACCAGTGCCCGGTTAAGACCAGTTACTGGCTACTACGTTCTTAAGGGTATTCAAAACATGAATTGACGAAATTTTCATATGTGTCCTGGCATATCCTATTTCCATGGACGTAACGACACGCAGGGTAGAAAATCGAAACTATGTGAAATGTAAATGAAGTGACCGTATTACATTGAAAATTGTGGTTTTTCACAGAAATATCAAAAATTAAGAACACAATACCATCAGGGAACTTTTATAATTGCCAACAACCATGAGGGCATTGTTGTCAAACAATGTAATTATGTAGATTCAAATTTCGTGGATGCTCTTCCGGTGTAAATAAAACGTCATCCACTTAGGCCAAAGCAATAAAAGATATGTTCAAATAATAAAATATTTACACCAAAAACAACAAACAATTATCAATATATTTCATGAATGTTACTTTCATGGAAATGTAATGTTTAATAAATATAAATAAATAAATTCATGTAAATACAAAACTAAATGAAATTTATCAATATAGTTATTGATTTGAAGTTATAATTAGATTGCAAAATGTATTTCAAAACCAGTGTTTGTAATTAATTGTAAGAGTTTGTCATTGGCAATAGGGGCAGTAGAACTCTTGTCCTTGCCTTATACATGGAAGTTATAGCACAGTTTGTTGTGCAATGTTTAAGGTGGACCCAGTGGTCACGGGCATCACATTGCGCCCAGCTGATCTAAATTAAAACGTATGCAGTATTTTTTGATTGTCTCAAAGGTTTCACCTACGAATGTAGTAAAGCAGGGATGATTTGTAAGTTTTCAATTAAAAAACAAGTGATGAGCCTTTGTACATTCAATTTTTCTTTATTTATTTTATCTTACTCATTTTTATTTCATTTAAATATAATTATTTATTAATTTTAATTTAATTCCAATGATGTCATTTACATACATGTAATATAACGCTCAACTTTCGAGTACACTTCGTATTGGAAGAAGAAGAAGAATATCTTTTTTCATTATTTATCACTGAGTCTCCCTTACTCAAGTAATTGCATGTTTTTGTTAATTCATATTAACGGAAAATTTGTAAGGAATTCAGATTTTCACTGCATAATTGCAACACAACAGATAATATGTCACTTCAAACCAAAAACAAATTGTGCAATATCTATGGCCTTTTCTGTGGAATGTTGTCATGTGATCAACAACTGACGTATGTAGCTAAGTATAGATAAACAAATGGTTGCCTTTCTTGGACGGTGATGGCTATTTTAAGGACAGTATACATTGCCAGGGATTAACGGGAATTCATGTTTTTCCGTTACGTTTTTATTACTATGGATATATGAACTTGTTTGAATATCATGTTGAGATGTATTTGAAAAATGTTTTTTTAAATTCAGTCGTCTGTTTATGTTTGGTACAAAATGTCACCCAGAATATGACGTCACAGGAGAGAATGGCAAGAACGATAATCCACGAAATTGGAATCTCCACGAATTTAGGATACACGAAGATCATATTTAGTATCCTATGTATTGCAGACAATCACCTGAACAAATCTCATAAATCAGGCAGTAAAAGTAGCACTCGCCCAGTTGCATTTGCTACCATTTTCACGGCTGGGCGTTTAAAACTTTGACCAACAGTCGCCCAGATGGCGAGTACGACATTATTCATAAATGTCTGTTTTTCTTTCCTCTTTCCGTTTAGTCTGTATCCAAAATCTGGGTCGGAGAGAAGCTTATTGCTAAGTATGTCACACTGTTATGTTTCAAGCGTACTCACAATTTAATCGAGTGTGTTTACATGTGTTCGAGGTCGCCAGATTCTATCAACGCGACAGTCTCGTCTCGGCATGTGGCATTACATGCATTGCTGGTGGTAAAAACCCCGAAAAAAAAATCGGAAGCCCTGGAGTACTCGAAAACTAAGAGAGCTTGCTCCTTTTCGACAAAATGGACCGAAAATCGTCCATGGCTAATCGACTCGGGGGAGGGGGATGAAATGCACATGTTTTGATACTCTAATGAACATTGAAAGAGAAATGGAAATTGAATATGAAAAAAATTTACTTTAATTTAGGCAATTCTACATTGTAGTTTGTATAATGAAGCCACTGAGGCACCCTGAAAAAAATAGTTGGGTCCCTAACTTTCTAGCAGGGTCCCTAATTTTTATTTTCTAGGGGCCCGGATGGTCGGTGCGTTTTGAAAGGTTTCCCCCTGTATTAAACGTTTTCATCTAATGTCTACTGTAATGACCGACCCGGGGTTCCAAGGTCAAGGTGTTAACGAATATATTTTACCTGGCTTAGCGTCGTAGTTTACCCATGGTTTGTATTCCCCATGGACCCTTGCATTATAACCTTCGGGATATTGGCCAAAAACTTTGAATTCAAACGGCATATTTCCCCCTCGAATACAGGACCATGAGAGGCCTTTGCCGATTTTCCAATGGCGACTGGGTAAATGATTAGGTAAATCGCACGAACTTCTTTTCATTCTAATTCTTTTCTTCTTCTTAGTTTTCAGCAGAACTTCGGATACTATAGTTTAACTAATGTTTGCACATATTAACAAAATTTTGATTATTTACATAAAATGTTGCACGCTGACTAACATGGTGGTGTGGACTATATGATGAACCTTGTCAATGTAAAATACGAAAGTAACTGCTGTCACATGAAGTCCTTTGACACTAAAAAAAAAATGTACTACAGTGGACATCCAAGGATACCTGAAATTCAGAGGCGAGACTAAGTGCCCGGGAGGAATGAGCGTCTCCTGTTTGGCTAGACACACCCGCCGTGAATGCCCTTACATACAGACGAAATAAATATGAACATTATGTAGAAAGTGCCACTGCCACATTACATCAAGACAAAGGGTTGTTAAAACGTTTTCAAAGGAGAAATGGTCCTGAACCTTGTTCCCTTGAACTGTTAGTTGGGAGTCTACTACAGATCAAGGGTCTAAGCTCACTTCCAGATAGGCTGAGTAAGGTTTACACATGCTGATATCAATTTATATATTTTTGATATCTTGATCTTACTCCGCATTACTATACGTATTTATATTTTTATGACCTCTCAATTTAATAAACTTGTTGATCCTTGCTTTCTATATGGAGGATAATCATTATTTATAAAGTTTTAAATGTGTGGGGAATGGTGAGCCGGTGAGAAGGAAGACCCGTAAACCAATTAACCACACCGATTGATAGACCACTGTCATATCAATTGACTTCCCTTAGTTGGCATGACAACTGCACTTCAATACAAAGTTTTTGTGATGTTATTATGCGTGATATTTTCCAACTTATTACATTATTAAAAGTGCTTTTCGGTGGTGGATTCTGTCATACGGCTAATTCAGATGCTTTTATCTTTTTCTTTGAGTATTGTAATGTTTCTACTGGATATAAGCCAAAAACGCTTCCCGAGAGGCGGACAGGTGGAATCCTCTCTCCTTCGCATCCCTACACCCTTCCCTCCTTCCTTCTCCTTCCGCTCTTTGTCTCACCTTCGTTTCATCTCGTCGGTGAAAATACAAAGTACATGTATATGTCATCAGTCTGATGGACTAAAAGTGTATATTACAGCTGGGAGGGGTTTGACTGTGCAAAAGAATGGACCACTCCCCACACCAGGATACAGGCAGAATATACTGCTATATAAATATTAGATGTACATGTATATAGTGGTGAATAAAACATAATTTTGTCCAAAAAAAAAAAAAAAAAAAGAAAAGAAAAAGACAGTGCTTATTATCAAATATGTATTATTATACAATATTTTATTGGAAAAAAATTTTTGCTCTGGCTTTACTGAAGAAAAATTCCCATGCCCCAAGGTTGAGGGAAAAATAATCTGGCCGGGATGAAAAACCAAGGCCCCCCTACCAGCACCACCCTAGATTATCAAATGGACGGTGCCTAAGTGTATGGAGAACATCACGGTATGGGATCCATATTAAGGAGTTCACACCAAGGCTCTCAAGGGAGTCCAAAAGAAGGTGGCCCGTTTTATAACAGTAAACTATAGAGGCCGTATCCCAGGGTGCACGACAGCCATGGTGTAGGAACTTCAGTGGGACACTATATATTGAACATCTCCGGTACTCATAATGTTTAAAATCTCCTATGACTTGGTGGACATTGAAGGAGCAAAGTACATGGCACCTGATGATAAGTTGATTAGAGTGACACTGAAATACCTACGGTCAACTGCATCAAATGAAGTGTACAACAAATCATTCTTCCCCTGTACTTTCAGAGAGTTGAACGGAATACCATCCAAAACCAGCGACGCGTTCCACATGCTGCTTATGACAACCACAGCAGCATGCTCAAGCCAGCTGTAGACGTCATAATTTTTTATCCTTTTTAAAAATTGTATATACTGCCAGCCTCGGAAACTTTTGGTTGTACTCGTCATGCACCAGTGTATATTTACACTGCACTTACACAGGAAGAAGAAGAGATCCACTGGGAATATCTATTTAGAGATGATGTCAATTGTAGGGCCTTGTACTGTTGACTGGGTAAGGAGAGTCATTGCAATGATTATTTGTCAGAAAAAGGACCACCTGTATGCGTGTTTGAATGGCATATGTGTTTAAATCTTTGATTGAGCTTTTGTCGGTCACTTGTATCAGCTGGGATTAGGAAATCTGATGGAATAGCAATAAGACAGTGGGTGATACGGTAAAACATAATGCGATGTGTAGGGAGGGAACACTATAGATTATCTATCATCATAGATAGATAGATAGATAGATATATAGAAAGATAGATGGATGGACGGACGGACGGACGGACGGACGGACGGACAGACAGACAGACAGACAGACAGACAGATACCACCATATCCAACCCTTCCTAAAATTCTTGAGTATTTAATAGCATGTTTAATGTAAAATACAAAAGTTATTGGTGTCACATGACTACGGCACTAACAGCAATGTACCACAGTAGACATTCAGGGACTCCTAATATTCAGAGGCGAGACCAGGGTCCGGCGCCATAAACTGAGAATATACTTAAGTCAAAAATTTCATTTTAATTTATTCCATTATCAAACGTTCAAATAAATTTTAATGCAGAATGGTTAAATTCTATTTATCAGTAGAATAAAACTAAATAAAATCCAAATCCCAGGTATTAATTCATTAATGGACAGAAGAATATGAATTTTTGACTTAAGTATATTCTCAGTTTATGGCGCCGGACCCAGGTGCCCGAGAGGAGTGAGCGTCTCCTGTTTGGCTGGCCAAACCCACTGTAAAACTGTAAATGTCCTTACTTCTTACAGACGAAGACGAAACAAATATAATTCAGCACTGTATATATATATATATATATATATATATATATATATATATATATATATATATATATATATATATATATATATATATATATATATATATATATATATATATATATAAGGGTATAATATAAAATAACACTTAAGTAGAATATAAGTTTATATCATTGTTTTCCCTGCGACTTGCTCACTTTTAATCCTTTTCATTGAAACGGTCGTAGAGTATAGTTTATATCGCGTGCCTATGGACAAACAATTCCACTTTTTGAGATAAAAAAAGATGAAACGGATATCTGAATTGGTGTATTTAATGTTGTTTATCACACACATCGGTAACAAAATGTATATGCGCCTTAGGGAGTTTTACAATAAGTACAGTGTAACATAACATGTGTGACAGTAATAGATTCTACTGGCCATCAAATTGTGACTGATTAAAGATTTTAATGTTCAGACCTGATCTAAAATATCTGTAGGGCGATGGTATAGAACACTTTAAAGGATTTTTTTCACCCTATGAAAAATTGAATATCATCCTGTATAATGTGTGATATTTCAATATACAGGGTGATGACATACGATATAACAATTTCAAAAAAATATGAAGTAAATTAAACAAATATTTTGCCATCACAGTCTCTTCGAAGGATAAATTTCGACAACGTCGTTTCATGACGTCGTGGCATCACATAACATTCTAAAGATTAACTTGAGTTATTTCCGCTTGTAACAATCTATGTGTTTGTCACCCTCTTTATTTATTTTTTAGCTTGACAGACAACCAGATAAGCTATTCAGAACACAGGGCTTTCACAGAATGAACTAAATGTGTATGTTGCATGTTTACCTAACATGTAGACTGAAAAAAGGAAACATGACAAATTCAATATCGCCGTTCTAGATGATCGATATATCTATATCAATATTTCCTTCTATAGAAAAATATGCTTATGCAATATATAATCTGGTATTCAATCTATTATTCCGTGCAGATTTTATGAACAAAGAGTAATAATCTATATGCAACTAAAATAGAAGGAGTGACTATGACATTTATGTTTATCCAATGTATTTTATAGCAGCCGGCCTATTATTTCATACAGCTTTTATAATATCGAAAACGTATAATTAGTACCTTTGATACGGTAAATAAGCTCATAATTGCACTATAGATAAAAGTAAGTTATAAGAATACTGTCAGATCGATACTAATGTTTGTCCAGGGGCGGTATTTCAAATGAAACGCAGAACAGTGGGTGAAAAGTGAGACTAACATAGGTTTTATGTATTTATTTTAGCATAATCAGAGACATTAAGCAGATATTACAGTATGAGCGTCTCTGGCAAAACAGACGTCAGTGACTTTGTAGAGGGAAGAGGATGGTCTCTATTAAATGAAAGCAATACATGTATATATTTAATTGCTATATCTTGTTTCTTCTTCTTCTTTCTTTAAATTTAGTACTGGTGCAACTCAAAGCGGTTAAAGATCTTTTGAAAATAAATAGCATGCATATATATAGGACTGTACGGTTTTACGTTTTATATAGATAGATTCTACAGTAATAAGCGGAGGTCCCTTGTCAATCAGGCGTCAATCAGGCAGTTGCAAGTCTTAGCATAACGCAAAAAAGAATCATGAGCGTGAGCAGCCCCCCCCCCCCCCCCACCCCACCCCTGTTCTTACAGTTCTGGTTGAAAGATAACGTGTCACAGGGAGCACCTACAAATTGATTAGGTAAGACTTTATATGAAATGGTTTATCACAGAAACGTCTATAGATACATCTCAGATTAGGCGTTTCGACATCACTGTTTTTAACTTCAAGTAAATCTAAAAATAAAGAATACACCAAATTGATCGATGTTTTATGAGGCTGCGGATAAGTATGATTGAAAATAATATGTAATAGATATAAACTCAAGGATGTTGCAGACTCATACATAACAATCAAATAAATATACTTACTCCATGGGGTATCACACATTTCTAAGCTTGGAATATCTGAGAACTCGAAATAAGAAAATGTGTAATTAAGTATTATAAGATATAATGACTTTGAAAAATGAACGAATGTTTAACGTTTACATGTATTATTTCTATAATACAAATCTTTCTTTTTTTATATCATAAAAAGAAACACTTTGATACAATGTTTGTGATTGACTTTGAAGTAAAACAAACAATAGGCAAGCTACCAATATTTTAATTATTCTAAATGTCAGACAGCCGTGATGTAAATGGCGCGACCTGAAGAAAAAATAAAGAACATATTAAGGGACTGAGAATAATGATTTATCTGAAATGGACAAATTGATTATGTAATATGACCCCCCCCCCCCCCCACCAAAAAAAACAAAAACAAAAAAAAAAAAAAAAACAAAAACAAAACAAAACAAAAAACGCCAATATTTTTGAAAGAAAGAAGAATACTACTACTGCTATGATTATATGAATGTCTAGTGAAATGAAGCCACGCAATTTAGTCATTACTCAAGTTTAAAAAGTTCAAAAGATAGAGGACAGCACACATACAAAACTGCAATTATTACTTAACTGGACAACAAGTATATAGAATAAGCAGAAATTAAATGGTATATATGTTCTATCTTTCTTATTGAATTTGTTTGATTCTCAAGTCAAATTGCCATTACATCCCATGAATCTCATCCACAAAGAAAAAGATATTAGTATACAGCTGTATATCGTATCACATCTAAGATACTTAAACCTATTACAAATGTAAAAACAAATTTCTGTGAATGAATATAGCTGTCTGATAGGTCCAATGAATCATGTTTTAAGTATCTGCAATGATAATGTCACTGATGTAATTTCATGTGGACATTTATGTATCACGTATTTGTGAAAATTGTTAATGTCATTCTACGCTGACTACATATTGATCGAATGCCTTTTAACGTATGATAATCTATAACATTTCTACGTTTGCATTTTAACGAATAATGATCTATGAAAATTCTACGTTTGCTATTTAACGAATGATCATAATCTATAAAATTTCCAACTGTATGCATGTCCAATGTTTTCATGGTAAGTGAGAAGGAAGGACACCTTATGCTGTAAACTGCACTAATTATACGATCAGAACTTTTCAGAAATCCCAAACAATATGATTTCCTTTACTATTGATGATAGCCTTCTCATAGAAACACTTCTCATGAACATACAAAGTAGAACATTACCTTATAGCTCAAAAAAGACTAAAATTAAAGAAACAGAAAGATCAGAAAAGGAAATATCTTTGGCTATGTCAATGCGTTGTCTCCGCAAACTATCACTCTTTGTTCAAGAAAAACTACTATATACATGTATGCACGAAGATTTTTCTCGACATTGGGTATTTTTTTCATGTTGAAATTTGACCATACATCGAATGACTATTTTTCAAGTTCATTCTTTTTAAAACTAATGAATAATCGAATAGTCATTATATTATAAAGCGGAGTTCAAGTTTTTTCATATGGAGTTATTAATTGATGTTGAAATATGACCCCATTCCCTGGCTATATCAATGCATTGTCTATCACTTTATGTGTTAAATGTTCTATTATATTATTTATATTCATGTATTGTATAGCTCCATGGTGACTTCTGCCATATAAGTGAGCCGGTAACTCCTCTTTTTTCTTTCAACAAAAACATAGTGTACTTTTCTAAATACAATTGTACGTGTATTGCAGTATATCTACGGAGATGTTCTCGAAATGGGGTCATTATTTAATGTTGAAATTTGTCCCTACCTCTTTGCTTATCATTGAATGATCAAATAGTTACACTGTATTGTAAAAGGAGTTCGAAGCCTTTTTCATATGGAGGCATTACTTAATGTTGAAATATGATCCGTTGGAAGCATTTCTCTTGAACAATACGTCTAATGAGATCGAAATTTTCATAATATTCTACATAAGATGTCATTGTCCAACATAAAATGTAGACCATTCTGTACCTGACCTGTTTGCAAACAGGAAATACACAGTATGAATTGCATTTTAACAGTACAAGGGAGCATTATACACAAGGGTTTTATAACTTTAAAATATGACCCACCATTGCGGGTCAATTTTTAACGGGGGTCACATTTTTACACGAGGGTCACTTTTTCATGCGTGGATGGGGTCATTAAATAACGGACCGAGTCAATTTTCAACATTAAAACTCGACCCTCGAACCGTTAAAAATTGACCCGTAGGTCAGTTTTCGAGGGGGGTCACTTTTTAATGTTACACCGGCCATGGAGGAAAATAAACAACCATGCATACAAAACAAATTTCCCTTTTCATCATTCTTAATGGTGTAGACTACATCAAGTACACAGCATAAAGTAAAAAAAGATATACATGTATGATTATTGAGCAGAATCATTGGGAAAATTTCATTATCATTACGTCAAGATGTTATTTCATATTTTAGATCCCATTTAAATTAGAACAGAAGAAATTTGGTATTGAGAAAAAGAAGTTTCAATCCCTTAAATGGTTTTACCTTAGGTTGTTTTCATGGTTTTGGGGTTCAAAATCTTATGGCATAAGGACGCAGAACAAACAAACAACCCCCCCCCCCCAAAGAAAAAAACCCCAAACAAAACAAAACAAAAGAAAAAAAAAACCCCAACCAACAAACAAACAAAAAACAAAACAAACAACAATACAACCCCCCCCCAAAAAAAAAAACAACAAAACACCCCCCCCCCCCAAAAAAAAAAAAAAAAAAACGATAATTCTATAAATAATTTTCTCATTTCGTTTGTATGTAAATATATAAGTAGGTATGCAGCATCGTGTGATCTTTACACAAATACTGAAAAGAGCTTCTGAAGATAAAAACATCTTATCGTCAGTGACACTTCTCACAAAATTTGTAGGGATCTCTTGGTTCCTTTCCCCGATAATTTTTGCATGTTACGTCCACTCTCTAGGTCCAATAATTGTTAAACGAATTTTGAATGTCACTTCATATAATTTCCACAAGGGAAATTAAAAATGTAATTTTTGGCACCTCTAAAATGTGATTTGATCAAAATTATGTTTATATATCTGCACTTGTGTCTTCCCACTTAGCCAATATTTGGTATTTTTCTATGCTCAGGTAAGGCAAAAGAATATTGGCTAGGCGGGAAATGGGTATCAGGTAGAACAATAGGTGATAATTGGCATATTTGCTATAGTCTGTTTTGTTCCGTTGCGTACAGGTAATATGTACATATAAACCATACAAGAATATTGAAGAGAAACATGTCATAATGTTTAATTACAGTGTTTAATCATGAAAATAATCAAATTTAACAAAAAGATATATTTTAATAATCATCACAATTTCATCATCATGATATGATAAACTTTACACAAAGTAACTTTTGGTAATACAACTGCATAATGTATCAAATCATATACATTGTAAATAAATAAATAAATAAATATCACCTGTATTCCATTATGTTAAGCATAATTAGTACAATTATTGAATAGAACACAAAATCATTTAAATTCCAGTTTGATGAAATCGAAGAATATCGTTGCATATACTACAGATTTTGTTATCACATAAATCAATACAAAACCACAAAGATCTATTCCAAATTGAAGAGATAAGATGCGAAGTCTGCAAACTGAAACACACCTATTTCACCATTCCCGAATTTGGCTTTCAGTTGGTGCAAACTTGATTCTAGCATTCTGTATTTCTTTTTTCGGGGACGCATGGTTTCTCCAGCTGCGAGTTGAATGAATTTCGATTCGTTGCACGCTTGCTCTTTTTTGCAAAAGTTTGATGAACACAAACACATTGGGATGGGGATGCTGTGCTTTAACTTGTGGTGCGACACTTCTACTGCATCTGTTGTTCTAGGTCATTCAATATCGTAATGGTTCCAAATGGTTTCCATCTACCCATGTTTCGGTCACATAATCTTTAAATTTCAGTTTGGTCGTCATCCTCATTTTCTTCCAACGCATGTAGCCACACATCTTCCGCTTGATTGATGGGTTCAAGGGGAAGCACTGCTGCACGAAGCACTCGTTTTTGGGTACTGTGTTCCTCTTTATAATGGATGGCTAGACCGCACTCCTGTGTTTTCCTCCAAATACATTGTGTAAAGTGGAAAAAGCATCCACGAACAGGTGTCGTCGGGAACATTATCTGTAGGGCATTTCTGGCAGCGATTAAATTAACCAGATTTCTGGGTTGAAAGCTAATCCGCGGTCCACAACAGCACTCCTTAGTAATGAGAAAAGTCTTGTATGAGCAGCCTCGTTCTTGTTGGGGAGAAGGGCAAACTCAATGGGGAAAACGGGTCCTTCAACATTTGCATGGAGGGTATTCATTTGCGAAAATAATAAATAATAAAATAAAAAAAAAAAAATAAAAATAATAAAGACCATTATTAAGGCAAGATGGACACTCAAGGAGATCGAGGACATTATCAGCTGGGCTTGCATGAATATAAAACCAACGAAGTCAAGGAGCCTAGTACTGAAGAAAGGAAAGATCAATGAGCAGAAGTTCAAGATTGGAGATGAGATCATTCCAACAGTCTCAGAGAAGCCAGTGAAGTGCTTTGGAAAGTACTTTGATGACATTTTGGGCGACACCAGGAATGTGAGCGTCACAACAAGCAGCTGGATACCTGGATGGCCATCATAGACAAATGCGCTTTACCGGGAAAGTACAAGGCTTGGATTTATCAACATGGAGTACTTCCTCGAGTCCTGTGGCCTTTACTGGTGTATAACGTACCCATGACAACGGTCGAGGCTATGGAGCAGCTGGCTAATGGTTACCTAAGAAGATGGCTTGCAATTCAACGAAGCTTAAGTAGTGTAGGATTACACAGTTCGGGAGCCACGCTACAACTCTCCCTTACATCAGTTGTGGAGGAATACAGGGTCACAAAGGTAAGATAGCTCCTGATGCTTAGAGACAGCAAAGACGTCAAGATACGAAAGGCAAAAGTGAACATCAGGTCTGGTCGGAAATGGTCAGCGAAGAAGACGGTCCAAGATGCAGACTCACGCCTAAGACATCGTGGGTAGTGTAGCAGTAGGGAGATTGTGACTTGGTGTAACATCTACAGCGAGATGGGGAACAGCTTCTGATAAGTAGAGGAGGCAGTTGATACAGAGAGAGGTCCACACTGTGGAGGACCATACAAGGATTGTCAGAGCAGTAGGGATAAAGAAGCAGGGAAGTTGGCTGAATTGGGAAGGAGCTCGCCAGAGGAAACTAACATGGAGTGAGATCTGGTTTATGGAACCCCAAAGGCTGCAATTCCAACTAAAGTCTGTATAAGACATATTGACCATTCCAACCAATCCGGCAACCTGGGGTATCACAGATGACCCACATTGCAAGCTTTGTGGAAGACCAGCCAACTTGGAACATATCCTGTCTTCATGTTCAGTTGCTTTGACAGATGGGCGGTACACGCGGCGACATGACAAGGTTTTGTCTGTTCTTACAGATGCGTTAGAGAAGAGCAGGAAGAAGCCGAGGAGGGACAAAGGAGGCCTGAGATTCGTCAACTTTGTCAGGGCTGGGGAGCAGAGTGCAAGAGGTAGAGTTGAAGGAAGTAGACGGTTGGGTACCGCCGGTGATATGTAGTTGCAAGCAGATCTCAGGGGCCGCATGCAGTTTTCCACAGGAAATAGCAGTCACCAACCAGAGGCCAGATATTGTCATTTGGTCTCCATCTTCCAGACAGGCTAGTGGAGCTGACGGTGCCGTGGGAGGAGAGAATAGAGGAGGCCTACGAACGGAATCGCAGCAAGTACCAGGATCTGGTGGCAAACTGTCAGCAGTGTGGATGGCGAGTGTGGTGCCTTCCTGTGGAGGTGGGATGCCGAGGCTTCGTGGGGCAGTCTATATGGAGGACTCTTGGTGTCATCGGCGTCACAGGGGCAAAGAGACGACAACTCATTGGACGGCTGGGCAGGGAAGCATAGATGGCATCTATGTGTCTGTGGAGGAAGAGAGAAGAGCAGTGGGAAGTGCAACACTAGTGACATCATGTGCGTGTGGACACTCTGTTAGAGACATACCAATTGTGTTGCAGTATTAACATCAAGAAGTGAAGAGCGGACAGCTGATTGGTTTTGGGCTGGGACTTGATCACCCCAGTCGGCGCACCTTTGGAGGTTGTAGTGGACAACGCCGAAACAACCGAGGAAAGAGGATCCACCTGATGACGGGACCACGACGCATCTACACCATCCAGGTGTATACAAATAATAAAAAAACATTGTTACTTGTGTAACACACTATGTTCAGACTGCGTATGTATAATGCTACAATAAAAGCGCGTAATCATTGAAAAATCTCGCATCGACCCGGTTGTGTATATACATTTATGAGTACCTTGTATATTCACTATGAAAATTCTTAATGAATCTTTTGCTTAATTCGTGTTTGTTTGGATTTATTTATTTATTTATATTTTTATATATTTTTTATGTTGATATATGCTCTTTTATGTAATCCAAGATTGGTGATAAATAAATCTTTGAATTGAAATTGAATAAATAAATTGATAAAAACCTAAGTATTTGTATTAGTGGGTTCTTGACAATAATAGTTACATCTTAAATGCTCCTATGTTATTGATGTAAAGTACAACTGTTCAGTACATACCTGTTTTCAGTTAGTTTGTAGCTTGTTATATGCAATGCTATTTGACACGTGTAAATTGTAATTTGTGCTGATGAGCAGGATGGCTTAAAGATGATAAAGAATTAAACTGACGATGTTACATAAAAATGCTTTGTCAATTTCCTTGCCCAGGTCGATAGTGTAATCAAGCATTTTTAGCGACACTATGTACTTTATTCCCATCTCATTCTCGCCATATTCCTTGCCTGGGGTGGACACTATCATGTAATAAACGAATGATTCATTGTCTCATTTGATAACAGTATTGTTTCTCTTTGGAAACAGATTCTAAATCCAAAACAATGTTGTTAAATTTTTTTTTGAATTCAGTGAAGGGCCTTTAAGCAGTGAACGTCACTTTTAATACAGAAATTGCACCTTAAACGTATACTATTTGCAAATCTTATTACCTGTTTAAAATTGTTTCTTGTCAATTTTGACTATTACATGAGAAAGATGCTCGACTGGATTGTGTATTTTCACAGAACAGATATCATTTTCCTAGTTTAAGTTATACAAGTTTATTTTTTAATTTTTAAACTATGTATAATGTTGATTTGAAAATTTCGGTGTCTTTTTTTCAAAATTAGTTTATTTCTATTATTTCCCTTGAAGGTTAGACATTAGAGATATTATATTTTTGTTTTCATATTATGTGGCTGTGGCACTTTTTTTACAATGACAATATGATGGATGAAACCAACTCAGTGGTCCAAACATGAAGAAAGCAAATGACATCTAAATTTGCAAAAACAATAGTAAATAAATCAAAGCATATGTGTACCCCTTAAAGGGAGTGGGATCAGGAGTCCAGGGAAGGTAAGCTCCTCCTGTTTGCTAATATCACCAGTCGATTATGCCCATAACATTTGAATCATGTAATGAAGTTGTCGAATTCGGTTTCATAATAGTTCATATAATTCATTATTCTGAATAACATGGTGTCATATGATAATGTATTATAAAAACCTCTTAACCGTCATAGAATCTCCCAAATGAAGTTGTAAGTCTACAATACTATCCTTGATAAGAAGCCTATGTAAAAGTCGCTTCGCCCTCAGAAAAATTCATTGTTCATTGTTCAACTTGCCATAACATAACGTATTAACGTAGACATGAATACACCATAGAGAGGCGATTATGGGATATTACTACTCACAAAGTAACAGTTTGTGAAATTTAAATCATATAAAGTGGTAACTATTAATGTCGTAAATTAACATAATATCTTAATACAGAAAAAAAAGGAATTTTGCTTTGTGGTGATAAGACCATATTCTTTTGATATATATACACTTTTCAAATATTTTTAATAATCTGTTGTTTTAGACCATATTCATTTAATATACATCTATATGCAGTGATAAGATATGTGTTTTATAATCTCTATATTTTGAACATTCATGATAGATGTTGCAAGCCAGACAGAAGCAATATACTCTCAGTTACCTTGTTCTACCTCTGTTTTTCCATTGTCAATGAATGCCCATCACAATACGTTGTGAGTGACGCATTTGGGCAAAGGACTTGTAACACTCTCTCCCAAAGGATAATACTTTTGACCACGAATAATGTCCCCTTAAACTTAAATTGTGTTTGACCGAATTTTGTTTTATCCCTTTTTATCGTTCTAAGAAGACAATGTTAACAAAAACATATTACCTGTAACATCTGGGATCTAATTTTCTCTTTCACATTTTGTTCGTTGATATAGACTGAAGTTATATTTAGAAACATTGGATTTCGTGATCGCTTTCATCTATACAATTTACAGTTAGACTTTCGTGTCGGATTTGTAACAGTATTAACGAAGTCATGCTATGTGCTTATGGTTCTTTATTACGTGTCTTATGATTTTTTCAGTGTTTCAAAATATAACATAATTAGTATCAAGTTCTTCACGAATTTCTTTTACTTCTATAACAAAATACATGATATGACTAGTGTTTATAAATATTGCTTCATACGCAATTGGAACGCCTCAAGTATTGTTACTTGCACGTGCAATGAGAGAGAATGAGAAGGAAAAAATAAACCATAATGCTTTGTCATTAAAAATTTGGACATTTGTGGCGAAAATTTGCATAATACCCGCCAATCACTACATTTTAATATTTCATTTCAATTTTCTTTTCCGAAACGACAGTCTTGGATATAGATCGTTGTGCAATCATTTTGTGCTTTGTATATACGTTATACAGAAGTATTTATAAAAAAAGAGAAAAGAGAAGACATCTGACAAAGCTGATTGACAAGAATCACCAAGGACATGAACGCAAAACATGATAATAGTAAAACATACACGGAAAAACATTACTAAAATATTCGATTGTGCTGCGGCTACTATACCAACCTAAGACGGTCAAGTAAAGTAACAAACGTCACTCAAAGCACAAAAGTACAATGTAAACGACACTAAAATGATTTTGTAAACTATATATTAATTATAGAGGGCACCGATGTCTTAACAATGAAAATGTCATTTATACAATTCCCACTATCCATCCTCATCACACGCCTCGAGCAGTACACACCTGTTATAGTAATGATAAAGGAACAAATAATTACGACTCTTTCGTATGATTAAGTGAGACAACAATTGACAGACGCTTTTATTTTGCATATGGAGATATTTACGGTATATCATCCGTTCGTAATGATAATATTGATACATATGTGTATATGAAATATCCAGGCGAATTTGAAATGAATGAGAGTGCCTAACCATTTTTTAAAACATTGAGACTTATTTTGGTTCTTACATAAGGTGGCATTCACTTCATTATTTTATTTCTTCACAATTTACGTGATAATCTCCATATATACAGAGGGGTTTAATGCCTTGAATTTTACCTTTATCGCTAAGACTGGGTGCCCAAGGCATGCTCACTTTGGATAAACAATTACATATTTATAACAGTTAACATAAAGCTTTGTGTACTTTCAATGTTGGTAAATATAATAAAGACACTGTACACAGTTATGTATAGTGCCTATACTCTCAGATTAAATTTACAAGGCGGATATGGCTAATTGACAAGGGGTATGTACATGTACTCTTGTTGGGAGTCTGGTCTCCTCAAAAGATTATCTCTGCCCCAGTCCTGTAGTTTTTCATGTTTCTAGTTTAATAATGAGTTTTGCTTTGGTTGACTGTTCTGAATATTTACTTATCCAAAACATAGACACATGAAAACAAACAGTGACATCTTATCACATTTCAAAATTAATGTTTCTCAGGTCTCCTCGCATTGTCGATTTGTAGCTGCATTTACGTTTTCATGTCTTTTGTAATACAAAGTGGTGACTTAAACCAATATTTCTCCTGGGATTTCCCTAGATTTCTCTTAGAAAATAACAAAATGCAGCTTCCTTATACACCCTTTTCTAACACGAAAAACGTTATATTTATTTTTTCAACAGTCTTATACTGAAATTGTAAAAAATGGATACAAAAGTCTTTAAATAACAAGCTAGTCTTCTACTCCTTTTACTTTAACACGTAAATCTATGAATTCAAAAATAAATCTTAATGTCTGTATCCATTGTAGTAGACAGTTTAATTAGAAACCTGATTGCTATTAGTATCCGACTAGGAGTTCGAATTACTAGCCAATGGCGCCATCTGCTTGAAAAATGTTTATATCTTATTGAAATGTCTATCAAAATGGCAAGGCGCTCCTACAAGGCTCACTATAATTAAGGTGTAAGTTTCAAAGGAAGTTTGATGTCAGAAATAATGACCAGGGAAGCACATAATATATTAAAGAATATTGCTGATACAATGTTGGAAGATTTATCGACCAGTTTTTATGTTACAAGTTATATTCTAATAGAAATATGTTCAGATTCTTTTCTCAGACGTATAAGTTCCTGGAAATGGAAAACCTCGGGGTTTGACTTGGAACTTTTGTGCATACGATAATAATAACAATCATCCATTAAAGAAAATAGTCGATATCACCGCTATACTTGAGTGCAGATAAGACGGAATGACATTTTGGGAATATAGATAAGCTTAAAAGACTATTTCTCAAGTCTTTTTCAAAGCAATTATCTTACAGGCGTAACATGTATGCAGAGATGATAAGTCTAATATCTTGATTGATTTATACTTACTCTTACACTAGTATTATTGATTGGAAGTTACCAATAACGACAGTGCATTGTTTAAGTAAAACTGAAAAAAAAAAACAAACAAACAAGTGCGATGTATAGCTTTGGGGATTTGCTATGAATTGTACTTCTTATTCATTTCCTTCATGTCAAGACAAGAGGTCACCAGCCTCTCTAACATTGTGTCCGAATTTCGATATCGAACACCTAACACAAAGTGTGCTTTCAGATGATAGTGTGACATCCTTGATTATAACTTCATTGAACATATTTGAGCAAAGTTATATTGTAATTTCTCAGATAATGAAATCATTCCTATGTTGTATAAAAATCAAAGTTCAACACCATTATTATTTTTTCAACCTGATTTCCCAGATATACGATTTTCTGGTTCTCCAAGGCATGCTTCATTAGATCTACAAATCTAAAAGAAGAAACTTTGATATTTTTCGACTTAAAGGTGTTTTATGTGCTCGGGGATATGAAATGAATGATAATATAAAATGAATTCCACAGAGAAGGGTCTTCGTTATAACAATCTGATTATCACACATGAACAGTCAGTTAAACTACATATTCTTTGATTAATTCAGGATTTTATTGCGAATTTCAACAACATACACCACGATTTTATACTTGCCTATGAAATTCATATAAGGATTAAACCTAGCACTGTTGTGGGTTGTCAGTTGAACATGTGTGGTTTTCATTTTACACCTGCTTTTTATTACATTTCACACAAACATCAACGCATATGCAGTTGGTATTTTAACCGAGTTGTTATCATACTTAAGGGCCTTAAGGCCACTAGTATAAAAGGGACACACATTGGTTCTAAAACCTTACTCCTTTCGGGCACCTGGTCTCACCTCTGAATTGCAGGAGTCCGTGAATGTCCACTGTGGAACATTGTTGTTAGTGAAATAGTCATATGACACCTGTTACTTTCGTCTTTTTTTATGAACTGTGGAGACATGAGACCATATATCATCATATTATACTTTTAAAAACAGTTTTATTAACCACACCATTTGTGTCAGTCGGTATCGTAATTGCACTACAATCAAATATTTTTGTAATGTGTTAAATGTTCTATTATATTATTTATATTCATGTATTGTATAGCTCCATGGTGACTTCTGCCACATAACTGAGCCGGTAACTCCTCTTTTTTCTTTTAACGTGGTTTCACAGAATAGCTTTTGTCAATGGGCATCAAACACAATACATCATCTTATCTTATGGTTCTTTTTATTTTAGACATTTGAATGTGACTCCTTATGATTTGCTTCTATGTAACGCTACTATACTGTAAGATGCAAGTGACTGTAATTGTATCTTGTGAAATGGAAATGAATTAATGCTTTATTCATATGAAGCATTCATTGTATGAAAGTGAAAACACGTCAAGTGATTTTATTTCTTTCCAGGGAAAGAGCTAGGCATTTTTGTCTTGTTCATATATATATTAAAAAACACATTTGTATTAATTTTTTCACACCACATTTTAAGTTACTGCAATGTGATGTTACAGTATGACAGAAATATACCCTGTTTTTTCTCTGATGAATAAAACTGACTGTTACAAATAAAATTAAATCACATCGTATGTATGTAAATATCGCAGTTATCATTTTTAATATATAAACACAATCGATCTATTTAAAAGTTCAGTTAAAAGCTATCACCAGTTTCTTCTTTTCTTGACTTAGAAACAATGGTAAGACTCCGAGCAATGAATGATAGTCAGCTATATATTAATGCCGAACCCTTAAAAGCAGAGGAGAAATCAGGTGCCCGGGAGGAGCAAGCATACACTAGATAACTAGCTAAATCTAATGCCCACAAATTACTGACGGAAACTAACACTTAAACACTGCATGAAAGAGAAAACAGAAGACATCTGACTAAGCTGTATGACACAAATAACCAAGGACAGGCTTACAAAAAATGACAACAGTAGAATATACACGGTACAACATTACAAAAATATTCGATTGTGTTGCGGTTACGATACTGACTTAGGACGGGCAATTGAAGTAACAAACATCATTCAATTGGTGTGGTTAACAGGTTTACGGGCGCCCACCTTCCCATTCACCGCAAAAGCAGCACAATCATAGGACAAACATTTGAAAATTTATAATTAATCCTCCATATAGAGAACAAGGTTTCCCAAGAAGAGAGGTCATAAATATATATTACACACGAAAATGTGTAAGGCGACATCAACATTAGTAAACCGTGCTCTGCCCGTCTGTAAGCGAGGTCAGATCCTTGATCAATAGGAGCCCCAACTAACAGTCAGAGGGTACGAGGATCAGGACCTTGTCTCCCCTGAAAAGGACTCGTCATAGAGTCCCACCGCCCTGTTAGTTAGCGTGCAGCGCTCAAGTAAAAGTGTGCATTGGGTTGTAGACGGATTATGTAGACCGATTATGGTATTATGAAGGGGTATTATGTAGACCGACTCTATTTAGAACGTGTATCATCCACACAACTTGGTAACAGGAGTGTTATAACCCCCCACCCCCGCTCATGAGAGTTTTGAATAAATAAACAAAATAAAATATCAAGAAATAGACATCAGACGCACAAAGCGCACCAGAGGAGTGTTGGAAAATGTAACAGAGTGAGTGACATTCTCTTTTTGCACTGATCGAAATAAAGACATCCAATTCACTGGATTCAATAAGTTTGTAAATTATTCTAAAACTAGAGAGATATTCATGCACATCTCTTTCATAGAACTAAATCTCTAACACTTGCTTCTGTTTCAAATAAGTGATTAGTTTGCTCTCTAAATATACACGTTTTGGATTTATTTCGACAGTTTGGCATTGAGCATCACTAATGAGGCATAAGAAATGCCCGTATGGTAATCGGATCTTTCCTCTTCAACGTATAAAGAAAAACAATTAGTGTTAGTTCTATTGCTTTAGGTTTAATGTTTAGTTCAAATAATGAAATTTCGTAAAAGTCCTTCTTAAAGGTTCAATGTTAATGATGCTTTGTCCTTTTTTGGGATCGTTTCTTCAAAACTTTGACTAGTGTTAAAGCTTTCCAGTTCGTTTTAAAAGCAATGAATTAAATTTCAGTTTAAGGATGATTCTCTACTAAGAAATTCTCATGGATGCATCTGTGCAAATCTTAAAATTCTTTCTTCATTAAGTCAACATGTCTAACAGCTACCAATATAAAGCATAAAAACAGTACCTACCCATATTTTATACTATATGCATTGATATAAATTTGATGCATACTAGTAGTACAAAAAGGAAAATCATCACATTCATTCATGATAAACCGATTTAAGACATATTGTCTAAATTTCTGAAATTGACAAATTAAGACTTCTATTTTCATCTAAGCACATTAATTTTTCTTAAAAACCTACACAATGCAAGATATATAAAGCCCTAAGTAACGAAATAGTAGTGTATTTTGGGAGCTTCGCACAGTATCGTGAAACAAAATTATGACAATATGACATGAAACAAAGAGTTATAGAAAAATTAAAATCTGTGCAATATTACTTTAACATGTTTATTTTTTAAATACAATATGATACCTGTTATTTGAAGAAAACGAATAGATATGAACCCATATTGAAATCAATCTACACAGCTAAGAAATTTTTTTAAAAACAAGGCTTCGATTCACAGCATAAATAACCATGACAAGATAAAACTGTGTGGAAACTAGTTTAAAAGAACTTTTGTAGTAACACAATATTGTATCTGTTGTTTAAACAAAAGAAAAATATACATAACCAGAGTAGAAACCACAATTTACAGCTAAAAATACCCTATCCCCCCTTTTTCAACAAAAACGCTTCGATACATGACACAAATAGCCACGACAAGATAAAACTGTGTGCAAAACTAGTTTAAAAGGACTTTTGCATTAAAACAATATTGTATCTGTTGTTTAAACAAAAGAAATAGATACACACCCAGAAAGGAAACCACAATTTACAGCTAAAATTTACTCCATCCCCCTTTTTTCTCATCAAAAAATGCTTCGATACACAGCGTAAATAGCCATGACAAGATAAAATTGAGTGCAAAACTAGTTTTATAGGTCGTTTGTATTAAAACAATATTGTATCTGTCGTTTGAAAATAAAGAAATAGATGAAACCAAAATTTACAGATAAAAAGTAAACCATCCCTTTTTTCATAAATAATAGCACTGTCCCTACCAGAAAAATACACCCAGGGTAATTCCTTTACTGGTATACTTCTCAAATCTTGTAGGATTATGATTATTTATTTGTGTGCATAACGATTTCATTCGTTTAACGAGTCTATGACGTAAACCGACAGTTTATCATAAATATAGAACATACATACCATCCTTTAAACAGTTTATACACATTCCAATCACATTTATGAAATGATTCTGTGTACTAGAAATCAGTTCAATGAACACAACTGAAAATTCTTTCATTTCAATTAAATAGTAAAATGAACTAACCCATTTTTAAGCTTAACCGCTGATAAGTGTTTTGATCACTGAGCCAGTAACTCCTCTTTTTTCTTTAGTTGTTAAACTTTATAAACAATACCAAATTTTATTCAGTTTATATGTAGATACTAAATGTTTATGTATCGTCCGTATATTTTGAGCATTTATACTATATGCAGTAAGCTAATCGGGAGACGGCTTGCTCATCTAGGTCCCATTTCTGATTTTCTCAGTTTAATTTCTGTCTACTGTGGTACATTGTTGTTATCGATAGACTGGTGAGTTTCGTCTTTTACTTTATAACATGGATCGAGTTTCTTCAGTTGAAATGTGTTCGAGTGAGTATTCTTTGATCGTGGTAAATATAAGAGGGAAAGCTGTTTTGGGTTTTTTTTGGGGTTTTTTTTTTTGTCTTTTGTTTTTGTTTTGTTTGTTTGTTTGTTTTTTTTTTTGCAGTGGTATGTGGATTCAGTACAGATAAGTTTCATTAACATGGCATTTTATTGGAGTTACCTTCCTTGTGAGAAGTTGTCGGACATCTTTGAGGTATATATCTAAATATTCGTTTATAAATGAACCAAATTATCTAGGCAATTTCTCCGAGCTAAATATACTACCAGTGTTTTGCAATGCTTATGCAGTTTGAGGTATTAGACGATGTAAAAAAACGTTTCTAAAGGAGCGTAAATATTAACAACCTTCTAAAAAGTTCATTAATATTTGTATAAATATACGGCAAAAAAAAAAAAAAAAAAAAAGAAAAAATAAAAATAAATAAATAAATAAAAATAAAATAATAAATAAATCATGCTTCACCACCAACATGGCGGACAACGCGAACTTTGCGAAATTGTGGATGTTAAATAATGATAGGGCAAACTTACTACCAATTTATATATATAAAACAACCCAAAAGGGAATTGGAAGTTATTATACTACAAGTGATTTTGAGAAATTCATTTGATAGTAACTTTATAGCGTCCGTGACTTTGTTACATTCAAAACTGAATGACTTCTTTATGACTATTTTGGGTAATAAATAAGTATATTGCCAATATTCATGAAAACGCAAGATAATTGTATATTTCATGTCTATAAAATCAATCCAATTCAACATAAGCATTGCCGTGACAGAATAGTTGAATGTCTTAATAACGACATTGAAACAAAACTAGTATGAAGTCACAGTAATGCAAAATCCTATATTCTTTAAATTGATTAGAACCTATTCTGGGTTTTTGCGAGGAGGAAATTGAAAAGAGTTTACAAGAAAATAAATTAGTAGTATTTTGAGTGTGAGTATAAACAGTAAGTTAATAAAATGGTAGGAGTTTTTCTATTGAAATAGTAAAAACCTATGCTTTAAAATACTTTAAGGCGACACTGATATTTGTGTTATGCCCTACAGCCTTGGTTATGCTATTTGATTTGCTTTAAATTTTTCTAAAAAGTGTATTTATTAAACTACATCATATAAATTGCGAGGCCGGGTCTAAAACATATGCACAGCACGTCTGCGCAACGTCACGCTTGACCCACGTTGAGTTGATTCTGACGTAATTCACTGTTCCACAAAACAATTTTTCACAGTAATGTTCATTGTTACGATAGCAGTAAAATTATCTTGACGTGAAAAATAAAAAAACCCCTCAAACATACAAACAAACAAACAAACAAAAAAAAAAAAAAAAAAAAAAAAAGAAAAAAGAAAAGAAAACCAAACAAGAAAACAAACGCAGATTTATTTTCTTCCGATGCGTTGTAATAAGAGACCCATCTTTTCAATTTTAAAACTACTAACAAATCGGGCAAATGCCAACGGGGGACTGTGGACACCTAAAATATCGGAAGGCCAACTTTATTTATTCATTTTTTAATTTTATACGGAAACTAACACTTAAACACTGCATGAAAAAGAAAACAAAAACATCTGACAAAGCTGTATGACACAAATCAACAAAGACATGCACAAAAACATGATAATAGCAGAATATACACGGAAAAAGGACATTACAAAAATATTAGATTGAGCTGCGGTTACGACAATACGACAATAGGACGGTCAATTGAAGTAACAAACGTCACTCAATTGGTTTGGTTAAGACCATAAATCCACGGTCACCATCCGATTATCGGAAAACAACACATTGACCATCATACGGATCTCAGTCAATATTCATCAAGTGAGCGGATGAATTTAGGCAAGAGTTTTGACATCAGACGAAGATCGGAATATCTCCGACATGGGAATATCAAACGATATGACAGTACTACTGATGCTTGTTCCATGTTTGTCCATTTCATGACCATGTCCGACTTCAAAATTAAAACTGATATATCTGATCTACCAACCATGTATTGGCTCCCAAAACTACGTACAAGTCCATATAAATCACGTTTCATATCTAATTCTAGCCACTGCTCTACTACGGTACTATCGAAACATATTACGTCTGCTCTAACTGCTATACAAGATCATATTATCAAATATTGTGATGTCGCATTTTATAATAGTAACATCAATTACTTGTGGTCAATTAAAAATTCTCATGAAGTTATAGACAAATTTCTCTCACTAAATTTCAAAGCGACTCAAATTTCTACATTTGATTTTTATACACTTTATACATCTCTGCCTCATGACTCGATTAAAAGAAAGTTGCTGTCTCTTATACAACGGTGTTTTCACAGAAAATCTAAAACTTACATATGGACTTCCAATAACTCCGGATTCTTTTCCAACAAACAATATACTTCATATAAATACTGGACTTGCAAGGAATTATGTAAAGCACTAGATTTTCTCATGAATATTTTTTTGTGCAATTTGATGGCAAGATATATAACAAATAGTTGGGATTCCTATGGGTACTAACTGCGCGCCTCTGATAGCAGATTTACTTCTTTATTGTTATGAAAGAGATTTTATGGTTTCTATTCAAAAATCAAAACGTTTCGACCTCATTGACAAATTTAATAATACTTGCAGATATCTGGATGACATTTTGGTTATCGACAACCCTGAATTCGAACAATTTATATCAGAAATATATCCACCAGAGCTCAAATTGAATAAAGCTAATATTTGAGACGTCCTCGATGGCGATGTCCCTCGACTCCCATCATATGGTATTTATATATCTCAATTAGTCAGAGGCTGCACCGATGTTTTGGACTTTCATGAACAAAATTTACAAATTACTACTAAACTTTTAACTCAGGGTTACAGATATCACAAGCTAAGAGAAACATTCGGAAAATTCTTTAGATCTTATTCAGAACTTCTATCTAAATTTGGAAGTATTTCTTTTCAACACTATGGATCCAATGGAATTTCCCATCCTAATTTTTACGGTGATCTCGTATATAAACTAAGGAAAGTAAAAGGCTCCGATAACGTTATTGTATCATGTAATAAAATAGTCAAACGTCTTCTAAATAGATAATATGACATGGAGATCATCAAAAAGACTATAGGTCCTGTATTTGGCCCCTCTACAGCCTTATGCAGACTTTTGCTTGAACGTTGCACGCTGACTAACAGGGTGGTGGGGACTAGATGACGGGCTTTGTCCAAACCTCCTTCAGAGAAGACATGGTCCTGAACCTCGTCCCTTCTGACTGTTAGTCGGGACTTCTACAAATCTAGGGTCTTAGCTCGCTTTCAGACTGGCAGAGCACGGTTTATCATGTTGATGTCGCATATATTTTTATATCATTATGTGTTTTACAATACCTTACGTGTTTATATTTTCATGACCTCTCAATATGCGATGCCTGTTGACCCTTGTTCTTTACATGGAGGATTATTTATAAATTTGATTGTTCTGCTGTTACGGTAAGTGGGAAGGTAGGCCCGTTAACCGGTTAACCACACCATTTATTTGGCTATTGTCAAATTAAATGACCGTCCTAAGTCGGTATAGTAATTGCACTACAATCAAATATTTTTGTAATGTGTTATATGTGCTAGTATATTATTTATATTCATGTATTGTATAGCTCTCTGGTGACTTCTGCCACATAACTGAGCCAGTAACTCCTCTTTTTTCTTCCAAAATTTCAACAAGGAGGAATTTTGTCAGATTTTCTTATGAAAACATACTTATACAAACAGAATGAATATACACGTGTTTTTATCAATTCAAGGAATATACAATCAACGTGACATTTTACCTGACCTGGACACAGAAACCCGTTGAAAGTCGGCTCGAACCCTGAGCAATATTTATATATCATACTATGCCGATACAGATGCTTGCGGAAGATTAATTGAAGTTACATACTACCAATGCTCGGGTCGATGTCCTTTCATCACAAGATTTGTCACCTACCTGTCGTAGATTTTACCGATTCCTAGACATCGATCAAATCAACTGATATCCGTAAATTGAAATAAATAAATAAATAAATCGATAATAATTAGCATAGGCGGATCTATAATTTTTGAAAGGGGGCGGGGGGGGGGGGGGGTTGTTGCAGCTTCCAATAAATAATGTTTTATACTATTCGGTCCAAATCAGTTTATTATTTAAAGAAAGTCGTATATTAGAAAGATGCCAATTGAAACAAATTATCAGTAATGTATAGAGGTACAATTTAAAACTTTATCTGTACATTACCTGTGACATGCACAATTATGTGGGTTGATGTTTGATGTGACCTTATGTTCACGGTTAAGCTATTTTGCAATCCGGTCATTAGCGGTTTTTTGTTAGGTTATTTGTAATTGTTTAGAATTATAAATAAAAAAGAATCAATAAATCAATTTATTCTACTACACATTTTGAGTTCTTTTTTCATAACACGACCACAAGATCAATGGTTAAACCACATGTCTGTCTCCACATAAACCAGTATAGCCATTTTACATTGACCGGTTTAGAAAGATAATTTTGAATCGCTTTGTCCGTCCATCTGTTTGTCACATTTGATTGAAACAACTATACTAAATTGAGCCAATTGAACTGTGACCGGCCTCGTTAAATTGTCATAGAACAGGATAATCCTAAATTAAGAGTTCTTGAACAAAATTGTACCAGGGATGTATTCTTCTATCGACTACGCATGGACAATAAATGTATCACACCTCTCCCATGGCATTGTTAATACTGACATGTCTGAACAATCGACGGGATTTCTCTCAAACATAGCAAAGAAGCGTCAGCCATTACGTAGAATTTATCTCAACTCGCATTCATTCAATGGTTATGAAGTTCGTCAACTGTCATATGAAAATAAGAAATTTTTGATTACCAATGATGTGGGTTTTTTTTTACACATTGAACAATTTGGGACACACATTTATATATATTGAACTGTTCGAGACAATGTTTGGGGGTTTTTATGTGAGATAGGCACAACTTATAGTGCATCCAGTCGACCATGACAATTTCAAATGAAGTTACGAAGACAAAATTTTGAAATGTTTTTAAACATCATAAATAAATATTTAAGATTTCTTAGGATTATAGATGCCCTGTTACTATATCATTATACAATACAAACAAGGGAAAGCCTTGTCCTATGACGAATCAAACGTGTAATGCAAATTTAATAATATGTAGTACTCCCATGAAATACCGCAAATGGTTTAATCATGTTAGCGACTGGTTTTATTTTGGTTAAATCTACATATAAAATCGTAAGTCTGACTATTCCGTAAATTAATCAATTATAAAGTGATTTTGAAATTTTTAAGTTTTTCAGAAAAATGCTAAATATACTAAATATATTGGAATACGTCAATTAATGATAAGGCATGGCTGTCTAATATCAGACACAACTAAGTGATATGTAAGCTCCTTGTGAGAAAAGAATATAAATATACAATGGGCTTTAGATTTGTATTGCGTAAGGGAAGTCAATAATAGTAATCTAAAAGTAAATAAAATTATAAAGTAATGGTGGCTGTGGAGTTTTGCTCTGATTGGAAGTTTCTAATGCATTGAATTAAACTCTGAGGACAATTCGTTTCATGTAATTTGCGAAATGCCCTTTGAAGGACCTTGTTCCACAGCGGTATAACGGACATAATCACAAATCAGCGGTTATCTACATGAAGCTACAAGGAGTTGCGGCTAAAATTGCTGGATTTTTTCTCTAATGAGTTAGGTCCGGATGTTTGTTCACAGATGTTTGTGTCGAAGTATCCCGACCATGAAAACATTCAAAAGAAAGTACAGTAAAACCTGTCTTAGCGACCACCTCTACTAAGAGGTCACCTTTCTATAAAGGTCACATCTTAAATTGCCAAAATCTATGTTTTCCTAAATGAAAGACCTCTGTATAAAAGCCACCTGTATATAAAGGCCACTTTTGACCCTTCCCTTAGCTGACCTTAATAGACAGGTTTGACTGTATCTCAAATTACATTTCATGATAGAATTTTTGTTACTAGGAGATTCTATGATTAATATTATTCTTTTGCCAGGTCATATTCAAGGCTTGAAAAAGATAAACATTTTATTAAGGAAAAGATAAAAACATCTGACTCAATCGTATGCCAGAGGTCAATACGGAAATGCACTGTTATTAATGTAAAAACTTGAAGAAAAAAAAAAAAACGTAACATCCCAAAACGTTGGATCAAAAGAGAGAACTGAAGGCATCTGACAAAACTGTATGACAAAAATCACCAAGATCATGCACACAAAACATGATAATAGTGATAATAGTAGAATACACACGGAAAAAAGACATTACAAAAATATTCGATTGTGCTGCGGTTTAACCGACTTAGGACGGTCAAATGAATGAAGTAACAAACGTATTCAGTTGTTGTGGTTAACCGGTTTACGCGCTCCCACCTTCCCATTCACCACCAGAGCTGCACAATTAAAGAACACACATTTAAGAATTTATTAATAATCCTCCATAGAGAAAACATGGATCAATTAAACTGCAGTTGAGATACCGACTTAGGCAGAACAAGTCAATCAGTTGGGGTGGTGTACGGGCCCACTTTCTCACTCACTACAAAAGCAGTATAATCAAAGACACACAAAATCTATAAATCATCCTCCATATGAATAAAGCAACGATCATCAATTTGGAATACAGGCTCCGAGTGGTATACGATAAAGAAAGGAAGTAATTCTCTCTTATGGAACCATAACAATATTTGGGAGTATAAATAATATCAAGAAACAAGTCTTTTGTGACTTTGACACTGCTAACGACACACCACAACGGTTATACATCGCAAGGAGGGTACCTAGCAGGAAAGGTGTCTCCTGTTTCGTGGACCATAGTCACCATAAGTACCAAAATATACAGACAAAATATATTTCAACATTGCATGCATGAGATGAATGAGGGAATAGCACCGTAAAGATATTGTTTTTATGTAATCAGGAAATAATGTAACTGACTGATTGATTATACGTCACTCCACGATTATTTCATGTATATGGTGACGGCATCTGCCTGATGGATTGCATACAAATTTAGACTTTGTCAACGGACCCACCCGAAGCAGTGAGGAATCTTTACGTGCCACGCTTATCGTGACACGTAAACCTCGGGTCATCTAAAAGACGAACACCGGTGTGCCCAGGGTGGGAGTCGGACCCGGGACCTCTCGCTCACGGGCCGAGATCCTTATCCACTAGGCCATACCTTCAGGAAATAATATAAATCTCTAAATACATGGTATGAGGTTTTGAAATGGATGGAGTGAAATATTTTGAAAGTTTCTCGGGTTTCCAAGTGGATGGAGTGAATTATTTTCAAGTTCCAAATACTGTGACGAATTTTCATCATTTACTAGATTATTTGGTATCAAATGATTTAGGCAGATCTTAATATAGCTTACATGTTAACCTTACAGGATGTGCTTAAAATTTCTTTCTATAATTTATATTATGACAAAATATAATGAATAATCATTCGTCCTCGTGTCGATTTAAGGATTGTATAGTCCCAGCTTTCATGAAAAATGTATTGGTTATGAGTTGTATGCACTTGGAAATAAGTCGATATTTTGCATCTTTTTAGCTTGAACAGCGGCATTAGTCATGTACTACTTGTAATTTCTGTAGCGTGATCGACAATTATTGCACACGTAAAATTACATCAGCCGTAATGAATAGGAAGAACTTTAATGCATTGTGAAAATCTTAATCCACAAAATTAACAATGCTTTACCCATGTTCTAAATTCATTCAGATGGAAACCAATTACTTCATTGACTTTGGAGTACTGGTCATACACGTTGCATTTTCATCTTACTGCGTGTTCCAATGTTTCGCCTCGTCAGCGGCTAATCATACCTTCATATTTATTATTCTAATACATTTATTGCGAGTTGTTTTCTGCTCCTGATGTCTTCATGGAATTCTTCACAATTTAACTTCTAAAGTTCCGGTATTAATATCTCTGGGTCCGGCGCCATAAACTTAGAATATACTCAAGTCAAATATTTCATTTTAATTTATTCCATTATCAAACGTTCAAATAAGTTTTAATGCAGAATGGTTAAGTTCTATTTATCAGTAGAATATAACTAAACAAAATCCAAATTCCAGTTATTAATTCATTGATGAACAGAAGAATATGAAATCATGACATAAGCATATTCTCAGTTTATAGCGCCGGACCATGATTCATCGACAGAATTGGTGGCCAAGGCAAATAAAGTACCTCTTCTTGTATAACAATTTTAGATTTATTTTTATGTATCCTTTCTGTCGATTATCATCTTTATATTTGTTTCATACAGAGGCATATTAATTAATTTGAATCTCCAAGAGAACACTGTTTTTACGATAAGAATGTGGTACATGTAGACTTAAAATGCTGGTAAATTATATCGATCATATTAATTTTATATGAATTGTCGTGTATGACGTTCTGTATATAATGTTTTCATCTTATATTCCCTTGGCTTTTGCTTTGTCTGACGTGGACACGTTATTTCTTCCTCATATCATTGATATTCTAATTTTCACATTTCTAAAGGATTATTTAAATATGTCATTGGCAAATTAGACTGTAGCTTTTCGCAAAAATCCATTCTGGCTTCCTATACCTGTCAGGTCTAGGTTGGGACGGAATTCGATTGGGATAAGACGAGGGGTCTTTCAGATGATTTGTGGCATCCTCGGATTCTCAGGTTTTCTTCACAATTTTTCATTGCCTTTGACGGCAAGACCAATATAACGCCAAAAATACTGTGGATGTGTCATTTCCCCCTTCGTTTCCTGCAGTGTACATCTGTTTCCATTGCTATGGTTTACGTCACAGGTATTCACCGTCAGATACCTACTCAAAGGGTAAATAACTCTATTACTAAAAGACCCAAAAGTACTGGTACCCATCACATCGGTAGAATAAACATAATGTACAACAAAAAACATATGTTGAACAATGTATATTTTCTAATTTTCAATGTTGTCTATTCAAGTCCAGTGTTTCGATTTCATGTTTTGGCCTTATTTGTTCTAATCTGCTTCTAAATTTGTTTATCGGTTCCAGTTCATTTGTTTATTATATTTTGTTATCACCTTAATGATGAATTGGGACACCAAATCTGAATTTGTCAGTGTGAAAAACATAACTGAATATATTTTTCATGCAAAATCGGTATGTTATGTAGAATAAAATTTACAACAGAAGTCTCTTTATGCCTAAAATGCCCTAAACCTACATATTCTGAAATAAACGGATCAAATTATCTAAATCTCAATTAAACAGAATATATTAGTTTCAATATTTCATTTAAATGAACTCTTAATCCAATTTTTAAAATAATTTAAAGAATTCAAAAATATAAACAGTGCATTGGTGGAATCACTAACAATGGCAAAAGATCTCAATGCAATGTACTATAATGTAAAGTCAAATAAGAAAACAAATGGTATGCCACTATGGTGTTCTCAGCAACCTACCCCTTTGAAATAGAAATCCTAAATGGCAAGGGTAAGAGTAGGCGGATAGGAAGAAGAAGCGTCTCCTGTTGTGCCAATTGTCTCCCTAATGCTTGAAAAATCCACACAATTGAAAAAGAACAAAGACGGTTTATGCGACATCTTTATTTGACCAAACGTTAAATAGCATGAATACATAAAGTTTGTCAACCTTAGTAGAAGACAATTGATTGAATTTACTTCACCGGTGGTTGGCAATGGGACTATCTTTCAAATAATGGAAGAGACAGGTAACTTTCTTATGAAAGCTAGATACAAATTTTCAATTGCCAATTGCTGCAGCTGTATTATGATTTACCATGTTTGAATTTTCAGTACTATTTAATTTCGTTTTTCGTTTTATGTGAAACATTCGTTACATACTCTTAATTGTGCTATGATTGTTATAAAACTGTTGAAAATGAATTTCTATTTAATAGTTTAAGAAGTTGATTTGTAAAATAAAGTATTCATAAAATACTTTTTAAACACGTCATTAAAATTCTATGTGGTTGTTGTCCTCCTTTAAAAATGTAATAATGAACAATAAATACTATACACACAGCATCTTGATAATATAACTAAATCAAGTAGTAATCATTATTCAAACACATCCAAACGTATCAAGAAATAAAGTGACAAATCTGTGAATGCTAGAGCGCTACATATAATGAACAGTAATTTTAAGTAAGGGGTAATGCTTTGATCACATCCCCCAAAAGTGTACGCTTTACTGTATACCTATAGAGCTATAAAATAAATTAGATTCCCAATGTATTACTTCGTGTAGTGTTCATTGCGAGTATTGTTTCTCGATCCTTATTTATTCGATTAATTTTCAATGTTAGAAGAATATGGGCATGTGCAAATTAATTTCTCTGTATTTGTCTTGTTACATTACGTTAATATACACAGAATCAAATTCAAAGCCAATAAATCAAGTCGTCTCTTTGAATAATATACAATCCAGGGTGATAATTGGTTGTACATTACAGAAATCACCCCAAACATATTGAACGTACTAATTAACAAATACACATTATCCCTTAGGATAAAACGACAAGTATGATATATCCGGAGTTGTTCCGCAGTGTCACATATATCGCTATAATTCTCCGTTGGAATTAACTCTTCTTCTAGTGATGCTGTGTAACTGTGTAAGCCTGACAAAGTAATCAAACTTTCACATACAATTGTCTACCAATATGCAATTGAAAATGCAGGATGATAAATCAAAAAGTTTTCACGTTTTTTCATTGTCGACCACTATCCACGCTTGATAATTTGCCTTCCCTTTGTACTTCATATCTTTTATCCAATATCTCATGGTTTGAATATTAACACATCAATAATTCTCACGTTTTTGATGTCCTCGTCGATGAAATTTACAACGCTTTATTTCGATGATTGTGCCTGATTGATATTTCAAAGGGTCTTTTACATGATATGTTAATCAAACGAAAAGATTACAACGTGGAGGATGGTCGATAAGTGGGACCTTGGCTATATTGGTAGAAAATGTGTGTTTAGGTTTGCCACAATTTAATACAATATTTACTTTACTGACAATTCACGATATCACACTGGTATGAATATGCACAAAAGAACACTGAATTATGTCAAAGTATGGTATATAGATATAGAAACACCAACAAAACTAAAAGATGGGTAAGCTATGAATACCAACACGATTGTTCTTGTTGTAATGATATATGGATGACGAACCCCCTTCCCCCAAAAATACAAAAGGAACAAGGGAGCAATATCATTGCAGTGCTCACAACAACATACCAACATGAAGTAAATAGAAATAAATTGAATCAAGCATAAATTCTCTTTTCCCCATATACAAATATGAGAATAAATGCGACAAAATATTTTTATCATACATTGTATGTCTTCACAATATATTGTATAATTCTTGAATAACCTAATCATTGCATGGAACACCAAACTCGCCTTTGTCAAATTCTAAGTAAACCTGTCTTATCTTTGAATATGAATGATAAAATGGTATTTGATGATCTAATCCCATGTGACGCGTTTAATGTTCGCACACCCTCAGGTCATTATCTATCCGTATGTAGCAACCATGAATTATGCCAAATGGGATTCATGGATGATTAAATATCTCATATCCCATTTTCTTGTATCTATGTTGATAGGAAATGAAATGGTTTATCTTCACTATTGTTGCGTGAATAAACTGTGCAGCAGCAGCATCATCATTCCTTATTCTCCTTTGATTTATTCAATGTTTTCATTTGAAGCACATTTTCCGAATTAGAATTTTTGTCTTTCGATTCTCCATTCAACTTTGAGGTGTTATTTAGCAACGATTCCTTAGTATCTCGTTCAATTCCACGGATATTTGTTCTTTCGTACTCGAATTTCGAATATGGTTCAGACATGCAACACAATAATCTCCTGAAACTCCTTCTAAAATTTTCGGACAAAAATGCATACAGGATAGGATTTACACAGCTGTTCATGTATGCTAGACAATTTGCTGCAAGTGCAATGGAAAATGATTGTATGGAAACAATTTTGTATTTGTTAAAAGACTGAATTAGAAGTATAAGTTGGATAGGAAGCCAACACACTGCGAAAATGACCACTACAATTATGACCATTCGGGTCACGCGCTTTTTCGATCGGATACTTTCCGCCCTTTGACTACCACCTGGAACAACCCCATAGAGCAGCCTCTTCAGCAGAAATCCATACAGTATGCAGATGAGAGCAAGGGGTAATACATATCCAAAGGCAAAGAAACATGAGAAAAATATCTGACTAAACTTATTATCCTCTGTTCCCTTGATATCGATACAGCCAGACCTTCTCTGAATATAGAAATTGTACTCAGCTACCCCAAAATGGAACAAAAGCGGGGTGTGCCCTGCACAGATGATGAACCAGATAAGGAATAGTAAACAATATGTATTCTTCCTGTTTCTTATCCTCATAGAAGCGATGGGATGTACGACAGCCAAATATCTGTCGAATGACATCAGTACTAACGTCCATACACTGGCGTAAGCACACACATGAATCATATATTGGCTGAACTTGCACCAAATGCTTCCAAATGGATACACTGTTGTAGCATAAGCGGCCGCTGTAAACGGAACACAAAACACTATAAAAAACAGGTCCGCAAATGCTAGGCTCACAATCAGTATGTTTGTTGTGTTCTGCATTTGCTTATTTGACCACACAACTGCAATAACCAAAATATTTCCTATCAGTCCTAGAATGACAATCAGTCCAAAAAGAGCTGGAACAATTAAACGCACTATCTTCTCCGTATGCAAGTTTTCCCGGAATTCAGCATCCAGCAAAGGGTCTGGAGTCACATTGCACGTGTTGTTTCCATTTATTGTCAAACATGTATGATTGCATACGAGATAGTCTTCTATGTATTTGGGACAGTGGATCAATGTTGAAAACAATGAATCATTCATCATGTGGGTCATGTTGCTGTTTAGATACAAAGGAGAATCTGAAATAATAAATAATTCTTATGGATAAAGTTTACTCAAGCGATTTCGTGTTTAGATTTAACGATTTCCACAAGGAAACACCAAAGGAGACATTCCATAACATATGACAACAACCTGAATGATTATTTAATATGAATAAAATGTAAAGGACACAGGAAAGTGAAAATCCGAGATACCAATCAGATTTCCACAACTCTAAGTCCAAACAACATGACATTCAACATACATATATTAATATAACACAAGCAACCACGGACCTCTGTTAAAACAGAGGTGGTATCAGATGCCATGGAAGTGTAAGAATTCCCTACAGGTCACACCCGCCGTGATGCCATAAGTATATGGGAATTGGTATTATTCGAAGTCACAGAAGCAAATTACGGCACAGCTGTAGTCACAAGCAGAATACGTGATAATAAGAAATAAAGGAGATTTTGAGGATCTAAAAATGAGATGAGGTGCTGTGGAGGGGCCGGTATACCTAGTCCTAAATATCAGACTCAAGCGTGAAACTTTTGTTTGTATTCTTCCTGTATAGAGAATCGACCGGAAATAAAGTAATGAAAAAAGAGTTACACCCAATTCGATTTGTCTTTCACTAATTCATTTTCAAATGATAATGCTTCTGTATCAGACAATTTGATAAAATATTTGTAGCTAGTTATTCTAAACATCCTTTAGTCAAATTTTCCCACGATTTCTGTTTTTAGACTATGGTCTATGAAATTTTGCCAAAAATTAAAGTTAAATATATCTTGCTACAAAACTTATATCAAACTATGTGAATTGAAGGGTCTATGGTTTGGATGTAAATGCTGAAAGACAAAGATAATTGTGAGTGATAAAAGGTTTCGATTTTTCAAAATTTCAGTTGATGATACTCTCTACGTAAGGAATTCAGACCCAAGGCTTATACTTGGGTCTTAAAATTCGAATTAAGATATCCTTTGCTGAGAAGCTGTGATGCTATAGTCAAGTTTGAAGTCTTTACGTCTCCAGTTAAGATTATTGAAAATTACGAGAGCCATAATAAGAACCTTGTTACTGTATGAAGAGAATAATAATACAATAGTCGAGAGTCAGACAGCAAGTACATTGCTGTAGATAAATAAAGTTTACCTTAACAAGAGTTGTTCAAGATATGAGTTTTTTTTATATATTGACAAGTCACTACTTTGCATCTAGGTCCCGCTATTGTTAAACATCTGAGTTGTTTATTATGAAGATGCGGAACTTGGGTGTAATCTGTATATGAATTATTTTATAAACGCAGTAAAACATGAACGAAAACATGCCTAAAATGAAATCTAGTAGTCACTCGAATTACTAAGAAAAGAAAGTTGTGGTGTTTACCGTCATTCCTGGTTGATTTAAGGTATTGTAATAGATTATTCGTAAGTTGATATATCAGACAGAAAAGCGTTTGATAATAATAATAATAATAATAATAATAATAATAATAATAATAATAATAATAATAATAATAATAATAATAATGATAATAGTAATGATGATGATGATGATGATGATGATGATGATGATGATAATAATAATAATAATAATAATAATAACAATAATAATAATAATAATAACAACAACAACAACAATAATAACAACAACAATAATAATAATAATAATAATAATAATAGTAAAAAGACATTTGACATATTAATATACTATATTTTTGTACTAATTTCTTTTAGAAAGAATCGAAATATACTAGTAATCTTGTGTTCTCATTTTAGAAAAAAGAGGAGTTACTGGCTCAGTTATGTGGCAGAAGTCACCATGGAGCTATACAATACATGAATATAAATAATATACTAGAACATATAACACATTACAAAAATATTTGATTGTAGTACAATTACGATACCGACTTAGGACGGTCATTTAATTTGACAAAAGCCAAACAAATGGTGTGGTTAACCGGTTTACGGGCCCACCTTCCCACTCACCGTAACAGCAGAACAATCAAAGAACGTACATTTAAAAATTTATAAATAATCCTCCATGTAAAGAACAAGGGTCAACAGGTATCGCATATTGAGAGGTCATAAAAATATAAACACGTAAGGTATTGTAAAACACATAATGGTATAAAAATATATGCGACATCAACACGATAAACCGTGCTCTGCCAGTCTGAAAGCGAACTAAGACCCTAGATCTGTAGGAGTCCCGACTAACAGTCAGAGGGGACGAGGTTCAGGACCATGTCTCCTCTGAAAGAGGTTTGTACAAGGCCCGTCATATAGTCCCCACCCCCTGTTAGTCAGCGTGCAACGTCCAAGTGAAAGTCTGCATAAGGCTGTAGAGGGGCCAAATACAAGACCTATAGTCTTTTTGATGATCTCAATATCATATTGTCTATTTAGAAGACGTTTGACTATTTTATTACATGATAAAATAACGTTTTCGGAGCCTTTTACTTTCCTTAGTTTATATACGAAATCACCGTAAAAATTAGGATGGGAAATTCCATTGGATACATACTGTTGAAAAGAAATATTTCTAAATTTAGATAGAAGTTCTGAATAAGATCTGAAGAATTTGCCGAATGTTTTTCTTAGCTTGTGATATCTGTAACCCTGAGTTTAAAGTTTAGTAGCAATTTGTAAATTTCGTTTATGAAAGTCCAAAACATCGGTGCAGCCTCTGACAAATCGAACTAATTGAGATATATAGATACCATATGATGGGAGTCGAGGGACATCGCCATCCAAGTAAGGGAAATTTACAATAGGAAATCTAAAATCCTCACGTTTATCATTAATATTAGTATATATTAGGTGTTTGATAATTTTGATGTTTAAATCTAAGAAAGGTGTAGATTTATCTCAAGTATTAGCTTTATTCAATGTGAGCTCTGATGGATATATTTCTTATATAAATTGTTCGAATTCAGGGCTGTGGATAACCAAAAATATCATCCAGATATCTGCAAGTATTATTAAATTTGTCAATGAGGTCAAAACGTTTTAATTTTTGAATAGAAACCATAAAATCCCTCTCATACCAATAAAGAAATAAATCTGCTATCAGAGGAGCGCAGTTAGTACCCATAGGAATCCCAACTATTTGTTGATATATCTTGCCATCAAATTGCACAAAAATATTATTCATGAGAAAATCTAGTGCTTTACATAATTCCTTGCAAGTCCAGTATTTATATGAAGTATATTGTTTGTTGGAAAAGAATCCGGAGTTATTGGAAGTACATATGTACGTTTTAGATTCTCTGTGAAAACACCATTGTATAAGAGACGGCAACTTGCTTTTAATCAAATCATGAGGCAGAGATGTATAAAGTGTAGAAAAATCAAATGTAGAAATTTGAGTCGCTCTGAAATTTAGCGAAAGAAATTTGTCTATAACTTCATGAGAATTTTTAATCGACCAAAAGTAATTGATGTTACTCTTATGAAATGCGACATCACAATATTTGATAATATGATCTTTTATAGCAGTTAGAGCAGACGTAATATGCTTCGATAGTACCGTAGTAGAGCAGTGGCTAGAATTAGATATGAAACGTGATTTATATGGACTTTTATGTAATTTTGGAAGCCAATATATGGTTGGTAGATCAGATTTATCAGTTTTAATTTTGAAGTCGGACATGGTCATGAGGTTTTTCAAACAACTATTATGTTATTACCTGCTTTATCAGCAGGAACAAAGACATATTTAGCATGTAAGTCAGCTATCTTCTTTTTAATAGAATTTGCCGTCAGTGTATTAGGCCGTTGAAATAAATGCGGATTTTCCGTAAAGTTCTTACTACGGATATCGACAATTCTTAAAATCTCGTATTTCCAATCATTAAGAGCATAAACCTTTACCTGTTCTTTTTTACACCAACGTTTACAACATGTAGTTTAAGCATCTTTTATAACGTCACGGCATTTATTGAAATCTATCCTGGACGGTAACCTATATTTATGTCCTTTTCCAAAAAGGGTGCGCAATTTCTTGTCCAAAATACAGTTTAGGTCACCAGTAATAACATGACCTGCCGGTTTATAATCATATTTAGAATTTTCACAAGAACACGACGAAGGAATAGAGTCTGAAACATCAGGGTTAGATGTAACTTTATTATAATTTAAAATAAGATTTCTTATAGGCTTTTTGTACTGGTAACAAATAAGTGGAGGTTCTAAATTCTCAAAATATTCGGGGATTTTAGATGCGACTCTATGATCACGGAAAATATTAGAAATGTTAAGTAGATCGAAGCCTTTAGTAATAAATTTAATTTTGAGAAATTGCTGCTTTGGTGGAAGAGACGGAATACGAGGAAAGAGTTTGTTATATGAAAATAAAATAATCAAATTGAGTTTATATCAATCAGAATTGCGTAAACTTCGAAGATCAGCTTCGTTAGAGCATAACAAAAATCATTCAATTCACCATATGAATGATAGGAAACACGTAATCATCTCGAATGTTTGAAATCATTATCATTTTAGTACTTTATATATTACGTGTCATGGTATATTGTTGGAAAATACAAGCAACCGTAAGGAGATTTTCCATTTAATTGAAAATTGTTAATTTATTTTGATATTTGATTTCAACAATGGCCAACGCCGGTAAGGGAAGGATGACGAGTTTGAGAACATTTAGTCCTTCCAGACATCCACTCCTCCGAGTTCCATGGATTCACAGTGTTAAGTTATTATGAATGCCACAGTAATATAATCTATCTTTTCAAAGATAACAATACAACACTCTTTTCATGCTGACTTGCTTAATAGCTCATTATGTTTTTTGTGAATATTTGATCAAAGACTCCAAAAGAAAATTCTTTATATAGATAATAATCAGAAAACAATAGCATTTCTCAGTAAAAAGGAGGTGTTCTATTCAAAAGTTTCGGTTGTATAACATTATACACAAGAATTCTAATAACACCGTAATAAAAGATCATGGGGATTATATGATGCTTTCATTACTGGTTGTACAAAAGACGGAACAATCAACGTTTAGGTCATTACCGTTGGTTTTTTTTTTTGCAAAATAGAAAACGAATCCTGACTTACTCATTTATTTTCGCTGAGAGTAAAATGCACTTTATATTTGCCGTAAAATGATACATATTCATTTTATTGGTAATAAGGATAAAATAATGAATGCGGGAGATTTATGATTGTATGATATGAGGGATTAACCATCCCGGCATTAAATTAGATGGGCTTAAATTGTAAAATAGTACATGTGATCGATAATAGAAATTTAATTTCTTTTATAAGCCTGTTTTCCAATGGCCGAAGCAAATTAAGATATAGTTTGATAATAAATTTGCTTCTGATGTCAGTAAAGGAATAGGGCTATCGTTCTGATCAATTCATGGGCTAAAGAAGTGAAAATAAAACTCATAAATGTTACATTAGAAAGATAAATCCTAAATTAGAGAGGGATCTAAAAACAAGGTGCCGCTTTAAACAACAACAAAAAAAAAATTATTTATAAACCAAAAAAGTAATGGCAGCAATTCTAATAGAGAATAGATATTAAAAAGAAACCAATAGAATTTACACGCTGTAATACATAATATTTATATCATACAAATCACAAATGTGAATTGCGATGTTAGGTAAAGGTATCTTTGTCTGCTAGAATCATCCTTCCGAATAAATAAACGAAATAACGAATTTTAAACGAAAAATATGCTTTGTTCTCATGTGAATTAAGTTATGATGCATTCAAAGAAGTACAATTAAAACAGTGATCTTGATGTTTTTAATTAAGTGTACCTTATTATCATAATAACCATTTGTTATTAGGGAGAATGGTATATTGTTCTTATTAATCTGGTTATTTTTCAAGACTTACCACTCGATAAATTCATTTTCTTGGTTTTCGTCAACTTGGGTTCTGTGACCAGGCTTATTTTTCTATGAAAAGAGAAACGTATTAAAATCTTAAATACTGAGAAATACACTCATTTATTTTATTTTATATTACCAACAATTAGAAATGAATTTTGAATACATCGTTCAAGGCAACATTGAAATAACCGAACAAGTTTTCTAGTGATTTAGAAAGAATCTTTTGTTGTAAGCTTTAATATAAATGTTACTAAAACACGCTTTGCTACCAATTCTGACATCGTTACTGTTTTGTGTTTTTCAAACACAACAGATATACTAATATAATGATTGATAATAAGATACAAAAAGACTTGTGACACATTCTCGTAGAAAACCATTAGAGTGGTTAGACTCTTATTGTGAACGACTGAGGAAAACCTGCACATTATGCTTCAACCCCTCTAAACCCATTAACAAAATATATTATTTCTTTATGAAATAACACGCCCAAAGCACCATACTCATGACTATTGCGTATTCTGATTGTTATCTTAGTCAGTCGAATAACAAGTACAAACTAACACGGACAACAGACTGGGACAGAAGGATATTGATGTATAGTTAGCAATGGGATGAAGGTAGTGATACATGATAAATGATGATCATCAAAAGATGGCGAGATTGGGTGTCTAGGAGGAGTAATAATCTCCTGTTGAATAGACACAGCCACCCTGCCTATTTCCAGTCGAGTTCGGATATAAAATAAAGGGGTATTCAACTCTTCCTGTGTGTTGTGTCAGATCATTTCGTACGATCGCGTGGCTTATTGTTGGCAAAAAGCATTTCTGTGATTCAGCGGTTTCATGGTTTTTACAGTGTATATTTACGCCAACAAGTTTTTTAAAAGAAAATGTTTACCGACCATTATTTGAGGTCTACTTCTTTATAACCCTTTGCATAATGTATCAAACTTTAACACGGAAAAATTTACTCTCGTAACGTTTTTCACGGTATAAATTTGATGAGTTAAATATGATCAGTGAAAAAGTCACTTCTAAATGTGTAAAATGTAATACATCAAAATACAAGAACCAAATAAAATCAACAGCAATGGAACATCCAGCAATTTTTAAAAGGTCCAAGCATAAGAAAACGGAAACAAGATTAGATAAAAGCATAATAGAAAGCGCAATCTTATTCGACTACACAACAATCATTTTGTCAACTCTAACGGGCAGTCAATTGATATGATTGATACATGTTTCCACTTGAATGAATTTTGTAATGAAAGGAAATAAGGTCAAATTTAAAAATAGATTAAACTCCCCAAAATACTTGGTTAAATATCTATGAATATCCATAATATAGCAATAAACATGTATCAGAGAGTGTCAGTATCTTTTGCCGGTTTGTAATGCCAACCATGATTATGTAAGAATCCATGATATAATTGAAAGATGGCAAAAATTTCAAATATTATAAAATATTATTATTTGTAAAAAGTTATGTGTCGTCAACAAAAATTGCTCGTGCTCAGCCTATTGGGAAGAAAGATAAAGGAATCTCGATTAACATCTAGGGAGGACCAATGTGGCATAATTAACAGTAAGTACAAAACAGTTACTTTATAGCTATTTGAAAAAAAGTCCAACGAATTTGTTCCCAAGTAATCGGGGATGCTTTAACCGTTATCTAATAGCCATTTGAGGAAGAATAAATCGACTATGTTCCACAGTAAGTGAGGATTTCGAGGAAAACCTTTAAGTCTTCGGAGTAGTGCTTTGAATTATATCCAAGTAGCTATGATATAGCTATATACTGTAATGCTAACGTATATTGCAATTTTTATATTTTTAATATGCGGTGCGGTATTTTCTGGAGATGACAGCATGCAAATAGGAGGACTTCCAAATGTTAAACGGTGTATAATTATTACGATAAATGTATAGGTAGTTGAAATGAGCGTATACTACAAATATATACATAAATTATTTATCTTTACCTCTTATTCGATACGGTGCTATTGGACTTTTAGTCATCGGAAGTATCACCGGCCTATTTTATCAAAGTTGTTGTACTGATCCAAAAATATACTTAAAAATTTATTGTGAAGTAAACAAGGAAGAACTATTGAAGGTTAGCCACATCTCGAAGTCTAGAGAATAAAACAAGAATAGCGTGTGCAATGCCATATTAAGAAAAATGCGAACCCCAATCAAATTGAGGCAAGACCATCTGTCTGGGAGAAGTAAACATCCCCTGTGTATATGCAACACTCTTCGCAAAAGACCTGCAACAACTTTTTAAGCTCAAGAAGTAAATACATATACATACACACATGAAGGAGACACGGACACTAAATCAAATTATCACATTTGCGGTATGATATGCATTTGAACTGAAATTCTGAACAATTGTAAGTATAGTAAGACAGTTCAGGATGGTTGGTTTGTATAATCATATCCTACAATTGTCGGTTAGTATTCTTGAAATGGAGATCTCAAAGTTCGTTAATCATTATCAGTCTATTTAATGTCTCAGTTATGCACATCTCTGTTTCTATATGCCTTTTTGACTCTTACTGTCATGACCGTTTGGTAATAAGTTTCCTATTCAATGTTTTATAATCTCCACAGTTGAATATCAGGCCTTAAATATCAATGAAGAGACTTTAAATTGTCTAAATGAACATATCAAGCAATAGATAAATACAGCTATATATGTTTTACATTATTATTTCAAGGAAAAGAAGATTCTGTTTATATTTGTTGAAAAAGGTATCTATTAAAACAATTTTTCTCATCTTCTTCACCAAATACTGTGGTTCCAAAACATTTTATTGTTAAGAATGTAAAAACCACAGATAAAACCAAACCAAATCAAAACACAATCAGTAAAAATTAAGAATCAAATAAATAAATAGACAAATAAGTAAATAATAAAGAAACTCAAAGAAATGAAATAACATCTAGTAAGGAGCATAAGTGAACCTCCCAAAAGGGAGCGAGGTCTAGTGCCCGGCGACAGTAAAATCACATCATAAAAAGAACTGACGGTGTTGATTTTTATACCGGAACTTTTCTACCATGAATTAAAGTAGTATTAAATGGCCAAGAATGCTGTCTAGATTTAAATGCTTTATTCAGGCACATGTAGTTTTATTTGTAATATATGATAAATTCACATCACTGTCTCACTCATGACAAAAATCAAAGATGTGATTAAATCAGAAAGCAATAGTCATAAATATGTACAATGATGAAAATAGCAAGAAAATGCAATCTAAACCCAATTTAAGGGAAAAAATAAACAAAACATGTCGTGAAATGTACATGACTGATTACAATGTTCAAGATGCACTACAAGTTTATATAACATGACAAAAACTGTATAGTCTTTCAGCAATCATCGCACAATAAACAACAATAAGGACATGCCATTAGCATTTCTGAACCCTATCAAGCACCAAAATTAAGTAGACAGTGGCTTCAATCTAGATGTAAAAACAGACATATTATCTTTCACCACAAATCTGCCTCTTAAATATTTATCTGGTGGAAATGTGCAACAATAAGGCGACCGCTCTCATATACCACTATAACTATGATGTTCAGTACAATTGTAATGCTATATTTTTGTTATAAATGTGTTACAAAATAAATAAATGAATAGATAAACAATGAATTTAAAATAACTAAATAGAATAAAGGTACTGATTACAAACTTCTTTTTCGTTCTATTAAATCACTTTAATTGTAACATTTTCTGACACCGACTAAAAAATATTACATGATGTACATAACGCTATTAAAACACAAGTAGCATTGTAAACGGTAGTGCTGTATGACTGGATCAATTATGTATCTCTTTGATGCTCTGTTCTACGATGTAAAGGCAATAAATAACATTTAAACTATAAAAAAATTATTATTATTCTATTCTATTTTAGAAAATTAGCTTTTAAATCAATGAGCAAATGTCGGGAATGTGTGTTAAAGACAAAGTTTCATAACCTCTTAAAATCATAATAACGATAGGAATATTGTGTTTATGAGATATTTTTGGCATTTTGGCAAATCATGCCCCTTTCTTGCCGTTGAAGTTTGTGACTATAGCATTTTTTGATTAAATGTACTATCCTTATTCAATTTTAAAAAAATTGACGATATTTTCAACGTGAAAAATGGCGGGAGTTAATCCGTTTCCAATTTTTCTAGATATCATCAATGCACTGGGTTCCATTGAAATAGATAATTGCGACATCAGTGGGAATATCAAGGGTCATATTCTGATTTGATGTGCAAGTACTTTAAATATCTCATATCCATTAACAATCGATTATGTTTAATTTATGTGATTAAACTATTTCTGTCTTTTCAGATCTTGTTTCGAGTAATTTTCTAAACATTTTAGACATCATTTGGAAAGAAAAAGATAATCTCAGTTTGAGAATAATATACTCTTTATGCAATGATATTACATTTACAAATTTATTCCAGTTATAAATTATTTACAAAGTATCTCCTAAGTTCAGGGGTCAATGATCTAGGAAATATGAGGATAATGAAAATTCACACGCCATTTCCTGCCCCGTCCTTCAAGAATCCATAAGAGGATTGCCTTAGTAACCTTCACCATGACGACGCTGTAAATGCCTCTAAGAGATTGATTAAGATGACTTAGAATTCGAGAAAAATGTAGTGACTTACAGGATTAATTTGACAGATATCGATGGCACTATCACTTCCATAGCAAATCAAGGAATATAAACTTGGCGTCACTGCTTGCCGAAGAGATGTGACAAACTTGTATATAATAGTTTTGTCGATAGAGAGTCAAAAGACTACAGAAATGTGAATTGCATAAGTTTCTATCGCTTTCTGTCCCAATACACAAATTACATTACAATTAAATTATGTCGCTGCAGTACTTAAAGTTCGATGACACTTCGTATATTGTGGTAGGGAAATTTCTACGATTTTCTTTGGTCTATGAGTAAATCATACAGAGATATGTATTGTATCCTCATTATCAATTGTTATACACTACATATAAACTTCATAAATGTGTATGTGGGCATTACAACGGGATTATGTTACATTGCTGTGGAGATATCAGATGTTGAGTAATTAGTAATTAGGCCTGACGTAAATAGTTTCATTGTGATTTTCAGCAAGTAACAGGTCAAGAACCACCTTAACTCGTATAGGATTTGCTACAGCAATCACACCATCAACTGATCTATTCTTTTGGGAAATCAAAGTGGTGCTAGATTTTACTAATCCAAAAACAGTGATTGCCAATTTATGTAAATGTTTAAAATGTGGAACGCCTTAAAATTTACTTATTTTTGTGACGTGAAATTGTATTGGGAGTACCAAACATTTGATAATAATATTTATTAATTTTCTATGATGTGTGGCTGTGACGTTATGTGTTCCGTGTTCGCCGAAGTCACCGAAATCATCACCTACATCCAGTATTTGACTATTCTGTGTAGTCTGTATTTTAAGACATTTATAGCGTGAGTTGCTAGCTAAACAAATCGCTTGCATTCCCCGTTCACCTTCTCTTTCTTTAGTTTTAGGTGTTCATTATTCATCATCATCAGATCTTCTTGTTGTCACAATGACAGTGCAAAAATGACTTAAGTCTTTATTACTTTCGACAATTCCCCTAAAATAATTCTAAATAAAAAATATATTGGGCGTTTGTCCTTCATCAGTCGAAGCTTTAAATCAAGGCATAAATATGAATCTATTTATTTCTTATTTATTGCCTTTATTACATGTTAAAGATTTTATTGAATTGATGTCAGAAATATATAACACATGAAATCATTCATTAAGTTTTGATTTGGTATTGTTGTTTAAGACATTAGCAAAAGTAGGTCCATTTCTTACAGTGGTTTTAGCGGGAGTTTTCAAATTTCAGAATGTCAATATATAAAATAATCAATATACTCTTCACCATACAGATCTTTCAAATATGTAAGTAACGATAACATGCATTTGTATGCAAGGTATTATACTAAACAGTTTGGCAGTAGCACCAAGTAACACTGGTCCCATGAGATATTATGTTCGTTTTATCTCTTTCAGATGGTACCAACTTTATATCTTAACATTTGCATTGAATACATTAGCTGTATTAGCGTTTCCCTTTATTTCTTTGGTATTTCAGATAATTGAACTTGACAGTTTAGCAGTTCACTTAAGTATCCTATATTAGCTTCTCCTTCTAAAATGTTGGTAAAAGCCGAGAAAGCCATACACAGCGTACATGATATATAAAACGGTTTTTATATCCATCAAGAAGATAACCAGTATGGGATGTTAAGAGGTGACGACTTCAGATTAGTTCCCTGTATCCTGTCAAATGAATTGTTCTTATCGCTATTGATGAACATAATCTGTATGCAAGACCAGTAATATCTCTCTGGCAGCTATGTAGACTTCTATTGAACATGATACATTACTTTGTTGAATCATTCGTGACACGATATTTATAGTACTGTAGAAACGAAAACATTTTGTGTCTCAGTTAACACGACATATTGTCCTGTTTCATTACATGATACATGTGTTTCTACAGATTTTTCCTTCAGACACGTTTGATCCTTTGTGGTTCCCAAGCATCTGTTGGCTACCGATATGATGAAGTGACAAAAGAAAAATGTAAAATGTCATGAATTAGCATACAGCATGCGACGTCAGCTAAATGGCAATATCGTTTGTCGTGAAGCAGTGTTCATAGAGCTAAAGATATGTTCATTCAATAGGAAAATTTATATCGTTGCCTCTGCAATTCTCTTTCTATCTTTTTTTCTTGTATAAATTAACGTCTCAAAGAAAATATCGTTTTCTTGCATAAGCATCCAACAAAAGCAGTATCTCCCTCAGCTTTCAATACAAACTACTGGAATTATTGATATTAAAAATTTGTTGCAAAAGTATAATAGAACAACTATGGAGAAGATATTTGGGTGTGACTCGGATTACAATAAAAAACAATAAATCAAACTATAGAGAAGACACTTTGATGTGATTATAAAAACAAAAAAGATGCTGATATGAAAAAACAATTAATTGGGTAGGAAATATTCAGATGTTAAGAATGAAATGAAGTTCAATCATCTTACCCATAATTAGAATTCTAAAGTGTATTTTTTTTACAAAAAAAAGCAAACAAATGAACTGTTATTTATATTTATAGATTCGTATCATATCTCCGTCATGCATATCTTCGTATCTCTCTCATGTCCACCTCTGTCCTTCGATTGATTCTCTGGCCCACTTTTTCGGCCACTTTTGTTATAACGCTGCTCTTCAAATATTCATTTATTAATAGAATTCCGATCATTAATAATAATAATAATAATAATAATAATAATAATAATAATGATGATGATGATGATACTAATTATTATTATTATTATTATTATTATTATTATTATTATTATTATTATTATTATTATTATTATTATTATTATTGTTATTACATTAATGTATTTTTTCGTTTGTTGAATGGGTCATATTACGCCGGAAAAGAAATTTTTGGCATCAAACGTTCAATACGAGCACGTGACAATAAATTATTATTAAGGATTTACTGGTTCAGTTATCGAGCACGACTTGCTTCTGATCGACAGCCAGTTATATTGTCCATGCTACCTTTTGACATTCGCAATTTCCAGTAGCATTGTATGTACGATGGACAGCTCAATATAGACGGTTGAATTTCCTAGATAACATTTTGCAGAGCAATATGCTTTTCGTTAATTAGCAGTATCCATCACTACCTTAGAAAACTAATCAAGATACACTTCAACAAGAGTGACACTTCATTGAGAAGCGACAAACAGGATGTCGGTAAACTCTTAGAACAAAAACAAAGATGATCGAGATTGACGAGCAGATTCACTACTTCAGTTAAGCAGAGGAATATTCTTCTGAACATAAAAATGTACCCTTTTTGTAAGGGTAACCCGAACGTAGAATGCAGAGGGTTGCAATGTTTTGTTTTCTGCAAATCAACGTGTTTGTAATTTATATAACTTTGAATGTTGTGCTAATAATTGATCTTTCTTCTTTTTTCACAACGTATCATTACGAAACGTAACAATACCAAATACCTGTTTTATCTGTCACTTTCAACTGTCTAAATTGTTTGTGTGTGTGTTTTTTTCATAACATAATGATATTGTGTACATAACACATAGTCTTTTTATATCTGGATAGGAATTTCATCATATCACTTAACTTTGATCAATGTTCATGGAAGTATACAGTTTAAGATCATATTTGAGGCAGAAATATGTCTTTTGTTCGTTAACATATGTACCAAGATATTATTGCCTGTAACAGTCAACATACCCAGTATATCTTTTCGTAATTATTACATAAATATGGAAAATAATGGAAATTGACTTTTTCACACCAATATGAAAAAGAATTTTTGCCATTTTTGTTCTTAAAATCCTCGACTATAGAAGTACTGTTCTAAGTTACCAGGACAATGTTCTAGTATCGATTTCAAAAGAAACTATACACATGACAGTCTTATTAAAGATAACCTGATATTTCGGTTTGTTTGAGTAAAAGAAAAGACGTTAAACTGACGTCAATATTCTCGTCAGCTGTCATGTGATATCATTGTTCACACAGAGTTCTGCGAATTGTGTGGGCTATTCACAAGTGCAAAAGTCGAGTTTATCATTGTTTAGCATGCCGAGAAGTGCAGTGTAAATCAAAACTTCAAAGGTAAGGGTGTCTTGCACTTCATGCCAGAATTATTTTATTGAAGAAAATGTAACAATATTAAGATGAAATCATGTTTCTCCTTCATAAGTTTATAAAAAGAGCAGAACGTTCACTCAAGTTCTGATGTTGTATTTCAGAAAAAAAAAAATGACATGCACAAAAACTGACCCACTGTATTGTGTTGGATTTGGGGGGGGGGGGGGCAGGGGTTAGGTATCTTTTAAATAAAAAAAATTGGTCAAAATTTTGTACTACTGCATGTGTAGTGGCAACTATCTTAAAATCAAAGGTCTGATTAATTATAATAAAATAACAGAAATACACCGACAGATATGATACTTAAGCGGTTACATTCCTTAGTAAAGAGAATAATACCTGGAAGGACGAGAGCTACGAGATTACTCTGCTTGGTAATGACGATAACACCTACAAAGAAGAGATCTTAACGATCACACTGCTTGGTAATGAGGATAACACGAACAAAGAAAAGACCTTAACGATTACACTGCTTGGTAATGAGGATAACACGAACAAAGAAAAGACCTTAACGATTACACTGCTTGGTAATGAGGATAACACCTACAAAGAAGAGACCTTAACAATTACACTGCTTGGTAATGAGGATAACACGAACAAAGAAAAGACCTTAACGATTACACTGCTTGGTAATGAGGATAACACGAACAAAGAAAAGACCTTAACGATTACACTGCTTGGTAATGAGGATAACACCTACAAAGAAGAGACCTTAACAATTACACTGCTTGGTAATGAGGATAACACGAACAAAGAAAAGACCTTAACGATTACACTGCTTGGTAATGAGGATAACACGAACAAAGAAAAGACCTTAACGATTACACTGCTTGGTAATGAGGATAACACCAACAAAGAAAAGACCTTATCGATTGCAGTGCTTGGTTATGAGAATAACACCTATAAAGAGGAGACCTTAACGATTACACTGCTTGGTAATGAGGATAACACGAACAAAGAAAAGACCTTAACGATTACACTGCTTGGTAATGAGGATAACACCTATAAAGAAAAGACCTTAACGATTACACTGCTTGGTAATGAGGATAACACGAACAAAGAAAAGACCTTAACGATTACACTGCTTCGTAATGAGGATAACACCTATAAAGAAAAGACCTTAACGATTACACTGCTTGGTAATGAGTATAACATGAACAAAGAAAAGACCTTAACGATTACACTGCTTGGTAATGAGGATAACACGAACAAAGAAAAGACCTTAACGATTACACTGCTTGGTAATGAGGATAACACCTATAAAGAAAAGACCTTAACGATTACACTGCTTGGTAATGAGGATAACACGAACAAAGAAAAGACCTTAACGATTACACTGCTTCGTAATGAGGATAACACGTACAAAGAAAAGACCTTAACGATTACACTGCTTCGTAATGAGGATAATACCTACAAAGAAAAGACCTTAACGATTACACTGCTTGGTAATGAGGATAACTCCTTTACAGATGAGACCTTTACTATTACACTGCTTGGTAATGAGGATTACACATACAAAGAAAAGACCTTAAGGATTACACTGCTTGGTAATGAGGATAATACCTACAAAGAAGAGACCTTAACGATTACACTGCTTGGTAATGAGGATAACTCCTTTACAGATGAGACCTTAACGATTACACTGCACGGTTATGAGGATAACACCTACAAAGAAAAGACCTTAACGATTACACTGCTTCGTAATGAGGATAATACCTACAAAGAAGAGACTTTTACCATTACACTGCTTGGTAATGAGGATTACACATACAAAGAAAAGACCTTAACGATTACACTGCTTGGTAATGAGGATTACACATACAAAGAAAAGACCTTAACGATTACACTGCCTGGTAATGAGGATTACACATACAAAGAAAAGACCTTATCGATTACACTGCTTGGTAATGAGGATAACTCCTTTACAGATGAGACCTTTACTATTACACTGCTTGGTAATGAGGATATTACCGACAAGGACGAAGCCTGAGCGATTGCACTTAGTAGTGAAGGAAGCATATACGATTACTAGACCTGAGCGATAATACTGCTTTATTATGAAGATAGTACTATTTATTGAAGGCGGAGAAAGTTCCGTTCGCGCTTCTATAGCACCATCCGTTCAATATATTTTTATGATCTTTCAACAGAGGCTGCCTGTTGGCTTTAGTTCCATGAAATGACTGAAGACTTAATCATATATAATTCAAACTTTATAGATCCATTGATTGTGATCTCTTTTTTTTTTTTTGAGTGAGTGAATGGGTAGATCATGAAACCAGATAACCACTCTGTATGATTGACTATTGTCACCTTAAATGACAATCCTAAGGCAATACAGCAACTGCTGTTTCGTCAAATAGTGTTGTAATGTTTTCATTTTATTACTTCATTCATGCCATTTTTATCCCAGTTTACACAACACCGGACACACACACACACATCTCTCTCTCTTTCTATCTCACTCTCTATCTTTATATATATATATATATATATATATATATATATATATATATTATAATATATATATATATATATATATATATATATATATATATATATATATATATATATATATATATATATATATATATATCTATATATATATATATATATATATATAATATATATATATATATATATATATATATATATCTATATATATATATATATATATATATATATATATATATATATATATATATATATATATATATATATATATATATATATATATATATATATATATATATATATATATATATATATATATATATATATATATATATATATATATATATATATATATATATATATATATATATATATATATATCATGAATGTCCTCTCCCATACACCTTGTTTGTACAGTTTCGTCTTGACGGATCGTACACCATATGTTAAAGCTGTTAAGGCAATTAATTACGTTAATGTTCGCTAACATATCAATCGATTGTCTGTATATATAAACATTAAAAACATCTATAATCTTGTTTCCGTGGGGATATTGATTATGTGATGATAGGTCACATAATTTTTATAAGTTAGATTGGCTAGCAAAAGTTCTATGTCTTCACACACTTCTCCGGCCCTAAGTCTATACCAGTCTCAACATGTATTTATGAGTTCAATGTTTTTCGCTTCATTCTATTGCTTTAAAATGTTAATTTTTTTCCATATTGATGATTGCCAAGCAATTGAAATGACAAACTTCTTTTTGCCTTTGATTGTCCAAACAAAGAGCCCATACAATCATGTATGTTATATGTATTTCAGAAAAAAGTAAGATGATACCACCTTTCATTCATTTTGGCGCAAATTGATAAATGTTTTATTGAATTCATTTCTTTTATTCAAATAACTAAAATCAAACCCCTAGTCTTAGAATAATCATGTTGGTTAAATCTGTTTCAAAATCTTCATCCTCACAGGTAACACGTGTAACACATGGTGTATTCGAACTGACATCATTTGAATTTATGGTTCAACGAATGAAATGTATTGTTGACGTGTTTATTTATGTAAATTTAATGTTAACAATCGAAAATCTTGCATGTCCTTTACAAGCGATGGGAAATCTTTCACGCTTCATCCTTATTTTTCGGACAAGAGCAACTGAAATGTCTTATAACGATATGCAGTATTTGAAATTGTGATGAAATAACCGCTTATATTGTTGAATCGACGTAACTCACTCGGTAAGGCCGAATGACCTTGTGTTCTAGTTCCATTCCCCCGTCATTGTCTTGCCATTCGAATGAGGGCCAGGCGACACAAAAACCTGTTGACAGAGGGCGGGTAAAACGAACACATAAGTTCGTTATTGAGGAAATGCTATGGTCGACAGAAAGATATTACTGAAGTTCCCCTATTATATGATAGTTGGGAACAAGACCATGCAAAGTGACGTTCCGTGTAATAATTTAGCAGGAGGAGCTCACCCCTCCCGAACATTTGGTCCCATCCCATTTTTGAATGGCAATAGAAAATATCACCGCCGAATTTGCATTGTTTTAAATGAACTGTAAATACAGGACATCGAATGGTGCAATTTCGAATCTATACTATAAAAGATAAAAAATAAAGAGCCCGGGTTACATAAAAATCCTTCACTGCTTTAAGAATGTCCGCTGCATAGGTCTAATCTTCCTGATACCCATCTGTTCAAACGATTAGGATACTGAGTGGTAGCCAACGGGGAATTGGTCGGGTATCTATTGCGTTGGAAGGTCATAAATGATTTGCATAGATAATTTTCTCAAGACCAAAATCTTGCGACCATCATTCGATTATTGAAAGACAACCCATCAAGTATCGTACCGATCTCGGTCAGTAGTCGTCAGTTTTGAAGAGAATGTGTCCGATACGTCATTTTGAACACCGGACTGATATTAAAAGTGCTCCAACATGCTCGGATAAAGCGATGTGATTGTACACATATTGCATATTCTTACATTATAACTCCTAAAAAGTTATTTTCTAAATCAGCAAAGACCAAAAGAGTAATAAAAAGATAATTAATACAAATGATGCTTTCCTACAGATATACGTCCTAAGTATACACCATATACATAGTATATTGATCTGATCGGAAACCCGAAACACTTCAGTCGGGCTTTCTTCACTATAAATATATTATGATATGTTCGTACAGATGCAGGCAGATGAAAGGAGTTGCATCTAACAACATCTACCAACACCTAGCCGATGACCTCCAGCACCCGGTCGGAAATGTCTAGTATATCGATTGAAAATCGTCTGATCGCCATTCGGGAAATTGGACCACACCACAGATTGTTGAATATATTCTTCGATGTCCAGGTATAAAAAAGACACCCTGATCTCCGTTTACCGTCTGGTGTCCTTTGGAAATTTGATTAGGGCAAATGATAACCGAAGAAATTTTGAGATCGCTTGAAGGTTTATGTATGGCAATGATATTTTACATGTATACTTTTTAGTCATATGTCTTTTTTAAGAAATGTGTGATGATAAATTGGTTTTCAAATACATGTAGAAATAAATGTTATTAATTTTGATATTCTAAATATGGCGCCCTAAATTAATACACGAATATTCTTCTGATATTTATTCAATGCGTAGAAAAATCAGTTAATTGTTGGAATAGAATTAAACTGTATATAAAATGGAGATGAATTCAGGAGAGGATCTTGGTTGACTTTAGTGCATATTTGCTACACGAAAAGTAGGGTGTTGCGCTTAATCTATAAATGATGTATAAATGATAAATTTTGAAAAAAGTATTGTAAAATCAATAAGTCTATATAATATCTGTCAAGTTGACATCACAAAACCACAAAACTTAGCAAGTAAAAAAAAAAAAAAAAAAAAAAAAACTACACTTGAACATCCAGCAAACTAGATCAATCGTAACGGGACCATTAACTAGGTGTAAAACATTTAGATGGAAATTACATTACATTACCATTTTCATAGAATCATTCTAACTTTCTCGTTGAAGGTATGGTCTCTGAATGTATAACTTTTAAAATAAGCAAGGTAATCAAATGATCCTTTTATGGATAATAATTATGTAACATATAAGGCAGATCCATATTACAAGCCCGCATACGGCGTATTCATATCTCACTTAAAACGATATTCCAGAGCTTTTTCAAATTATAATGGCTTTATTCTGAGGGTTAGGCGACTTTCAAATAAGCTACTCAACGAGGGTTATATACGTGCTAGACTAACAATGTCACTGAGGAAGTTCTATGGTCGTTTCGAGACTCTTATTACACAGTATGATATCTTGTTATCCCGACTTTCAAATGATATTCTTGACTGAGACCAATTCCGGTCATTTTACACAGATTTGACACCTTCTTTACTAGAAAGTTACCTAAAACATATGCTCTTCAAGTAGACATTTTTCGTTGTTCTCTATTTGGTTTTCATTTTCACTGATCTTGTATCTCCTTTGGATTTATCTTTACTGTTTTTGACTTCTCCATATATAAATATATAATGATATGAAATTTACATGATTTGACTTTTTCTACTGGGTATATGTGACGGGTGTTCCTAGCAAACAGGAGATGCTCACTTTCCCAGGGCAACTGATCTCACTCCATCAAGGGGTTCACATATACTCTTCAAGTAGACATTTTTCGTTGTTTTATATTTGGTTTTCATTTTCACTTGTATGTCCTTTGGATTCATGATTTTCGGACTAATGGTTTGGATTTCTCCATCATCTTGACGGTTTTATTAAGCATGCAAGTACTGTAACTTTTGGACCTTGGACGTGTTTTTGGGTCAAAAGCATATCAAATGCGCCATACCTTGGTGAAGATTGAAGCAGATCTATACATCAATTACTGTTGTATGAACCAAACACTGTTCAAAAACCATATATGGTTCACATGTATGTTGCTTCTAATTAGTGTTTAAAACGGATTATTTCGGGATTTTTCTTCATTGTTCTCAATTCAAAATTTAATGTAACATTCAACTCAAGCTCAACTCAACTATAATATTTTCTTGCAAATAAAAAGACACCCGATACCCTCCTTAAGTTTAGGTTTATGCTTTTATCAGTGAATATATGTAAATAGAAAAAGTTGGATTAACAATTTAGAATATTCCTTTCATTGTATAAAATGGTCAGAAATAACAGATCACCGCCAATATCCCAGAGACAGCTAAAACTCTCAGAAAATAAAGGGAACGTAAAAACTTCAATCATCGTTTTAAAGATTGTCATAAACGCAGCTAAAACATTTTTTTCTAGATTTGAAAATCATCTAGTTATAATTACACATAAAACACATACAAACTAATGGAAATATAAATATGTCATACACGAGATCACCTTGTCATAAATGACGTTATCATAAATCTCCGACAATGTCAAAAATGCAATTCACGGACCTTTCATTATGTCACGAACAGGCATATTGATCTCCAACTATGTCAAATATATCATCACTGATCTATTAAAAGCCAATGCCAATCATACGTTTGGGAATTGTATTCAGATAATAAATTATGTAGCTACTGACGAATTTGGTATGGGTCAATTTAAAATATTTTCTTTCAATAGTAAATTTTGAACCGTGTATATTATTTTATCTAACATCGAAATATTCTGTCTTTGTGATTTGGTATTATAACACTATTAAACTATCTAGTCTTTTTTTTTATATCGTTAGCTAAATAGTAGTCACTTCTTTCTGTCAGACACCTGAATGGTCACACCTCTGATTTCTCTCAGATACCGGACTGGTCACACCACTGATATCTATAAAATGCCTGAGTGATCACAACTATGAGTTTTCTGAGATATCTCCATTGTAACATCTCTGATATGTCTCATATACCTGAATTGTCTCACCTCTGATTTCCCTTATATACCCGATGGTCACACCTCTGATTTTTCTAAGGTACCTAAACCTATGATTTCCAAGGTTCTATGAAGTTGTCTTGTCATATTTTATTTTGGTGCAATAGCATACTTTGGCAGTGAAAGTATTACTTTTTTGTTTTACTTTCTTATAATGATCTTTTATCCGGTGTTTGGTACTGCAATTGAACTGCCTTATGCAACCGCGTTAAAAGTCGGGACTATAATGAATGAATAATTCGAAGGAAAAAGTTATTCTGTTTTGTGTTTGTATGCAGACAATATTGCGTAGTCAACTGTGTAAAATACCCATGACTTTTAGAATAAGAAAATAAACGTCACTTGTCCCATAAGAAGTCAAACTTTAGAAAATTGATTTACATTAGATTCATTTTAACAGCACAAGGAATTTATGACACTTTTTAGAATAAATCGCCTTCTGCCTGAAAAAGACATCATGGGATAACCAATTAGCTGGAACAAATATGATGAAGAAAAAATATGGAGACAACGCCATGGTGAATATCCAAGGGATATCGGAATTTCTCACAGACGTCTGTGGTTAACGTGAAATAAATCGTCGATATGATATGGTGAAGGTACTAATTGGATTACACAATTAGTTCAGTTATGCTCTTGGGAAATCAACTTGTCATACTACATTGGTCATGTCAACATCATCTTTCACACACGTTCATAGAACTTTAAAGGTTTAAAATATGTTGCATTGCATTTGTTAGCTTTATTTGCTGAGTGTAGAGTTTCGTTTCGTTTTATAATATTGTCCTTCTTTTTGTGTTGCCGTGTAAATATACTAATGATGACGTAGTAAATCTAGCACTCCATCTTTCTGTCAAAAAGCTTTCTATTTCCATAACGATAAATCAATAAAGTATGTATTGAGAAGGCGCGAAAATGATAACCTTCTGACTTTTAATTCATCATACAACTGACAACATATAATTGAAAGAACAAACTTAAGTAAGAGATTGCAAACGTGCTAGACATTATTTGAACAACACCATAACCTAAATCAAAGTGTTTGACGGTTATGTTATTGACCAATTATTTTGCCGTATTCCATTATCAAGTGATGCCAAACCCAAACGGGAATAACTGTTGACTAGTTTTTCCGATATTATCTTTGAGTATGTAGAATCGGTTCAATCTATCAGCTAGACGCTGACCGGGACGTAAATCGTACAATGATTATATGTGCAATATTATCGTTAGTGGTGCTTCATTAATAACTCTAATATATCATATGACTGTTTTGATGAATGCCAGAATGACATGCTCACAACGGCACACAAAGGGACAAAGATGTGTGATTGAAGGCTTTATCATTTGCTTTAACCGTTCCAGAACTGGATTTACTATTTAGCACAACCGGCGATGCTTACTTCTTCCACATACATAGCGACACCTTTGGCTTTAGGAGTTTAGGAGTTCCATGAATGTCGACCGAATACCATTCATCAGATACTATTGTATTTTATATTGTTTGATGATATGACGCAAAGAGACTGACTCCATACAGAAATTACAAACTGCTCTGATGGAAAGTGATCATATCGAAGAAAAAAAGAAGCAAAGACAACGGATATCAAATTATTTCGGCATGAAATGTCTGATATCCCTGTGTAATCTATTTTCGTTCATAGCTTGTGCGGACACACTGAATAAAATACACAGTATTAAAATGTATGGAAATTAACGAATGTTTAACAAAAAAAAAATACATTTGAAATATAATGTATTTGCTTTAAATATTCATTCGAAAAAAATTTAAAGGTCTGATTTTACACTTACAAGTTTGGTGTTTTTAATGCAATGCATTTGCTTGTGGGCATTCAATTGTTGAATTATTATACAGTGCGGTAAACATATAGCTATGTTTGCTATCTTGTCTAATTGATATGAGATTTAAGAACTATTTTCCCAACAATCTTATAATTTTTACAAAATACATAAAATTATCCGTAAAAGCCACATACAAACTAATGAAGTATACATCAGGGAGATTCTCCATTTAGGTTACGTTTTAGAATAAATGACTAACTTTTACAAATGAACCAGAAGCTCCCCGTACTTGTCATGCATTGAGTTAATAAGTGGTATGTCAAAGATCAAGATATGTAAATTAAAATCATTGTGGAAGGATTTCCAAATAGTTACTTGTAATACAATCTTAAAATCAGCAATCAGTTATTGCATCTAGCCATTTTATTGATATATGGTCAGGAAGTCACGAAGCGGGCAAAGCTAGCCCTGGAGTGTACAATACAGTCCATTAAGGGAGTCAGGGCTTTCAACTCGCAATCACAAAATAATCTTAACGGCTTGACACATCTCACATGCTATTTATGCTATAGCTAATTGCAAACAGATATAAAGATATTCTCTTGAGAATACTTTGTATGTACTTCAATAGAAACTCTTACATTAACTCAATATACAATCCATTTTAACAAATATTATTACTATGTCTTAAGAAGCAAGAACAATTTTGTTTCATTGTGTATTCAAATAGAGTTTGTTACTTGGCGGTTTATTACAATACACATATTGATTTCATATATATATATATACTTCTTTGAATGTAAGCGATTAATATAAAGCAACTGTATCTCAAGGAAAAGGTATTTAATTGGTGATCGAACGAATAAAATTGTACTCTTGCTAAACTAAGGAGTATCTCCATCATGCATAGCTCGGTCCTTAGATAGATTCTTTGGTTCAGTTTTCGGTCATTTTGCTTTCAACATTGCTCTTCAAATATTCATATATTTTAGAAATTCCAATCATTTGGTCACGAGCATCACTGAAGAGACATAAGTTGTCGAAATGCGCATATGGTGCACTAAATTATAAGGTATATATGTTCTATATTTATTATCATAGATTTACATATAACATTTGGTGGCATTTGAATGCTTTATCTTAACAATAATTGATAATATAATAGCCAGAAAGCGCACCCAGATAATCTACGATATCTTTAAGAGGAAATTAGACAACAAGTTATATGTTATTAAATTTGAGAAATTGATACATATAGTCAGAAATTAATCAACATTATGTATTACATATGTTTCTGAAATTTGGAGTAAAACCTGAATCAGTGGTAAAATGGATATAAAATGTGACTACAAAACTGCATTAGTAAACAAAGATATCTGATCTAACCATATAACAAAGCACACACAGCAGCATTGAAAGGAAACTAATAATCATAACTAAGACTTCAAAACGAAAGTAACTATATGCAATGCCACTACAGCATTCCCTACAATATACCTACATGAACATTTATAGACCTCAAATCCAAGATGAGCCGAAGTCAGTACACTTCTCTTACTAAGTTAGCTGTGCTACACACGGCGTAAATGGCAATCTAATAGAGACGTTAGAAAAAAGATCAACAAGCACTGCAAATAACGTGTCAAGGCCAAACAGCAGTAGAAAAGGAGAAGACTTCAGTCCAACCCTCCGTCAAATAAGACAGTGAAAACCCTTTTCCCCATGTCATGGTACAAATTGCGCGTAAAAGACCCTTCATTATCTCAGGTAGATCTGATGCAAAGGTATAAATTTCCATGGATTGCGTCGAGAAGTTGCCGTCATCATATACGTGAACTAATCGTACAATGACGTAAAATAATAATTAATCAATCAATCAATCAAAATGACATAAGAAAATTATCATTAATTTAAAAACCTATTTTGCATAAGCCATATTCAAACAAATGACACACTGTACCTAAGGCAGATAGAATAAAGAAAAATTTTATGGAGATCGACTGTCGCCAATATTTCATATGTTGGTGTTGTAATATTTCCATGACAGAATCATAGCAATAGAAATCGGAGTAAAGCGTTGAAGTGTAATCTTTTCAAATGGAAAAAATCTGTATATCAAGAGTTTAAAGTCAGACTATAGAAGTTATCTTATATAATGTATAACAGATCAATTTCATTTCCTTGTGCGTAGGTATCATATGTTTTTCAATAAAGATATAGCAGCTGTCTGGCTGCTTGCTTAATCTTTAAAATAGATGTAAAAGTAAGTTCCGGTGAAAGTTCTCTCAGCCTCTCAGCAGAAGGTCTAAATTTAGATAACATTTCTACAATTCCTTACTATATCTCTGGATACTTCAGCGTTCGTCATTATGTAAAAAAGCAATTTAATAAGGGCAATATCTAACTTTCAAATTTCAGGAACCAAATGAACATTAAATACTTCTAGTATTTGAACGATTGTTGATGAATTTTAAAAACGGATCATTTGTTAAAACTATACAAAACACTATACAGAATACGAATCATATCAACGATAAACATGCCTGCACAGGTGTTTGTCATACAGTTAGATCAAATCTCTTCTTTTGGTTTATTCCATTCTAAGTTATATTGAGAGAATTAATATTTTGTATAAAATTCCTCGGAGTAAAGTACATCACGTTTTTAGGTTTAATGCAAGAAACATAATTCTTTAAAGGAGTGGGGTTCCTCAAGAGTACTAACTGTCAATCGATATAATACAGTAGTAAACCAGTATTGCTTTGCCTTCTCTGTAAACTACCACAGAACTTTTACCTATGAAACATATGTTTCGAAGTGCAACGGACAATCGTCTAGACACTAAAAATAGTTTACAGGAAGTGTCAGTGTAAACGAATGCAATCTATACAGTATTGTACAATATTGCTACATACAGAGGCATTAAATACAAGCTCGATACTTGAGAATATATGCACGTATGTATTAATGTATGTGTATATGTATATATAAACTATGCCAAGTTGAAATGATTACCTTGAATGAACGTTATGCAGAATTGTATTTTATTGAAAAGTTGACTTGAACCATCATTTCTCTTGTCTTGACAAAGATGAGAAAGCATTTCTTCGTAAAAGTTTTTCATTTCATGCACATGTGAAATGGAGTGGGTACTTAAAACGAAGCATTATTTACCATCTGATGTTAACAAAGCATATGCATTAAGCAAACAATAAATTCCATTTGAACTTTATTTATAGAATGCCGCTTTACAAACTACAACCGAGAACACAAGATCGAAAATTGTGGGTGCGTACAGGACAAGAACAACAGAAAAACCACTTTATACAACATATAACAGCAAACACACCCTCATTTACTAAATTTAATAATAATTTAAGTATTGATTTAGCTCAAGGAAACGTAGTTTTTCTATTGTAACAAATCAAAAAAAAAAAAAAAAAAAAAAAAAAACTTATTGCCGTAAAATCGGACATTTCCGTCAAATAACTTTCATACAACATACAAGTATTAGAGAACGCAACTTCTTGTTGTTGTTATCATATTCATTTATTTCCTAAAGTATTTATTATTATCATATATCTTGATTTAATGTATTCACCCAAGATATGAACGAGTAAGATGGTACCCAGATATCTCATTTTACAGTATGCATCTATCCGTTATCTATGATAAGTAAGATTTCTGGATGTGACAGTACTTGTTATTAAATAGAACAGGATGTGCGTACATGTATGATATCAGTGTCAAAACGTACAACAGTAAACACGGAAAAAATGAGTGTCTCCTGTTTGGTTAGCCAAATAGTTTATCAAAGTAGATGTCTGCAAACGGTGTTTAGAATTGTTGCCATCCAGGTATCAGTAGAGTGTTGACTTTCTGTGAATCTGTACATTCTTTGATGTCCATGTGTGGTTGCCAGTATCAGTCACCTCTCTGCTTGGCAAGCCCCAACGAATCGGCACTTTAACCTTGATTTTTCACAAAAGCGGAATCGTTTAGGCTCGCCTAGCAGAAAAATGTGGCACTCCTCTCATTATAAATATATCAGGATTCACAACATAATACCAGCTTGCAAAATACAAAACTAGAGATCATGAGAATAGAAATAGCAGTAGATTCAATAAGAGTCCCATGCATAGCCCGAGACATAAGGTGTTAAAAATACAACACTAACCTCTCTCACCGCAAAATCATTCGTGGTTACATTCAAAGCGGTAGTTGAGGATAAGTCTTTAGGTGAAATAAAATAGAAATGTAACTAGCAACTATGAATTACTGACAGACAAAAACTGAATAAGGTAGGCATCCAGCAGGATCTAAACTTTAAAAATATAATGCACAGCAAATCACAACAAACATTATTTTCAATGACCATTAGATGGAATTTGTCCAAATGCATGTATATGCCAATATACAAAGCGATACTAGAGTTATTTAATTTTTGGAATTACAAAGTATAGTTTATCACAGGCCTTTTCTTGCCTATATGCAACACATTGTAATCTGTCTGAATAAATTCATTTCGTTAATTCACACCACAAGACGATGTTACGTTTTATTTGTAGATACTGCCATATGTTACACAACTTATTCACATAAGAACATAACCGAACTATTCTCCAGTGTTACAAAATAGATTTATACATCTATTGTAGTCAACAAATATTGTTTATATAACACTTTAACCTATCGCATAACGGAAAAGAAAGAGAACATGCGAATCATGCACCATATGGTATATGTAACATGTTTTTGAAGGTTTACTCAACAAACTATCCTGCAGGAAAATCACCCGATATCTGAAGACAGTAAACGGATGAGAATATATGCTATATCTCGAATGTTTCTTTGTTAGTACTGAGAAACATGAAATGTACAAATAAGATTAAGACGCATGAAAATTCTAATGAAAACCAATTAAGTTCATAAGCTGACATACATGATGGGTGTTGCTAGTCTCATTACTCCCGGGCACCTGCTCTAATATCTGGTGACCAAATGTCCATGTATAGTAACTGCTGTGCGTTGTAGTATAGTTACAGGGCATCGTTTATTTTTTTGACAATACTATTGTCACACGTATAATCTTTGCAAAATGGAGGTTTTTGTAAAAAGGTTTCCCGTGGATGGATTGATTTTAATTTCTTTTTATACATGTTCTGTCGTGTGGTTGTGACCCTTTTATCCTTTGATTGTTCTACTATTACGGTGAGTGGGAAGGTGGGCCCGTAAACCGGTTAACCGCACCATTTGTTGGGCTTTTGTCAAATTAAATGACCGTCCTAAGTCGGTATCGTAATTGCACTACAATCAAATATTTTTGTAATGTGTTATATGTGCTAGTATGTTATTTATATTCATGTATTGTATAGCTCCATGGTCACTTCTGCCACATAACTGAGCCAGTAACTCCTCTTTTTTCTTGTATGTATTTGAAGTGCTGAAATTCGATGTATTTTAAAAATGATTGATGTAAATGACCAAACAAGACTTACTTGATTTATGATTATAGGATGTATAAATAGCAACACTGGTGTGCTGTTTTGAATGCTACGTCACAAAGCACCAGTTCCCCATATCATTTATTCTAATCTCTTTCTTTGTGGTCTTCCGTAGAGACTGTCTGTTTTCTTATATGTATCAACGCTTTCATCGAGCCGCTTTATTATACTTTTTATGAAGTGAACAACAATTAATTAATATAAAGAAATAACAAGGAAGTACCGAAGGGTTAACCTTATCTCATAGTCCATGGAATAAAAGGACAATATCGTGTATAGTATTATATTCAGACAAATGCGAACCCCAATTAAATCGAAGTTAAACCAGGTGCCCGGGAGGAGTAATCGTCCCCCAGTTGTATGCAACACCCGTCGCAATAGCCCTGCACATGAAAGAGACAAAACATTATGTTCTTTATCCTATTCACGGTATGAAATGATTTGGAACTGAAATTCCGGCGTCGGAAATTCACGTCAACAAATGTCTGTATATATAAGTTTTATGTCAATTCAAGTGTTGTCAGAAAGTTAAGACGGTAACATTCCAGAAAGGGGGATCTCAAATTGCGTCAGATCCCTATATCGACCATAGAATTTCCTCAGTGACAATTTCAAACGTTCCTCAATATATCTCTTTGAGATAGTTTCGTAACAAGAAGACTCGCTCTCAGGACGAAATATAGCATGCCCTGGCATAGCATATAAGTTCTGAAATGAAGACGCCATAAAGAAAATTTTGACAATATCGATAATTACTACGGAAAATGGTTTACTTCGTACGAGTTACCTTCCTTTCAGAGGAATATGCTTCCTAAACTTTTATATTAGGCGAAATCCGTAATTGACCTGAAAGTGAGCGTGTGATATGATTTCTTGCTTTTCCATTACACACCTTCATTAAATAAATCTATCAAGTAGCATTTGGATCAGCCCAAATCTGTCTCTGTCCATTCTTTAGATTTCTACTTAAGATATTACTAGCTATCAATAAAAGTAATCGGGAACTGAAAAAAATGTTATCCAAACAATTACATCAGGTAGAGATTATATCGGCGCTATGTTTGAAATTGCGTATCAGATCTTTAAGACAGGGAATGATAGGGATACAAGATCAATGGAAATGTAGTAAAGTCCAAGAGCATCAAACTATCAATTCAATCAGTATGTGCCTCTTCCTTTTATCTTATATACTGTCTTTACCGATCGTTTAGACACTCGTAATGAGATGCTTAGAAAGATTGTCACTTATAGGAGATCCATATCCTGGGATCTATTTCAAGGCTGTTTATAGACTTTGCAAGCACGTTAAATCTTGTATTGATACAGTTTAGGTTTACCTGATTGATTATACTGATTTAGATTTTATGGAGCATTTCCTCACATTTACCGTCGTATGGTAGAGAGCAAAGAAAACATCTAACCAATCTGTACTACGATATGTAATATCAAATATTTTTATGAAGTGTTTGAACGCTTCATTATAGATTGCCTCGTGGCATACTAAGAATTTCATTATAATTAAATGAAGTCGGAGTTAGCTACCCGGTCGTGACATTGTAATCACACTTTTGAACCCTTTCAATCGTTTAACTGGAATTTTTAAAATTCATCACACAATCTAGCAATAGTAGCGGAATGTTTTAAAGGACAAATTCCCAAATTCATATTGTCGGTATTATCATGGGGCATGTGATATAACAAGAGGCAACTTTCTAGATAAACTGTTTGGAAATTATCACTTCTCTTTTTACGCTTGTCTGCTTACACATTGAATCTGCACTTAAATGCAATACAGAAATGTTGTGAAAAATGAAACAAATAAAGTTAAGAATATAAAAGATTACTTTACACAAACAATATTAGTGGCAATTCTATGCGCTGTCTGAATTCGTCAGGGTAATGAAGTTGTAATTTTAATTTTGGGTATTTCAATAATCAAAGGCATGTTATCATCAGAAACTTCCTCACACTTTCCATAGAGTAAATAACAAAACACAATTCAATTCACAGCTTTGAACACAATTGTAATATTTTCACAAAAGACAAAGGAAACATACGGCAGAGTAACCTAATGTGGATTGATTAAATGTCTCATGTTTACCGATAGAACTCCGGGAAATACTCCACGACGAAACGACACATTATAGAATATCATACAACAGTAATGATTTTGTAACAGATATTGATATATCGTGTGTTACGTAATTTAAATTAATGTTTGTTTCTTTAATCTGTTAGAGTTTAGTTAATGTATTTCTTGCAGATTTTAAAACTACTTTATGGTATATATCAGTGTGACTCTTGTTTACACTAGATAAAAAAAATGCAATAAGCTTTCATGAACAAAAAGAATGATTTAACATATAAGATAAATTATTTTATTCATGGCCATTATTCCTCCCATTGCACATAGTGCTCTATAGACAACTTAAGTTATAACAGATTTATCACGTAAATTACAAGACACAACATGGTGTTCTAAACCTGTGGCTCTGTCGAGTTTAGAGCGCCATAATATTCATTCTGAAATTTATTTCCTTACTTCCATAATGAAACAAAGGACAGATACGTAGGATTTGCCAAAATTTGCATGTAAAGTATTCTCTTCAACCATAGACTTATCTAGATTCATAAAATTGTTTAAAAAATTACTGACACACTCAAATTGAAAAAAACAGTTAAGCTTAAAACATTTTCTGTATTTGTCATTTAAATTTAACACATTTGAAAATTGCAAAATATGATTTTTGACATAAATATAAAAAAGTAAAGGTAAGTCATCAAGAGTGTAAAGAAAGAAGATCTTAGTTTTTGTATAATAAGTATAAACTGTATGAAAATGCGAAAGAAAATCATCAGTAATTAGTGAAGCAACACTAGAGCAACAAGTCTTTATTTTCAGAGTTGTAATATATCTCATTAAAGGCAAAAAATGACACTTCTTAGAGAAGAAACAGCATCTTGTAAAAAAAACCCCACGAATTGCTCTTTGTCATTTATACGATTCCATGACGAAAGTAGAAAGACTGTTATTAAATCACCATTCTTCGATGTTAAGCGATGCCTATTGTATTCAGCTGCGACAAAAGAATCATTAATAGCCGTTACTTACCCTTCGATATCTTGTTTCCGTCTGTGACTAGGATGGACTCTGAAAGGAGAGAAAAGATCTTTCCTTGTATCTTATTATTACTATTTTTATGTTTTTTTACGATATCAAAATAAAATGCGTCATAAATGTAAAATACGAAAGTAACTGTTGTCAAGTGACTATGGCACTAACAACAATGTACCACAGTAGGCATTCACAGACCCTTGAAATTCAGAGGTGAGAACAGGTGCCCGGTCGGAGTAAGCGAATGGCTAGTCACACCGTCCTTACAAACAGAAGAAAGAAATGTAACTCAACACTGTATATATAAGTGAATGTGAACCAACATTGTGTAGAAAGTATCATTGCAACATAACATCAGGAAAATGGTATAATAATATTTAAGTCAACCTTAACCTTATATGTAAAACAATTAATGCAAAGTAATCATTCTCTTCAATAATAAATAGACATTAAGAGACTTTCAATAATGTTTGCTTCCTTCGCCCTTTTTATGTGTATGCATTTACTTAGCAATTTAACACCCTCCCTCTTTCAAATTTATCAAGATGCATTTTGCCAAACATACATGTTTTTAAATCCAACATTCTTGTGAAGTTATAAATGTGTATGTTCTTCACATCGTTGTTGATTTCTCCACGGATGAGCCCCCATACGTGGTAACAACAGCGGTAAAAGTTCATAAGAGTCTGCGGAGCTCAGTCCATTGTACAATTGACCGTTTCTTTAGTAAAGACAGATAAGAAACCGACGTCTCATGTGAGAATAGACATAAGCACAAAAGACCTCTCTTGCTTCAGGTAAGTCCGTTGCATACATACGAAATTGTATCCAACGTCCCAGTCAGACGTTCTCACCATATCGGTTAAATAATCTTTAAAAATCCCCCCAAACCCTCAAACAAACGAACTAAAAACAAAATCAAGATAAATAATGAGCATGGTTCCGCCTGACATAATATGATCTAACATTTTTCTTAGCTCATTATTTGTATCGGATAAATGTTATGTAGATAGACCTTTCATTCCCTTGTATACTGATCTTTTAAGTAATCTTTATACAGTCGTTTGATTAAACTCAGACAGAATATGTAACAGAATTTAGGCTGATGAAATAGATAATGTTTCCTATTCTGTTTCATTGAACATTAATATAAAATTTTATCAGCTATATCAATTCCGCCTAGAACCTGTCATAACTGACTAAGAATTGTAAGATTTTAACGGGGAAAATCTTACTGTTACCGGCTGTTCTATAACATTATTAGATGAATAGAAGATTTTGTTAAAAATATAATTTTACTGAGCTTGTTATCATAGCATGTGATGTTGATACATTATTTCCCCTATAAACTTTGAAAGATTTTCCCTGTTTTGAAACCAAACAACCAATTAATATGTCTATATATATATATTTTATTTCATACAAGCAAACTAAATAAATAACATATCGAAACTAGACATTAAAATCATTCACAACTATATGTTATATACTTAGATAAGATGAGAATCTGAAAAAAAGAAATATTTTAATACCTATATTTCTTTTTTAAATACAATGCACCTATCGGAGGATGTTTTAAATTAAGACTTGAAACACATTTAAATGCTATGTATTGGTTGTACACTCCATTAGCAATAGGTCAATCGTTGACCGGGCAACTGTCAGCTATAATATCTGTCTGTATAGAAACATTTGTGTTGTATCCTGCTTGCAATACCGAGGGTTTGTAGGATTGCTATTTCAGGTATTTTCTGTCCTTAGGGCATGTCAACTCAATTCACATTCACCGCATCACAGATATATGAACATAATGATAATATTGATTTCAAGGAAAAGTGTTATCGCAGATCTGTGGGAGCATTCTGCATCCAAAGTGTAATTTCCATCATTAGTGTTTTATTTACGACACGCAGCTATGCACCTAGTTAAGTTTTCATATTTTGTGCGTACGCACTTAACTATAAATATATCATTGATTCTGTTTAAAATTTGAGAATTATTGAAATATACGTATTAAAGAATTATTTCTGTATTATGTGGTTTTAAGTTTTGCTTCTAAAATACACTAATAATATGAATAATTGATAGGATTGAAATTTCATCACAATCTTTATTTAATTTATCACTGTTGATAAAAAGAAAAACTGAAATGCCATTGGTTCCTCCATCAAAGTCTACTTCTCTGCGATACTTGAATGCTGCACGAGAACACATATATTCAACAGACTCAAAAATCAAAAAAGACTGTGATAGTTATACTTAAACACATTTTTTTCTTATTTTGTATCGTATACACAGTTAAGGAATTTAGATTTAGTCATAAAGCTTAGAACATGTTTTTTTTATATATTTTCTTCACTTTTTCTTAAGTAGAACGTATACACATATAATTACTACTCGCTCGAACTTATCTTAGTAACACATGAAAAGAAATAAGACTTGACACTAACAGCAAATTCGAATAACAAGTTCATGTATAATGAATAAAATATTCCGTCATTTGACACTTACCTTTATTTGGTTACTAGTTATCCCGACGCGAGTAGAGAGATATGCATATCTTAACGAATTAACTTCCATTTATACGACGGCGTGTAGGCTATTAGCTGCCTCAGATTCCCCGCCTCATAGCCTATAACTCTCCATATCATTTCTGATCATCGACCAGGGATATCCACGATAAGAAAACTGTTTTTTACATCTTATTCAATCAATTGATATACATAATGCATTAACATGTGCCGTTTGATAAAGACATGTCGAACCATCCGAGTGTTCAGAAAGTAGGTCTGATAGGATTTTATGGTAAAAGATATCGAGCAGCCTCAGTTTGCTCTAATTTATTCGTAATATGCAAGTTAATTTGCCTGAAGACTCTCGTACCTTTGTCATATTCATAGTGACAGTAAACATTTGTAATTATACCCCGGGACACTGAACTTCAATTGATTTAATTTGATTAGGCTTGCCGTGCTGCTTTACACAAAGACATAGGAGAAGGGAAAACAGTTCATTAGCAAGTTCGTTAAAATGTTATTTCACTGATAAAAATTAATATATGTATAATGTAACGAATGAATATGTAAAATAATTTCAATATAATTTCACTGACTGACTGATTTTTTTTAACGTCACACCACGAATATTTCATGTATATGGTGACGGCATCTACCTATGTAGGGCATACAATTTTTGACCTTTGCAACGGACCCACCCGAAGCAGTGAGGGATCTTTAACGTGCCATGCATACCACGACACGGGGCCTCGGTTATTACTGTCTCATCAGAAAGACAGGACACCGGCACGACCAGGGCGGGAATCTAATTGAATCCCCGAAAAATCTTGGAAACAAAAGCATCACTTATCACGAAATCATGTTCTTTTGCAAGAGGTTTATCTTTATCTGTCAAAAACACATGGATCACGAGTAGCTCTCCAATGCCCTAGATAGTTCATTGTAAACATTAATGAATAATTACTTTTGAAAGATCGCCGAAGAAGAAAAACGAAGATATGCTTCTTAAATGAGCAGTCATGTTTTTCCTCCATTACAAACATCTCTCGAGGGACATATTTGAACTGCTGCTGACCCTTTGCAATACTTAATTTACATGTGCACTGGACGGATAAAGGAATAATATTCAACTTTATTGAAAAGTATCATTTACAATAACTGCTTTATTGATTATCCAGTGTTCTTTCGATCTTCTCTGACGCTAGGCATATAAGTAAAATAAACGATATTTCAAGAACTGTGTTTCATATCTAAGAACAAGTTGTTTACCTCGAGACCGAAAGTTCTTGGTTTCAGTCTCATCAGCGGCTGGTCTGTGTTCTGTCCACCGGATGAGACAGTATAAACCGAGGTTCCATTTGGCATATGACTTGGCGGAACTTAAGAAGTCCTCACTATTTCGACAGGGTCCGCCAAAAAAGTCTAAATATTTGTGCATAGAATCCAGATGTCGTAAACATATAAGTACAATAATCTTGATATGAAAAAATTCAAACTCGAGAAGAGATGAGGCAAGGAAAAATTAACCCAACTACCGGACAGATTACATTCCATACATAGCAGAAAACCCAAACAAAATAAACATCGATAAAACGTCAAAAATATATTCAGTATATATGCATCTATCTCTGTGTGTCTCTGTCTCTCTTTCTCTGTGCGTGTTATGTAAGCTTCCCGTCGCTTAAATTAAACAAAATGCTGTAGCAGGAGAGAAAACAGAATACATCGGACAAAACGTAACTTTTAATACATGATGCTGAGGGTCTTGAAATAAATGTACTTTAGGTACTGTTAATCACCAAATGTGTTCTAAACATCTGCTGGTATATGGCATTGGCCTTGACAACATGTCATTAAATAGTTCTACAGAACCACAATATTTAACATAGTGCCACCACTCGTTTTGCGAAACAGGTGGTCGAATGTGAAATGAAATAATTTTTAACGTACAATGGCATTTCCTATCATTAACTTAATTATTTGGAAAGGGTATGATAACGAATAAATGCATTGAAAATCAAAACACATTTAGCTGTTATATCTTAATTAATCTTACTAATTCACTTAATGGCTCAATTAAACATAAGTTAATTACCACGTGTATACCATTACTGCAAACAAGTTGATATTTCATGATACATATCTTGCTGTTTATTACTTGAAACGTTTATTATCAACAATATATCGCTATACCAAATGAAAAGTGTCTCGATGTATAATGATTACACCTGCTGCTTATGTGACAGTGAGATACTGTGTTATGTAACTGTTATGCATAATGGTTATATAAATATAGTGTAAAAATAAAACAAAAATGAAACATGCACAAAGTGAAAACTGTTATTTGAGGTGCGAAACAATACATTATGGAGAAAAAAACCCCCCAAATATAACCCCCAACAAAAGGAAAAGAAGGAAAGAAAAGAAAACAAACACAAACACAAGAAAGACCTCCCCTCCAAAAAAACCCCAACAAACAGCAAACAACCCTCCCCCCCCCCCCAAAAAAAAAAATAAAATAAAAGACCCCCCCCCCCCAAAAAAAAATGTATGAAAACAAACAAATAGTAAAAAAATACCCCCAAAAACAAGAAGCAAACAAACAAACAAAACAAAAACAAGTAAAACATCAAGAAGTCATAATTATTAACATGAATTTTATATTAATTTAGATGTACTGTGCTTTCGACATTAGAATATTTTTAAAATATTATAGACGTGTAAGACATTGTATACACTTTGTTTCCTTACACGAGGACAAGAAGCGCTTTTACAGCACGGGTGCTATCTCCAATTGTAAATTCATTCTGGTTGTCATATCATGTTTTACCGTTTTTCATTTTTCAGCATTTTTAGTCTTACCATTAATTTTGTTGTAGTACTGACTTGTTCACGCCGTTTTGCATCGGTGAGTTACTTGCCTATATAAAATTAGGGTGGAATATTAGTAAAGTGTTTGTGAGTTTCGTCAGCTAATGCTTCTAATCCATAATCCATAGTTTAAATATTTGAAGAGCAAACTTATTTCTAAATTGAGCTGAAAGTCACTGCCAAAGAACAAATCTAAGAACACTGCTATGCATAAACAAGATACTCCTTCATATCAGAATAATTTACAAACATTTGTGACAGTAAAATATGAAGTGTAAATTTCGAGTCTATTCAGAATCACTGAAAACTGGACTTCTGACAACCTTCGGGAACTAGCAGTCCACCAATAGCGCTATAGACCCAGTGGTTATAGAAATATGAGGAGATGTATACATAAATGAATTTAGTGCACCATATGCACATTTCGACAATTAACGTCTATTTGGTGATGCCGTAGATCGAAACAGTGGAAATCCAAAGAATAAATATTTAAAGTCATTGCCAAATAATCAATATAAAGAAAGATCTATACATGAAGGACATCGGGAAATACTGCATTGTATGTTATCGAGTATGTTTGCAACAGGGTGATGTTTGTGTGGGAGGAAACTTGAGTACCCGGAGGGAAACCCACGAAGTCAGGTTGTTGACAGCCTCACCATCTCACGTACTACACCGGAAATCGAACCCGGGTAGCATTGATGAGAAACGAGCGCGATGCCGACAGCGCTGTATGGAAACAACATAAATTTATTTTAATATACGATATTAGTCCTGGTAATGCATGATTGTTTAACATCTTGTGTGTGAATAATTTACCTATATTGCGATGTTGCATGATGTGTCCGATTCAATAATGAACTTGCAACACGAATCAAATCCAAGACACATACAGGATGCGTAATCCGACCTTAAAAGAGGTATATAGTACTGTCTGCTGTAAACAATAATAATCAAGGCATGTATCAAAAAATAAAACATAACAACGATTTAACCGTCTTTAATCCAGAATCTCTTTCAAATTATCAAAAAGTTTCATATTTGTGTTTTTGTATTTTCATTATATTTTTCTTTAACTAGGGTTTGATTACATACCATGCATTATACAGTCAGCATTACAATGAACATGAATTTCACCATCAGAATAAGGGTTTTACACGTTTAATAAGTAGATAAATTGTACTATTAATATCTGCTAAATAGAACATAAAATTCTATGAAGAAGATTATAAAAACCATTCAATATATTTGTGATTCAGTTGCAGATGAGGAAGCGTACACATTACATACAAAAGACATTTTAGATTAATATACTTCCTTGAATATTTTGATAGGTTGAAATTCGACTATTTCAACATTCCAGTGGAATAAAAAAGTGCTACATAATTCTAGTCTTAATATATACTCAATCGCCATAATTTGACTACTCTTACGCTGAATTGTGAAAAAAGGAACTTGAGATTGAATAAGTTATTCTTATTTGTTTTATCATATCGTTGTCATAGCATATCAGCAGTGTTTATATGGCAACACAAATCAGATTCCAAATGTTTGATATATTGTAATACAGCAATCACTACGAAACCTATCGTAAATAAAAAATTAATATAAATCATAACTATGAATTATCAAATATATAAAGTGATATAGTATTTTGCTATTTTCTAGTCATTGATAAGTTCAATGACACCTCAAGATACCTCGATGATATTTTAGTTATCGATAACCCCGAGTTTGAAAACTATATTACCGACATTTATCCATCTGAATTTCAATTAAACAAAGCCATTAAAAGTGTTAACAACAATATTCATACCAACATTTATGATAAACGTGACGACTTTGTAATTCGTTTTTCCCTTATCTAGAGGTTGATAGTCTCCAGACTTCCATCATATGGTATTTATATTAGTCAATTGGTTAGGTTCACTAGAGCCTGCACTAACGTTTTGTATTTCCACGCAAAAAATTTCTCAGATTACTTTTAAACTTTTTACTCAGGGTTATAGGTATCATAAACTTCGAAAAACTTTTGGTAAATTTTACAGATCTTATTCAGACATTTATCTAAATTTAGAAATGTGAGTTTTCAACAATACGTATCCAGTTAGAATTTATACGGTGATCTAGTGTACAAACTGAGGAGGGTCAAATGTTCCGATAATTCCATTCCGGGTTCTTAAACTATTGAACGCCGTCGACATCGACAGAATAACCCAGAAATCATCGGTAAGACCATAGTTATTGTATAGGGTTCCTCTACAACCAAATGCAGACTTTTGCTTGAGCGTTGCACTCTGACTAAAAGGGCGGTAGGGACTTTATGACGGGCCTTGTCCAAACCTTTTCAGAGGAGACAAGGTCCTGATCCGCGTCCCCTCTGCCTGTTAGTCGGGACTCCCATTGATCAGAGCACGTTTTACTTATGTTGATGTTGAGTTACACATTTTTGATAGCAACATATTATTCTGTAAACGTTTTGTGTGAATGAAATTTCTATGACCTCTCTTCTTGAGAAACCTGTTGATCTGTGTTCTATATATGGAGGATTATTTATGAATTTTCAAATGTGTGTCCTTTGATTGTGCTGCTTTTTTTTGCGGTAAGTGGGAAAGTGGAGACCCGTAAACCGGTTAACCACACCAATTGAATGATGTTTGTTACTTCAATTGACCGTCCTAAGTCGTTATCGTAACTGTAGCACAATCAAATATATTATCATGTCTTGTGTGCATGTCATTTTGTCAAACAGCTTTGTCAGGTGTCTCCAGTTTACTTTCATTGTAATGTTGTCGAGTCCCAGTGTTAATTCAAAGATATTAAAAAGAAGATGGGTACTTTATTTAAAATGAATAATTATTTATGAATCATTAATGTACGGGTTCATCCATTTCCAACATATTTGATGTTTCCAATTTCAGTGGTTTTTGTGTAAAAAAAAAGTTATTAATTTTTGCCCCAGTCATGCCAACAAATAGAATCGTTATTCACTCGAAAATGATCAATTATAGTAAACTTCTTGTATGGGTATGACGGTGTAGAAAAAAATCATACTTAAACTGTAGGAATTGTGGTGCTATTCACCTTTTGGTTTAAAATTGATCTTTTTTGTCCCAAAACATCAAAACGCAAAGTGCTAACATGGTTCATTTTGTATTATTTTTCATAAGCTTTTAGTAAAAATAGATGTTGTAATTTCCTTGTTAAACATGGGTTTATTGTCCAACAAGTGGTACACAGGGTTTTTGCCTTTAATAATAAATGGGAAAAATGTATTTTTGCTATTGTTATTTATTGTATATTACTTCTCTCCTTGAGAAACCTGTTGATCCTTGATCTCTCTATGGATGATTATTTATAAATTTTTAAATGTATGTCGTTGATTGTGTTAGTCTTGCGGCGAGTGGGAAGGTGGGCGCCCGTAAACCGGTTAACCACACCAACTGTGAGACGTTTGTTACTTTAATTGACCGTCTTATGTCTGTGTTAATTTTAATATTATCATGTTTTATATGTATATCCCTGGTCAGTTGTGTCATATAGCCTGGTCAGATATCTTCTGTCTTTTTTTTTACAACTTTCACGTATATTGAAATAAAGAAAACAGAAAAATATGAAAAATGTACAAATGTATGAGTTATGGAATATTTACAATTTCACTGATTTTAAAGAAGAGAAAACATAAGACATCTGACAAACCTGTATGATAAAATTCACCAAGGTCATGCACACAAAACATAATAATAGTACAATATACACGGAAAAAACGACATTACAAAATATTCGATTGTGTTGCGGTTATGATACCGACTTAGGACGGTCAATTGAAGTAACAAACGTCATTCAATTGGTGTGGTTAAGAGAGCAATTATGTTTTTCCCAAAAGCTTCCAAACACCACTACGACCAAAGTAGGAACATGGCGTTTGTCCCTCAGTTTTTATAAGCTTTTAGGGAATCATACTCCTCAAAATCCTAAGAAAGAGAGGGAGTCAAAGTATCAGAATTTTGCACTAATGATTTAGGATAAAAATTCCCTTCCTCTGCGTATATATACTCTATCTACACATGGAATATATTGTCTTAATTTTTTTTTACAGATTAAGGGGTAATGTTTTGAAGTAACAATAAAAATTAGTAAAATGTTCTTGTACTGTTAAGTTTTAACAAGGGTGATAAAAATCAAGAATCAGTGTTCATAAATATTTTTCATGTGCGTGACGAAATCAATGATTGGAATAACCACTACGTGCGAAAGAGCTATATAATACATAGTCTAAGTTCTTTGTTTGCCTTCAAGGTGTACTTTAAGCAGAAATAGTTAATTGTTACATCCCAGTCTATCAACAGGATGTAAAACAAAGATAATGCACGTTATTTGTTTCTTAAACAATAAAAACTGAATTGGTTTTTTTTTTAATTTACTTGAGAAATGTTGCTGTCATACATCGTCTATCATTTCTCTGCCAAATGTTGGTAACAACAATAAATATCCGAACATATATATGTGTATGAATTTTGGTGCACCATATGCGCATTTCGACAACTTATGTCTCTTCTGTGATGATCAAGGCCTAAACTGTGGAAATCGAAAATATTGATATTTGAAGAGCAAAGTCATTTCCAAATTGGCCTAAAAGTGAAAGTCAAATTACCCATCTATGGACAGTGTAATGCACGACTGATATACTCCTTAGTTTTAAAATTATATATACATTTGTATCACTCAGTATATTTGAAGTATATACTGGACTAAGGATCACTATTCCAAACATCAAAACTAAGCTTTGATAATCTTTTTCGATTAATTTTCATCAAAATAATTGTAATGTTATTTGATTTTGTTAAGATGCATAGTCCAACACCATTCAGCCTCTAATGTCTTCAGCAGGAAATTCATCGTCAAGGGAGACAATCCTTTTACACATGATTACGTTGCAATCAATTATAAAATGGACATCATACAGATACCCCGGGAGAAAACGTTAATCAGAATAATTAACAATTAATTCTTACAGATTCACTAAACTGAAAACAGTTTTGGTAAGATTTCGATTTGTACTGCGGTACGTTGTGCAAGGCGCCCGGAGTAGACAGAATATAATACCGACAGTTTGGACTGTAAATGAAAGAGTATATCAGATGATATGGATTACATTTCCCTCGAGACTTGCATGATTGATGGTGATTAATATCGGTGTGGTTGATGTGATAAGATTTTCACAAATCTTGTTTCAATTGACCGTTTGAATAAGCAAGGGATTGCGTTATTTCCCTTTGTCAATTTAAACATTAAGTTCTGTGGCTTTTTACATGCAAACGGTATTTAATACTGAAAAATGAAGGCGTCCATGGCATCAAGCGCTAGGCTAAATCTGTAAATATCAAACAATTATGAAAATAAATTGCTTGATATATCAATAGTGGTCGATAAGGTTGTTCATCCGAGAACCGATGATGAACACCGGACAGTGATGGATTTTCCATTATTTCGCAAATAAATTACTGTGGTTAATATAAAGGGTTAAATACATATGCAAGGGTCATTATGAGTTGATAGCACTTCAAACATCAGTGCGATGAAAAGGGGATAATAAATCAGCGTAATATTCCCGTCTTCGTACGCAATACCAGCCACGTCGGAAGCTGTAACAAGTGCCCGCTTCTAGTAATTATACTACATATATTGTAGATCCCCCACGGGGGAGGTAATATTTAACTATAATTGGCGGGAGACTTTGATTTTGGTTGTTTTTCGCGGACAAAAATGAACATCAATCGGAAGAAGAAAAGCTGAAAATTCAGCGTCATAATAAGGTAGATTAGACTAACTAAACGTATGTTTGCCTTTGAGGTGATGCATTGTGTTGTTTTATAAATCTCTAAGCGTCAGCTCGTCGTTGCTTTAATTGAATACGTCTATGATGTAATTCCTATCGGCCATAGAGCTAACTCTAAAGGCCATGTAATTTGAGAAAAATCGATCGCATAAACCTTTTTATTAAGGAAAACATGAACTAGAGCTTACATGCTAAACAGTTACCGTAGCAAGCCATAACTCTGCAAAAATATATCGTCACGATTTTGTTTGTTTGTCTTTGTTATGTTTTGAGTGTGTGGTTTTTTTAATGGGGAGGGGTGATGTCATTTTTTTTTCACTAAAATGGTGACGGCATTTACTTCATCTAGGCTTATGCAATGACCCACAGGAAGCAGTAAATAATCTGGTACATGACGATGTCTACCGTAACTCTGTTCGTAACGCGACTGTCTCATACGAAAAAAGGATACCGACGAGCTTCCAGCTGGACTATAACACGCGAAATATGCTATCAACTTAGCCACACAGATGATATATGCTGCCGACTGGCCTATGCAGGTGATATATGCCACCGACTGAGCTACGCAGGTGATACATGGTACCGACTGATCTATGCATTTGATATATGTTACCGACTGAACTATGCAGGTGATATATGCTACTGGCTGAGCTATACAAGTGATATATGCTACCGACTGAGCTATAGAAATGATATATGCTACTGACTGAGCTGTGCAAGTGACACAAACTATCGATTGAGTTATGCAGGTGCAATCAACATACATTGTACTTATTATTCAAATGAAAGATCATAGTTATTAACACTGCATATTTTTCAAAAATACAATTTACACGACTGCGTAATGCGTTCGTAAGAACATAGTTATAGACATTGCTAAACACTGCTTATAAATACCTAGTATATCCCTCCATATAGCAATATCCAGGATATTTTCAATAAGGTCCAACTTTATATATAGTTTTCACAGTTATATACATTTTCCTAATGACTCTCACAAAACTCACCTCATACATAATAAAACTAATGACTTTATTTAATACCGATAAAAGCCAAATACTTTACAGTCCATTATATCTGAAGTTCAAAACACATTCTTTTATAAAATCACAGTCGCTGTCATTAATACCAGTCGGTCTGAAAACAGCGAAAAATTTTATTGATAGCCTAAATAGGACTTTATCTCGTGAAATTGTGATATGCAATGTGTAACCCTTAGAAATAGTACATCATTATGTAAAGCAATCATACAAAAATGTTCAGACCTGCAGTTCAAATTTTAGTAACTACATAAAGTGTCAGGGTAATCAATATGTCACGAAGGGCTTTCTTGATAACTACAATTCGATTTGGTGACATTCAACTTAAACCGACATTTCTGTTTCTGATATTGAGGCGGAAACAGTTATGTAATATTAAGAGTTTAGTGCACCCACGCCGTGAGCGATTGGCGATCTCTAAATTAATTTTTTTTGCTGTTCATAATTTTCTTTATGTCCTGATCGATCTATTTATAATTTCGATTACAAACACTGGCCTTACTTCAACAGGTGCGACAACAGTCATATCCGTACTGTTTTACGTAGCATTAAGATAATGAATTGAAGCATTGTTGTACATACTGTTATATGTAATCTACACAAAACCTCATATTATTATATATTATATATACATGTATATCTCTTTAAAGCAGAAATAATTTATAATCAATTTCATGTCAATATGTAAAGCCATTATAAACATTAATACTAGATTGAAGAAAACTAGTTCAAAACAATATTTTTGATATCATCTGATGTTGTTGAGAAAAAATATCTGGAAAATGTATTCACATATACGTCGTTATGGAATTTAATTATCATTGTACGATCTCTCCCAAATGTTTGACGAGATGATTCCATGACGTATTCATCTTCAGGCGCGGTGTAAGATATGTTATTCTTCTGGAGTCAGTTCGCTAATAAACAATTCAAACTAAGTCCTTTTGGTGCCAGACTTTTTAATTCATGCAGAGTAAAATCCACAAGGAAAGCTATATATTAGTGTTTAAAGAAATAAAGAACTTGATCGGAGAGCATCTAAATGTCTACATCGTCCGTAAATTTGAAAAAATGATACTTACTGCTAGCAATTAGCTATCTAAATCAGAGTCTCCTCACAAACGGGATATGAAGATGACATTAAGATCCGCATGAACTTACTTCTAGTTTAAAAGTTGATTTATAAACCTTTTAGTGCAACAAAGATGATAATTTGATAAAAAAAAATCACATGGATACGAAAAGAATCACGTGATGTTGTCTTGCAAAATTATTCAATTGGCGTTTAAAACAATTTCGCAAAATGTTTTATTTAATAATTGCAACAAAGACGTCTTACACTAAAAAAAAAGGATCATTTATTAATAAAATCTTCTTGTATGTTCCATACAAACCAGTACGAAGCAACGAAAAGGCATCGAAGGGTTAACAACATCTCCAAGTCAATGGAATAAAAGGACAATGTCCTGTACAAAGTCATATTAAAAAAATGCGAAAACCAATTACACCGAGGTGAGACCATGTGGACACATGGAAGAAAAAACATCCCCTACTTGCATGCATAACCCGTTGCAAAGTAATGCAAATCTTCTTCAAGTTCAGAAAGTAAATACAAATATGAATATGCATACATAAGCAAATGGAGGAGAAAAGGACACTAAATTAGATTGTCCCACTCTCGGTTTGAAATATTGTTGAACTTAAAACGCGTAATTCAATTACATTCCCATATCAATATATACAATATTCATCTTAGATGACATCATCCTTAAAGACCCAAAATGAACTCTGTCAGGAATAATTGAATGTTTAAATATCACATTATCTGCTAATTTGTCAGTATCCACTGATTATACATGGTGGTACCTCTAGACATACATTGGTCCCATTTTACCAGAATATTTTAATTAATGATGTTCTTATGTATCGGTTGTATCTATTCAATAATTACAAATTATGGCAATGAACATTAATCAACTAACCAGGAATATACATGCTTTTCTCACCTACATAATTCTTCAGACAGTATATTGATAATATAACAACATAAGCTTTACATTTAGAGTGGCGCCCTGTACATCTATGTCCTGTTCCGTTACATCATGTCAATGGCTGCTAGGACTTTGATGTAGTGATAAAGTTAATTTGCAAGGAATAAACTATGTTGCCCTGGGTTTTCTTTATAACAATAGGTCACGAAAGGATAGGACGTAAATTCTTCTCCTGAGATATACTGTTTCTTATTTCTGATTTCATAACTACAGAAGAAGTCAATTTGCGTGGCGAGTTTGTTCCAAATTGCCTTAGTAATTTCCAAAATTACACATGGAACAATCGTTTTTGAAACCAATAACATTATATATTAAAGGAATATTCCCCAGTGTGAAATGCTTTGTATATATAGGATTACATTCAATTATTGAGAAATAGACTTCAATTTGATTTTATGCTTAAATACTTTAACTTCTTCACAAAGGAGAAGGCAACAATTTGTTTCTGATATATTTGGTGAGGTTTTTTGTCGTATCTATACTGAAGCGATTGGTAGCTATTATGTATTCATATTCTACGAACATGAATTTTCTCAAATCCTAACAGTCCGTGATTGTTATCAGCCTTATTTCCTGCATACTTCAAACTAATATTCACAAAAGTGTAGTGGTAAAAATCTGACATGAGATGCAATCAAATAAAATAGGATTTATCACCACTCAAAACAGAGATATGACGGGAAAATACTTGTAATAAAATTAAGATCCAATCTGATGTAAACAGGTTAGTGCTGATCAGTGGCATGCAGAATGGTAAGTGCCTGCTTTAAACTGTAAGAATTCATCTATCTTTATTCAAATTGAAATCGAATGTAAACTGTAAGCTTTCAGTGATACAGTTATAAAATTGTGGGTAACTTTTCGTAGGTTATTTGAGCATACATCAATAAATATTGACTGCTCCTTTCTTTGTTATATTTATAATATAGAACTCAAGACTTGTACGAAAGTTCACAGAGGATGGTACCTATTAAATATATTTCTATTCTAATGCTATGCGGCTTTTACAGAATATGTCCGACACTGCATTCTCGAGCTGAATGTGAATTAACACTGTATAGAAAATATCATAGACAAGAATTATTACAGAACAAATGAACGATAGAAAGTACATTGATACCATGATCCCGCGCGTCGCGATTATTTGTATAGACGAGACTTATGCATATGAAGTCACTAAAATCGACAGAGCACATGATGGCAGTTAATTTGAGCATAATAGAAAGTCACTAGCGATAATATACCTGAGTAAGAACATATTTGACAGAAATTACAGCATGAGAGAGCAACTTTATTATTTATGTGGAGATCATGGTATGCAAATGCATGCACATATGTTTTAGGTAGAAATTTAGTTTAGATAGCACGACTTCTCCAAGGGTGGCTATAATTTCAGCTTTCATATATGTTGCTGATCCCACACCACACCTGTCTGTCCAAGTAACTGTCAAAGGCGGGGATTTGGGTCATATAATTCGGACTAGATTCCCCGGCATTTATGACCCATTGGAAATTAGAAGTTAGATCAGGTGGCTTTAAGAAATGTGTTTATTTCTTGGCTAGTCGAGCCCGCTCTGGGTGTTTAAAACATGCAGACAACCTAAATACCTAAAATATTTCAACACTACATATTACAGGACTGTTGTCTAAGAAATAGCACTGTTAAGATCAATTTATTGACTTTAGAAAAGCTAGAAAATGGAGATTTTCTGATTGAGAATTAAAATAATGTATGGCTCAAAATAATGTAACGATTTTCATATCTTATTTTGGTATCATATATCAATTGAGATCGAATTTCCGTTTTTGAGAAATAAATGTATTATTACAGTTTATAGCGAATGCAGTGGACACTGTTTGGTATTATTATAATTATGATTTTAATACAACAATCACATCAGTACGTACAGGAAGTAAAAAAATCGAAGAAGTACCGAAGGGTTAACCATACCTCATAGTCCATGGAACAAAAGGCCAATATCGAGTTTAGTGTCATATTCAGACAAATGCTAATCCCAATAAAAGCGAGGTGAGACCAGGTGTTCGGGAAGAGTAAGCGTCCCCTGGTTGCAAAAGTCCTGCAACAACTTTTCAAGTCGTGGAAATAAATACATAAATATAAACATATGAACACATAAAGGAGACAAGAACACGAAGTCAAATTATCCTATTCACGGTATGAAATTGCACCTGATCCCTAGAAACGTATTACAAAACACACACATAAACTAGTATAAGCATAATGAATACTGATTTATCGTATTTATCGCACAGTAATCCAAAAGCTGTGCTGTATGAGAAAGTCACTGAGGAATATGCACACAAAAAGGCAAATGCAAAGAACTGTCACTCAGTTGGCATAGTTAAATCACAAAGAAAGTAAGTAAACATTATAATTAAACTGGCTTTTATTTTATTAAGATCTTCATGAAGATACACACTTGTGTGAGTGTAAGCGAGATATACATCATAGGTTTGAAAACTGGGTAGTGAAAACGTATTATGAAAATGTACTGATCGGGAAGGTAAAACAGGAAGCGTGGTATATCCGGGCGATCGTTATTTTTTGTTACCTATTGAACAGTTCAAGTAATTTTAAGTATTGTTGAAAGAAAAATATTTTCTTAAACAGTGTTCCAGCGTACATTTTAAAATTTGATCATTTAATGTGATTTTATTGAACCATCCGGATTTATCTTCCCGGTCAGTAAAAAAACAGCAACGACAGTAATCAGTTACTTTAAAAAAGTAAAGAAAACATATGACAGAAATCAAGAAAACATATGAAGGAAATCAAGTTTTAAGAAAACATATGAAGGAAATCAAGTTTTAAGAAAACATATGAAGGAAATCAAGTTTTTAAGATAACATATGATGGAAATCAAGTTTTAAGAAAACATATGAAGGAAATCAAGTTTTAAGATTTTTGTTATTAACTTGAATCCCGATATGCTTATTAAAATAACTATATTATTGTATCGAAGGCAAAATGAAAATATTGTTAGTTAATCCTAAAGTATTTTCCTTTATAATAAAATGCTAATGAACAACGTCATAGCCAACCCCACATATTTTGAAAGTATTATAGATTTCATCTGTTCAATGCAACTTTATAAATGATGCAAAAATAATCACCTTCTTTGTTCGTGAATCTCCCCATTTGCAAATTACTTTCATATATACATGTCCTAAAAATGGTTTTGAGTGTTTCTCATTGTGTCTTATACACTTCCTCAGAAACGCAATAAACAAAAGTGCATAGTTATTTTCTACAGTGCACATTAACATTTCATTGTGTTGTCTTATCATCTCTAAAGTATTTACTCAAGCACGCACCATTAGAGGAAACATGTACTGTTCTGTGACTTTACAGTGCATTAGATATGCATTGCATGGATATATTTCCATAAAATAGCAAATTGTTTGCTCAGTTTAGATTAAGCCTTTCTTTAAAAGCAACTTCCCATGATATAATGAATCAATTTTTAGATTTATTTACAACTGAATCATTTACATGGATCAATATGCGTTACGCATTAAAACTAACTACGTAAAATTTCATTTATAGATAATATACTAATGAGATGATCAGTGTTTTGTTTAATCACTCAGATCCCACAATTCTGGTTTTACGTATTATCATACTATATACGTCATATTATACAATAATAATAAATGAAATATTTGTACAGAGGACACGCATTATGAAATACAATGTCTCTTTACTGAAACTTTAAGCTAACACAGTGAAAGTATAAACGTGTGTAAAACAAACTTATTACCAAATTGATGGGATTGGAATCAAAGATTCTAAGAATAGGGTGGGCGGGGGGCAACATAGGGAGAGATAATTATTAAAACATTGACCACAATATGGTGTAGACAATTTAATCAGGTGAGTTACCTGCCCTTGTTTGATTAGGTAGTCCACGGAAATAGAAGGTGACATAATAGTTGTGTTGTGACTGTTAGTTCAATTTACTTTTTTATTTGTTTGTTCAGTTGACTATGGTGAACATTTGGCATATCAAGGAAGGAGAGAGGACACCTGACTGAGCTCTCTGACAGGCAGATCAAATACGAAGGCGCGACGGCATTTCAAAATACTTTATTGTAATGCAGCTGCTGCACCCATTTAATACTGTCAGTTTAAGTGACTCTTTCATATACCTTACACTGAAATTCAGAAGTCAGAGAGTTTTCATCCTTATATTGTGTCAGTACCGAAAACACTGAAGACTAATTTTGTCGGGAATTGACATCCCGTTAATTCTATTTATTTTCACTTCGTCCAAGATATCTAATGGGAAGTATGTGTTTAAGATAATTTACAGGAAATGTCCCTATACTTTTTATCATTTACAGGTAATATACCCATGCTCGTTTATCATTTAAGGACTACACTCCCAGTCATAGAATTTCATTTGTTGTAAGGTTTTTACTGCGTGCATTGTGTCTTATTACTTTCCTTTTTTATATTTTGCTAAAGAATAAATTATGATATGTCGGGATATCAGATAATGTACGTCTTCCTTTCGGAGAACAAAATTCGAATTTTCTATATTTAAACAAACTTACGTTAAAATAACGTGACTTCATTAGTAAGACAAATATTACAGTATCTTCATCACCTCAAAACGAAATGTTGTTTATCAACTTTACACTGCTGCAGTCACATTGACCAATGGCATATAATAGTTTTGTAAGGAGAGGCCACATCTGTACTTAGGACCGGAATATGGCCGCCAGATATCCATTAGATACCATAAGAAATGTAGACATCTGATCATAGCAAATGGATTCTACATCCGCATCATCGTGACGATAAGTGTTCATATTCCAGTAGCTTTAAATGGATCCTGATGCGCAAAAATTCCCAGATCTGAAGGGATAGTTTAACTAATCTAATGAATACTTTCAAAAATCATCATATTCTATCTATGTGACATGAATCAAAACATAAGAAAGTGATAGAAATATTAGATAGAGACAGTGTTGATGACAACTTTTGATGATATTTAAAGCCATGAACATAGGTCAATGTATACCAACGACATGATACATGCTTCAATTGAGAATTACATGGCATATGTGGTGCCTTCAATTCTTGGAACACATTGTTGTTAGTTTAATAATGATAAAGAGGTACTTAGAAGATCGTAATTTTAACTAAGTAGTCTGTAATTTCTTTTTCTTGCCAAGTTTCACATTTCCATGAAGAAGAACAACCATTCAAAATCAATGAAAGTCAAAGAAAAAAGGCAATATCAACCTAAGACGGTTTATATATTCATTCACATGATCAAGGGATATAGAAGCAAAAGCATGTGGCAAAAGACTTAAACACGTGATAATTCCTGGAAAGATTGGGAAGCTGGGTGTATGCGGTAGATATCACTTTGACAAAATAGCAATTATGAAATGCATAGAAACAAGTTGAAATGAGGCGAGCAGCCTGTAATTATGTAATGTAATACGAGGGATACGTGGGTTTGCTTGTGATTATTTAATGGAAGTGAAGAGAGATCAGCGCCAGTATGTTGTTATTATCGGTATAACAGATGAGCTGTAGCTCTCCGTGATATCTTCAGATGCTTGTTTGTTTTCATATTCAAGTTGCGGAAAACTAAAAGAAAAAAAAATCGGTTTACCTCTAGATCTCACTTCATCCCTTTTGACATTTACTGCAATTTTGGCTGAATTTACTCCATTACTCGCTTCACTGTGACTGAGTTTTGTATATTGTATGTAAAAAATACTCTACGATCCTCTACAGAAAAGATGACCTTCAGAATCAAATATATTGATCAAAATTGATATTACATATATACGTATTGGTATACTTAATGTGCAGTATATATATTTACGACACCAGTGTGGTTGTGGGACATCCGTTTGATCTTTCACATAACTGCTACAGATACAAGTCAGACCTGATCAATCTTTGTAATTCCACTACATATCTTATTTCATTTCCAAGCCTTTAGCGTCTACAATCCTTTCTTGTGAAATCATGAAACTTAATAGAATACAATATATTGATTTCTAAATGTACAAAAGAATTGATAGATATAATAACGTTCTACACTAAAAAGAAACGATGTCTTCATTTGATATTTGAAACTTATAATTCGGATTTATTTAACAAGAGTTGTCGGTGTTTTTAAAAATGTTAACACTCCATTCTATTTTTGATTTGACCTTTTTTTAATGTTAACACTCCATTCTATTTTGATTTGACCTTTTGTTTTAAATGTTAACACTCCATTCTATTTTGATTTGACCTTTTTTAAATATCAACACTTCTTTTTATTTTGATTTAACCTTTTTTTCTCGTATTTAATTCATGGGTATTTGTTATCTTATGAGCGACCTTGGATGCCTATTGAACTAAATCTTCTGCTTGCATTCATCTGCCTCCTCTTGCATTCCTCTGCCTCCTCTTGCATTTATTAAGGCTAGAATTATGATCTACGAGTTTTCACCGAGATTTTACTTGTAGCATTATATCTATACTTCATAACATAAACTGGTTTTATGGCATGTTTATGTTTGTTTGTTTGTTGGGGTGTATTAAAACACACACACACACATACACACACACACACACACATACTCAGCAATTGTATATTTTATGGACGTCGGAAATATAGTGTTTTATTTTTTAGCGTTTATTTGTTGGGGGAGCGGGTGTATTTAAAGATTTTCAAATTAAACATTGTAAAAAAAAATACACAATGAGCAATTTTATATTTTATGGACGTCGGACATATCGTCTGTTTAAAAGAAAACAATATGTATTTTTCATTGTAAACATTGCTAACGAGTAATACCACGAACATATTTTGTACAAGCATAACATTTACAGTTCTCCTTCCCTACAGTGAATTCCTGAAATTCTATCGAGATTAACTCACTGTAACTCAACATCCCGCAAAAATGATTTTGCATTAGTATGCATGATATTGCATATAGATGTCGCGGTACTCAAATCTAAGCAGGTGAATATCGTTAATCACAATGAATACTGAGTTTAATTGTATATTGTCTACAATATTTATTGTATAAGTCAATCAACCATTAAGTCAGTAAATAACAAGACTGCACACTGTAATCTATTCTGTAAAAATTGTGCATTTTAATATTCATTATATGTTTATTTATTTATTACACATCTACTTGGCTTAGCAAGATTTTAAAACTTGTGTATTATAAACATGATATGGTATTTCACTAATCGCTTTTATAAGCTGTACGCATACATACCAACCCTTGTACCTATTTTGAAAAAAAACCCATAGACTTTGGATTTCATGTTTTAATACAGCACCACATATACTAATTTCATGTGTTATACATAGAAAGAAATTTGCGCCCTAGCGCACTAAATACTATCTTCACCTGCCCGAATAATGGCTTTTTTTTAATTCGGATTTTTGATAGGTCCCAATATTACCACCAACATTGTGAACTCATCAATCATTAGATATCTATACTACAGTTTTAAAATTACATTCTATTAAAGGGAAGAACGCGTTGGTTGGATCTCTATCCAGTCTATAAATAAATTTATGGAGTTATTTAATAAGGCAAGAAGTCATACTATTTACATCGATCATACATGTTACTTATTTATAATAAAAATGATGTCATCAATTCCTTGAAAAAGAACACACTACATAAAACTCAGATAAAAACAAACATAAAATTCAAATTTATCATCCTATTAGTTTTTGAATGGTTTCAGCTATTTATCTTATTATAAAAAGTTTTTGAGTTATAGTTTACATAGCTGTGGACAGCTGTTCATCATTATAAAATCTGACATAAAGAAACACAACTTCAGTTCGTCTTTACCTAAATGAAAAACAAATCAAATGCTAGAAGGAAATTCTGCACTGTATGCTCTGTTATAAAGTATAAATCCGCTTTAAAATATCGTAAGTAAAATCAAACCTGTAGATAGATTCGATTTATAAATTTATAATCTAAATTTAAATATAAATGACAAAGTTTTTGTCCATTGTGAAGATAAATTCATTTTTGTTTTTTGCTCTGGAGGATTCTAAAAATATTTACCTAAAATAGGAAATAATCAATTGATCATGAAACATGAATGACAAGTAAACAACGAAGAAGAACCGAAGGGTTATATTAACCATAACTCGATGTCCATTTAATAAAATGACAGTATCGTATATAGTGTCATATTCAGACATATGCGAACCCAAATTTAAATTTAGGTGATATATATATGAAGGAAACAAGAACACTAATTATAATTATCCCATTTACGGTATGAAATACTGTTGAACTGAAGTTCTTTCAGTTGTATCTTTTACTAATTACAATTATCCCATTTACGAAATGAGGTGCTGTTGAACTGAAGTTCTTCCAGTTGTATCTTTCATCTCGAGTTCCTTTGGATATCAGACGTTTACTTCACGACAGTCTCCACACTTCCGCACAATGTATCGTAAAAATAGGCAAAAAACAGTTTAAAGCTTAAATAATTTTTCATCACAAACATTTCAATAATACATCAAACGCGAAGTTTGCACCCTTCAGAAACTACACTCAAGGTCGCTTATATTGGATTATATAGATCAAAGATCTTAAGCTGATCTTTATAATAGCGGAGCAGTTATAATCATTGTTGAGGTTAAAGTACACTTTAATTTATTCCAATTACCTTATTGCAAAGCAAATTTCATATTTGTTCATCTGTTCTATTTAGATATTTAAAAGATTGATCTACATTCTTGATTTACATAAAAACTAACAATCTTAATTTTTGACTATACTTGATTTGACATAATAGGTATATACACAGGCATTTGTTCAAGTGCAATTCTGATGACGTATTCTCAGTTAAACAAGATTTCATGCTTCGAATAGGAAAATTTGACTTCGCGTTTTTGTCTTTTTCATGTGTTCATACGTGTGTATTTATGTATTTACTTCCTCGACTTGAAAAGTTATTGCTGGACTTTTTTCGACTGGTGTTGCATGTAACCAGAGGACGCTTACTCCTCCCGGGCACCAGGTCTTACCTCGATTTTATTGGGATTCGCATTTGTCTGAATATGACACTGTACACGATATTGTCCTTTTGTACTATGGACTATAAGATATGGTTTATCCTTCGATAGTTCTTCCGTTTTCTACTTACATGCATTATTTCATTTCTAAACCGCCGTTCGATTACTTGGAGTGTAAAGATGATGTTTCTTGTTATACAGTTTCTTGTTATACAATTAATGCTCAAATGTTAATTATAAGGATATTTCCTAGTATTTTATATTATTTATTTATAATGGTTATTGGGAAGGTTGGGCCCGTTCTGCCTGACCGAACCAATTGACTGTGTGCAAATTAATTGTCCTAAGACAGCAATGTCATCGAATATTTGGTGATGCCTTCTATGTGCATGCCCTTATGTCGTTTGAGTATGTATTTACTGGGAGTTAATTTTGTTATGTAATTGAGACAGATCTTTTTATTTTCTAGTGCAACATCTTATTTCTGTGCAAGATGAATTAAACTGATCCCTTAAACATATAAACAGAATAATCAGGGTATTATTGATGCTTTGAATTTAAGCAACATTTTGATTCAGAAATTCGTCTAAAATAAATTCCCAATACTGCCAATACAAGGAATCGCCATGGATTTGATAATTAGTACCCGCTTTACATTGAAGTCCATGTGGCAAAGTAAGGACTGGTGATCTAAACATTGATCAGAGAATCAAATGTGTAAAGACCCAAAATAGAGGGAAACAAGGTACCAGAACTTTGACATTGGTATGGACGCAGGTGACCATTATGCATGATGGTGGGCAAAGAAAGAGGATGTCGAACTTAACAACTCTTTCCGAGTTGTTTTAGGTATTCTAAATTGTATAATACATCGACTTGAAAGTGCAGTCAACGCCAGACTTGGTTCTTTGTACTATTACCCCGATATTCGCAAAGCACTTTACCATCGCAGTTATTGTCTTGTTATAGTTCATGACTGCAAAGCATTAAACAACTTCACATTTCGTTTGAAATACAGGCAAGTTATTCAAAGTTCGAATTTCAATCTGTTCACTGGATTAAAAAAATACGCAAAAATCCATGTAAACAGTTGATTCATTGCCTGTTCTCTTAGGTGCTCTACCAAGCTTTTAATCATTTTACTCGGGGAAAATATGGACACATATTCAAACGTTTTGTAAAACAGCATTCTACAGGATCGGGGAATTCAGGGAAACGTTTTCCAGCAGATTGATAGCATTCAAATGTTTACCGATTGTGTCCCTTTCTATTCGTTCAGTCATTTTTAGCTGGGCTTAATGCCGGGCGCATAAGCCAAGGCTATAGCCGCCGAGCACGATTCTCAAAACGAGGCAGTCTAATTATAAGCTTTAAAGCCCTCTTTCTCACTCAATGTGTTCTTGCGTTTCAAAACATAATCTCTGATGTAATTCCTAGCATTATAATACTCAGAACGTATTGAATCTTTATTGAATCATTAATTATATGTAACATTACAAATAGAGATATACATGTGTATATTTCTGTAGACTAAAGTTACCTGCTCTTGCTTGATATCGCTGCGCGAGGAGACAGGTGCCCACCGCCATTCTGAAGAGACTTCTTCTACTCCAGCTAGTGTTAGTTATAGCATAGGCCGTATGGGCAGATGATAAGCAGTACAGACTGCGTGTGGATGTAATTCGTCTGCAGTAGCATGCACAGAAATATAATACATTATTTAATGTAATTTATGAGTGGTGCTTGATGTTTAGCGTCGAGAGGGACGTATATATCTAAGTTTAGATGTATATGTCCTTGGCGTTGAGGATGTAATTAATTGTCAATATTTGTTGATTCTAGGCTATGACTATGACCATGACTGTGAATATGACCATGACTATGACCATGACTGTGACCATGACCATGACTATGATTATGACTATGACCATGACTATGACCGTGACTGTGACCATGACTATCACTATGACTATCGACATGACTATGACCATGACTATGGTTATGTCCATGATTATGACCATGACTATGACCATGACCATGATTATGACCATGAATATGACCATGACTACGACCATGACTATGTCCATAACTATGACCATGACTATGTCTATGTCTATGACTATTACCATGACTATGGCTATGATCATGACTATGAACATGACTATGACCCATGACTATGTCTATGACTATGACCATAACCTCTTAGTCTCAGTAACCTGCTGATCCTTATCCTCCATTTTTAAATATGTACTTTAGTTGTTCTACTTTTGTCGTTACGGAAATGTGTGTACAAAAACCAGTAAATTACACCAATTTAGTGACGATTGTCATTTCTATTGACCGTCATTAATCGGTACAACAACTGCATTAGAATGGAATATGTTTGTGATGTCTTGTATCCTTGTTGTATTCTCGGCATGTACGTAGTGACATTTCTCACACAGCTGCGTCAGATATATTCTTTTATTTTCTCTCATAGTTGTTTCCCAGAAAATCATTTCAGTCTCCTTTCGGAAAATTGACCTAAATTGGATAAAGTTATCTATTCCATTTTGCGGGAATCGATAAAATAATTAAAGTTTAGATGTTTCACATTAACTTTGCAACTTTCAAATCAATCTATGGAGAAAAGGTTTCATTACATGGTTAAAACAACACGCTTTAAAGGGAATTTTGTGAAACATATGGACCTCAAGATTTTTGAAAAATAATATTTTTACATTGTATCTTAATAAAATGTTCAAATAATATCAATGTAACACAAGTGCTCTTAAGATTTCTTAAATGAACATTCATGCAGGATACGGTATTGAAATCCGAAGAAAAAAACGGGGTGATATCCAAATCAAAAGAAGGAAAGGTGTATCAAAAGAGTTGAGTTCTAGGGAAAAACGAGAGGCTCACGTAGGCCTACATCACCTGAGCACGCTGCTCATTCACAAACAGCAGACTTCTTGAAGAGATTCGCAGATACATATGTACTCTTGCTTAAAGTGTTTTTGACAACTGAAGAGAAAATGTCTTTTGAAATTGCTTCTACATATTCATTAAATTTAGATCGTGATACAAAAATGTCAAAAAATTAAGTCAAAGTTCTTTTTGTCATACTTTTATTAATAGTTTTTTCTTGTGGTGGTAGTGGTTGTTTTGGTTTATAATGAAATGAACACAAAATTTGCCCCAGTAAGGTTTGTACGGTTAACCCTCATCATGCCAGAACTTGTCTATTTCAAATATAGAAAAAAAACCTTAAATTAATCCTGAAAATATCGTTATCACTTGACACATTCAATGTAAAATACGGAACTGATGTCATGTGACTGTGGCACTTACAACAATTTACCACATGAGACATTCAAGGACCCCTGAAATTCAGAGTAGATTATCGGTGATCCGTTCAGCCCATTTGACAAAACCGTTGTGTTTCGAACATGTCATGGCGTACCCTACAAGTTCAGATACAAAGACGTCATAGGCAGAAGAGAAAGGAATGTTACTACTCAGGAAAGGGAAGTTGAAATCGTGACATTTGTCGTACACGGAGGTGTTCAAATGACCGTTGCCACTGAAATATAAAAGTATATCCAAGTACGAAGCAGATATGTCATCCTCGGTTATCTCTGTGATCTCCATTTCGTGGGGATAGATTTCGTGTAGGTAATCCTTAAAGTTGGGATTATTAACTGAAGTCTTCTAAATATGAAGGACAAAGGGTAACTCTATTTTATCATTTACTAGTTTCAACAAAATCATATAATTAGTTCTGAAGAAGACATCCATGAAAACTGCTCACTACATGCTATTACTATATCCCCCAATTGGTTTAAACTTAAAGAATGGCAAAACCTTTTTTGTTTTGTTATTCCTTTCCAATTACATTTATTAACAGAAAATCAGTTAAAATACACAAAATCAAGTGCATTATACGCTAGCAAAAAGAAGAAAATTGATGGAATTACATGTACATGAAAAGAATTAAAATAAACCCAATAAATATATAATAAAAAATAAGAATAAACCTCTCCCCACAAAAAAAAAAAAAAAAAAAAAAAACTACAACTAAACAACACGCTCTCCTGGATCACTCTGATGCATTCGCTTGTGTGATGAATGCCTTTCGCTCAGATGAGCTAAAAAGGAGGATGAGACTGAACTTAACCTGAAATGTATTGCATATTGTTTCTTTTTAAACATTTTATTCAAATGTTTATCCATTAATTGATTGTTTTAATATAACATACTGTCGTAGAAATTAAAATGATTTTTGTCTTCAAATTATTCTCCTTCAAAGCTTCTTAGAAATTCAAAATTAAAAATCATTTATGCTATCGCTGTCAGGATGACATTTATGTAGAAACTTGACGTTACCAATGATGGATTTTCACTTTAGAAGGATATACAGTATATTTTATGCATTTTAGTAAATTCATACGTTAAAATTTCTGACATAATACACATTCATACTGAACACATGCATTCTCTTGGCGCTTCAGTTCATTTGTATCCATCTTACAGAAACATTCTTTAAGAAATCTGAGTTTGGCCCTAAAAGTGTAGACTAAATCTGGCAGCCTAAAAGTTCAGTTTATTGTTGTGAACCACGATAAAACTAATTTTGTAAAAGATAAATCTGATTCTAAAAACAAGTTCACTGCAACAGATGTCATCAAGATGTTAAACTTTCTGATCGATAACATTTTTGTAATGTTTGAAAGAACAGCATTCCAACAAATTGTCGGCATTCCAATGGACACCAACAACTTATGCTTACATTTCGCTGATGTATTTCTATACTCAAATGAAATTGCGTTCACTCTCTAAATGGAAAAATTTAGGTCTCTTGTTCAACAGATATAAATATTACTTGCTTTCAATAAATATCCTAAATTTGCGGATTACAGTACATCGTTTTTCGAGTGAATTTAAGTTTAGAAACCCACAGATAGCAACAACTGAATGTGTTTTTAGATATCATTTTATGACACTAATTTTTACATGACAATTCTTCTTTATGATAAATGTGATGATCTGAATATTAGCTCTCACTCCATCACAGGGGTTCACATATGCTCTTCAAGTAGACATATTTTGTTATTTTCCATTTGTTTTTCATTTTCACTGATTTTGTATGTCCTATGGTTTCATGATTTTTGGATTTGTGGTTTGGATTTATCCATCATCTTTACATCAAAAATATTTCCTTTATAAAAAGCAATTTCCCAACTACGCTTCTTTGTCATTCGAATTCACCTGATTCGACTATTTCTACTGACATATGAGGCGAGAGGTACTAAAACTGGAGATGCCTACTCTACTTAGACACCTGATATCACTCACGGTACGGATTTACATATGCTACCCATTATATGCTTGTATTTGTTTTTCTTTTCTTCTTTTGTTTTGTTTTGTTTGTTTTTGTTTTTGTTTTTGCGGATTTATTTTGTATGCATCTCGCTTTAGATGTTTGGTCTGAGGTAATTCATCCATCATCAAACAGTGTAGGTTTCTCATAAAGACATAAAGAGATACATTTACATTTTTTTAAGCCTGTAATTGAGTACTTCACGTGGAACTACTTGACTTTGTCACCACATTAGTTCCACACAAAATCATTAAGGACATCGCATAGGAAATTTGGTCTAACTATCTAGATTTCAATTTGTGTTGGATTTGGTATATTCCATCATTCATTATCAGTATTAACAATTTTTCTATTCTCATCAGTCGTACAACATTACATATTGCTATACATATCAGCCCATTGTTCATGCTTTCGTTAAATACTTCACTGTATTTTTATGATTGCTAGAAAACGTCATATTCTTGATTTCCATCGAGCGTAAATCTTTTTATACTTTCTATATATTTTTTTTATAAATGCTAGACACGTAATAACACAGTTTGGTCACTACATGGTATTGGTTTGACTATAGGATAACTGAAAGACGATTTTTACCCGGCACATGATATATGGTACCTATCGTGAACTGTATTCTACTTTTTAATGTTGTTTCTTAAGTTGATTAATTGGTATTTTATATTGTTTTAAACAATATTTCAGACATATTCCGACATGTAATAAGGAGAAAATCAAATTGATAACGCATAGGGGATTCGAACTCGGCAAACCTGAGAACTCGGTGACTTTCGACTCTTCGACATTTTAACTACTCTAAATATGACATTGTTATATAGATTATTGATAAAATGATAATCTAATTTCTACAAAGTTACGAAAATGGTACAAGCCCGGTGGATTAGTCTATATAAAATCTCCCTGTGGCATATAAAAGCCATGTGAGTTATTGAATAACCTAACCACACCATTAAACATTTGTTATTCGATACGAAGAAAAATGAAATGAATATGCACAAATGCATGAGGCAAACAATTTTTACCAATTACTGCTTCCCGTACAAGGATGATCGGTAAGGGAACCATGAAAGCCATTTTCAATTAGATTATTTTAACTCCTACTCAGTGTTTATACAAAACAGCTATCATTCTCTATTCTGTTAAGCCCCAAAAACACTGAAACGGAAGAATATACTGAGTTTTGTTCAACATATGTGCCATTTATTTATTGAGTGTCTCTTTTCAAGGAAGTAATTTATTAAAATCCAAATGAAAATTCCCCTGAAGCTTAATAATGTCACACTATAGTAGCACAAAAAGATATGGAATATAATCAATAGCCAGTGTCCTAATCCGCTTGAAAGGAACACCAAACCTCATTAAATTTGTGTTGACTCATATAGAACAATAATAAAAATGCGAACCTTACTTGAAGTAACCAGATGTGCAGTTCAACAAATGATGTTTTATATGTGTTGCTTATACCATAAATAACGAGATATAAACAACGTTAAATGTTTGTGTAGCTAGCCTATGGGAGACGCTTACATCTCTCATGTACGTGGTCTCACCTCTCATGAGTACCCAATGAAGTGCATTGTTGTGTCACATTTACATAACAAATTGTACTACCGTTGTTTGCATTATTGTCCCGCATATTCCCCTCTTCGGTCTTCAAGATGGTGTGACTAAATAGCATATCCCTTTCTGAAGCGTACCGGGGATGACGCTTTGATATATCATTAAATCAACTTCTCATGCATGCAATGCACAAGTATTTCTGTGCCATGTGTATGTTTGGCAGATTATAATGGGTGTGATAAGCCAAACAGAGGAGCTTACTTCTGTCGAGCACCTGGATTCGCATCTGGTTTTCTGGTCTATACTGTGGTCCTACAGTCATATAACACAAGTTGCATTCGTAATTTCGTCGCTTTAATTATCGCCAATCTCATAAATGTGATTGTTGTTATTGTTTTAGGGTTTTTTCTTTCTTTCTTTTTTTTTTTTGTTTTGTTTTGTTTTGTTTTTGTGTATGGGACTTTTTGGTTTTGGCATTTGGAATTAGTCCGTTTGGGGGGTTTTGGGGGGGGGGTGGCGAGGGGGGTGTTTTTTATATTTTTTTCAATTAATTAATTGATTATTTATTTCAATTACTACACATGAAGGAAATCGTAATCCAGTGCAATTGTCAAGAATAATTAGTATGATTTAGTATAATGTATAATATCTCTTCAAAGCATTTAGAAATGATGAACATTTCTAACATGAACCAAAATTTTCTCATCGGTAATGTTCAACATTCTACATGGTGAGTACTGACGCAAATGTATAGGAAACTAACCACCAAATCGGGCAAACAGATAAACTATAATACAAATCATACATTACATAATTAGAACGGGAAAATAACACCTTAACACACATTGCAGAAACTCTGTATTATCCTGTTTATATTCACTATTATAAACCAACCTGCAAAATGGATAATTTGTTTAATTGAGAAAAATCAAATCAGTTCTAACATTTAAAACTTCTTCCTGAATACACAAAATGAAAATCATCGTCCATTCAAAACAAACTGCTACAAATTCATGGCGCTTAAAACGCAACAAAATAAGTGGGAAAATTGCAAATTCGTTTATCTGCACAATGTACCGATTTATCTTACTCGAGAACGGATATTATGAATTGTGAAAATGTAATTAAGATTGACCGAAACATTTTCTTGGCAGTGCGTGTTTGAAATGATATTAAGAGTATACAGTGGTTGTGATTACATACGAGCGACATTGGTATTTGTTTTGCTTTCAAATGCTTATATATTTGATAAAATGCTGCCATCGTTTATATGGGTTTATATTACAAGTATTCATGATGAAAATGTGAAAGTTCCTGTTGTAGTTACTGCACTCAGATTAGATTCCCTCGACAATTAAGCTGGAAAAAGAAATAAGCTGCGAAAGAATGGCGAGATTTTCAGCAACATTTTCAATTTGTAATTCTATTGATTTTCTAAATCTAATAACATTGATGCTTCTCGACCTTGGTGACAGTTTGTCATTAATATTTTAAAATCTCCTTCGACTTTGTTTTATTAACAATGAATTCTAATCTGTTTTATTTTTCTAGATAAATTCTCTGGTTTTTCAATTCAAATTTCAAACAAGGTATTCAAATGGGAATGTAAGATTTTAAAATGAAAGATTACCATTGTCTTGAATGTTTGACTACTTTCTTTTTTAACATGAAGAGCTACAGGGGAACTTTTATAACAACGTTCATTTGATGCAATATAATCAGTATAGTGTTTGCTAACTTCTCTAATACATTTATGTTAATGTATTTCTTTGAACATAACAAAGCCTATACAAATAAAGTAAAAGTGAAATTGATGGGGATCTCGTTAGTAAACATATATTTGGTCCAACAGAATAGGATAAATGTATTTTAGCAAATAGTGACAAAGGGCAACAGGGCATTGTAAAAGCTAAGCAAAACCAAAACTTAAATACTCCAAGGGTAATTTCGACTGCTACCACAGTTGATGGAATGTAGATCTTCAAGAATATGAATAAGAATTACTAGACTGTATTCATTTAGTGTTCATACCATTAAGTATATATCATATAAATGTTCTTTAGTATGCAATGCATAAATATTCATGTAAGTGTTGAAATCGGGAGGTGACAACCAATAAGAAGATCCTTAGTAGTGTGAAACACCCGGTCTCAGCTCCGAATTTCAGGGGTCAATAAATACCCAGTGCCCGTCACTGAACATTGTTAGTTGCACTGTCTCAAGAGCAAGTTACTTTTTCATTTTGCAATATTCTACACAACAGTTGATCAACTTTTCTGATGTCTAAGATGTAAAGATAATGGATGAATCCAAACCATAAGTCTAAAAATCATGAAACCAGAGGACATACAAAACCAGTGAAAATGAAAAACAAGTGGAAAATAACAAAATATATCTACTTGAAGAGCATATGTGAACCCCTGTGATGGAGTGAGATCAGGTGCCCGGGGAGAGTGAGCGTCTCCTGCTTTCTAGCAACACCCGTCACATATACCCAGTAGAAAGAGTCAAATAGTGTAAATTCCATATGTATTTATATATGGAGAAGTCAAAGTAGGTAACCTTCTAATATAGAAGGTGTCAAATCTGTGTAAAATGATCGGAATCGGTCTCAGTCCAGACTATCATTTAAAAGTCTGGATAACGAGATATCATATGGAGTAATAAGAGTCTCGTAACGACTATAAAACTTCCTCAGTGACGTTGCTAGTCTAGCACATATATAACCCTGGTTGAGCAGCTTAACTGAAAGTCGCCTAGCCCTCAGAACAAAGTCATTGTAATTTGAACATGCTCTGGAATAACGTATTAACTGAGATATGAATACGCCGTATGCGGGCGATGATGGAAAGTTGCTACTTATAAAAGGAAAGTTTGTGATAGCAAAATTGAAATCGTCACGTTTGTCATGGAGTGAGGTGTTCAATTGACCATTAATGTCGAAAGAGAACATAATATCTAAATACGAAGTAGAATTACTACTTTCTGTAGTTTTTTGACATCCAGTTCACTTGGATAGATGATGCTAAGGTAATCCGCGAATGAATGATTATTAATTGAAAGCAAGTCATCTATATATCTGTAAGTAAAATTGAAGCCAAGAGCCAATTGTTTTTTTTTTCCTTGCGAGAGCAAAGACTGAATGAAATCAGCTTCGTATGAGTAAAGGAATATGTCAGCCAGAAGCAGAGCACAGTTAGAGCCCATTGGAATGCCGACAATTTGTTGAAAAACCTTTCCTCCAAACACCACAAAAATGTTATCGATAAGAAAGTTCAACATCTGGATGACAGCTGTTTCAGTGTATTTATTTCTGGAATCAAAATTTTCCCTAACAAAGTAAGTTTTATCATGGCCTATAACTATATATTTGAATTTGCGGCTTCCGTTTTTACTGGTAAATGCATTTTGAACAATTTCCGCTAATCTGTCTTTTAATTTCTGATGAAGGATCGAATTTTAGTATAACTTTTTGATTTTAGATGTTCTAATAACTCTTTTGAATTTTTAAGGATCCACATTTGATTAATTCCACTTCTGAAATATACTGTTTTGCAATATCTTTGAAGGCCAGATTTAATTTCTGATAATATTTTTGTGGGTAGCATCGATACAGATTTTGTGGAACACTTCGTGGAACCAGCGATAAAGCATTGTTTGTAAGGAGTTTTGTGCATTTTGGGAACGCAGTACAAAGATGGAAGTTCTAAATTTAATTTATTTGTGTCAATACCAAACGTATTGAGGACAGATTTTTTTTTACAAAATTTTGATGTATTTTTATTGTGATAACATACCGGTAGCTGCAAATTGTCGACACAAGTGACAAGTGCTGATTGTTGGCAAAATAATGGTACAATACCTGGTAAATTTCTTATATTAAACAATTCATAGCAGCTATCATTTCAGTTCGTTTTGTATCGAGAGAAATTTATTTTTTTAAGTTAAATATTCCATTTACATTTCTGTCAATAAATCTTCATTCACCGTCATTGAGTATGGTCAATTAATTTGTTAAGTATACCCTTCAATGAGTTATATTTGAAAACATCATATTTTTCATTAACAGATCTTCATTGCTCATGTGTATGAACAATCATCTAATTCCGGCAAATTCGTTGGTTACAATTTGTTAGCATCATGTAAAAGCTCGGAATGATAACCTTACGAACGCAAATAAACGACTGTAATCCATTCTAAGACCCCTAGGCTTTTATTCTGATTAGTAAAGGATAACCCGAATCAGGGGTAATGATAGCTGGTCATCAAATGACGGCTACGCAGTTATTGACGTGAAGACAGGAAGCCAGCCAGCAGCTTTCGTATAAAGCATCTTTTCTATACCGTATCTCAGTGCTTACAAGTAATTGTGGAAAATCTGGAGGTTTAAGGATATGTATACGTCTTATACGTTAATACGATCGTCACGTGACTGATTGTATTGAAGATAGTCAAGTTCTTCGGTGAATGACCATAGTGGTATTGGCTATTACAGTTGTGCCGTGTTAAGGTTTCTCCCCAGAACAAACAGAAAACATCTTTTGCTGGCATACCACTCCACGAACCATCAGCCTATGCCGAAGGATAACACTTACATTGATATCTAAAACAAAATATCCTAACAAATACCTACAAGTCTGTAACGGGATAAGTAATAGTCGTATTAATGAATTTTATCTCCTTTCAGAATATTAAACATGGTAAATTGGAAAAGAGGGCCATTACGATGACTGCAGGTTTTATTCAATACAGGCTTAAAACATTATTATCATATTTTGTTTTTCGTATTTTACTCTTTATTTAAAAATTTAATTAACGCTCTCTAATTTTTAAATCTTAATTATTAAATGAGTCATTATTTATATTTCAATAAATATAAGAACATATATACGTTATAAATTTCTGTACCAGATGCACATTTTGTCAACTTATGTCTCTTCATTTATGCTCATCGACGAATGATAGAAATTCTAATACTATATAAATATTTGAAGAGTAGAATTTAAACCAGTGGCCGAATGACTGAGCCAAAGAATCAATATAAGGATAAAGTGATTTACACTATTTCATGACTAAACATTATAAGCATATTTTAAACGTCAGTACAAAAGCATTGGAAACTAGACTCACAATGCCCTTGGGGACTATCAGTCCATCTGATAACGGCTTAGTGGTCATAAGTAATATCATAACGTATAAATGAATTTGTGCATCAGATGCGAATCAACTCTCACTTCAATTGCTTAAATTTTTTAATTAGCTTATGTAAATAATAGACATATAAATAGATCTTTAACTGATTTCATGGCATGTACCTATTCAAAATAAACCTGGTTTTATTATAATCAAAGGAATATATGAAAATGTAAACATAATTTCTCATTTAAATGGATACTACTCTTGCACGGCTGATAATCATTATAACATAAACTTCACAATTCCAATACTTTCTTTTTAAAGGGCAATCCATATATGCAGTTCTGTTCCTATCTACAACTATTCATAGTTTATTGGCATTTAAAAATTTTCTATAAATGTAGAAGATAAACTGATTAAATAACACCACGAGGAATGAAAAATGAATTTATGTCAAACTGAAGAGATTAAAACGTCAAAGTCTGTTTAAATATATCTAAAGTAAAACGCTTCATGCCATTTATGTTCTTTTCTATACACTACATAAATATCAAAATCATGCAAAAGTAATGCAGTTTAAGACATAATCAAAACGCAAATCAGAATCAAATAACAAAGTTATGCTTATATAACATGCTTTTATACATTTTACAATATAACATGTGACCCTTAAAGAGTAGTCAAATGGGGAAAAGGCTTCCGAAAGTCGTTCGTCTGCTAGAAATTAATCTGTATTTGGTCAAGGGGTAAATACTGGTTTCCGAGAGATAGCGAACAGAAAATAGCAGACTCATTGATAAATGGTATATCTGTCTGAAGCAATTGAGGATAATTATTCCTGTGCAAACAATAATTATTATATAACATATTTAATTGTTTGTAATAAATCGAGAAAGTGTCAGTTCTACAGATAAAGTTTCTCTCCAGATGGATATCAACCGGTCTCAAATTTCATTTGATTGCACAGGTTTTCTCAGAATGTGAAGGGATGATGCATATAACATGTTAAATGTCTCTGATAAGACACCATTAGTTTTACTTGATTTTCACTTTTCATACTTAGATTAACATACGCACTAAATCAAACAGATGGTTTCTGTCATTGTAAACCACAACAACACTAAATTGATTATACTGCAATATAACCCATAGTGAAGAAGATAAATTAAAAATCAGAAATTATGAAATTATTCAGTCGGCTTTCTTTTGCTTATACAATTATACTTGCTAAAGTACATCTTCTGAACCAGAATTCATCGTTGACATATTAAATTTCTTCTGTTTTCATTACGTTATTCACGTCACAATAATTTATTTTAAGCACGGTAAACTGCATTTACCAGCGCTATCTGACAATCGTAAGAATACTTTGTTTTATTTATTTTGTTTGCTGTTTCATTTACATCGTAAAGAACACATTCTGCACTCTACAAATAAACATAATTGCAATGAAAAGACACAAAACAGTGAAGATTTACGCAACGTCAAAGACGCACAGATAAAGTATAAACAAGAGAAACCAAATAAAAGTATGATGATGATGATGATAGCAATGTTGGTGATCTACAAAAATGTAGTTCTTAACCGAGGGGTAGAGTTATTTTTCATGAATTTAATATCACATAAATTTCTAATTTACCTTAATCAATGAAATTTTTGAGGAATGTATTGAAATGAGAATTGAATCTGTGATATGTTGAATCTTACATTTCTAGAAAGTAAAAAATTAAAAGACGACAAATGATAAATTGCTTTATGTTAAAGATTCATGGTCATTATTTGTACAATAAGTCACTTACTATGTACAAAAGTAACTCAATAGATTGCAATAACTTGATGGTATCTAATCGATTTGCTTTTGAGACCCAAGAGATTTATCAGCATTCAGCGAAAAGTTAATTACTATAGCATAATTATTACATATAATTCAGCAATCACAATTCAATACACATGTACGCATTATTCTGTCATAAGTCATTTGAAAATAGTTTCTTGTATTAATCCGAGGCTGGTAGTGCCGTTTGCCATTTAGGATAAACTCTTATGAATACATGTTAACGATGTATTTGTTGTTTTATGAGAACCTAACACATTGTGGGCCGTAATTACGTGTAGGCTAGGCTAAAGACCTTATTGCCTTTTCCAGTCCAACACTCACACTGTTATTGTAAATTTGGATATTCTACAGGTCAATTTCCTCTATTAGATCGATAGTGATGTTGGATCCATATAGTAATATATAAAGATTGCAGCCATATAAAATCTACACCAAACATAAATCCAGTGAATTCATTTGTGTTTAATACAAATGCATTCAGTGTTGTCAATGTCAACATTAGGCATAGTTAATATCATGTACGAGTAAAACTCATAGTCAAACTATCCCCAAAACCGAGAGTAATATCATATGCTGGATCTTTAAGTGAAATAGATGAGGCAAATATTTCTCAAAAATACTGCACAGAGAGACGCGAACAGTGTTATAATACACTAAATGTATGAAGTGAAAACAAATGGTTAACAATGGCAGGGCAAAGGTAAACTGTAATGAAACGGACAGAAAACGACGATTGATGTGTAACGAAGAGTCTGAATGTTGTTAAAACAGACTGCCAACAATGCCCAAAAATGGGAAAGAGAGAAAGATCGTAAACAACATTATAGGTTGAAAACAAAATACTGAAATACACTGACCATTAACAATGCCTTAAATTATAGAACGTCTGCATGATGAAAGCCGGCAACAACTAACAAGGAATGAAAAAGTGTCAGGCTTTTGCAAAAAGTAAGTGCCATTGGAAAAAAGTTAAGATAAAGAAAGTGTCTCCTCAAGAACACTACGGTAATATACTTCACCAAAGGTACATTAAGACTTCCGATAAAACAAAAATCTGCTAACAATCAAAGCATTGGTTTTGTCACTTTTGAGAGGGACTGACCTCGATCTTTAAATAGAAGTCGATTGATTGAATGATTGATTATTATTTTACGTCACTCCATAATTATTTCACGTATATGGTGACGGCATCTGCCTGATGCATTACATACAAATTTAGACCTTTGCAACGGACCTACCCGAAGCAGTGAGGGATCTTTTAAGTGCCACGTCTACCGTGACACGGAACCTCGGTTTTTACTGTCTCATCCGAAAGACAGAACACCGGTGTACCCAGGGTGAGAGTCGAACCCGGAATCTCTCGATCACGGGCCGAGCACCTTATGCACTAGACCATAGCGGCCTTTAATTAGAAGTATGCATGTATGTATATATGTATGTATGCATGTACGTATGTATGTATGCGTGCATGCATGCATGCATGTATGTATGTATGTATGTATGTATGTATGTATGTATGTATGTATGTATGTATGTATGTATGTATGTATGTATGTATGTATGTATTTATGTATGTATGTATGTATGTATGTATGTATGTATGTATGTATGTATGTATGTATGTATGTATGTATTTATGTATGTATGGATGGATGTATGTATCTATTATGTATATACGTATGTACGTATGGATGGATGGATGGATGCTTGCATGCATGCATGCATCTATGTATGTATGTATGTATGTATGTATGTATGTATGTATGTATGTATGTATGTATGTATGTATGTATGTATGTATGTATGTATGTATGTATGTATGTTTGTATGTATGTATGTATGTATGTATGTATGTATGTATGTATGTATGTATGTATGTATGTATGTATGTATGTATGTATGTATGTATGTATGTATGTATGTATGTATGTATGTATGTATGTATGTATGTATGTATGTATGTATGTATGTATGTGTGTGTGTGTTTTATCATATCATCATGTATGGATGTATGTATATACGTATGTATGTATGGATGGATGCATGCATGCATGCATGCTTGCGTGCGTGCGTGCGTGCGTGCGTGTGTGTGTGTGTGTTTTATCATATCATCATCATATTTCATGCGCATGTTTCTGATGAATTGTGTCATACAGCTCGATGATATGTCTTCGGTATTCTCATTGTTAACCCCAGTATTGCAATATATTTTAGATTGTGCTTTTGGTGGATGTTTTATAGAAATGGTACTTTGGTATATCTTTTATATATACTACATTTGGTAGTTGTTTTATAGATTTATCATTTTGCTAGATGTTTTATTTCTCCTACCTCTTAGATCCGACCAACTGTATACTAGATAAATCAGTTATGGTTTGTCTGAGTATCCCTATACAAATCATCTTGAATATGTTCCAATCCATATGGACTGCATCCAATATAAATAAATAACTGGTTATTCTTTTAATACTCACATAATACTAGATTTAAAAAAGTGAGGATATCTCTTATCTTTATAGCGCAGCCTTCGACAAAAATAATGTATCGCTATCATTGATGAATTCATATCAAAACATAAAAGTATTGTCTTCAATACCACTCGAGTTCTATAGAGATCCTTTGAAATAGAATTTATCATATTTAAAAGTTTTTTTTATCTCCTTTAAGTGTTCGTATTAAAGTAGATATCTAAAATATTGAGGTAACAAACAAACAAAGTCAAGATGATGGATAAATCCAAACCATAAGTCCCAAAATCATGAAACCATAGGACATACAAAATCAGTGAGAATAAAAAGTGGAAAATAACAAAATATGTCTACTTGAAGAGTATATGTGAACCCTATGATGGAGTGAGATCAGGTGCCCTGGGAGAATGAGCATCTCCTGCTTGCTAGCAAAACCCATCACATATACCCAGTAGAAAGAGTCAAATCGTGTAAATTTCATATATTTATATATGGAGAAGTCAAAGTAGGTAACTTTCTAGTAAAAAGGTGTCAAATCTGTGTAAAATGATCGGAATTCTTAACGACGGCACAATTACGAATTGTGTTATTTATAAATGCTTTGATCGATGACAACAAAGTGATTACAATGTAGTTATTTTTATCCTGAAAAAATATACATGGCCAATGAGAAACAACGATATATAATCTGCCATCTGATTACATGACCATTTACTAACTATGCCGCGTACTATCGATGCTTTTTCATTCTACACCATTGTCGGAAGAAGAATATTTTGTGAAGAGAAATTTTTACTCAGCAGTTTGTTATATAAAATACGACAATGTTATCTATGCTAGGCCGTCCGGACACTTCTACATATCGCGCATAGCTTTTCTCATCTCATCTCATCAGACGTTACAATAGTAAAATAACTATATAAGGCAATTTCAATTTCGCATCTGGATTGCTCCTAATCTGTATTGAGGGAAGAGCGATGTTATGGCTTGCTTTATATCAAATCCATTAGATTCATTGGCTGCCTTATGATATGTCTACATAATCATATAACACACTACATGCTTTAATGTCGTTCTTCCGCAGCAAAATTATTTCATTTAGGGGCAATATAGGATAATGCTAGATACTAAATTAAACTTATGATTTTGTCTGGAGAAGAGGATAGCACATAATGATATCTGAATGGATGATTAATTACAATGGACAATTACCTATAATTAGATACATTTAAACAGAATTCTAAACCTATATTTTGTTGTCTTTAAACTATACTTATACTGTTATAATGATATGATATATTGCATAAATTTTAATTGTTGTAGAAACTGTTGTAGAAAGTTAAAGTTTAAAAAATTCTTTTTTTTTTTTTACTCATTACGGCATTTTAACTTTAAATGTGTCTGGCATTATTATTGTTCACAATTATTTCTGTATTCATATATCTGCATACACGTACGTGTTAAATGCTTTTTACATTATATAACCTGAGGATACTCCGAAATTCAAACCATAAGTCCCAAAAGCATGAAACCAGAGGACATACAAAATCAGTGAAAATCAAAACCAAGTGGAAAATAACAAAACATATCTACTTGAAGAGCATATGCGAACCCCTATGATGGAGTGAGATCAGGTGCCCGGGGAGAGTGAGCATCTCCAGCGTGCTAGCAACACCCGTCTCATATACCCAGTAGAAAGAATCAAATCGTGTAAATTCCATATATATTTATATATGGAGAAGTCAAAGTAGATAACCTTCTAGTATAGAAGGTGTCAAATCTGTGTAAATGATCTGAATAGGTGTCAGTCCAGAATATCATTTAAAAGTCTGGATAATGAGATATCATATGGAGTAATAAGAGTCTCGTAACGACCATAAAACTTCCTCAGTGACGTTGCTAGTCTAGCACATTTATAACCATGGTTGAGTAGCTTATTTGAAAGTCGCCTAGCCTTCAGAACAAAGTCATTGCAATTTGAACATGCTCTGAAATAACGTATTAAATGAGATATGAATACGCCGTATGCGGGCGATGATGGAATGTTGCTACTTATGAAAGGAAAGTTTGTGATAGCGAAATTGAAATCGTCACGTTTGTCATAGAGTGAGGTGTTCAATTGACCATTAATGTCGAAATACAACTTAATACATAAATACGAAGTAGAATTACTACTTTCTGTGGTTTCTTTGACCTCCAGTTCGCTTGGATAGTTTATGCTAAGGTAATCCGCGAATGAAGGATTATTAATTAAAAGCAAGTCATCTATATATCTGTAAGTGACATTTAAGCCAAGAGCCAACTGTTTCTTTCCTTGCGAGAGCAAAGACTGAATGAATTCAGCCTCGTATGAGTAAAGGAATATGTCAGCCAGAAGCGGGGCACAGGTACTGCCCATTGGAATGCCGACAATCTGTTGAAAAACCGTTCTTCCAAACACCACAAAAATGTTATCGCTAAGAAAGTTCAACATCTGGATGACATCTGTTTTAGTGTATTTATTTTTGGAATCAGAATTTTCCCTAATAAAGTAGTTTTATCATGGCCTATAACTGTATATTTGAATTTGCGGCTTCCGTTTTTACTGGAAAATGCATTTTGAATAATTTCCGCTAATCTGTCTTTTATTTTCTAATGGGGTATCGTTGTGTAAAGGGGCGAAAAGTCAAAAGACTTGATGGAGTGAATTTTAGTAAAACTTTTTTGAATTTAGATGTTCTAACAACTCTTTTGAATTTTTGATTAATTCCACTTCTGAAATATACTGTTTTGCAATACCTATGAAGGCCAGATTCTATTCTTTTAAGATTCCGTATTGCTGTAAGCTTAATCGCTTATTGTGGATGCGGCTAGCCCACCAGGACAAGTTTACTCAATCATCCGGGACATCTGGTATCGCCTCTCAGGATTTAACAAATGTCCAGTGTGGTATGTTTCAGTTGTTTAAGGGATCTAACGACAGTTATGTTCATATTTTATTTACAGTATTTACTTGTTGTTTACATGTATTTCATTTACATTTATCTAACAATGTTAAAAATTATGCATTTTCTCTGATAAGTAGAAAATGAGAGGTCTAATCGTAGAATTGCAAAAATTCAAGAACTTACATCGATTTCATATAGATACAAAAGAAAAAAGAGGAGTTACTGGCTCAGTAATGTGACAGAAGTCACCGTGGAGCTATATAATACATGAATATCAATAATATACTAGTACATATAACACATTACAAAAATATTTGATTGTAGTGCAATTACGATACCGACTTAGGACGGTCATTTAATTTGACAAAAGCCAAACAAATGGTGTGGTTAACAGGTTTACGGGCCCACCTTCCCACTCACCGTAACAGCAGAACAATCAAAGGACGTACATTTAAAAAAATTATAAATAATCCTCCATGTAAAGAACAAGGGTCAACAGGTATCGCTTACTGAGAGGTCATAAAAATATTAAGGTATCGTAAAACACATAATGATATAAAAATATATGCGACATCAACATGATAAACCGTGCTCTACCAGTCTGAAAGCCAGCTGAGACCCTAGATCTGTAGGAGTCCCGACTAACAGTCAGAGGGGACGAAGTTCATATAGTCCCCATTGCCCTGTTAGTCAGGGTAACGTTCAAGTAAAAGTCTGCATCAGACTGTAGAGGGGCCAAATACAAGACCTATAGTCTTTTTGATGGTCTCAATCTCATATTGTCTATTTAGAAGACGTTTGACTATTTTATTACATATTAAATTACGTTATCGGAGCCTTTTACTTTCCTTAGTTTATATACGAGATCACCGTAAAAATTAGGATGGGAAATTCCATTGGATACATAGTGTTGAAAGGAAATATTTCCAAATTTAGATAAAAGTTCTGAATAAGATCTAAAGAATTTGCCGAATTTTCTAAGCTTGTAATATCTGTAACCAAAATCCTCACTTTTCTCATAAATATTAGTATATATTAGGTGGTTGATAATTTTGATGTTCAAATCTAAGAAAGGTGTAGATTTATCTCCAGTATTAGCTTTATTCAATTTGAGCTCTGATGGATATATTTCTGATATAAATTGTTCGAATTCAGGGTTGTCGATATGTTATAGCATAAGCACGATATTTTTAACTGCATATTTGTTCATAAATTACCCAAATTTTATACTTATTATCTTGCATCTAAGGATTTTGCAATGCTTATGCAAATTGTGAGGTATTAGACAATGTAAAAAGTTTCTAAAGAAGTGTAAATATTAACAACTTTCTAAAACAAATCAGTAAACTTAGTATGAATATGAGTACAAAAAACATGCTTGACCACAAACAAGGCCGGCAACGGGAGGTAACTCCTGTTAAAATTCTGCTAATGAAACCTATCTATGCCAGTATTAACAGGTATACAATGAATGACATGGTGTGAAGAACACCACTATCTGATATCAACAAATTCAATTGAAAGCAGTTTCATATAGTATTTTACAGTGTTTGCAGTCTTTCGCAGTTGGATATTTTTCTGACACAACTCCCCTCGATATGTAAATATTTTTATGTCAAGGTTATCAGTAAAAAATTCGAAAAGTCGATAGAAAAAGTTATACAAGGAAAATAAAAGGAATTTTCATTAATCGGTTATTAATAATATGCTAAAAATTTCACATAATAAACATAAGAATTGTTGAAATGTACATTACAAAGCTGGGGAACGATGTAAATCAAAAGATGTACTATGTCGGAAATGTAATTTAGTGAAATCGGCATATGGCTTCAAATACTTTTTCATCATAAAACAACATAAAACATCATCGAATATAAATATCGAAAGATAAGTTTATGAAAAGGGTAATGAGTGATGCCTTGGAAATTAAACATTCCCTGTTAATGAGTCTTTCTTTCCATATTGCCTTGATCAGGTCTTACACAACTTAGTTGCCCCTGTAGATATATTAAGTGTTTATGCGCTATTATCAGTCAAAATCAATAAAGTGAAAAGTGAGAGCCCACGCCATTATAGATTTAATCGTCTAAAAATCGCATCAAGCAAAAAACCAACATATTAGACAACGATTTCTAATATTTGAAAACAAAGTTACCGAACACTGAAAATGAAACTGAATATTAGATCATATAAGAGACAAGGACGCCATGAACATGTTATAAATGACATGAAGTTAAGTAGTATGTATTCCTTTCAATCTAGGATATGCAAAAGGACCACTTTCAAATTAAGCATTTCAAAGTAAAATAAAAATAAACTTTTCTCATCATGATATCCTTCGCAGGACTAAAAGCTCGAGAACTTCCAAAATATTCAACCGTCTTTGATATCGACAGTCTGACGTTGGGATCAACTCGAAAAACATATGAAATATTAGGCCCTTGTGAAATATTGTACTCTGGTTAAGCAGGCAGAAAGAGTTAACTGTATGTAATACATTTTAAAGCCTTTTGATTCCAAAGCTTTTGTGAGTTGGACTGTGAGTCCTTTAACTTGTTAACTACACAATTTCAATAACTATTATAACATAACTGCCCATCGTAATTGGGTAACGCAAATGCGCATTATTTTGTGTTGTTCCTTTGATGGTTCTGCTGTTACGGTGAGTGGGATGGTGGGCCCGTGAACCGGTTAACCACACCGGTTGCTTGGCTTTTGTCAAATTAAATGACCGTCCTAAGTCGGTATCGTAATTGCACTACAATCAAATATTTTTGTAATGTGTTATATGTGCTAGTATGTTATTGATATTCATGTATTCTATAGTTCCATGGTGACTTCTGCCACATAACTGAGCCGGTAACTCTTTTTTCTGTATGCCTATTCTATTCTATACATATTCGTTGAGGATTTTGTCATAATGATGAATCAGGTATATTCGATTTCTTTGACATAGTATGACTACCAATCTGTGTTAAATCAGAAATCTGTTACATAGTGTTTAACTATAAGAGTTTTACATCATATACTTCATTTATGAAAATTTCATTGTTCTGAATGTCATGTGCTTATTGCATTTTCTATACATTTATTATCTGCTATGTTGATATGTTTTGTGTTACTTGATGTCTTAATCATAAGTGGTGGCGATGTGGTTATCTAAACCCGAGAAGTTTACTCTTCCCAGTCACATGGTCCCCCATCTCGGTTTTCATGGATCCATAAACGGCTAACATGATTACAACAGCGACATAAAATAGTAAACATTGTCATTACTTCTTGTAATGGAATTTGTCGACATATAGTACAAACTACATTTTAAACTAAGTGCTGAAATGACAATTCCTCTGTTACTTTCGAATTTTATATCTAAATTGTCAAACACACATCTCTTTTTTCATTTGCTAGATCTATTCTGTATTAAGTTATCAAAAATAATGTGTTTTATACCCAAAACTTTTAAGCATAATAAAATTAAATTTATGTAAATAATGTGTTATTCTTCCATTGTACATGTTTCGCAACACAATTCAAAAACATTCGTAATGGCAGATAATGCATTACAATATACACAAAATCCACAACAGATACTGACAAGCATGTGGTCAGTCAATCATAAGCGTTTCGAACGTGCTTCTTGCACAAGTTTTAATATAACGCCAGATTGTGCAGAAAATGGAACTTCATCGTTTTTATTGAGGCGGATCGTGAACGTTTGCTATAGTTATTTAGTAAAATGGCCCTAAGCTTTTCTACTAACAAGCAAAAGAGCTCGACATTTATTTCCATTATAATAACAACCTTGTTTTGATCCTTTGACGTACCAAGGGCACAATCAATATTGCATTACGTCACGTCATGTTAATTACATTCAACAATCCGATTTAGCATTGTTCGTTTCCCCTATCGTTAATCCGGTGACATTTTGCGCTCCCAGAACAAGGAATTCTGAGGTGAGATGGATTTGATCCAGAATCTAATGTTAATTTAAGGTAATAATTGAGAGGACGTGTCAATTAGAACATTCTTGAGATATTCCTAGCAATGTATCACTTTCGCCTGAATATGGAATAATTTCACATATAAGTTAAAAAAGATAATTCTTTGGATTTTCTTTTTTCTGTCTTTCTTTCTTTCTTTTTCGTTTACATTTGCATTGTCTAACACTTGATAAAACTATATTTTATAACATCTACTTACGTTATCTCAGGTTCCCAGCGGCAGCTAGTGTGCATCTATCTGGTCAACATCTGGTATCTGACTGGAGATTATCTAAGCTAGAGCTGCGCTGATTCACCCATACCTATCAAAGAAGTGAAAATTATAATGAGAAATGTTCTATTGTTTCAAAAGCGTGCGGAAAAGAAACATGGATGATTTATTTTCCAAGAAAAATTAATGACCGTACAGAATAGGTTTTTGTTAGCAAATGACTACCGACATCTCTGCTATTCGAATATCTGACAGTTCGCACGTTTCAGTAATGCAAATGATAAAAGACATTTCTAAAATCAGGTAATCTTAATTGTTCGTTTATCTGTGAATTTCATTAGTAACGGTAGCTATACTGTATTCAGCTTTCAAAGTATGATTGTTCGATGCACCTCTTAATTCCGTGACTTCAGAACACCCTTCTATCTATTTTGCACAGTGAAGATTTCCAAGCAATAAAATCTACAAAATGTACAAAGAGTGAGAAGAAACACAAATATTTGAATTACCCTAGTCGTGTAAGCTCACAGCCTGCATGCTCAGTGTTATGTGAGATAGATTTATATGGAGGTATACTTAAGATGATATCAATCGATATCTGTGGGCATTCAAAGGACCAATCACATCTTCAGGATCACCATAGTCCTATGAGGTCTGAAGAGTAAACCATTGCTTTCTTACATACTTCTTATAAAAGAAATGGGTCTGAATATTTCAAATCAATATTCTATATAGACAAGGGCGGCAGAAGGATATAAAAATAGTATTTTGTCCTTAAATAACGAGCTGTAATTAATAATAATAATAATAATAATAATAATAATAATAATAATAATAATAATAATAATAGTAATAATAATAATAATAATAATAATAATAATAATAATAATAATAATAATAATAATAATAATAATAGTAATAATAATAATAATAATAATAATAATAATAATGATGATGATGATGATGATGATGATGTTGATGATGATGATGATGATGATGATAACAAAATAATAATAAAAATAACAATAATAATAATAATAATAATAATAATATATTCTCCAGTTGCAAAAACGAAGATTTTTAACCAATGGATAATCGCACTAAAATACATTTACATTTTACATTCAACTTTCTCTATACATATCTTAAACCTTTCTCGTATTGTCTGACAATATAATATACAAGCATTGACAACTTCTTGAAGCCTTTAAACGAGTAAATTGTCTGAATATTTATTCAATGAATCACATCATTATAACTTCTGTATCTAAAACATTTTAAAGTTGTTGTCGGTTCATTTTAACAGTTTTAATATAAGTCTAAGTAATGAAGATGAATACTGAATTTCCGGAACACACGAGTAGAATTACTATACATGTATATATTGTTCATTCATATTGATGATATCACAACTGGGAAGACCTCAACATTTTCATGACAATCAATACATATTTCAGTGCAGTTTGTCACATATTTGTGTTTGCACATTGTGCACATGACTGTCCTTCGCGCCCTTTGATAAGTATAATGTATTACTTAATGATGGATTTAAAGCGGAAGAAAATGCAAAGATCAAGGTAACTTTCCTTACATAAAACTTTTTAGCACGGAGTTTTAACGGTAATTGATCTATTCCCTGGATTAAGTAGACGCCCATTATCATCTTTCCGCCATTCCTGTTTCTGTTTGTCAACTATTCTGGTACATGTGATCCTGAAAATTACATAATTGAGATATATATATCTGATGTTAAGACAGGAACGAATCACATTGCCCTATTACTTCTAATTTTCTAGAGGTAGAATATATCGGCATCAGTCAGGGCATTTTTAATAACACTGCTTTAATTTAAAGCTAAAACACTGATAGATCATCTATGCTATTGAACAACACGAGAGTAATTAATGAGAGACTCATCAATGTATAGCACAGTTAAAAGGTTATGCAACAAATGAGTGCATCTAAGACATCGATATCAGAATATTATATTCTTTATATTTCACAACCGATCGATGTATATTGAATGAAGGAATACCATTCGTTTGATTCAATGTGTAAATTCTTGAACAAATACAAAACTATAATATGCTAATCTTTTCTTTTAATTTTAGATATCAAAATTTGTTTAAAACTAGAAGAATTCGTTATTTTAACATTTGACTTGTCAACATTGTATACTCAAATTTATTTAGTCGACCTTTATTCATGAATATCATTTCTACTTTCGAGTGTTTGAATTTGATTTTTATAGATCCTAAATATGGCAAAACCTGTTGTAATGTTTATGAGTGACAATCAAGACATTCCCTTATCATAAGTGATTATTGAAACGTCCCTGCATCCTATAACGGAAAAATGAAAGGAGAAATATGTGAAGGATAAAAACAACTTTGAAATTAGACAAAGTCAAGCAAAATATAGAAAAGTGGGTTAATTTTACCAACATATCTTATAAATTGAACTAATTTTGTTAAAAGGTGTTGAATAACAATACATTCAAAAACAATATTTGACATTGCAATCACTACAGAGTCCTCTGAAGAATAATTAAAGATGTCAATAATTTGATACAATGACGCCCATTTCTGTCGTATTTGATCAAATACTTTTTCAAGTTGTCGTGTAATTGATTACTATGGATCCATGCCATACACACCATACACACTATTCCTTAGAGTTGCTCATATTGCCTGCATGTTATCCATCACATAAAACTCGTTGTCTTTTATAAATCATCAATTTTACCGGGCGACAAGGAGAGATTCTCAGTATGGATGAATCATGATAAGTACATCTATAAATTTATCATTCTTAGTGTTTCCTGCTGATGCATTGAGGTTGATAACACTTTCAAATCTAGCTTTTAGATTTCTCTTATGTTAAAATGTCGTTGTAAAATCTATATTCATATCAATTTGCCTCTGTTACCTCATCTCGTATATTATCTGTTGAACTATTTTGTGTCTCCTTCATGCATAGATCTATCATTGGATTGATTCGTTGGCTCACCTTTGAGCCACTTGGTCTCAACTCTGCTCTTCAAATATTTATATATTATTAGAATTCCAACCATTCGGCCATGAGCATCACTGGAGAGACACAAGTTGTCGATATGCGAATCCGGTGCACAAAATTCTAACGTGCATATATTTTCGCAAAGAAAAAAACAATTGGCTCTTGGCTTCAATTTTACTTACAGATATATATATGACTTGCTTTCAATTAGTAATCCTTCATTCGCGGATTACCTTAGCATCATCTATCCAAGTGAACTGGAGGTCAAAGAAAGCATAGAAAATAGTAATTCTACTTCGTATTTAGATATTATGTTGTCTTTCGACATTAATGGTCAATTGAACACCTCACTCTATGACAAACGTGACGATTTCAATTTCGCTATCGCAAACTTTCCTTTCATAAGTAGCAACATTCCATCATCGCCCGCATACAGTGTATTCATATCTCAGTTAATACGTTATTCCAGAGCATGTTCAAATTACAATGACTTTGTTCTGAGGGCTAGGCGACTTTCAGTTAAGCTGCTCAACCAGGGTTATATATGTGCTAGACTAGCAACGTCACTGAGGAAGTTCTACGGTCGTTACGAGACTCTTATTACTCCATATGATATCTCGTTATCCAGACTTTTAAATGATATTCTGGACTGAGACCGATTCCGATCACTTTACACAGATTTGACCCCTTCTATACTAGAAGGTTACCTACTTTTGTTATTTTCCATTTGCTTTTCATTTTCACTGATTTTGTATGTCCTATGGTTTCATGATTTTTGGACTTGTGGTTTGGATTTATCCATCATCTTTACATTTATTACTGAGAGTTAATTATTCAGCTCAAATGATAATGACCTTAAGGTAGTTGAACATACACATTATCAACATTTATTGAAAAGAATATCACAATATAGTGACTGCATTTAGATCTTTCTCCGTCTCAGAAGAATGGATAATCAGTAATACTATGGATTTCAATTTCAATCGAAGCCAAATAAACTTAAATATTTTACCGTGTTAATGGCTGAATGATTTATTTCTAAGCAAAGATTAAGAAACGAAATTAATGTATCAAATAATAGAAAACATGATGGATAACCAAACTCAGTGGTTAAAAAATCATGAAAATTTCTCATAAAGTGATTACTTAAGGAGCTTATATGAAACCCCGAAATGAAATCAACTGCAATGTAGGGGTAAGTATCTCCCGTTAAATAGCAACACTCGTCGACATATCGGGTAAGGTGTAAAGTTTGGTGTTCCAAATGGTTGGAATAGGTCTCAGTCTAGTCATTCAATATTCTGGGTAACGAAATGTCCTACTGTGTGATAAGAACTTCGTATCGGAGAACTTTATCTGTGACGTCATCAGTCTACTACTTACTTTGGCTGAGTTCAATAAACTACTATATTACAATCTTAATAATGTGTCATTGTCCTTAAAACTGCATTACGTCCATTCAAATTGGTATCTTGATGTGATGCAATGCCCTGTCAAGCTGTTAGTATTTAATTTCCGCCATTTACATATACTCATATTTTTTTCCATGTGTATTGTATAGGACATCTTATCATTTCCAATCTGCATTGTCATTTTCGTCCCATTATCACTTTGAATCAGAGCACAAAATTTGTATAAATAGTTCAGGACAAAACATCAAGATGTCTCCGGTAGTTTAAAGTAATGGGACAATTCGGCACCTACAAAATATTCTCATAAAAATAGACATCTTTTAGCAGTGTAATAGACAGTCAATTAGTTTCGATACTCTTTTAGACGCAATAAAGTGATAGAGTAATAAGGATTTTATTTGGGTTGCCTTATACGACGTGTTTACTTTCTATCATGTAGATGATTTATCCATTACATCAATTAAGGACGATTTCTTCGTAAAGGAATAATGAACAAAACATTTATCTTCCTCATAAATCTTTAATAATAAATGATTTATTGAATGTCTGGTTTACTTTCCCTTTGTCGGAAAAACGAAACCAAGAAAAGAAAAAACTTCGTCTGATAGTGTTGATAAAACGAAACGCATAGCTGAGAATTGAACAAGACAAATTTAGTAACTCATACGAGACACATACTTATTACCCAATGCATTACAAATCTCTAACTACAGAAGTGAAATCATATGTAAGAGAGAAGAAGTGCATCCCTTGATGACAGAAAATATCTCAGTGATAAATTGAAATTAAAAAAATGTATCTGGATTCTAAACGCAATATTTTTGTTCCTAACATAAAACTTAAATTCTTTAATTATCAGCAGTTTGGTATTAAAGTTTCATTTCTGTTTTCGACATTCTAAGAAAACACATTGCAAATGAATGTTATGTCACTTATTTACAGATCCCCCAAATAAATAAATAACACTTCGTTTTAAGTTAATTTAAGTTCACTGTGACCATGTATCGCGGTAATGGCTCAGTCTTGTATATTTGGTAACTTTTGTGTCAAGTATTAAATTGATCATAGCAAACGTACATACATAATTGGTAGGATAAGCTCAATGGACAAACGAACAGTTAGACAATGTGTTAATGGTAAACTCCAGCATATCATTGTTTTTAGAGTACTGCATTGGTACTCAAATGACCAACAGTTCTTTTCTATATATACTGTACGAAAACTCAACGACGTCAAACTTATGACGCAATGCAGCATCCGAGGAGTGGTATTACCGACATAATGAGATTAAATGTGACATATTAATCCACTACTGCTGTTTATAAATTATCTGTAGAGTGAAAATGATCAACACTAATCACAAATTACTATTGGTCATTCCATCCTTATTGACCCGATAGCCTAAACAGGCCACGGAGGTAGGTAATTCTATACAAAACCATTTAATAGTGGATTACAACACTATGTGTTAACATACATATATGTCATACCAAATACAACGAACTTCTTGACTTTCTCCCGAAGACTGAACTAAGATATGCTTATTTTAATTGTGTTTTATCTATTTATTAAATATAAAACTTTAAAACCTCTAAGTTCGACGTCCCTGAGCAGCAAAATCGATTTTATAGACACCCTGAATATGGTCGTACAATGAGAATTTACATGCCAATGTCATAAAGATAAATAGTTACCTCCCATATAACTAAGATTAGTCACTTCTATATATATGTAAATTTTGAAAAATGAAAATCTGCTATACACCCGATTTTGCCTATTTTCCCGATGTACTAATATCATTAAATTAGATATTCATGTATTATTCGGCCTGTAGGATTAACTAAGAATGTTTTTTAAAAAAGCCTCTAATAATCCATCTATGGTACGTTTTAATGAAACAATATCAGTTCCTACTTACAAACACCCAATTATACCATAAAGCATTAATTTATCATTAATTGCCTTTCTTTCTTTCTATTGGTTCTTTGACCTTTAATTTATGCCAGTTTGAAAATTAGTTTGCTCTGCAAATATTATTGGATTTCCACAGTACTGGCCTTGACCATCACTGAAGAGACATAAGTTGTCGAAAAATACGTTTGTGGTGCAGTGCATTCATACACGTAGATAATTTCTTATATTCATTATTGTAAAATACGTAAAGAACTATTAGGGGCAGGCTTGGTGTAGTGGTTAAGCGCTTGGCTTGCGACGATCCGGGTTCGATTCCCGGATTGCGCCACTATGTTTAAGAGGTTGGTAACCTCCTGCTTCCATGTTACGATATAACTGAAATATTGTTGAAAGCGACGTAAAACACCAATAAACCAATCAACCAACGTAAAGAACTATTTATAACTACGTATATTCCAGTATTATTTCATTGGACAATATGGGCATTTCGATATATGATGTCTCTTCTTTGAAAAAGTTCGATGCGGAAACTGTGGACATTAAATATATTGGAGGGAGAGAGAGAGAAAGAGAGAGAGAAAGGACATTTAACTCAGCTGTTGGACAAAAGTCGCCGACAGAGTAAACAAGAAAATGCACATATAGAAAGAATTCACGTAATGCTTAATTTCCAATTGATCCTAATAAACCAATTCCCACCTAAAAACAAAGCTGTACAGAGGCGGGATGTTCCTTAATTTAAAAACAATCTACAAGCGTAACACAAGAATTCTTGTAGTATATACCTCGGTCCAGTAACGATGCACTGAAAACTGGGCCGATCATACTCTTTGGAACTGACATTCTACCAGCAACGGTATTGATAACCATATGAATATATGTACCAGGATTTTTACATCGCTTCATCAAAGCAGATACTATGTCACAAATAACATGTGCTCTACCCGCCTAGAAACGAGCTAAGTGCCGAAGCTAAGTTCCCTGATGAGTAACAATTCCGAATAACTGTCAGAGGGGACGACGTTCAATCCACATTTTCATATGAAAAGTTAAAATCACGGTCACAATTCTATTTTAACATCAATGCAGGGTTGTAATGAATGCTGACCATTCTTATATATCAATGCCAGATATATTTATGGTGTATTAGATATGTAATGGTGGATCAATTCCTGTTTTATCACTATATTATATCTCTTTGCGTTTTGCATGCAGAGAACTAAAAGCCACTTTTTAAACCGGATAACTGGATATTTAATTCAGAAGCCAGTGTCATTTCAAGCCCGTAAATAGTATGTTACGCTTTTTTGTTTTGTTTTCTTTTTTTACCTCAGACTTGCAATCAATTTGCATGCACTAGCAATGGGGTTCTATAAGCACTTATTTAATTTTATAGATATTTTAGATAACAGAATTTAAATTGAATGTAATTGACTTTGAGGATAAATGTGTCAAAATGTTCTGTACTATGTAATTATGTTGTTTTCTTAAAGAAACGAGAAAAAAGAAAAGGAGGAAGGATTTCAAACGCATTTAAACATAAATCTTCGACTAATATACATTTTTTACACATATTTATTGTTTATGCTACATTTATATATTCTCTTCCGACAGGTACACAATAAACGTAAATCAAGCATTTTAACGCCCTTTTAATTATTCTTATTTGTACAAAATATTATGTAAAATTTTAAAAATTTAAAAACAATTAAGTTATTTTCAACGATTGATTTTTTTATTTGGAAGCCGTCTTAATAGTGTTCTTTTACACACACTGTTCAGCTGTTACAACACAAATTGCATATTTAATTTATCGGAAATTAACAGAAACTAAACCTAAATAATAGAATGTATGTTATATATTTTACCTATAAATAGATATATATATCGTATGTAATAATACTTCACATTGAACATCTTTGAATTACTTCAGCTAATTGCGCAAAATTACTTTCCTGTGTCATTATAACGGTACATCCCTCTACACTATATAAATGCACAATATATAACTACGGGGAATTTCACTTTCATTGTTTTCTGGCCCCACATTCAAATAAACATAAGGAATTTCGCTTTCCGCGTCGCTGCCTGCTAAGATGGGATTTCAAGACATTTTACAAATCAATGCTGAGTTCTCATGACAATTTCCGACTGTAAATGAATTTGCACCTCGCATAACATGCTACATTTCTCTAATATGGTGAGAAATTGATTCCAAGATTATGAAGTGTTTCTCTTAATGGGGGATAATGGAATGTCAAAAACTTTCTTCTCGTATTCCTAAGAGACGTTTGTCATTTAAGTGGTCTTTCTTGTCTTTTGGCCTCAAAGTATTGAAAGGAAGGTTCCGGGAAATGATTTCTTTGCAGAAATATTCAACTGTTTAATTTCAGCATTATGCCAATACAGTAGAATACTTTGAGTGACATGGGACACTGACGTATTTGTGTAACGTTGTTATCTATTTCGAGTAACTTCACATTTTGACATCCTTTTGTCAACAGACCTTGTTTCAAAGTATGTTTACGCAAATGACAAAGAAGTTATTGAGGCTGAAAAAAAGAATATTCAGAATATCTTGCTGAGATTTACCAAGGGAACAAGTTGTCCGTCAGACGACTCTTATTGGCAAAAAATGTATCCGTAATTTGACATGCTGTTTTAATACTTTGCTAAATTTTGCACAGTGAACAATCTCAATACAAAAGAAAGCAGCAATGTGTATGTATTGTCAAGGAAATGACGAGCCATAGATAAAAATGGAATGATTTTATTGAATACCGATTCCATGTATCAATAGCCATTGTCATATCAAATTCCATACTTACACACCTACTCATGATACAAGTATAAATTATTGAACATCGACACTGATATCTCAAACATGTTAACACACAAATCTACGCAGTATTTGTTGCTGCTGTTGTTTTGTTTTTCAATGACAATTCTGAAAATATCAAACATTTACAATCCAGCCAGTCATGGAGATAAACTGCTACATTTGAAAGGCCTCCCAACGGAAGGACATTGAAGAACTGCGCAAATCACAAGTAGACATTTATTCCTGCATTTTCATAACCATTTGTTTTCTATTTCTACGTTGTACTCAAATTGCCAGTTTAGTTCATGTAATTCTACCCATTATAAATAAGTTTTTTGATGATGAAAAACAGCTTGTGTTATAATTAAATTGAGACGATACATAATTTTAGTACCGTTTTATATCGTTGATAATGACATAACATATTTCGTGATCCCTCCTAGCTTTAACAAGGATTACATAATGCATCACAGGTTATAAATAGGTACTCCTTAACAGTATACTGTTTCTTAGAGATTTCATTTTGTTTTAATGTTCAAATACACTATTGGTTCATATTTTCAAGTCAAAACTATGCTATCAATAAATTTGTAAACTAAAACTGTAATGGATGTTATGTTATGAACATAGTCCATTTTAATCTTTTAAGATAGTTGTGCTCGGGTTGTGTAAGCGTCTCCTGTCATTATAGCCGCATGTGCCATGAATACCCAAATATATAGACAATTCTTACATTTCTTAAATAATACATAAATGGATGTCAATTAGCATAGTATGGACAGGAGTCAGATATCTGACAACAATATATAACAAGATCCACTTCAGACAGAAAAGGAGGTAGATACATTTTGAGGAAGCATTCCACACAACTAAAGCAGTAGCTCTTAAATTGGATGACGATATTGTGACACCAAACCAAGGAGAATTTCTATACAGATCCCACACTACATTTGGGAATAAGTATAGACAATTGACAGAAAGGAAGTTGTCTGTCTGAATCACAAGACAGAATTCATCCCTTAGTTAAGTAGTGCATACATTGTCACAGGAAATTCAATAACACTAAAGTTAGTGTAACCTCTACAGAATATCCAAGTACAGGTATTTACCGTTTAAATCAGGTCTACCCATCGTAATAAACCCATCTACAAGTTGAGCACTAGCATATATGACGTGATGATGTTAAGTAGAATACGATAATAACTGTTGCTATATACACGTGACAAATTATTATCTTTATTTAGAAGAGAAGAGAACCATAGATATTTTGTCAGGATATATTTTTGAATCTAATTACTTCAATTTCTTTACATTCCAACATTCAGAAACAAATTGAAATAAGTGTCAATGTAAAAGTAAATGCAGAAGACTCTACTGATTACCAGAGATTTGTGTTATAATAATCTTGACAAAGTAAAAGCTTCACGTCGAGATCTGAATTGATAGGTTCAATGATAGTGTACCATCACAGGTCGATCAGCTTCTTACAAAAAGCTATACAGAACTTCTACCCCTATTATTAGATGGATACGTTACTTCAGGTGATGATAACTATTCACCAAATAAACAAACATCACAACAGTCATGGATCACATTCTACAAATACCGAAATCCTGTCGAGAAAATGTACACATATCAATCAATGTCTTTATGTTAAGCTTTTATAGACTTTCTTATCACTGCTTCTTAGCAGTGTTTTATCAGAGTTATTTTGTTCTTCTTAACACCATTTTCCCACGGACTATTCAACAGAGAAATCACAAAGCAAATATTATTGTTTGTTTAGCCTACTCAAGTTTCTTGGAAATCCTAATACAAGTTGTTTGATGTATACAGCGATCATCAAAGCCCTTGTTGTATAAAGAAACATTTTCAATTTTGTCCTCAGTTGCCTCCGGTCGGCTAACAATATAAATCTCCTCACAGTTTACATTAATGAACGAATATATCGAATCTTCCTTATACAAAATGTGTCGAGAGTACTTCTGTCAGGCTCACTCTGTGATTTCTTACGGAAAGATAAAAAATCCACAATATTATTTTTCATATCTAATTGGAAGTGTGGAGATGGCAAATGATATTCAGTCGGGATTGCGTTCATCCGCTAGAGAGATAGCATGATGCCATTATTCTGGAAAAGACAGACTACCTATAATCACACTTACAACATGCGTGGAACAGTCTTTCTCAATAAACATTGCTACCAATGCGATAAATACCTAAGCGCCGACAGTGTTTCAATGGATGGAATGAAAAGTATCTAGAATTTGAACAATTCATGCTCTAGTCCATAAATGAAGTTGTACAAAGTTTTGATATGAATGGTGACCCCACTCAGTCGCTATTTCAAAGATAATTTTTAAAAAATTATGGTGGACATTTGATAATCATTAAATCTATATTGTCACATATAATTCCTTTGTGTACCAACACTGTTATGAGTACAGGAATTGATTATCACAAATGTAATAACAAATATTCCTTGTTAATTTCCTTTGCAGAAAAATCTCACAATTCGGTATTTTATTCTGTCTGGGTAGCAACTGTATAATCAATGGAATAGGGATAGTTTTCATTCACTAGCACGCGTATAGATACCGATACTGTGAATTATCTTTTTGATTAAGGAATTACCAACCTTTCATAGAGTTGTTTTCTATACTAGTCGTTCATTCTTTATTCGCTAGTATGTTTAAATAAATAATAAGTTATTTATTAATACATTATGAAGCTGATTAAGTGAAGGTGAAATTAAAAAAATATTAGTGTTTTGGTACATCACATAGATCAGCATTGCAAATGACCTTACCGGTTTTAATTCTTTGGTTATATTATCTATAAAAAAAATATATCTAAATACACCGCTGATTTGTTTACGATTTACAAATATGGAGTTCGAGTTATCTTATTTAAACTATATTTATAGCTTCAGTATAATTATATGGCACAGGTCTTAAATACATAACGCTTTCTTTGGAATATAATTTTATTTCCATCCCATTTAAAGCAAATCTAGTATAGTCGGAAGATATACCTAGTAGACGAAAAAAGTCTCACCCATATGCAATATATCCAGGAAAGTTAAGAATTACACTGACGCTGAATTCAATAAGGTGCAACTCAGCTAAGATAATTTCTTGTCAGTCATTTTTAAATTCCAGTTTACGCGCACATATTATATACATGAAGTAATGATTTAGCTATGAAGAATTATTCTTATTTTAACATTATAGAATCTATTTTTAAAAAATAATCATGATTCGTTGGCGTTCATCCCATTTAATTTTTTTTTCTGTGTGTATCTGTTTGTGTATGTGTATAATGTAAATTGATTTTTTTTAATTGTAATCTTATAAAACAAAATAAAAAGAATGACAAGTATAATAAACAGACTGAATAAAATTTATGTATACAGCAAAAAGTGGAATAAATGAGTACGGGAATATATTATGCCTCTTAATCGAAATTGGTAATGTAGGAAAAATTTATGGCATATTTATTAAGTTGTAGAAACACCGAATCCCAAATGTAGTGTAAAGAGGAATAAAGTACCTCATGCTGATCTGTCATTAGTTCCATTCCTCGTTAGTCAAAATAGATAAATTAAAAGAGAATACGGGAACATATGACAAAGCTGCACGACACAAATCACCAAGGACATGCACACAAAACATGATAATAGTAAATATACTCGGAAAAACATTACAAAAATATTTGGATACAGATTGAGGACGGTCAGTTAAAGTAACAAACGTAATTCAATTGGTGTAATTATCCGGTGTACGGGCTCCCATCTTCCCAGTAAAACACTGTAGGGAAAGAAGGCATGACATTCATTTTTATCGCATAGTATCCAGCAAATGGCGAAAAAGAATGTTTAGTAACATTGGGTTTGAAGCAGTAATCCTTCAATTCAGTTATATGATACCCTTGATATATTTATTTACCAACAAATAATCATAGGCAGCGAGGGTTATTTATATATATAATCGCCAATAATGTCAGTTACACGATAGTGCCAGTTACAAAAGTATGACCATTGTTGCTGCACTCATGCATTTCTATTATACCATTACGTAAGATGCGTTATTCGGCCTCCCTGGATCGACCAAATAACCTTAGATCTAGAAGATGGAAATGATAACAGATTCAAAAGTAATTCAACACGATATTTTCACGTTTCTCTATCACATTATGGGAATTTCATTACATATTGATTCCATTGTTTGGACAAATAAATTCCCATTGAAGTTGTTTGTGTATTGCTTACCAAAGAACTTTGACCCGTTTTATTCGAATCAAGTGATAACGTCGAGATGAGGGTTACAGACTCATCACGGACGAAGGAAACTTCATTAATAGCTAGTGCCATCACAGCTTCCCAATAACCAAAATCATTTTTCCTAAAAACCATTTGAAGGAGGATAAGAGTACAGAAGAACGATTCAGCTAGATTGTGTCCGATTAATAAAATGTGGTGATTTTCGATCCATTGGTATCCATCAATGTGGATAGATATTATCTTTACAATCACTGGGCGCACTTTACCATAATGTGTTGTATTGCTAATCATACACAAGCTCTCTATAAAAGACATAGTATTGTTCTTGTACTGGAATCAATCATCCCTGTAAGTGGTCATTCTGCAGAGCGAGTCTGTAACAGCACAAAACAGAAGACTGACCTTTCAATATATTGATAGACATAATGGGATTTTGTCCTCTCAAAACTGCAATTTGCTCTCTTTGCAGCAACATAGGGTAAAGGATAATGGATAAGATATTTATATCTCTTGAATTCTGAGTAGGTTCTTCACATCTTTACAAAACAATTTATAATGATAAATATAATACATACATACGTGTTTTTATTCAGTGCACCATATGCGCATATCGACAACTTGTATCTCTTCAGAGATGTTAAAGGCGGAAATAGTGAAAATCCGAAATACAGATTTTTCAATAAATCAGATATGAATAATAGATATTTTTATTATTCATGTTTCTGTTCATTTATGTTGATATAAATATCTCTGAAGTAGTTAGTTGGTTCTACTTTCAAAGAAGATAATGTTAGCTAATGAAAAATGAATGGGTTACGTTATTGTAGTCACTGAATTACTAGGAGTAACAATAAAGGGGAAGATTGATTTCTGTACATTTTCATTGCCACTAAGGGAAGGATGGAAGCATTATAACCATTTTGTCGTTTAGTGTAATACAAAAGAAAAAAGATTAGTTACTGGCTCAGTTATGTGGCATAAGTCACCATGGAGCTATACAATACATGAATATAAATAATATACTAGAACATATAACACATTACAAAAATATTTGATTGTAGTGCAATTACGATACCGACTTAGGACGGTCATTTAATTTGACAAAAGCCAAACAAATGAAGTGGTCAACCGGTTTACGGGCCCACCTTCCCACTCACCGTAACAGCAGAACAATCAGAGGACGTACATTTAAACATTTATAAACAGTCCTCCATGTAAAGAACAAGGGTCAACATATTGAGAGGTCATAAAAATATAAACACGTAAGGTATTGTAAAACACATAATGGTATAAATATATATGCGACATCAACATGATAAACCGTGCTCTGCCAGTCTGAAAGCGAGCTAAGACCCTAGATCTGTAGGAGTCCCGACTAACAGTCACAGGGGACGAGGTTCAGGACCATGTCTCCTCTGAAAGAGGTTTGGACAAGGCTCGTCATATAGTCCCCATCGCCCTGTTAGTCAGCGTGCAACGTTCAAGCAAAAGTCTGCATAGGGCTGTAGAGGGGCCAAATATAAGACCTATAGTCTTTTTGATGATCTCAATATCATATTGTCTATTTAGAAGACGTTTGACTATTTTATTACATGATAAAATAACGTTATCGGAGCCTTTTACTTTCCTTAGTTTATATACGAGATCACCGTAAAAATTAGGGTGGGAAATTCCATTGGATACATACTGTTGAAAAGAAATATTTCCAAATTTAGATAGAAGTTCCGAATAAGATCTGAAGAATTTGCCGAATGTTTTTCTTAGCTTGTGATATCTGTAACCCTGAGTTAAAAGTTTAGTAATAATTTGTAAATTTCTTTTATGAAAGTCCAAAACACCAGTGCAGCCTCTGACAAATCGAACTAATTGAGATATATAGATACCATATGATGGGAGTCGAGGGACATTGCCATCCAAGTAAGGGAAATTTACAATAGGAAATCCAAAATCCCAAATAAATAATTATTAATAGTTTAAAGGTCCCTTCATTGACGAAGAATGCTACTCAGAAGAGAGAAAATATGATACATCTTCAGTTATGGAATGCATACCAATGAAAGAGAAGGATGAAATTCAAGCTAACCAATGAAAGAGAAAATTCTGTCTCCAATCATTAATACCATGCCTTTCGAATGACACTTGAAACTCTCAGATTCTTTGTCATAGTAGATGATGGTATGAATAAAAGAACTTTCATTGCCACTTTTTCATTTCTCAATATTTGTTTGAGAAACACACCAGAGAAGTACCCCCACCCTATAGGTGAAATATTCCCAAATAATTGTTAATCAACATTTCAGTTATAGAATTCCTTCCAATGAAAGATGAGATACTTTCAGAATAGATGAAGATTGGTAATGGTGTGTCTTTCTACACCGCGAATTAGCCATCTTCTGACACCTACCGCATACAACCATAGCAATACGTTTCCAACATTTGATAATTATGAAGAATATAAGAATATCATAAGGAAATATGTTTACTTTACTTTCTTGTCCGTTCATTTGAACCGTATTGCCATTACAATGTAACATCAATATTATTTCTGAAATCTTGGTAGACTGCAACAAAAACATGACATACTTGTTAACAATTTGTTCAAGTGTCAGTGTTGCTCTGATTAACCCTTTTCTTAAACGCTTTTGGGAATGTTGAGACGATATGATAACAGTTAGCATGTGGTATCGTATGTAAATGAATTATAAAGTACCAAAGTGCAAACAGTACGTGTACAAACTAGGTCAACTGACATTATTCGTAAACCAAAGTTAAAAAGTACAAAAAATATCTGTAAATATGTCAATGTTTTAGCAAATAAAGGAAAGAACAAACTAAGTAGGAGAAAACCAATGTCGAATTTGTTGAACACGTCTTACATAACTACAGAGTCAAGTCTGATTTCAGGAAAACAAATGTAATACTATTGCATGTTAAACGTCTCGAACATAATATTGGTTTACATAAAGTTGCATGTATAATACAATGGAGAGATCTGTAGTAGATGTAATTTCGAACACCTCAATTTAATTGATTTAAAACAAATGTTCTAATAATATCAATTCCCAGTAAGGTTAAGACTACACCTCTCTTTAGAAGAACCGGACTGCCTGTAGGTTATAATTGTTTCACCAGGACTTTAAACATGATTTTAGTAAAATCTTTTAGGAGAACTCTGAGATTATAACATTGCCATTCTGCAAATTCATAGTTATTTCAACTTAAAAACATACCAATCGTAACTTAGTGCACTAGTTGTGCATTTCCAAAACTAAAATATATCTATGGAAATTGATTGCTATATTGACCCAAATTGAAGAAGCAAAGTTCATCTAACGGATACAACTTCATTTTCGGAAAATACGTCTCAAAGTGACACCAGAACAATTGAGGAGTAAGTTCCCTACTCTTCAATCATTTTGTCACCTTTTTTGCAGTATGAAGTTTGAAGAAATGTCCCCTTGGAGGGAAGAAGTTGATGCAAGTCTTATAAATAACCTTGCTTTAATGTAAGGCAGTTTATTTACAATATACGAATTGTTTAAATATAAAATACGATAGTAATTGGTGTCACATGAATATGGCACTAACAACAATGTACCACAGTGAACATTCACTAACCCCTGAAATTCAGAGTGAGACCAGTTTAAAGCATATTCATGTCGGCTGAATTTATTGGGCATATATGGGAAATGAGTCCAGGCGACGCTTGCTTGTTGTTGTTACACGTTCTCATCTCTAAGAATCAATGGTCCATTTATTTCCACCTAGGTATATGGTTGTGAGTGTCTCTGTCAAACAAAAAGCAGCAGAGACTTAAGTATTTTACTTTAACATTTTACACATTCTGATCACTGTAATCCTAGAAGTCAATTTTTATGTCAGACGCGATGCACAAATTGTCAGATATGGATTTGATTTTTAGAGAGAATTCGACTTAGGTATTCAATCCCACTAATTATATCTCAATACATACAACTTATATCTTTAAAATGAATATGTTATTTTAAAGCATCTTACAAAATATGACCTTTTACCGATAGGATTTTTTTAAGAATAATGTTATTCGGTCCAATAAGGATCATTAAAATTTGTATTGAACCTTATGTATATTACTATATTTTGTTCATATTTTTTCACAGAAGACAAAATTTTGGAAAAAAACTCATGGTTAAAAATTTCGCAATATTGTAATTTATTAACATTCGTAAACAAAAATGAAGTTCATAGTGCAGTATTTCTGCACTTTGGTTTTTTTATATTTATCACTAGGGGGATTCATAATGTACGACAATTACTTTACAGTCACAAACATCTACAGTGACATGCATTTTGCTTTAACAAATAGCCATAACAAAAATTACTTTTGTTGATGTTTTCTTTTGTTATTTGAGGCTTATTATGGGTTGAATACCTTAATTACCAAGGGATTAAACGCAGCAGTAGCAGCAGCAGCAGCAGCAGCAGCAGCAGCAGCAGCAGCAGCAGTAGTAGTAGTAGTAGTAGTAGTAGTAGTAGTAGTAGTAGTAGTAGTAGTAGTAGTAGTAGTAGTAGTAGGATTACTATAGAGGGAGAATAAAGTTGTTAAAAGTCTATGACGATCTTGACGTCTTTTGTTAAATACCACTTTCGTTCCAACCTACTGACCCAAATTTCTTCGCTAACTACCGAAAACAGACATATCATTCAATTAATACTGAAGGGACTGTCTAGAAACAATATAATTTTCATTGATCTATTGATACTGCAGTGACTTTCATTTGACATTATGAGCTTTTATTTTACCTTTAATCATATTAGATATCAGCGGTCTCCATTTCATTTATATTTCAGTATCCTGTTTTCTTTTAGTTTTTTCTCCCCTAAACTTTGAAATATGAATAAACTGTGTAAACATTTGACTTCGTGTTTTTTGGTTACAATAGCCTTATACTTTGTCATCCTCAAAATGGCATTGTCCCCCGAACAATGACGTCTTGAGAACGATAATATATCTAAGTTCTAAGCAAAATCATGAAGGAGGATCTATCTTATATTTGAATTCCTGAAGTCGTACGTAATAAGTACATATCGCTAATCGGATTGCCAAAATGGAAATTAAAAAGACATTTAAACACCTTTTGTAAACAGTCCTGAAATTTGGAGAAAATGGCAAATTTGCCTGTTTTGTAAGTTTCCTGTCTCATATTATATAAAATTTATACAGAGATTTATGGTATCGTTTTTTCAGAACCTTGACTGAGAGTATAACACACCAAATTTGTCACGCCCCTACATGAGCGCCTCATTTAGAACAACGCTAGTCGTGTGTCATTAAGTAATACACTACACACATGTTTGGCTTTAGTTTCAAGAAGATACTCATTTATAGTAACCCAAGTCTTTTGTTACAAATAAAATCGCTATACCATTTATAGCTTTAGCCTCAAGACGATACTTTGGATTCTTGCAAATATCTGACAGATTTCGATGAAACCACGTCTTTACCTTTTCAATATTATTTGAAAATTATGAAATTAGATTTAAATAAAGATAAATTAAGATATTGAGTGGGGGTGAATCATGCATAGAAATTAAGCATTTAGGGTACTATGAGAGAGGGAGAGAGGACAATCTGTCCTAGTTCTTTCTGACAATCCTTGGTTTGTCTTGGAGAGAAAGGACACTCCGTCACAGTTCTTTGTGGCAGTCCTTGGTGTTGTCTCGGAGAGAGAGGACACTCTACCACGGTTCTTTGTGACAGTGCTTGGTAGGTCTCAGAGAACAATTACACTCTTCCATCTTTCTTTGTTTCTTTTGTTTCCAAGACAAATTACGCCTTGCAATAGTTCTTTGTGGCACTTTTAGGTATGTCTCAGAAAGAGAGAGATAGAAAGAACACTGGTTCTTTGTTACACTTCTTAGTACCTTAGTTGGTCACAGAGAAAGATGGCACTCTGCCAAAAAATTACACTGCAAAACATCTATGAGATATTACTAGGTACTACTCTGAGATAACACTCTGCCATAGTTCTTTGTGTCGCTGCCTGGTATGGCTGGGAGAAAAATAAGAAGACACTCTGCCATGTCAATACGTCTATGAGAGAGAGAGGACAGTTCATCCTAGTACTACGGACATTGTTTGGTACGTCTCCGAGACAAAAGATACCCTGCAATATATCTTTGAGATATCGCTTGGTATCATGAAAGATAACATTCTGCAATAGTACTATCGAAACATATTACGTCGGCTCTAACTGCTATAAAAGATCATATTATCAAATATTGTGATGTCGCATTTCATAATAGTAACATCAATTACTTTTAGTCAATTAAAATTTCTCATGAAGTTATAGAGAAACTTCTTTCACTAAATTTCAAAGCGACTCAAATTTCTACATTTGATTTTTCTACACTTTATACACCTCTGCCTCATGATTTGATTAAAAGCAAGTTGCTGTCTCTTATACAATGGTGTTTTCACAGAGAATCTAAAACTTACATATGTACTTCCAATAACTCCGGATCCTTTTCCAACATACAATATACTTCATATAAATACTGGACTTGCAAGGAATTATGTAAAGCACTAGATTTTCTCATGAATAATATTTTTGTGCAATTTGATGGCAAGATATATCAACAAATAATTGGGATTCCTATGGGTACTAACTGTGCGCCTTTGATAGCAGATTTATTTCTTTTCTTTTTTTTTTTTTGTTATGAGAGGGAGTTTATGGTTTCTATTCAAAATTCAAAACGTTTAGACCTCATTGACAAATTTAATAATACTTGCAGATATCTGGATGACATTTTGGTTATCGACAACCCTGAATTCGAACAATTTATATCAGAAATATATCCACCAGAGCTCAAATTGAATAAAGCTAATACTTGAGATAAATCTACACCTTTCTTAGATTTGAACATCAAAATTATCAACCACCTACAGATCTAGGGTCTTAGCTCGCTTTCAGACTGGCAGAGCACAGTTTATCATGTTGATGTCGCATATATTTTTATATCATTATGTGTTTTACAATACCTTACGTGTTTATATTTTTATGACCCCTCAATATGCGATACCTGTTGACCCTTGTTTATACATGAAGTATTATTTATAAATTTTTAAATGTACGTCCTTTGATTGTTCTGCTTTTACGGTGAGTGGGAAGGTGGGCCCGTAAACCGGTTAACCTCACCATTTGTTTGGCTTTTGTCAAATTAAATGACCGTCTTAAGTCGGTATCGAAATTGCACTACAATCAAATATTTTTGTAATGTGTTATATGTGTTAGTATATTATTTATATTCATGTATTGTATAGCTCCATGGTGACTTCTGCCAAATAACTGAGCCAGTAACTCCTCTTTTTTCTTTTGTGTCACTGCCTGGTATGGCTCGGAGAAAGATAAGATGAGACTCTGCCATACGTCTATACGTCTGTGAGAAAGAGGACAGTTTATCATAGTACCACGGAGATTTCTTAAGGTTGGTGTGTCTCCGAGACAGGCAGTTTCACATCATACTGTGGAAAGAGGGTCCCCCCCCGGGGAGGAGGGAATCACGTGTTCACATACCAAGCAGTGACGCAACGTGTATATATATATATATATATATATATATATATATATATATATATATATATATATATATATATATATATATATATATATATATATATATATATATATATATATATATATATATATATATATATATAGATATATTCGTGCGTCAGTGGCGCAGCTGCACAAATTGCAGTTGCATTCACATTATTAAAAGAAACAAATTACAAGACGGTGTCTCTTCCATGTGCGTCTCTTCCAATATTGACGTTCATTGATATTCTGTAAGAATGTGTTTCAAAAGATGTGGTACTTCTTATTTATTATATTTGGATGATTTATGTTTGATTGAATATTGGTTTTGGTTTTTAAGTTTTCTTTTTCTTTTTTTTTTTTATTCTTTCTCTCCCTTAAGATCAGACAATTACATATATGTACTTGATTTATATGTTTGTTTCCAATTGATTATATACACGTTATAAACGATAGTATATTACAGTGATATGCGGCAATCCCACCTTACTGATTCAAAGAACAACGTCAGTGTATAAATATAGGAGCAGGGATAAGAGGCATTACTTACCAGGATTACGTTATTAAATAAAGACAAAGCTACACCACTTGTTATTATCTATGGCAAATTTCCCCCAAGGAATTAGCACCATAATTCTCGTTGATTTTGATTTATGCACGGCAAGAGTGGCTGGCCTTCAGAAGAAACTAACATTTTCTCGGCATTCATGATCCTGTTTTCAATCATCACGGCTTTATTCTTGCTGTTCACTAAGTTTATATTGATGCTTAGAGCTAGTATGTTGTTCATATAGGTTTGTCATTCTATTGAAATCATAACGGCTAAGATTTGAGATTTTAAGAGCATTTTTAATTCACATACATAAAAATATGTTAAAATACTTAATATTGTGGTCCTTAACTCTTGACCCAAACAACTTTCATATTTTCGATTTTTAAATTGTGTTTCAGCCATCTGTATCTTCTTTTTTTTTTTGGTTTTTTGTTTGTTTGTTTGTTTGTTTGATTATACAATAAAATTATATGATATGTGTAACGTCAGCGAATGATGAGAGATATAGTGTGCGCGTTCTTTGGTTGTATTTTCTTTTGTTCCTTAGCCTTTATAATAATTCCTTTTTATTCTTTTTTTTTTCCTTTTTTCCGTGCAAAAGTAGGCCCGTAACAAAACCAATTGTCCTTTCATTTGACCGTCCTAAGTGGACAGTTAAAAACGGAATGATCCATTTCATGTGCCTATTGTTTAATTACAAGGGACTTTTGCCATACAGTCCAGTCAGGTGTCACCACTGATGCTCAAAGACGAATAAGGCAATTTGAAATATTTGCATACAAACTAATTAACAGAGTGAGATAGTTACAGGCTAAATAATCTAAGGACAGAGCTATGCATAAGGGAGATACATATTAAGTTCTCAAATAATTCCTTAGATTTTACCACAGTATGTTTTCCGACAGCAGCTTAACACTGAAATCTAAGCTGATAATATTTGCTGGGAGTAACAGTCCACTAGCAGTGAATCCGGACAAATACATGTATGTGTATTGACGAGTAACATAAATGTTAATTCTTCTCTATATTTAAGTATATCATTACATATCATTACATACAACATTAAAGGAGAAGTGAAACATAGTCTAATATACCCTTTTGATCTAATACTATTTTCAAATACCAATATATGAAGAGTAAAAAAAATCTTAAGCACACTCCTACATCCTTATTACACTTGCTTTACCCTTCATAATAATATGAAACTGAGCGATTATCTTCCTTGATTGATGACGTCACAGGATACAAAAAAACAAATACCATGCACTGCCACTGATGCCGTACATTGCTTATCAATATCAGAATGAATTTCATCGGGATGACAGAGTTAAATAAAGAGTTCCTACCGTATATGTACGAACTAGATCCGGTAGTCTGGAGAGATTCGAAAGCCAGCACTCACTCCGAGTCGGACAGCGATGCAAAGGGTGACGATCATGATGTAAATTCCGACTTCGAATATAATGATGACGGGCGAAGGAGCGTTACGTCCTGATACATAGTTATAGTTTTTATTTCCTAACAAACAAATTAAGCGACCGATACTTATATTCCTATGTACTATTGCCAACAGTATAGGCAGTTCCGTCACACCCTTTTCTCGGGAAAGGGCCAGAGCCAGTGGAATTGGAAATAATCGCGTCGTTTTTAGCCAAATTGAGAAATTTCTTTCATATACATTTTTTTAAACGTTTTATACATGTACATGTAATAAAGCATTTTTGTGGATTGTCTGCATAGATCTTAATAAACTTTTCCCCACTACATATGAGGTAAGGGAGCCTTATGCCAGATATATCGATATGCTGTTATTGCTGGGATTTTCGTCATGAAATTGATGAAAGCATAGTAACGTCAGAGTAAAACAGGAGCGGATCCAGAAGCTGAAGTGGGGTTGGAGTAGGCCCAAATGGCCAACCCGAGGCACGAAGTGCCGAGATAGGGAGGGTACAGGAAGTAGGCGTACCCCCTTTTGTAGGTGCAAGGGGGAGGGGGTTTCGGTGGCCTCCACCGGGAAATTTTAAAAATTCGAATAAAATGGTGCAATCTGATATATTTTTCAGCCTTTTTTTCAATAAAGACACAGGCCTTTTTATTTTTGCTGAAAAAGAAAACCATAAAATCATATCTGTTTTGTCACTGTGTTTCTTCATTTTTAACTTTGATATGGTGCCGAAATTGCATATATTTCACATAGTTTCCCTTAGAGTAAATTAATAATGTACATAGCAGTACTAACACTGCATGTAGATGAGTTATAAAATCTATCTTGATCTAATGTTATAGCAAGTATATTGAATCATTGAACTTTGAACAAACATTTTATCTAACAAAAAAAAAATAAATTAGAATAAAATTAATAACAACATTTTCATGTAACAAGAAAAATAATTAGATCTGGAACATATGAGTCACTTTCAAAGTAAGCACCATGCAGTCATATATGTAACAAAAATAAATTATGCGCGAGCATGTGTATGTATGAAAAACTCCGAAAGGTGACAAAAGGTTGCAAAAACATATAGAATATGATGGACAAAAATTCGAAGGACATGAACTGACCATTGTCAAATGGAAAAGGTGAAAAAAAAAATAGTGGGGGAAGGAAACCTCGTAGGTGTTGTTCCCGAACCCCTCCCCCTTAAATTCTAAATCCGCCCTTATAAAATGATGCAAATTATAGTATGTCTGGCAATGGAATGAAATATAAGATCAATAGAAAAAAGATCTGTTCTATAAACATTCACATCAAATCTTTAAAATTCTGGGTTTTTTCCTCTTTTTTTTTTTTTTTTTTTTTTTTTTTGTCATCTGAACAAGAGATATGTGTATAAATGTCTCTGTCTGAGCTCTAGCTGCTGGTCAGCTCTTTTATCACTGAGTGAAATATGAACTTTCATGATCAACATCATGGACATGACACGGGCCAAATTGAGATTTAGCATTCTTACCATTATGGTCATCTGAGATTTCAACTGCAGCATGTTCAACTTTTTCACCGCTATTTAGAATTTTGTTTTTTTTTTCACTGGGCTTCCCAGGCCCTTGTGCTATAGTTTGTTGTTTAAAAGAATATCAATTCCTTTACTTTTTATTTTCTTACTAAGCTTCTTCAAGTACTAGTCTACGGGTAATTAGCGAGTATAATGCATACTTTTTTCATTGTTTCTTACGTCGAGTTTCGTGGGTGCATATTATACATGGGAACAAAAATATAACAATTTTTCCCCAAGGATTTATACATAATGTTAATCTGAACATGACCGCTAAAATGCCAGCATTTACTAAATTGGCTATGGATACACTAATCTATATTTCGTTCTTGTATGTCTTATCATTCAGATGACTTGTGTATTGATGTATTCACTAGTGTTTTACATGTTCAATTATAAGTTATGCTGAACGAGGGTTTGATGTTTAATAAGACGGTCATAAAATCACCGCTAATTAGTCCATTGTATACCTTTCACCTACACAGTTAGATACCCGCTGTGCTTAAAGTGGTAGAAATGTCATCTTCTAACAATGCCTGATCAACCGACCGCTAAGTTGTACACAGACATCAATCGGACAGGAACATGGCGTATATCTCTAAATTTAATGAAGATAGAATTTAAATTGTTTCAGACTTACGGCAACCATATTATCATAATAATGAATACCGGCAAATTTAATCCCATAACTGACATACCAGAATGGATACCCGATAGATTTTGTTAGGGACGTATAAAAATATAAGGAATTTTGTCCAGTTTATATTAATTGCTATATGAAAAACTTAAAGTGCCGGATAATTCACGCTACTGTACATCAACAATAGGGACGATAGGTTCACGGGGGCTCGCTATTTATGTATTTTTAAATGTGCATTATACACGGGAAACAGGCTTTTCCTGGGATTTTTTTTTTCGATTTTTGGGATGCGCGAATTATACAGGGGTAATTATGGTACATACGAACATAGTAGAATCTAAATCGGCCTAACTGCTATCTTGATTCTTTTAACATTGATCTTTTATTCTATTATATGGAATTTAATAACGTTGACGCAAACACTGAAACAGTGAATCTAATATGTTACGCTGATTACGGACATGGACCGCGATGTTTGCAAATAGCAAAAGAAAAAGAAAACGTAGTATAAGTACGATGTTTTTACAGAGTCAAATTGGGAATTTCTAGTGCTGAAATTGGGAAAAAAGATACCGAGCTTTTTGGCATTGGGAATGGGGCCAATTGACGGCCCGCCTAGTAGAAAGATGCTCAAATCTTAACTATACTGCATGATCTTACATGTGTCATGCCTAATTACTAGGGTTTTAAGAACTGTTCAACTGTGTAAGAGCTATGTGGATAAACATTATTTTTTTATAATTAAGAATGAAAAGAAAATCAAAATATTATAAAATCAGAACATGTTGATATTTTATAATATGGTGCACCGGGTGTGTATGAATGAAAATAGGCCTATTCTTCTCGAACAGAAAAAGTCACAAATGACTATAATTATTATAATAGTAATGATTATTTTAGTGGAAAATCTAGCACCGAAATCCGGGTACATGCATCTATAAACACCGTTTCCGATGCTGGATTTAAAGATACTTGTCCTGCGTCCGATATATTTTGAAAAGAGGTCAAAGCATAGTAATTCCATTTCCCATAGGGTCCCATGTTAAATTACCAAACTTCCAGCAAGATTTACACAACATCCTACATTTTAGCTATATATAATCCACATATCAAAATGTTTGTCAGACCCTCCTCTATCAGAATTTTAACAGTTTACTATAGGTTATCCACCTTAATTTCGAGAAAATCATGCTGGAAGGGGGATACCCCCCAAAATTGGCCAAAATTCAAATGTAAACAACCACCCCTTTTTAGGTCATTAAATCTTTACATTAGCGAAATGAGATAAAAATTCATGATTTTACAGCAGAATCAATCTTTATTTATACATAAATCAAATAATTTCATCCAATCACAGCTCCTGATACATTGAAATTGTAGTCCCTCTCTCCCTACACCACATCAGCCAATCACGGCTCTCGTTAATTACCTTTCTTTGACCTATAGAGGCATTTAACTACTTTATCAAACTAGGAAAGCCGCTGTCAAACAAAAGTGTGTTAATTTTTGAATAAAATGACACAAATTTCATGAAAATCCATGCAGTAATTCATAAGAAATGTCACTTTAAAGATGCCTACCCCCATCTGGAGTGTATTGAAAATGGGCACAAATTTGGATTAGGGGTCATGTCTAAGGGGCCTGTAAATTGATAACACTTTATGACTTTTACCTGGTTTAGCCTTTCAGTTTTGTTCATTATACATTGAATAAACATGTTCTAATAAAATTTTAATCAATTTGTGAGTCATATTGATTTTTTAATAATACTCTTGAAAGCTAAATATGCCATTTTTTGTACAAAAATACAGACATCCCATTATGTTATTATTTCAAGTAGAACTTTGGAGGTAAATGATGTTATACACATTTCGGCTTAATTCGGTGTGTTTTTGATTTGTACGGGGAAGATCATATGATAATATTTATCGAAAATCCCCAAAAATTTACATCGAATTGCGTACTTTTACAAATTCAAGTTTCACAGTCCACAATGTAAAAAGTGCACAAACTCTGAAAAAATTGGGGTAAAATTCTGCAAATACTGTTTCAAATGTCTCAAATATCCAACACAATGGAATCAAATCAGTCATCCATGCAAAATACACAAAATTAATTTGTTAAAATTTGGCAAATTTAAACCACCCCCCTTTTTTTTCCAGAAATTTCAATATTGAAAATTCTAGGCACTTTGAATCAAAATTTGGGGCCAATTTGATATGATTTTAGGTTAAATGGACTGCATAAACAAGAAAATGAAGTCAAACTGCATTTTTGAGAAATTTAGTATTTGGCCTATAGGTCAAAGCATAGTAATTCCATTTCCCATAGGGTCCCATGTTAAATTACCGAACTTCCAGCAAGATTTACACAACATCCTACATTTTAGCTATATATAATCCACATATCAAAATGTTTGTCAGACCCTCCTCTATCAGAATTTTAACAGTTTACTATAGGTTATCCACCTTAATTTCGAGAAAATCATGCTGGAAGGGGGATACCCCCCAAAATTGGCCAAAATTCAAATGTAAACAACCACCCCTTTTTAGGTCATTAAATCTTTACAATAGCGAAATGAGTTAAAAATTCATGATTTTACAGCAGAATCAATCTTTATTTATACATAAATCAAATAATTTCATCCAATCACAGCTCCTGATACATTGAAATTGTAGTCCCTCTCTCCCTACACCACATCAGCCAATCACGGCTCTCGTTAATTACCTTTCTTTGACCAAGAAATGTGACTTTTCTGTGATTTTCAAAAGATTGTATCGCTTCTAATGGATTAAATTGGATTCAGCGCTTCAAAAGTCAAAAGTCTTTGAAAGGAACTTACATTAAATATTACATCAGTGACACTTGAGACTAGTTTATTGAAACAAATTAGCGAAGTAATTTCTGAATCTGGAATCTCCAGTTTAAATAGACAGGGGTAAGACAGCTATTTCAGTATTTGCTTTTTGGGGTTTTTTTTCCTCCTAAGGCCTATAAACTCTATAGGCAAGTGTTGTTAGTAGTGTTACTGTGTTGAGCAATAATGCGGCTCAACAAACCAAATTTCATATTATTCGCGTGTTTGTTTACAATCCGTGTAGCCTGTGACGTCATAGGAAAAGGGACGTAATTTATGCTCAATATTTATAATGGTTAGATAATGGCATATTTCATGTCTCAAAATATACTCTTTATGAATGTTTGTTTTCCGTATTTTACTAGTCATTATTTTTTATATATTATTACCATGCTAAAACAAAATATTAATGATTTTTGTGTGTTTTATGTTTCACTTCACCTTTAATCAATTAATAAATGAATTAGAATTAGAAAAAACCCCACTAAAACAAGAAACAAAAAGATCAAAGTGAGCAACGAAGAAGTACCGAAGAGTTAATTACATCTCGAAGCCCATGGAATAAAAGGTAAATATCGGAATATCGTGTACAATAACATATTCAGACAAATGCGAATCAAATTAAAGTGAGGCTAGACCTGGTGCCCAGAAGGAGTAAGCATTCCCTGCTCGCATGCAATATATATAGCACATGAAATGCCGATGTCTGAAATGCACGTGAACAAATGTCTGTATGTATATATATAATGTCAAATCAAGAATAGAAAAAAAAAATTCAAAATGGATAGTTGGTATGAACAGATCCCAAAATGTCGGTAAACATTCTTGAAAAGAGGATCTCCCGTCGCACCAGATCCCTACATCGACCATACAACTACCTCAATGACAATTTCAGACGTTCCTCAATATATCCTTCTGAAAGTAGTTTCGTGTCAAGACACTTCGCTCTCAGGACGAAATCTTCGTATTTGTAACATGTCCTGGCATGGCGTGTAAGTTGTGAATTGAAGACGCCATATGCGAGGGAGTAAGGTATGTTGCTACTCAGGAAAGGGAAGTTCGTAATACTGAAATTGAAATCGTCACGGTTGTCATAAAGAGAGGCAACTAACGAACCATCTTCACTAATTGATAGGAGTATATCGAGGTATGAAGTAGAAGATGCGCTCTTAGTTGTATCTTTTATCTCGTGTTCCTTTGGATATATGATGTTGAGGTGATCTTTAAATACAGGGTTGTTAATCAACAAAACATAATCGATGTATCTGTATGTTGGCTTGGTGTAGTGGTCAAGCACTTGGCTTCCGGCGCCGACGATCTGTGTTCGATTCCCGGGTTGCGCCACTATATTTAAGAGGTTGGTTACCTCCTGCTTCCATGTCGCGATATAACTGAAAAATTGTTGAAAGCGATGTAAGACACCCATCAACCAATCAACCAACAACAGGTATCTGAAATCAGTTTGATAATGTTAACAAGAATCTTAAATAGACTTGATAATGTTAACAAGAATCTTAAATAGACTTGATTATGTTAAATGTACCTTTAATCAGGTTAATAATTAATATTTATTAATGTTAACAATTATCTTTAATCGATTAGACATTACATTGTATGCATTGTTTCTACATATTGATATAGTAAAGACATAAACAAAGGGGGCTTAACAAGATTTGTTCAACTTAACGGGTAGTTGATAGAAACTAAAGTCATCATGTATCCTCAAAGGATCCTCCTTTTTGATATTAACTTTATTGTTAAGAGATGAAGTATGTTATATCTGATGGATTTTCTCATTCTTTGATATAACAGCAATCGATGATATGGTTGTATAGAAACACCTGACAATTATTAATGCGTGCCTACACAATAGGATTAATTTATCTTTCATGTAAGGGGTGGTAATTCATTAATATTTCTGAAAAAGTATATAGCAATATGATATTTTACTACATGTTATCAATATAGGTTATTGATTAAATATATCGTTTTTGTTGCATTCAAATGTACAAAAAAAAAACCCGTCTTGTCCAAGATCGTCAGTTATAAACAAAACAACAATTACATAACAATGCATCATTAATAAAGAGTTGGTTAAAGGCATACTATGCACTTTTGTTATTGTATGAAATATTGTATGAAAGGCATATTATAACAAATGCATTTTGCAGAAACTCGAGTAAAAATCTTGTAACCTAACTTGCACTTTGGGCACACTTTCTAAGAGAAGAATCCTTCAAAATAATGTAAAGATGATAGATAAATCCAAACCATAAGTCTGAAAATCATGAAATCATAGGACATACAAAATCAGTGAAAATGAAAACTAAGTGAAAATAACAAAATATGTCTACTTAAAAAGTATATGTGAAACCCTATGATGGAGTGAGATCAGGTGCCAGGGGAGAGTTAGCATCTCCTGCTTGCTAGCAACACCCGTCACATATACCCAGTAGAAAGAGTCAAATCGTGTAAATTTCATATATATTCATATATGGAGAAGTCACAGTAGGTAACCCTCTAGTATACAAGATGTCAAATCTGTGTAAAATGATCGGAATCGGTCTCAGCCCAGAATATCATTTAAAAGTCTGGATAACGAGATATCATATGGAGTAACAAAAGTCTCGTAACGACCATAGAACTTTGACGTTGCTGGTCTAGTACATATATAACCCTATATATATATGTATGTATGTATATATATATATATATATATATATATATATATATATATATATATATATATATATATATATATATATATATATATATATATATATATGTATATATATATATATATATATATATATATATATATATCTATATATATATATATATATCTATATATATCTATATATATATATATATATATATATATATCTATATATATATATATATATATATATATATATATATATATATATATATATATATATATATATATATATATATATATATATATATATATATATATATATATATATATATATATATAGGCTGAAATGTCGTACATACAGATGCTTTGTAGCAAAAAAAAAGAATTGCTTTTAAAGAGACTTCATTAGAATGATAAATTTCTGTGCATCGATCTAACATAATATAAAGAAGGAAACCTACGTCTTAAATCCCCTCCCAAAGACAAGTCCCTATCCAAATCGCGTTATATGTAAACTAATGTTTAACGTCGGAGCTATGAATATTTATAAAGAAAGCAAGCCCGAAAACAGCACTGTCTAATCGTTGTCTTATTGGTAATTCTAAGAAGCATTCTAAGATTTACAAACTTGGTCTATGAAATAAACATCTAGGTCAAAAGGCTGAATCGAAATATAACCTTGTATATGGCTATAAAATACTGCGGTATGAAAATTTCAAAAATAGGTCATACATGTATTTACAAACTGCCAAAGAGGTCACATAGATTAATTCGGTTTGAAATGGCATTCCAACATGGCAGATAACTCTAAATGTAAATTCTTATTCTTATTTGTCTACGTTCCGTTTTTCAATTACATTTTTAATAGCTTGATTTCATTGACTGTCCCTGTTTTGTTCTAATATTTCCACCATGTTGTATACTTACTGTACGCGTGAGTGTTTCATGCATATTTCCTTTCCTCATGTATTCAATTTTCAACCCTCATTTTCAGAAATGTAATAATTTTTATGCTAGAACAATAGACGCCTCCCGCTGCCCTTACTTATCTAAATGTATAATTTCATTGGAAATAATCTGATCATGAAACATTCATTTCCTCTCCTTTGTCGTAGAATCGCTAAATTCCTTTATTCATCCACGCATTTCATTTTGATATTCTATTCATGTTGTCCGTTGTACGTGTTGTTCACATGGGCGGGTCTATGCTGGTTTAGTTTCCTCGTGTATACATAGTCTTGTCCCGTGAGTTATTGCCCTGTATAAATGTGAACACCACGACTTTTTACAATACACTATGGTTTTATTCCGATAAATGCGATGTCCGAAGACTAACGAGATACGCAAAATATGCGCAACGTGCAAAATTTCATGTAGTATTGTATTATATTGTTACTGTCTTAAAGATACGGATAATGATATCTTACGTCGATGTTTGTAAATTTTACATTCATTATGATAACATTGTTTGCAAATACCTGCACAATTTTCATCACCTAAAATGTTGTTTCCTCGATAATATATTAAGTTACTACTGATCATAATTTATAGGCAATTTTGTTTTCATTTTCATAACCTACGGGCTTACCGTGGATGTGTTCGACAGAAGATGTTTATTCATTACACCTGATCTCACACGTCTATCTTCAGAGGTCTATGTATACCCATTATTCCTGGTTTTGTAATAAACATGTGGATTTCTATACCGTTCACATTCCCGTGTCACACTTGTTGTGTTGCACCTACATTGCTGCCAAATATTTTCCGATGCCTGAATTCGACTGTAAATATAATCTTCTGCGACGCATGTCCGGGGTAGTGTTTGTCATACAGATTGGTCAAATCTTTTGTCTTGTATATATATACAGAGATACTATTCAGTTATATATTACAAATACTTCGATAAACGCTGGTGGAGAACATAAGAACTCCAGGATTTTCTCTCACACACTTTCAATTTCGATCGAATACAATCGGGTGACTTTCGTCTCAAGAGTAATTTTGGCGAATATGTCTCTGTTTGTAACTAATAAAACAATTCCTTTACATTTTTTGTGTCTATTGTCAATGCTAATAGCATTCCAAAGATTCATGCATGGTCACCGGATGAATACTTTTATGAGTGTCTCAGTAACATCACATCTATTATTTTCCTATATATATTATTACATTTTATATTGTTTTACTTTTAAATATGTCAATCTAAATAGCTGCCAATTTGTAATAATTATTCCGAAAAAAATTATTTCAGATATCACTTTACAAATACATTTATGCTTAGAACATTAAGGTTCATAGATTGAGGTACAAAGTTGATAAATACAACATATTCCCAATACCTCGTTCTTTATTGTTCTGTTAGTTTTGACTTACTGTAAGTGTTTAATTCATATTTATTCATAATGTGTTATTGTGTAAGTATACAATAATAATCTAATGAAAAAAGAAATAAAAGCATCTGAGGCGGTCGTACCACACAAGTTACCACAGAAACGCACTATTACTGATGTAATTGTTTGGAATTAAACGCATTAAGACATCGCAAAGCTTTAAATTAAAGTGCAATTGCGATTCCGACTCAGGATGGTCAATTAATATGATAGTAGTCAATCAATATGTGTGATTAACTGGTTTACGCGCCCACCTTCTCACTCATGGCAAAAGCAGTATATCAAAGGACACACATTTAAAAACCTTTAGAAGCCGGCGTGGCCTAGTATCGCTGATCGATCGGGGGCCGGGGCTCGAGTCTCGCTCTGATCATGCCGGTGTACTCTCTTTCGGATCAGACAGTAAAAACCGAGTCCTCGTGTCGTGGTATGCATGGCACGTTAAAAATCCCTCACTGCTTCGGGTGGTCAAAATTTATATGCCCCGCATCAGGCAGATGCCGTCACCATATACGTGAATTATTCGGGGTACGACGTTAAACAAACATCAAATCAATCATTCAATTAAAAATTTATAGATTATCCTCCATATAGAGAGCAAGGATTAGCATGTTTCTCAATTTGAGAGATCATACAAACTTAGATGCGTTTAGTGAAGCAGAATTAGACCAATACATCAAAATTATTTAAATTGACATTAACATGAGTACAACGGGCTCTGTCGATCTGAAGGCATGCTCAAACCCTTGATCTGTAACAAAGGGAACAAGGTCAGTTTTCAATAAAGTCCGTAATATAATCCCCACTGTCCTATGGATGCCTTTAAACAAGCTTTATCTGCCTTCAAAACAAATTATAAAAATATTTGATAAAAATAATCGAAATAAACAAAATATTATTATTATTATTATTATTATTTTATATACGGCAGTTACCGTGCTTTGAGTTTCTTTTTAACAACAGTCTTTGTCTTTCTTCAGATCAGCCACCCTCTATTAATGTTGCTACCTGATGCTAAGTTATTGGTAGCATAAAACCTTATACTAGTGACAGTAATAGACATGTATAGCGCTATAAACGTTTGCAAACAACTGCTAACACGTGTCATATGCGTTATAAATGGCGTTTAATACCTGACAGCTGCTGTTATTTTGTTGGTTAAGAAAGATGTTATTATGCGATTCCTCATTGTCTTAATATTCCCACTGATTAAGATTCAAGTAATTAAGTGTTCATTAAAATATAAATCCTATCTACCGTTTACATGAGACTTTGAGTGCATGTTATGTATCAATTTGTTATTGATTTATAATCAAGACAAACATCTTTTTGCTTTCTGTTTCATGACCAAAACAATTATCTCTACTCTTCACCTGCCCAGAGGAAATGTTGTTTTCTCAGCAGTAAATTGGAACAAACTGCTTCAGTATGAACATCTTAAAAGCCTGGCATAAACATTTAGCGACTTCATGTATAGAAAGTGGAGCTGTTGTCGATAAGAACACCGTATGAATAAAGGATGTTTGTGCGAAATGTCCTTGTTTGTCCTTAAATTTTCATATACGTTGTGAAGGAAACTCGTCATTTAATTATCTAAAACTCTAGCGGCCTGACTCTTTATAATGAAAACTGACAATTATAATATCATCCAAACTTGTTTCTGTGTAAAATCATATCCTAATAATTTGGAACAAAATATTCTTTTTTAAAACAAGGTGGACAGTAAATGTGTCTCTTCAGATTACCAAGGTAGCAGATAAATCTACGTTTAAATATACGGATAGTGCTAACGCAGTTGGATATGGAGTGAAAACGAAGAAGTACCGAAGGGTAGATCATATTTCAGTCCATGGAATATCGTGTTTAGTGTCATATTCAGATAAATACGAACCTCAATACAATCGAGATGAGACCAGGTGCCCGGGAGGAGTAAGCGTCCCCTAATTGCATGCAACACCCGTCGTAAAAGCCCTGCAACAACTTTTTTGTCTAGGAAGTAAATACATAAATAAACACGCATGAACACATGAAGGAGACAAGAACACGAGGTCAAATTTTCCTATTCAAGGCATGAAAGGTTGTTAAAATAAAATTTCGTCATCGGAAATGCACGTGAACAAATGCCTGTATATATATACGTATTTTGTCAAATCAAGTATAGTCAAAAAGAGGAATCTGAAATTGCACTAAATCCCTATATCGACCATAGAACTTCTTCAGATGTTCTTCAAACGTTTCTTAATATATCCTTTTGAGAGTAGTTTTGTGGCAAGAAACCTCGCTCTCAGGATGAAGTTTTTGTATTTAAAGCATGCCCTAGCATAGCGTATAAGTTGTAAAATAAAGACGTCATATACGGGAGAGGAAGGTTTGTTGCTACTCAGAAAAGGAAAGTTGGAAATAATGAAATTGAAATCGTCACGTTTGTCATAGAGAGAGGTTACTAATGAACCATCGTCACTAACTGATAGGAGTATATCGAGGTATGAAGCAGAAGATGCACTCAAAGGTGTATCTTTTATCTCGTGTTCCTTTGGATATATGATGTTGAGGTGATCCTTAAATACAGGATTGTAATCGACAAAACGTCATTGATGTATCTGTATGTAAATTTGAACCGAGATGCTAATTGTTTATTGCCTTTGGAGAGCAGCGACTGTATGAATTCTATTTCCTAAGAGTACAAAAATATGTCGGCCAAAACAGGCGCGCAATTAGTACCCATCGGAATGCCAACAATCTGTTTGAACACTTTCCCACCAAATATTACAAAAATATTATCTATAAGAATTTCTAACATTTAGATGATCTCTTTTCTGTATACTTGCCGCTGGAATCAGACTGTTCCTTTACAAGATATGTGTCGTCGTGGCCTAAAACGAGATATTTATACCTGCGAATTCCTTTTTTTTTTTTTTTTTTTTGGTTTTTTTTTTTTTTTTTTTTGTTTGTTTTTTGTTTGTTTGTTTGTTTGTTTGTTTGTTTTTTGTTTGGTTTTTTTTTTTTTGTTAAAAAAGGCGTTTTGAATAATTGATGTCATTCTATTCTTTTGATGACGATTGTGATCACCCAATACCTCTGAAGGAGACATATTGAGTAAGTTGGATTACCAGACGTTTAATGAAGTCCAAGCTCTTCTAAAAGACATTTAATATAATATGCCTTACATACGAAAGTGTAATTGTTTGCTGCCTTGTCAGCAGGAACAATAATGGAATTTTCGTGAAGTCGAGAAAGTTGTAAATTTTAGTTGGAGTCACGAAATATAGAGTAGTGTTTGTTCTTAAAGAAATGACAAAGTCTTCGTATTCTTTTCTTCAGCAGACTTCTGACCGACTTCAGCCATTCAGAAAGAGTGTTTAATTCCACCTTTTCTCTCTCTTAGCCTAACATCTGGCATCCTCTTCACATGAGTTCATAATAATATCAAAGTTTGACGCCATGTAAATGAATGTGGTTCTCTATATTTGGGCCTATACTTAAAAGATCTCTACATTTTTCATTGCGAACAATATGGAGATCTCCTGTCACAACATGACCACATGGATTATATTTAAACTCAGAAGAGGAACAGAACACTCTATAGGGTTATGAAAGTCTTTCAGATCTACACATTTTAAATTCTGTTTATAGTTAAAGATTTTGGAAGCAACTGTTGGTGTATATTTATAGGAAATACAAAGCGACTCCCTCATTTTGAAGTATGGAGGGATATTATCTTTAACAGACTTATGATTTAAAATGTTACTTAAATTAAGTGTGTCAGTTACCTTATTTGCAAAACATACCTTAAGAAAGAGGTGGTTCTCATTGCATCTACAGGCCTGTTTGAATGGTCGGCTTTTAATAGTTTGTTACTGGAGATGTCCAAGATAATACCTTGGAGTCGATATTCTAGAGTGCCAGATTTGGTAAAATGTAAGTTTCCCGTGGATTCGTACAACTCATGTAGCTTTTGTACTTGTAGCTAATAAAGCTTATTACGAATATAATGAGGAACTAAAATTTGATTGATAAATAGTAGAAGGCCATCGAAGGAGATGGATTTCAGGTCTATTATATTTTCGTTTACCATGACTTCGACGTCTTCTTGGTGTACTATCAAACAAACGCATGACACTTACTGACCGACATCCAGAATACTGTAAGATACTATCAATATGGTCATTACAACCATAGGGAAATCAAGCAAATTATGAAATTATCAGAACATTCATGGGCTCCGAGAAATCCGAGGTGAGAGCATGTACGCTCGAGGAATGTGCATCTGCTGATTGAACTTCCTCCAATTTTACATGGGGGAGGGTTATTATACCGGACAAAGGAAGTTGTGCCGCTCAGATTTGAGATTAATTGAATGATTGATTGATTGACTGATTATTGTTTTACGTCACTCAACGATTATTTCACGTATATGGTGACGGCATCTGCCTGATGCATTGAATACAAATTTAGACCTTTGCAACGGACCCACCCGAAAAAGTGAGAGATATTTTACGTGCCATGCCTACCGTGACACGGGACATCGGTTCTACTGTCTCATCCGGTGTGCCCAGGGCGGGAGTCGAACCTGGGACCTCTCGATTACGAGCCAAGCACCTTCTCCACTTGGCGACACCGGCTTCTCAGATTTGAGAATTTTACTGAGATATAACAATCAACGCACTAACGCCATAATGACTATTTCAGTAATAAGTGGTTTGTCCGATATCAATGATAGGGATATGTGTATTTGGCATCCACACGGTAGTTAAAACTATTGCTATCGGATATGTCAAAGAAAATCTTTAGAATGAAAACAAATGAATATTGTTTAAAAATCATGAGGGATATCTAACAGGGTTTTTGTTTTGTTTTGTTTTGTTTTGTTTTTGTTTTTTTGTTTTTTTTTTTTTTTGTTTTTTTTTTTTTTTTTGTTTTTGTTTTTTGTTTTTTTTTTTTTTTTGTTTTTTGTTTTTTCTTTTCTTTTTCTTTTTTTTTCTTTTTTTTTGTTTTTTTGCAATATTGTTAATTTTAGTCATATTAAACGTAGGGCTGGTAAGTGTTTTGAGGTAAATGTATAACAACATAAGATGTATAATTTCCTTGAACAAAATGACAAGTGTACACATATCATTACTATTATCAAAAATAATCAAAGAGAAAACTGAATACATCTGCCAAAGCTGTATGACAAAAGTCACCAAGGACATGCACACAAAACATAATTGTAGAATATACACGGAAAAAATATTCGATTGTGCTGCAGTTACGATACGGACTTAGGACGGTCAATTGAAGTAAGTAAAAATACATAACACTTCTGTGTCAGGAACCAATCTACTTCTAGAACTAACGATAATTACTCGATAGGGCCACCACATAGTAGAGTTTTAGGTTCAAAGAAACCATGTTTTATGTTTTTGTCATATATTTTTAAAACTTATTTCATTGCGTTAGTGGTGTTTGTTTGTATTGTGCCATTCAGGAAAGGAGTTTAAAAATAATGCTCCTTTTGTGTTTTTTTCCAAGAACGTTGCTTATTCCTAAATATTTCTTCTCGAAGATAATCAAATTCAAGCCCGATTACGTAAGATTTGATTGTTAATGTTTCTTTCTTCTACAATTCCTCTGACTGCAGCATTGTTTTGTGAGTTTTCATTTCTGGTACGAAACACAAAGTCAATATTGATTTTTAATCATCATTGGATGCATTGTATAGACACAATTAATTAAACATGTTTTATATAATGTGTTTTGGATCCCAGCAGTTTTCTTTGAGCGCGTTTATTCGTGAAATACTCGTTTAATTCAAGGTTTTGCTTCACCATGTACCACTACAGCTTATACTTTAAACAAGACTAGTTACAGACCAATCACTCCACTTCCAGTCACCCACGTTGTTTCATTCCCTTAATTTTGCGTTGTTTATATTTAAATAGGTAAACAATTTTATTATACACCAGTATGCATGCACTTCAAAAAAGGCAGTGCACAGACAAGTTTTGCAAGTGTCAAATTTTATATTTCTTTCATATTTTGATACACTTGACAGGTATAAATTCCGTCGCCACATGCCTTTTGTCGTGCTAAGTGGTCGAATACAGCTTCACAATTTGCAGTATCCTTTAATGATTTGTCCTGACTTCCATTCTGGTCGTTATTCTTAATTTTCTTGTTATTTGTTGAAGTTAACTATTAATGAATTAATTGATAGTTAAATACATTGATAGTTTGAACAAATACTGCACTGAACATTTGCTCTTTTATATTATACAAACAAAATGTAATAATGTCTTTTTTGTTTGATTTATGATTATGCCACTGTCAGATTTTTATTGTTGTACGATGTAAGTTCATATTTTCATAACGTTGGCCCCTAGTATAACTGAATGAGTAGGTAGCAAACTCGGCTGTAATGTTTTCTATTTTGCATTTAACCATGTTGTTGGAAAACCATAAAATGGTATTCAGAGTCATTGCATGGTGTAATCGGACAACGTCGACGTCATTGTTGTATAAAGTGTTATATAATGCATAAAATATATTTAATAAATATTTACTCATACAATCACGAGGTTGATGAATTTGATGCCTATTTATTTATTAAACTTAGATTTTTCTCGATATGAGTGTATTAGAAATACGTGTACTTAATAATATGTGCATGTAATTAATATGGGTATGTAATTAATATGGATATGTAATTGACAAATTATTAGAAAAATGTCAGAATCTCTACAAGTACCCATTACATATGTAAAATCTACATAAAAAACAATAACAATCACTGGTCCATCGGTCATCGCAATTTTAATCGAGAATTTGTGACATGCATTATGTCCGCACAGCCTCTGCAATGTAATCGGGGTTTTGTGACTCACTTTATATCGACACCGACATCGCAATTTTAATCGAGGATTTGTGACATACATTATGTCGATATTCGTCAATTCAATTGTATTATAATTATATCAATCATAAAGACATTTATTTGCATAAACAAAATTTGCGACGTTACAATGTTCATGTACGTACCTGTACATGCATGGGAACACATTACGATTTTTCTCCAGAACCGCTTGATAGATTTTCATGAAACTTGGTAGGTATTGATTGATTATAGTATCCTACAAGTCTCGTTGACTTTCGGTCAGATCCACCGTGGGTGTATAAAGAAAGGACCATAATTTGTAGCGGAAGGGCCCCTCCTTTGACAAACTCATTCAGACCGGATGACTACAGCGACAAAGAAATGCATAAAAATGATCTAAAACTATGTTTTAGCTAGATCAAAATAGGGGTGGATCTAGAGTGGAGCAATGTAGCTCACAGAGAGGCCCCTTTATTACAAACTTCAGAACAAATGGGTTAATTACAACAAACTGAATGCAACAAAACTTGACACTTAGCAAGTACTCAAAGTCCTCAACTTTTTGGGCAGGTTCTTCAACTAATATGGCTGTCCTGGCCTCTGAATAGCTTACATATTTTCGAATTTCCTCCGCAACTGTGGCATAGATTTTAACAAAACTTAAGAAGAAGCTAGTTCTATTTGTATTACACCTCTGCAACTTATGTATGTAATAGAAGTATTCCTATTTAATAACAGATATATATTATACCCCGGACTTATCGGAGAATTTATCGGGGTAAGTCTCTATAGTAGGATTTTCCCCTAGGCGGAAGGTCTACTCTAGAGACAATTTTCAGGGGGGGGGGGGTCTACTAGAAGGAATAGTCTACTCTATAACAACGGCACAGTCATCTTAATCTCGTCGAGGTTTTGTGATATACACGATGTAGGCATTGTTATTTCAATGTCATTGAGGTTTTGTTAGGTACATTATGTCGGCACCGTCATGACAATGTAATCTATGGTTTATGACATACTCTATGTTTTTTTCTCATATTTCGTTGTATTTTTCTTCGGACGTAATACACCCATTCCAAATGATTGTCACGTATGTCAAATGCTTAGACGTACGCTGACACGATGTGGCATTTATTGATCATTTCGTCTGACCTTCATAACTGATCAATTGTAATGAATATTGGCATATTCTACCTCATACATGTGAAGTCTGTCCTGATGAATGTTGGTATACACTTGCGTCTTAGAAGTAAAGCATAGAGAACGTTGGTACGTTTTACTTTAACTCAATAGTGATTTGTAAATATTGATATATTCTACCCTCGTAACTTAGAAGTCAATCGTTATTGATATTATATTTCACCCTTATATCTTAGAAGTAAAACACGAAGAAGTACCGAAGGGTAAACCGTATCTCATAGTCCATTGAATAAAAGGACAATATCGTATATATTGTCACATTCAGATAAATGCGAATCCCAATAAAATCGAGGTGAGATCAAGTGCCCGGGAGGAGTAAGCGTCCCCTGGTTGCATCCAACACCGTCACAAGTCCTGCAACAACTAGAAGTAAATACATGTACATAAATATACACGTATGAACACATAAAGGACACAAGAACACGAGTTCAAATTTTCCTATTCAATCCATGAAATGTTTAACTGAAATTTGGGCATCGGAAATGCACGTGAACAGATGCCTGTATATATACGTATATTGTCAAATCAAGTATAGTAAAAAAGTTCAGACGGTTAGTTTGTATGAACAGGTTTCAAAATCGTTATTGATATTATATTTCACCCTTGTATCTTAGAAGTCAATCATTATTGACATTATATTTTACTCTCATACATTCATACATTTGAATGATAAGTTGATGAATAAACCAACTCTGGAGTCAACAACGCTAAAATGGAAAAACAAATAGAAAGCAAACCGTATATTTTATCCCTCTTAACATAGAAATTAATTGGCTATTGATATTGTGTTACATTTACTTTCATATTTTAGTGCTTCTGTACTGACTTGAGATATGCACTTCATATTGTTAACTGTGACTCCAAAAAATCAAATTATTCTTAAATCAAGGAATATCTACCTCATGCTCAGCTCTATCCTTAAATTGGTTCTTTGGCGATTTCTTCTAGATTGTGGAAGTTGTAGAAAGTTGTCGAAATCCTCACAGTATGGACTAACTGTGCATATGTCCCCTTTTATTAAATAAATGAATGTTGGTACATTCTGTCCTTGTACTTCTAGAAGTAGATTGTAATGAATGTTAATACACTATACCCTCATACTAAATGAATATTGGAATTTTTTACACCCATACATTTAGATCAGCCGCAATGAATGCAAGTATATTTTATCCTCATTTATAGAGTTGAAGAGTAATGGAAATTGGAACTTTTTAACTCCATTCATTTAGATCAGCCGTAATGAATCTTGGTACACTCTACCCCATATCTTAGTATTCAATTGTAATAAATGTTTGTACATTCTACCCCATATCTTTGCAGTCAGTCGTAATAAATATTGATACATTCTATCCCATATCTTTGATGTCAGTTGTAATGAATATTGCTACATTTTACCCAATATCTTAGAAGTCAGTAGTAATAAATATTGGTACATTCTACCCCATATCTTAGAATCAGTAGTAATAAATATTGCTACATTTTACCCCATATCTTAGAAGTCAGTCGTAATAAATATTGGTACATTCTACCCCATATCTTAGAAGTCAGTAGTAATAAATATTGGTACATTGTACCCCATATCTTAGAAGTCAGTCGTAATAAATATTGCTACATTTTACTCAATATCTTAGAAGTCAGTCGTAAAAAATATTGCTACATTTTACCCAATATCTTAGAAGTCAGTCGTAATAAATATTGCTACATTTTACCCAATATCTTAGAAGTCAGTAGTAATAAATATTGCTACATTTTACCCCATATCTTAGAAGTCAGTCGTAATAAATATTGCTACATTCTACCCCATATCTTAGAAGTCAGTCGTAATAAATATTGTTACATTTTACCCAATATCTTAGAAGTCAGTCGTAATAAATATTGCTACATTTTACCCAATATCTTAGAAGTCAGTAGTAATATATATTGGTACATTCTACCCCATATCTTAGAAGTCAGTCGTAATAAATATTGCTACATTTTACCCCATATCTTAGAAGTCAGTAGTAATATATATTGATACATTTTACCCCATATCTTAGAAGTCAGTAGTAATAAATATTGGTACATTGTACCCCATATCTTAGAAGTCAGTCGTAATAAATATTGCTACATTTTACCCAATATCTTGGAAGTCAGTCGTAATAAATATTGCTACATTTTACCCAATATCTTAGAAGTCAGTCGTAATAAATATTGCTACATTTTACCCAATAACTTAGAAGTCAGTAGTAATAAATATTGCTACATTTTACCCAATATCTTAGAAGTCAGTAGTAATAAATATTGGTACATTCTACCCCATATCTTAGAAGTCAGTCGTAATAAATATTGATACATTTTACCCAATATCTTCGAAGTCAGTAGTAATAAATATTGCTACATTCTACCCCATATCTTAGAAGTCAGTCGTAATAAATATTGATACATTCTACCCCAAATCTAAGAAGTCAGTCGTAATAAATATTGGTACATTCTACCCCATATCTTAGAAGTCAGTCGTAATAAATATTGCTACATTTTACCCAATATCTTAGAAGTCAGTAGTAATAAATATTGGTACATTGTACCCCATATCTTAGAAGTCAGTCGTAATAAATATTGCTACATTTTACCCAATATCTTAGAAGTCAGTCGTAATAAATATTGCTACATTTTACCCAACATCTTAGAAGTCAGTCGTAATAAATATTGGTACATTTTACCCAATATCTTAGAAGTCAGTAGTAATAAATATTGCTACATTTTACCCCATACCTTAGAAGTCAGTCGTAATAAATATTGCTACATTTTACCCAATATCTTAGAAGTCAGTAGTAATAAATATTGCTACATTTTACCCCATATCTTAGAAGTCAGTAGTAATAAATATTGTTACATTTTACCCAATATCTTAGAAGTCAGTAGTAATAAATATTGCTACATTCTACCCCATATCTTAGATGTCAGTCGTAATAAATATTGCTACATTTTACCCCATATCTTAGAAGTCAGTCGTAATAAATATTGCTACATTTTACCCAATATCTTAGAAGTCAGTCGTAATAAATATTGCTACATTTTACCCCATATCTTAGAAGTCAGTCGTAATAAATATTGCTACATTTTACCCAATATCTTAGAAGTCAGTAGTAATAAATATTGCTACATTTTACCCCATACCTTAGAAGTCAGTCGTAATAAATATTGCTACATTTTACCCAATATCTTAGAAGTCAGTCGTAATAAATATTGCTACATTTTACCCAATATCTTAGAAGTCAGTAGTAATAAATATTGCTACATTTTACCCCATACCTTAGAAGTCAGTCGTAATAAATATTGCTACATTTTACCCAATATCTCAGAAGTCAGTAGTAATAAATATTGCTACATTTTACCCAATATCTAAGAGGTCAGTAGTAATAAATATTGTTACATTTTACTCAATATCTTAGAAGTCAGTCGTAATAAATATTGCTACATTCTACCCCATATCTTAGATGTCCGTCGTAATAAATATTGCTACATTTTACCCAATATCTTAGAAGTCAGTCGTAATAAATATTGCTACATTTTACCCAATATCTCAGAAGTCAGTAGTAATATATATTGGTACATTCTACCCCATATCTTAGAAGTCAGTCGTAATAAATATTGCTACATTTTACCCCATATCTTAGAAGTCAGTCGTAATAAATATTGCTACATTTTACCCAATATCTTAGAAGTCAGTCGTAATAAATATTGCTACATTTTACCCAATATCTCAGAAGTCAGTAGTAATATATATTGGTACATTCTACCCCATATCTTAGAAGTCAGTCGTAATAAATATTGCTACATTTTACCCCATATCTTAGAAGTCAGTCGTAATAAATATTGCTACATTTTACCCAATATCTTGGAAGTCAGTCGTAATAAATATTGCTACATTTTACCCAATATCTTAGAAGTCAGTCGTAATAAATATTGCTACATTTTACCCAATATCTTAGAAGTCAGTAGTAACAAATATTGATACATGTAAAGATGATGGAGAAATCCAAAGCACAAGTCCAAAAATCATTTAACCAGAGGACATACAAAATCAGTGAAAATGAAAAACAAATGGAAAATAACAAACTATGTCTACTTGAAGAGCATATGTGAACCCCTGTGATGGAGTGTGATCAGGTGCCCGGAGAGAGTGAGCATCTCCTGCTTGCTAGCAACACCCGTCACATATACCCAGTAGAAAGAGTCAGATCGTGTAAATTCCATATGTATTTATATATGGAGAAGTCGAAGTAGGTAACCTTCTAGTATAAAAGGTGTCAAATCTGTGTAAAATGATCGGAATCGATCATTTTACACATTCATTTTACATTTTACCCCATATCTTAGAAGTCAATAGTAATTTATATTGGTACATTCTTCTCTCGTACCTTAGAAGTCAATCGTAATTTATATTGGTACATTCTTTTCTCGTACCTTAGAAGTCAATAGTAATTCATATTGGTACATCTCTCGTACCTTAGAAGTCAGTAGTAATTTATATTGGTACATCTCTCGTACCTTAGAAGTCAATCGTAATTTATATTGGTACATTCTTCTCTCGTACCTTAGAAGTCAATCGTAATTTATATTGGTACATTCTTCTCTCGTACCTTAGAAGTCAATAGTAATTTATATTGGTACATTCTTTTCTCGTACCTTAGAAGTCAATCGTAATTTATATTAGTACATTCTTCTCTCGTACCTTAGAAGTCAATAGTAATTTATATTGGTACATTCTTCTCTCGTACCTTAGAAGTCAATAGTAATTTATATTGGTACATTCTTCTCTCGTACCTTAGAAGTCAATAGTAATTTATATTGGTACATTCTTTTCTCGTACCTTAGAAGTCAATAGTAATTTATATTGGTACATTTTTCTCTCGTACCTTAGAAGTCAATAGTAATTTATATTGGTACATTCTTCTCTCGTACCTTAGAAGTCAATAGTAATTTATATTGGTACATTCTTTTCTCGTACCTTAGAAGTCAATAGTAATTTATACTGGTACATTCTTCTCTCGTACCTTAGAAGTCAATAGCAATTTATATTGGTACATTCTTCTCTCCCACCTTAGAAGTCAATAGTAATTTATATTGGTACATTATTTCTCGTACCTTAGAAGTCAATCGTAATTTATATTGGTACATTCTTCTCTCGTACCTTAGAAGTCAATAGTAATTTATATTGGTACATTCTTCTCTCGTACCTTAGAAGTCAATAGTAATTTATATTGGTACATTCTTCTCTCGTACCTTAGAAGTCAATAGTAATTTATATTGGCACATTCTTTTCTTGTACCTTAGAAGTCAATAGTAATTCATATTGGTACATTCTTTTCTCGTACCTTAGAAGTCAATAGTAATTTATATTGGTACATTCTTCTCTCGTACCTTAGAAGTCAATAGTAATTTATATTGGTACATTCTTCTCTCGTACCTTAGAAGTCAATAGTAATTTATATTGGTACATTCTTCTCTCGTACCTTAGAAGTCAATAGTAATTTATATTGGTACATTCATTTCTCGTACCTTAGAAGTCAATAGTAATTTATATTGGTACATTCTTCTCTCGTACCTTAGAAGTCAATAGCAATTTATATTGGTACATTCTTCTCTCCCACCTTAGAAGTCAATAGTAATTTATATTGGTACATTATTTCTCGTACCTTAGAAGTCAATCGTAATTTATATTGGTACATTCTTCTCTCGTACCTTAGAAGTCAATAGTAATTTATATTGGTACATTCTTCTCTCGTACCTTAGAAGTCAATAGTAATTTATATTGGTACATTCTTCTCTCGTACCTTAGAAGTCAATAGTAATTTATATTGGTACATTCTTTTCTCGTACCTTAGAAGTCAATAGTAATTCATATTGGTACATTCTTTTCTCGTACCTTAGAAGTCAATAGTAATTTATATTGGTACATTCTTCTGTCCCACCTTAGAAGTCAATAGCAATTTATATTGGTACATTCTTTTCTCGTACCTTAGAAGTGAATAGTAATTTATATTGGCACATTCTTCTCTCCCACCTTAGAAGTCAATAGTAATTTATATTGGTACATTATTTCTCGTACCTTAGAAGTCAATAGTAATTTATATTGGTACATTCTTTTCTCGTACCTTAGAAGTCAATAGCAATTTATATTGGTACATTCTTTTCTCGTACCTTAGAAGTCAATAGTAATTTATATTGGTACATTCTTCTCTCGTACCTTAGAAGTCAATAGTAATTTATATTGGTACATTCTTTTCTCGTACCTTAGAAGTCAATAGTAATTCATATTGGTACATTCTTTTCTCGTACCTTAGAAGTCAATAGTAATGTATATTGGTACATTCTTCTCTCGTACCTTAGAAGTCAATAGTAATTTATATTGGTACATTCTTTTCTCGTACCTTAGAAGTCAATAGTAATTTATATTGGTACATTCTTCTCTCGTACCTTAGAAGTCAATAGCAATTTATATTGGTACATTCTTCTCTCCCACCTTAGAAGTCAATAGTAATTTATATTGGTACATTCTTCTCTCGTACCTTAGAAGTCAATAGCAATTTATATTGGTACATTCTTCTCTCCCACCTTAGAAGTCAATAGTAATTTATATTGGTACATTATTTCTCGTACCTTAGAAGTCAATCGTAATTTATATTGGTACATTCTTCTCTCGTACCTTAGAAGTCAATAGTAATTTATATTGGTACATTCTTCTCTCGTACCTTAGAAGTCAATAGTAATTTATATTGGTACATTCTTCTCTCGTACCTTAGAAGTCAATAGTAATTTATATTGGTACATTCTTTTCTCGTACCTTAGAAGTCAATAGTAATTCATATTGGTACATTCTTTTCTCGTACCTTAGAAGTCAATAGTAATTTATATTGGTACATTCTTCTCTCCCACCTTAGAAGTCAATAGCAATTTATATTGGTACATTCTTTTCTCGTACCTTAGAAGTCAATAGTAATTTATATTGGTACATTCTTCTCTCCCACCTTAGAAGTCAATAGTAATTTATATTGGTACATTATTTCTCGTGCCTTAGAAGTCAATAGTAATGTATATTGGTACATTCTTCTCTCCCACCTTAGAAGTCAATAGCAATTTATATTGGTACATTCTTTTGTCGTACCTTAGAAGTCAATAGTAATTTATATTGGTACATTCTTCTCTCCCACCTTAGAAGTCAATAGTAATTTATATTGGTACATTATTTCTCGTACCTTAGAAGTCAATAGCAATTTATATTGGTACATTCTTTTCTCGTACCTTAGAAGTCAATAGTAATTCATATTGGTACATTCTTTTCTCGTACCTTAGAAATCAATAATAATTTATATTGGTACATTCTTTTCTCGTACCTTAGAAGTCAATAATAATTTATATTGGTACATTCTTCTCACGTAACTTAGAAGTCAGTAATAAATTTGGTATATTCTGGCTCTATAATATAGAATGCAATAGTAGTGAATGTTGATACGCTTTACATTCATAAGTAATGTTTAAAACAATGGTAACTCTCTTACAATTCTTTAAATGATCAGAGTCAGTTTTCTATACCAAAGATTCTGATGTATATTTATACGTAAGTTCTCGATACAGGTAGTTATTCACAAGATTTACAAGTTGGTGTATAATGTTTAGGTTAATCCATTTCGGAAAATCAACATATAGTAAAGAAAATATGTTAATGTCTGTGACAAAACAATCATAACCAATGTCAATTGACAAATATGATCTCTCTCAAAATCGATGCTAAAATAGGTCACCCGGAATCATTCTATCAATACACCAAGTTAATAATTCATCGGGATCTTTGGATGGATGTGATCGGTCAGTAGGATATGCTTACTCTGCCTTGTCACATCTGTTTGGTCAAGGATTATGTGATTGTTCCATATATAGCACATAAAACATAAATTTGATGTAATATGAAATACCATAGTAACATAGTACTATGTGATCTTGACAGTCATACATATTACCGCCGTGACATTTATGAATCGCTTAAACCATGTGTCCTGTTTTAGTATCGACACCAAATATGAATGCCTTAAATGATACAGTCGACAACATGCTTCAATATCCTCTTAAAATCTATTCATGTTTCTATAGAAATAGTAGCTGAATATGAAAAAACAAACGAAATGCAGGTGACATTACAATCTACAACTGATATACAGTATAATATAATTGATATAATTACTAATATCTATATACATAAATAACATGGCCGCCAAGGATTGTGGGATGAATATTAGTCTACAGGCTTCTGGATGACCTAATTTGGAATAACGGAATTCTCACATTGTAACAAGAAAGGAAACAAAAGAAGACAACCGACTCAGCTGTATGTTACAGTAACAGCAGGGACATGCAGAGCCATGAAAAATAAGGAAATAAATAGACATCACAAAAATATTCGATTGTAATGGAGTTCCAGTGTCGATTTAAGACGGTCATTTGAAGTGACCTTCATCACTTAACTGGTGTAGGTAACTGGTTTATCGGCACATCTTCCTACTCGCCATAAAGCATTACAAGTCAAAGAGCACACAGACAACTCAAAGCTGAGAGGTCATATAAATTTTAAACAAGAAAGAATTATTATGGAATAAGATTTTAATATAAAAATATATCAATGGAAATCAAATCCCGTCAAATGACCTCTCTACCAGTCTGTAAGCGACCTAAAGTTCCTGATACATAGGAATACCGTCTAATAGTCAGAGGGGGTGTGGTTCAGGTATGTATCTCCTATGATAAGACCCATAGTGTCATATTACCGCATCGCGCCTTTGATTAGAGTACAGCACTGAATGAAATATTTGCAAAGTTGTAGAGGGGCCGTTTTTATCTCAGGATCCTCAAAGAGTACAGAAAGAAATTATTCGTTTCCACCAAAGTATTTTAATGTGTGTTAGCATTTAGTGAAAGGAAAGTAGACGTAAAATACATACTACAGAAAAGAAGACTTGATAATGGCATTTTAAGATTTCAACAATGCTTTCCGGTACTGAAAACCTTTAGCCGCTTTTCTCGTTACCGCTCATACACTCCTATGATCACGTGACAATCAGCCATTTGTGTATTCTCCTTAAAATCCAATAACTTCCTCCATGAAACATCTATCCCTGGGCCACAACATGCATCTAAAAGAAATAAAACATAATTCTTACATTCGTTTCTGCTTCCTGGGGAACTATAGATCACTCTGTGCAATATGGAATCATCTGCCTGCAGTCAGCAGCTGCTTGATCTACGACAAAACAACGACCATGTACGGTACTTATACCTTTATTACATGTAATGAACAATGACTATAGATCTTATCTAAATACAAAAAACATATATCAATGGATGGCCTCATCTATAGGGAAGGGAGTTCATGAACTCTTTAACATATTCTAATATATTCAACCAAACTTTGACTGTTATATGGGGACAATGTTGAATCAGAACAATGAGGTCACTGTAAACTATGATTCAGAATCAAGCATTCATGTGTTAAAGAATTATGGAGGAAACATCCATGTATTATATCATAATGAAATAACTTTTCAATGATTTATAAACATTTATTGCTATGTCAGAGCATTTATGGTATGGTACAGTTTGTAAACCTTTAGCTTTTTCCCTAATGAGCGATAGTAGTTTATAACATACTATATATCTGATAAAATATATTTATTACAATAAGATGTAAAGCAATTTAACTCTTTTAAGTTTTTATAATATCTACAATATCCATTAACCATCCTATGATTAGTAAATACAATTGTATTATTTTGAAAGGCTATTTGCACAAGTATAATGCCTGTAAGATCACACTTGTATATATGTGGACCGATATTATTCTAATACACCAGATGCGTGAATATGTGTTGTAGCGTACAGACACACAGATAGTCTCAGTGATACGCAGAACTGTGGAAACAGAACTCGCGAATCAACATAAACGTATACTGCTATTTAAATAAACCAATCAAAGTTCGCTTGTCTTGATTAATAGATAAAAACAAACATGAACGCTATGAATATATACAAAGCGTGTACAATATCTGTACTGGTTTACCACCTTATGGCCTTCAATCTGGTATATAGAAATGCTTGTCAACTTGGAAAGCAGCTACTGGTTGTTCAACATGACAAAACTCTACTGACTGTTTAAAAGACAAAGGACAAAGATCATTCTCGTCAAGTGTAATATCTTCAAAAACAGCCTATTCAATTGACTTGAACAACTATATTTTTTCCATATTTATCTATTAACTTAATACAGGTTTGATATGTTTGTTTGTTTATTTGAAAAAGTTGTTTGTTTGTATGTTTTGTTTTGTTTTGTTTAGGGGTTGTTTCGTTTTTTTTTTTTTTTTTTTTGGTTTTTGTTTTTATTGTTTTTACATGTAATTAATTAATTTATTTATTTATTGTGGGGCGGTTATATGGGGCTGAAGGGGGAGGGATTTTGGTTTGGGAGGTTTTGAGTTTTGGGGTGTTTCTTACATTTTTAACCCAGCTGTAATCTTATAACTGTAATTAGTGCCTGCCATGTAGGTATTTAGTAAGCTGAGACTGTTCTATTTTATGATTGTGTTTGGTTGTAATGGAAAATCCTACAGGAAGGATGATTCGAAATAAATGAAATACCAATACGGTATTTTAAATGTCTATAAGTTCTGATAGTTTATAAGTCTTCTCAGGAAAACCAAGACGGCGGTAGTCAAAACTTTTTCAAAGTTTTAGAGCAAACTGATTACCAAAATGACTCAGTATGAAGACCTTAAGCCAAAAGAAAGAGAGAAAGACATTTGATTCAGGTATATGTTAAGAGTCAGCAGGGACATGTACTGCAAACAGAATAGGTACATATACCGTGCATGTACCGTGGACATTGGATTTGGGCGTGTAAAGCCGCGGACACGCGTGGACATTGTCCCTGTATATCGGCCATATTGACCGCGTATATAGGTGGTCATTTACCTGTGTCCGCACCGTCAGACGGTCAAACGTGGACACCAAATATGTCCCGGTAAATGGGTATGATAGTGCTAAAAAGGCAGCGACCTTATGATGATGCGTATTGTGTTTGTTCAGTGAAGCATGAAAAATAACGAAATTAGACTTAAAGATATCTTGATTAATAATCATTTAACATCTTTTTAAATCTCCTCTGCTTGATTACACAATGAACGTTTGAAATGTATCTTAAAATATTCTGCTATTCTAAATATTTTTAAACTAGAACGCATATTTTATATAAAAATTGAAAATATAGTACGCACCTGTAGCACGGACCTATATAATGTTTTAGATATATACGTCCCTGTTTGGACGTATAACTACGTTATATACGTTCTTTATACCCGTATATCTACTTGTCGTAAAAGTGCAACAATGGTATTTGAATGAAATCGGTAAAGACAAGCTGATTGGCCTTTGTACAGATACATGTACGTGTATAAGTGTAAGTTGAAAGAGAAAACTGAAGACATCTGACAAAGCTGTATGACAAAAATCACCAAGGACATGCACACAAAAATGATTTATTATTCCGAGAGTGTGCCGAGTTTCTTTGTAATACCTATTTCGGACTCTTAATTAAAGAAGGAAAAGATCCGAATTGAATAGCGCAATTACTACTTGTGGGTTCAGTACAGTAAAACCGACTTTAAAATCAAATAAATTCATATAATTACATGTGATATGATATTCATTACTGATTGCTCTGATAAACATATTCAGATTTTGAAATATTACATGCGATTACGATGAAATACGCGATTGATTAATTCTGGTAGATATTTATACTTATGGACATTGATCTTTATTCTATTTTATTCATAATTATTTTCTTTGGTCTGTTTTCTTCATTTTATGTATTCTTTTTTCTTCCTGGTGAAGTGCAGGCAAACTTTTGAAAAATATTTTTAATCTCAGAACAAAAGACAAAGCATGCGCACTGGAGTCGCAAGGGAAACTAGAGTGTCGGTTGTTTTCTTACCTAAACAGTAAAGAAAAGTATCTTTCAGAACCCCCCACCCTTTCATTTTCTTAGCTTCTTACATACTCCTGCCAGATATAGGGCCGTATGTATCTTATGATTTCATCGGATACGATCGTCTAATTCCGTGTATTAATCAGTGTCATAAGTCAACCCCTTATTCGCTACCAGGGTGAAGTAGAACAATAGACTTCACACAACACGCGTGCTCCAGTCGTAAGGTTACCTGGACTAAGTGTCATTTGACCAAAACAGATAGGAACCCCCCCCCCCCTCCCCCTTTGTTTTTATTGTTTTGTCTCGTTACATATTCTTTCCCAAAACGATCGTATCTAGTTTTGTATTTCACGGATACGATCATGCAGTTATATATAAAAGACGATGACCCGACTGAACACTGAATCTTGCATGTTTTACATTAATACATACACAAATATATATTTTGGTTGTATTAAAAAAGTTTAAAATACGTTTGCAAACGATATCTAGTGCACAGGGGTGGGAGGGTGGGGGTGGGGTGGGGGTGGGGGGGGGGGGGTGACGTGTCGTTACTTTAACTCGGTCGTTAGGTGGCTTCGATCTTTCACTTAAATTCATTGCCCTGTAGGCTTACAGCACAATGCTTAGACTTGCAATAGGGAAATCACCACCCATTGTATTGGCGAATAAGATATTTGATTGAAACATCCAGAGACATATATACACATATGTGTATATATGTCTCTGAAACATCGTACAATTTTTCATTATCAACAAGTACAAATGAAAGGAGGAAGGGGGGGGGGGTTATTCAGTTTTGGGTTTTCTCTCTTTGACGGAGATATGGTTCTTGGATTTTGCTGATGAGGGGGAGTAATAAATCGCAAGAAATTTGATAATAATTAATTTTCAAATATAAAATAGTAATGCTAGTACACAATTTATTAATACACATCCACATATAACGATAGAATACATGTATATGCATTGATATGTACATGTATGACAGTCTTCACACAAGAGATTTTCACACCTCAAATTGGATGCTTTTAACTAAGGGTGATTTAAAATCATTGTGATTTTTTTTTAAATTTATTCATTTTTTCTTTAATAAAAACTCCTTAAATAAAACATCGTGTTTTCTGATATTTAGCAAAACACCCGAGTCTGGCGCCATAAACTGAGAAAATCATTTCAATTATTTCAGTTTAATTTATTCCATTATCACAAGGACTTATAAACAATTTGTTTATAAGTCCTTGATTATCAAACATTCAAATAAATTATCATACAGAATGGGTTTATTCTATTTATGGATAGAATAAAACTATAAAAAAAAATCCAAATCCCAGTTAAAATTCATTGCTGAACAAAAAAATATGACTTAAGTATTTTCTTAATTTATGGCGCCGGACCCTGGATTTTCTTAAACGATGTAAAAATTCCCATGTAAACAGGCACTGCTGTACTCCTACATTCCCTCACTTGAATGACCTACCTAGTTATAAATTAATTGCACCAAACGGCAATAAACGACGGCTGATTAATGACTGTCCATTGAAATGTGATAGCCGAACTTACAGCAAGTATTTTGGTAACAAAGAAGTTAATCGTAAATGTTCGATACCTGCTGTGAACAAGTGAAACTATCGTTAATGTTCTTTGATTAACATGACATAATGCCGACAAGAAAGAAATTCGGGCACATGGTCACAAAAAATTAAAAATAATAATAATAATAAATCTTAAAATAACTGACACCATTTCCACGGCAATATTGTTGTATTCACTCGTTTTTCAAAAATACGCTCTATTAACAGCCGGTTTATAGGTTATCGGGGCCGTAATTAATATTTGCGTCTGTCTTTCAGGAGGTTTAGCGGAAGCAAAAATATATATAAAAATAATCTGGAAGTTTCACGATCGTATTTTTACAGACAAGATGACAACACGTTACGTCTATTGGTTTGTAAAATACAGGCACATCTATGTAATGTCCGTCCACTGTGGGACAATTTTAATTTAAAGGTGTGAAAAGCTCGTCCGTTTTGTCCACCAGCGGACATGTGCAGGTAAAAGGTGTGAAAACCTTGTCCGCTTTGACCTCGAGAGGACAAGTACAGGTAGATGGCAAATTGTATTATTAACATTAACGTGGACAGAAAACTGGCCTCCCGTGGTGTCCACGGAGGACAGACGTGGACTGCCCACCGAGGCAACGAGGATTTTCCAACTTTCACGGTACATGTACGGTAAATACCACAAATATATTCGATTGTAATGTAGTTGATGTAATGATTTAGGACCGTCAATAGGTTTTGACAATTAGTTTATTGTACTGGTTTCCTGGCCCAGCCTAACAGTCACCTTGAAAGCAGTAAAATAAAAAAAAAAACCCAAATATTGAAAATTTATAAATATCAAATTAGATACAATCTTATTTCTTAGAAATAAGTTTTTAGATAAATTAAAGCAAGTCTTTCATCAAATATGTCGTATCGAAACACTGAGATGTCTGTTCTTCTTCCTTGAAGTGAATTGTCAACGATACCCTGCAACTTTTTCAAATCATCAAAAAATAGAGGTGTTTTGTTGTTACTCTTAACAAATTCAACTTTATATTTAGAGTACTTCGGGTAGATTTTTACTGAACATTGTCTTTCTATTCCAAAATCGACCAGATAAAAGGAAAATACATGATTAATACTCTTTGATGCAAAAAAGAAATCAGAAAGCATCTGACACAAATCACGAAGGACGTACACATAAACATAATCATAATCCAATAAAATCAGAAAACGAAATTACAAAAATCTTCTATTGTATTGCAGTCAAGATACCGGTTGGTGTGTTCATCCGCTTTATGGACGTCCACCTTCCAACTCACTGCAAATGTTCGACAATCACAAAGTCACAAATCAAAAAATATATAATAATCATCCATATAAAGAACAAAGATAAAAAGTTGCTCGAGACGAAAGGTCATGAAATTTTAACTCGAAACGTTTTACAGAATAATATGTTAGTATCAAAAATATGTTAGGCAACATCAACATAAGTCAATCATGCTTTGTCTGTCTGTAAGCAAGCTTAGATCCTTGATCTGTCAAATAAAATTTGAAAGGCGATAATCCCATTCACGTTGACACTTCTAGTATATATGTGCGAACAACATGCTTTTATATTTATACTTCATAATTCAAAACATCCTCAATATCATATTGAGATATCAGCATCTTTAGTAGGATTTATAATTAGGACTTTCTGAAAACATGGATGGTGGCTTGAACAGCTTTAATGTAGAATACGAAAGTAACTAAGGCAATGTTACATGTTGTTCCAAATCTTATGGTGGACTTGTGGAGATTATGTATTCCTGAAAATCAGAAGTTAGACCAGGTACCCGTGGGAATAAGTGTATCTAGCTTGGCTAGTTGCACACATCCAAAGCATATATAAACGACAAGGAAATATTTCAAATCTACACATAGATGGTTATGTTATCAAATTTTGTATTCATTTTTTATAAAATCTGTCAGTTAAAGAACTGTAGTTGTAATCCCAGTATTTTGTTTTAACACTTGTTTTGTGACTACATCAATATCACAATTAGGTCATCTTGTTGCAGTGATCTGCCGTGACAAAGTATTTTCATTTTGGAACGACTATGTGAAAGCAATCCTAATTATATTTCTAACGATGGCAAATCTTCAGGCTTTGGTGGCAACTGAGTTGTAGATAAATCATAATCTGGTCGTCATTATTGAAGGTGAGATTGCACGATTCATCTATCACATTGTTGAATATTAACGATTTTTATTCATGGGCCAATCGGTTACAGAAAGAATGTTTCGTAATTTATTCCTCCAATTAATTCCTGTTAACATCACTTTTCCACCACGTACAATGTCGTTTCCCAATTTTTGTATTTATTAGTTTAAAATGAGATTCTCATATACGTGTGGACTAGTTTTCTTTCAGCAATAATTTTGAAACGTTCTTGAAATTTATTGAAGTTTCTATCACAACAGTTCGATTATTACCTTATAGACACAATTTATCCCTTGGGAAGTCATTCTAAGTTAATTAAGTTTGAAATGATATCTGTTGTTCTTTTAAGCGACTTCCTTCTTAGGTTTCGTTTGAAAATAGAGTCAATATTTCTGATATTTCACATTTTTTAATTACATGTCTTAATTAAAATCCCCGAAGTGAACAACGTTAGATTAAATGTCTCTCCTATCATAATGCATAATAAGCCTCACTCCTTAAAACTTGAACAAATATAAAGAGTTGTGATATGATGTCTTTTTTTTGAGTCGGCGCTCATAGAGCGCTAGACTCAATGGCATCGCTTTTCAAATTCTCGCTTTTCAGGGGTTATAACTTTCACTACCGATATAGAGCTTACTACGCCGCTGAAAAATAAAGTGCCGAAAAATTACTGATGTTCTTGATCAGCACAATGTACCTTTAGCTCATTTGATTTAAGCTAAACATAAACTAGTTTCAATAACTCGAAAAAGGAGTTGCAATAATGTTTTCAAATTTCGCGTAATAATATGTAGTTGTGACTACTTTACGATGTGTTTACCACCGACACCGTCGGATGTACTCGATTGTGTAATTCTCCGGACAAAGCATTTGTCTTGATCTTGTATCGCTTGTTTTTATCGAGATATTTCAATTAAAGTTTTCCCCAACATGTTCTGGAACTTTAGTTCTTTTTCACATATATGACGAATTTAAAGATCGATCTTCCCGCATTTCCTCTGATAATGAAAATGCATTATAAATATTTAGGTAAATGTTGTATGTTTCTAAATATAAATGATGTTAAAACATTATGAGAATCGTGAATAAGATGGTTATTTAATGTCCCACTTGAAGGAATGTCGTTCCTTGGCTCAGCTTCGACTCGTGACAACAATGCAGTAAAACTTGTTGCCATGAAATTGTCGATTGCACGTTCATTTCGGATACAAGCAATTGCAAACTCTTTGCCGTAAGATAGTATGAAGAGAGCAAATTTTATTAGCATTTTGTACATAGGTATAATGACAATGTAGTTGCAACAAAGACCTAATTTTTGGCCCCCCCCCCCCCCCCCCCCACCCCCCCCCCCCCCCCCCCCCCCCCCCCCCCCCCCCCCCCCCCGCCCCCCCCCCCCCCCCCCCCCCCCCCCCCCCCCCCCCCCCCCCCACCCCCCCCCCCCCCCCCCCCCCCCCCCCCCCCCATTTTCCTGAAATCCTGAATCCGCCACTAAATGGTAAAATGATTACATACTTGAAATCAGCAAAGCCGAATTTCAGGACTTTTGAGTCCTTTGATTTTCATTTAATGTCAATCTGGTCCAAATCGCCTATGTATCTATTGAAGGACGGATCCCCTCATCAACACAGATCATTATTGACGGTATGTTTACGATAAATCCAGTGCTTTTACTCTACCGGCATATATAGGTCCCGGAAAGTTTACCCACTGATCAACACTTAATGCCGATTTGTGAGATATCATGTTGACTAGTGAGAAAATCATAGTATTTTGTCATGTATTATGTCGACTTCTCAGAAAGTAGGCTTAATTTTCAACACAAATACTTGACATAAAATCAGTTGACAAGATTTCCTCACATGGAAACGGTGGGGTTATTATAGGTTAGACAACTGTCAAGTTACACGAGATGCATAGGCACAGATCTATCACTTGATAGAGCTCTCTTTTAAAACATATTTGTTAATTCATAAAAATCGTTTGAAAACTCATACACTTAGTCCTATAGATTAATTGAAAAAAATTAGTATCAGAAGAGCTAAGAAAATCTTTATTGAACATTGTTGACTCCATGCATCAGAAAATTCTTAATTAAATCAATTGAATATGACAGCGGGGAGATGATATCAAGCATAGCAATTTGTTTCGAGCACATATGATTTTCCGGATAATCTTTATAAATGAATATAAGAACACATGACCGCGTGTATTTATTTATTTCACCATATGAACATTTCGACAAATCATTTCTCTTCGGTGATTCTCTAGGCCTAATTTGGGGAAATCCAACGTATAAATTTACCAAATGATCTAAAAGAAGTGGTCAAAGAATCTAGCTCTACAATCTAAGTATAAAGCTATACACGAAAGAGATACCTCTTTGTTTTAAAATAATTTATAAACTTTCGTCACAATTAATTTCATGTATATATACTCTGGGACTTTAAAAACGCCTATCTAATATCATTATAGTTTAATGAACACCTAGGATAAATAATTGCAGCAAACTTGATTTATTTCGATAATTTGAATTATATTTGACAATATGATTGATACTATCAAACGTTTCTTTTAAAAACTATTTGATTTCATCAATTTTTTCATCAGTTTTGCTTAGTAACGAGTATGCACCCCACCCCACCCCATTTGCTGTAACGCATGCACGCAATCTGGACCGCATGGATTGACATAAAGTTCGAATTTTTCTCATAGGAATATTATTCCACTCTTCTAAAAGAGCACGTGCCAAATCATCCACATTTCTTGGTTGACGGTGACGATTACGTAAGCGTGTCCCTAACTCATCCCATATGTGCTCTATAGGAATGAAGTCGGGTGAACGTGCTGGGAAATCCATTACATTAATTCCTTAGATGTTTAGAAAGTTTAAGGTGACTCTAGCCGTGTGCGTACGTGCGTTGTCTTGTTGAAACGTCAACGGATTGTTGACAGTTTGATGACGTTGAAGTAATGGAAGGAGCTCAGGCTGTAAAACGTCATCGATGTAGGGCCTCGCAATAAGAGTGTTCCTCAAAATAACCAGAGGCGACTTGAAATGTTGATCATGGCTCCCCAAACCATGACGCCACCACCGCCAAATTATGCAGTTTGCGCTAAACCGTTCATTGCATCTCCTATAAATGCGTTGTCTTCCGTCAGCCATGGACAAATTGAATCTTGATTCATCGCTGAACACTACTACGTCATGCCAATTACGTCGATTAGCAAGCTATTCCGGGACCGGGACAGACGATTTCTTCGGTGGAGAAGAGTTAGGGTCAAGCCTTTCAACGGACGACGGCATAGCAAACCTTGCTCTTTCAATCGTCGGCGTACTGTCCTGGGGTGGATTTGCCTACCGTGACGACCTATAACATCTCTTGGCGTGCTTATGGCTGTCGCAAACCTGTCACGTAGATGACGTTGCCTTATGAAAACGTCTTGACGTCTTGACGTTACGCGTGGCTGATCACTTCGAGGACGATTCCTAACACTTCCTGTGGTCCGATACTGCCGTATAAGTCTCGTGATTGTAGACAAATGGACGTTGAAGCGTCCTGCGATGATACCTTGATTTACGCCGGCGTCTACAGGGCCAAGAACAGCATACCTCTGTTGCTCAGACAGTCTCGGCATTTCACCCGTTAGTTTTAATGAAGCAAAGTTTGAAATTAGGATAGATAAATGCACTATGTACCAGTATACGTTATTTCTGAAGAAAATAACTCAATGTAGAGGACCTGGTCGAGTACTTTTTGAAAAGCGCACGGGTGAGCAGTATTACGTTATGGTTGAGTGATTTGTCTCGTCGATAGCATAAAAGTTACCGCAATCACACAATATGAAGCAGATATTCAAATCGATTTATTTTCAAAACATTTATGTTTTACATGAAAAAAAAAACCGTATAGGCGTTTTAAAGTCCATGAGTTTATTTCTGGTTAGTACAGACACACTAGGAAACTAGGTCCAGTGGTAATAATGAATAGGAGAAAAACATATACAATGTAATACTTGTAAATTGAATGTCCGTGTGACAATATATAGTGTTTGAAAAAATAACTCTTTCTTAATATTTCAAACTATGTCCTACTTTGTGGTAAATAGGTAAGTAAAATTTATTATAATAATTTCACCCCTTATAACAAAGATATTCTACAATTTTATCATGTTGGGACTTGTTTTTTTTTTTCTTTCATTTTAAGTTAAACTTCATATGAAAGGACAGCATTCCTATCATGATCAATCATCATATTAAAAGCTAGCGTTATTGTCAGAAATTAGAGTCATGATTGATTGCTAATATGAAAAACGTTATGGGCAATATTTCATGGACTTCAGGTATCCCTGAAAGTACCAGTTACATGCTGTCCTTTGCGGTTGATGCATCAATTTCAACAGCAATCTTAATTTGCTGAAATTTATCTGAATCTAAAGTAAAGTACGAAAGTAAAGGTGCTGCATAACTATTGAAGATTTAAAAAAATTGTGTGTAGCTATTCTACCTACTTTATCAATACTGTCGTTGAGTTATTGGCTGCTGAATTGAAGTATTTGGAACTGTTACATTGCTGAACTGGGTACAATACATTTGCGCCAGTTGACGCATCACAGTTGAACGATTGGCACATTTACTTGAATTTTTGTATGAACGTTGATACACCAATTTTCGAGACATCTATTGACCGTGTGCATATCATTGATTCCACGGGTAAATCCAAGTAAAGATAAGCCCTGATAAAAAGAAACAGTCAAAAAGTTATGTTTTGACATCTTATGTCAAATATGTGCTCTGGACATGAATTAACACTTAAGATCACCCATGTACATCTGGCCTTTGAGAAAGTATTAACAGCATACATGTTGCATTTAGGACAAAATAACTGGACTTGCTCTAATCTTGGACTACACTGACCCTAATACTGAAGTTCGGCGGTGGTTAAATAAATGGGATTGCTGAAATTTATCTGAATTTGAAGAATTTTTTTTTAAATGTGTGTAGCTATTCTACCCACTTTTTCAATAGTGTCGGTGAGTTATCGGCTTTGTATCGAATGTTCCGATAAAGGAAGAGCCCTTGCGTATTCTTATTTTATAAAGTCGGACATCGAACAAAAATGCAAAATTTCCAAGTCATAAATGAACAGATAACGACATTGAGTCAAAGCAAGCAAAAATTGACGCGAAAGTTGTAGTAATGCTACAAATTCATTTGGCTAACGGAAGAATGTTCAAATTAACACAATATAGTGTATTTATTAATTACTTATGAAAATTTACACAGACATATACACATCTCGTCATGTGTGCAAATGTAGTGTGAAAATAGGCACAAACGTCAGTATGCGCATACGTAGTGTGTCTGTGTACTAGATCACTGGTGAAGTTTTGTTACCCGAAAAATGTACGATCAATATTGTAAATTCTATCTACATTTTTAATGGTGCATTGTACTATACAATTTTGTTACATTTGATATTAAAAAGAAATCAGGTATTAATTTAAGCACATAAAAATAAAATGCGCATTGTACATCATATATCATCGCTCAAGAAAAAAATCGTGTTATAACATTGTCTGACTTTATCGCAAGAACTTGTTCCCACCGATCTTTGTTAATGCATACTCATTCAATTTCTAACCTTGTATGGTGTTTAATCAACGTAATGCCTTCTATGTTGCTAAAGCATATTAATAAGATTTCCATCTCATAAAGATCCACATCTTGTGATCTAAGAATAAAAGCATTCTTTTGAAATGAAAGGATTTTTGAATTCTTTCATGTCAGAGATTCATTTAGTGTTTTAACTATATTATCTCTAGAACTGAGAACGTCGAGTGTCACGAGTACATCTCACAGATTCCAATGGCCATTATCTCTAGGACTGAGAAAGTCGAGTGTCACGATTACATCTTCCAATGGCTATTATCTTATTAAACCTCATGATCGCGTTACGCGACCAAATTTTTACCATTGAAACGTAAAATGTGGTAACAATCACATTATAATAAAGAAATATACATATAAATTTTTATTTTTATTAATTTTACCGATATTTTTTTCTAGTTTTAGATTATAAATTTTTGGAAGGAGTTTTTATGATATAAGAAATTAACATCAATTACATATTTACATTCGTCATATTCTTCTTATTCTTGTGTTGCATTTACACAAATAAGAATTCGGAAATGGCATAGCTGCAGTTATTGATGAAAACAATATCACAGATAATTCTTTTTCTCAAATACATCAAATTTATCGCTGTTTAAAACTGGGAATCATATTCTGGTGGAATGTGATTAATGTGCATTTTAAATAAAATTAAAGTTTTAAAACTTTAAGTTTTAAATAAAATAACACATTACGTTTTTGAATCCATATTTTTAATTAAGAAAATCCATTGTCGAAATTGATATTATTTGTTCATTTTCTTAACTTGTTTCTCGCTAATGCGGATAAAATAATCAAACGTTTCCAATGTATGTAATTGGTTTTTGACAAATGACCGACATTTTATGATCAACTTACCGACATAAACGAAAAGCATCAGACAATATTTACATATATCTATCTGATTTCTGATTCTTATGATTTCATATTATATTGTTATTTTATATTTTCTTTCCATTCAAATCTAAGGAATGGATGCGTAATATGAAAAGGAAAGATATTGGATTCCTTAACAGAATTTCAAAGCCTTTGTAAAAGATTACAAAAATTGTTTATAGAGTGCTCAAATAAGAGAACTAAATGACGACAAGGACGAAAATTACACAAATACCATCTGCTACCCAAAGTAAAACCTATCAGTCAGAAGGAGTTTCCTATTATACGACCAGCTAGATCTGCAACAATGTGCACGCAGATCACATTTTAACCACTCCAAAACACAAAACCGTCAATCATGTGTGTATTCTAATTCTTAGAGGCACAATACCATCAATCAAGTTTGTATACTATCTCTCCGAGGCACAATGTCGCCAATCCCGTCTGTATCTATATTATCAGATGCACAATATCGTCACTAAACGCCTGTATCAGGCACAATACCGTCAATCATGTATGTATGTATTCCATCTCTCCGAGGCACAACACCGTCAATCGCGCCTGTGTCTTATTTCTCCGAGGAACAACACCGTCAAGCACATTTATGTCTTATCTCTATGAGTCATGATACCATACGACACGTATGTATCCTATCTCCACGAGACACAACACTGTCAATCACATCTGTATCCTATCTTTCCGAGGAACAACACCGTCAAGCACATTTATGTCTTATCTCTATGAGTGATGATACCATACGACACGCCTGTACCCTATCTATCTCTCCGAGGCACAACAGTGTCAGTCACATCTGTATCCTATCTTTCCGAGGAACAACACCGTCAAGCACATTTATGTCTTATCTCTATGAGTCATGATACCATACGACACGTCAATCACGTCTGTACCCTGTCTTCTCTGAGATACAATACCGTCAATTACATCTGTACCCTATTTCTCCAAGGCACAAAGCCGTCAGTCACTTCAGTATCCTATGTCTCCGAAGCTCAATGCCGTCAATTACGTCTGTATCCAACCTCATCGAGGAACATTATCGTCAACCACGTCTGTATCCCACCTCATTGAGGCACAATGCCGTCAATCACGTTTGTGATCACGAGGCTCAATCACGAAGGATGAAGTGGGGAAACTCTAGGCTTGCTGTGCCAATGTCTGTACCCTAAATCTCCGTCAATCACTCTCTACCCCTTCACACAATAAGGCCAATCACATCTGTGTTCTACCTCTCCCATGCATAACACCGTAAGATATGTTCAAGAGTCATGATAACATCATTTACGCCTGTATTCTAATATTCAGATACCTACCGTCAGTCATGGAGGACACACTTGGTTAAGATGTTAAGCGCTTGCCTTTTAATGTAGACGTATGTAGCTTACCTTTCCCTCAATCAAGTCCTACCTCTCCGCATAATACCGTCAATCAAGTTCTACCTCTCCGCATAATTCCGTCAATCAAGCCCTACCTCTCCGCATAATACCGTCAATCAAGTCCTACCTCTCCGCATAATACCGTCAAACGTGTCTGTATCTTACATTTTCAATGCACAATATCGTCAATAAACATGTATCCTACCTTTGCAAGGCATAATATCGTCGACCAATCTGAATCCTACCTTTAATATGAACATTTTGTCAAGCACGTATATATCCTATCTCTCCATTACAAACTGCCGTTAATCTCTCTATACCCAACACATCCAACATCCAAGTCACAATACCGTCAATTTGCATTCTACAAATTCGAAGCATAATACTATAAAGCACGTCAGCGTCCTAGCGTCCCATAGTATCATTCCTTAGATTACGTCTTTTCAATAGATCTATGAACCACAGCAACGTCAAATTACGTCTGTCTCCTATTTCTTTGTTATCAATACCGTCAATAACGTTTATATCCTACCGTCTATGCACCATACAGTCAATCCCGTCTACATCCTACTGTTCTATGGTACTCACGATACCCTTCATCACGACTATATCCTACCTTCAGTGCACCATACAGCCAATACCATCTATATCCTATTTTTCTATGGTACTCACATTACCGTCTATGCACCATACAGTCAATCACGTCTACATCCTACTGTTCTATGGTACTCACAATACCCTTCATCACGACTATATCCTACCTTCAGTGCACCATACAGCCAATACCGTCTACATCATACTCTTCTATGGTACTCACATTACCGTCTATCACTCCTGTATCCTGTCGTCTGTGCACCATACAGCCATTCACGTCTACATCTTACTGTTCTCTAGTACTTATAATATTGTCTATCACGCCAGAAAGCTACCTTCTGTGCAACCTACATTTGATCACATCTACATCTTACTCTTCTGTGGTACTCACGATTCCGTCTATCATGGCTGTATACTACTTTCTGTGCACCATACAGTCAATCACGTCTACATCATATTGTTCTATGGTACTCACAATATCGTCTGTCACGCCTTATCCTACCTTCTGTGCACCTTTCAGCCATGGCAAGTCGTAGGCACTGATCTATTTCAATGGGATGACACAGAATTTCTAGTAATTATGGACTATTACAGTAAATCTTTCGAAGTCGTTCAGCTAACTAGCAGAAGTAGCAAAACTACTAGTATCATAAACCACATGAAGGCTATCTTTGCTAGATTTGGCATTCCAGAAAAGGTCATATCTGATAATGGTCCACAGTATAGTTCCCATGAAATTGCAGAATATTCATCAGCCTATGTTTTTGTCCACTCCACCTCTAGTCCTAGATACCCTCAGTCAAACGGTTTAGCCGAGCGCACTGTCCAAACAATAAAGCACATATTTGAGAAAGCTAAATCTAGTAAAATGACCCATATCTTGGACTTCTGAAATACCGTAACACCACCTCACAAGGTACTGGTCATTCCCCTTCCGAATTACTCCAGGGTAGACACCTTAGATCAATTTTGCCTACACTAACCAACCAGCTCAAACCTAGGATTATTAACTCTTATCTTGCAAAACTGTCCATGAATCTTAATCAGGAAAAGCAATCAAAATACTAGTGTTTCTTCAAAACCCCTACTACCCCTTAATATTGTTGACAAAGTCAGATTCAAACAGATGATAATAAATGGAAACCTGTCATTATCATTGGAAGAGATGATCACTCTTATATCGTGAGATCACAATATGTTGGCACCTTTAGGCGTAACCGTTGTCATTTGATAAAATCCAATGAAGGTTTTGACATGTCACTCACCCCAGCTTACAAATATATGATGACAAACGGCCTCATACCCCCACACTTGTTACTAACCAAAAGGTCAGATCTGCAGTCCAAAAAGGTCAATCCCAGGTCAATGTCACTCCGAAATCTCCACAAGGTCAATCTTAAAGTCATCCAGTCCCCATAACAATTTCGGAACCCATCCCCACCTGGTCATTCACAGCCTTACATAACCCGTAGTGGTAGAGTTGTCATACCCAAAATCCTAACAGATATGTATATTTGATAAATTTATGGGTCAATATGTGATTTCTTTCTTGTGTATGTAATTATTTTACAATTTCATTCTGATAATTTTCATTGAATTTATCTGAATCAAAAGACACTCCATGAATATATTTGTACAAATTTATTGTAAAACACTTATCAAATATAGTATGCGTAAAGCCTCTCTCTCTCTCTCTCTCCGAGAAACAATACCGTCAAACACGTCTGTATTCTTTCTCTTTCCGTAGTGCAATACCTTCAATCACATGATTTTTATCTTTCCGAAGTACATTATACAGTCAACTCGTCTGTATTCCATCTGACTCCGAAGTACAATACAGTCAAACACGTCTGTATCCCATCTCTCCGAAGTACAATACAGTCAAACACGTCTGTAGCCCATCTCTCCGAAGTACAATACAGTCAAACACGTCTGTATCCCATCTCTCCGAAGTACAATACAGTCAAACACGTCTGTATCCCATCTCTCCGAAGTACAATACAGTCAAACACGTCTGTTTCCCATCAATCCGAAGTACAATACAGTCAAACACGTCTGTATCCCATCTCTCCGAAGTACAATACAGTCAAACACGTCTGTTTCCCATCTCTCCGAAGTACAGTGCAGTCAAACACGTCTGTATCCCATCTCTCCGAAGTACAATACAGTCAAACACGTCTGTATCCCATCTCTCCGAAGTACAATACAGTCAAACACGTCTGTATCCCATCTCTCCGAAGTACAATACAGTCAAACACGTCTGTTTCCCATCTCTCCGAAGTACAATACAGTCAAACACGTCTGTATCCCATCTCTCCGAAGTACAATACAGTCAAACACGTCTGTTTCCCATCAATCCGAAGTACAATACAGTCAAACACGTCTGTTTCCCATCTCTCCGAAGTACAGTGCAGTCAAACACGTCTGTATCCCATCTCTCCGAAGTACAATACAGTCAAACACGTCTGTTTCCCATCAATCCGAAGTACAATACAGTCAAACACGTCTGTATCCCATCTCTCCGAAGTACAATACAGTCAAACACGTCTGTTTCCCATCAATCCGAAGTACAATACAGTCAAACACGTCTGTATCCCATCTCTCCGAAGTACAATACAGTCAAACACGTCTGTTTCCCTTCTCTCCGAAGTACAGTGCAGTCAAACACGTCTGTATCCCATCTCTCCGAAGTACAATACAGTCAAACACGTCTGTATCCCATCTCTCCGAAGTACAATACAGTCAAACACGTCTGTATCCCATCAATCCGAAGTACAATACAGTCAAACACGTCTGGTTCCCATCTCTCCGAAGTACAATACAGTCAACACGTCTGTATCCCATCTCTCCGAAGTACAATACAGTCAAACACGTCTGTGTCCCATCTCTCCGAATTACAATACAGTCAAACACGTCTGTATCCCATCTCTCCGAAGTACAATACAGTCAAACACGTCTGTATCCCATCTCTCCGAAGTACAATACCGTCAATAAAGTTTGTATCCTATTTCTCCTAGGTACAATACCGTCAACAGCGTCTGTATCTTACCTCTCAGGGATACAATACAATACATCATGTTTGTACCCTATATCTCTGGGGTACAAAACAGTCAGTTATGTCTACCCTATATCTCCGAGATACAATACCGTCAATCACGTCCGTACCCTATCTCTGCGATGTACAATACCGTCTATGACGTCTGTATCCTATCTCTCCGAGGTACAGTGCCGTCAATCAATTTTGTATTTTCTCTTACTACGAGGTACAATACCGTTAATCATGTCTGCATCCTCTCTCTTCGAGGTACAATATCGTCAATTATTTCTGTATCCTACCTCTTCGAGGTACAATACAGTCAATCATGTCTTTACCCTATCTCTCTGAGGTACAATACAGTCAATCAAGTCTTTACCCTATCTCTCTGAGGTACAATTACGTCTGTATCCTGTCTCTCTCCGAGGTACAACACCGTCAATCAATTCTGTATCCTATCCCTTCGTGCTACAATGCCGTCAATCACGTCTGCATCCTCTCTCTCCGAGGTACAATACCGTCAATCAATTCTGTATCCTATCTCTCCGTGGTACAATGCCGTCAATCACGTCTGCATCCTCTCTCTCTCCGAGGTACGATACCGTCAATCAATTCTGTATCCTATCCCTCCGTGGTACAATGCCGTCAATCACGTCTGCATCCTCTCTCTCCGAGGTACAATACCGTCAATCACGTTTGTATCCTTTCTCTCCGATATGCAATACTGTCAATCACGTCTGTATCCTTTCTCTCTGATGCATAGTACCGTCAATCACGTCTGCATCTTATCTCTCCGAGGCACAATGCCGTCAATCACGTCTGTATCCTTTCTCTTCGGTGCACAACACCGTCAGTCACGCCTGTATCCTATCTTCTCCGAGTCTATAACACCGTCAGTCAGGTCTGTACCCTATCCCTTCAAGGTACAATGCTGCCAAGTACGTCTGTACCCTATCCCTCCGAGGTACAATACCGTCAACCACCTCTGTACCCTTCCCTTCTGAGCACCTATCGTCAATGATATCTCCATCATACTGCTTCATGGCACGTTCAATTCCGTCAATCATGCCTGTACCCTATCTTCTCCGAGTTACAGTACCATCAATCACGTCTGTATCTTTCCTCTGTAGACACCACACTGTCAATCACGTCGCCATCATACTGCTTCATGGCACAATACTTTTATCTTACTGCTTGTGATTCCTAGGCTTGAGATGATGTATTACGTCTGAACCCTTGCAAAAAATAATGTCTGTAAGATTACACACAACAGGCTTTTAATTATGTCTGCTTTTGGCGTGCCTGTTTAGCTCCATTTATAGTGATTATACTCCATTTCCCGCAGATATCCTATTAACAAACAGATATAGATATGATGCAAGACTAAAAGCTTTTATCTTTTATAACATATACATACATATATTTATTCATTGATTGATTGATTTATTTACTTATTTATTTACATTTTAAGGCATCCTATTATTTACTCCTGGACTAACATACTTATAATAAAGCGTAGGTGATTTGTTCATTTTCATGTTCTATTTTTTCTGATTATGTCTGTTAATTACTGTGATTGTCATTTCTGCGTGATTTAAAGGAACACTGCCATAAGATGGACAATGTGTCAAGTTCTAGCGGTAAAACTCCAGATTAAAGTAAATGATAGATATGTTTATAATCTGAACAATTAAGTATAAAGGTGCATCTAATTCTGTCAATATTATTGAAATCTAACATAGAACAGAAAGGAATACTGTCATGAATGTGTCTACATATCTAGGAATAAGGCAGAAAAGAACACTTTTATTAACATGCCTATATGTCTAGGAATGAGACAAAAAGAAATATTTTCATTAATGTGACTAAATGTCCTGGATTAAGGCAGAAAGAAACACTTTCTTTAATGTCGCAGTATGCCCAGGAATAAGGCAGAAAGAAACACTTTCATTTATGTTCCTATATGCCCAAGAATAAGACAGAAAGAAACACTATCATTAATGTCCCTATATGCCAAGAAATAAGGTAGAAAGAAACACTTTCATTAATGTGCCTATATGCACAGGAATAAGGCAGAAAGGAACACTTTCATTAATGTCCCTATATGCTATATGCCCAGAATTAAGGCAGAAAGAAACACTTTCATTAATGTCCCTGTATGCCCAGGAATAAGACAGAAAGAAACATGTTCATTAATGTGCCTATATGCTAAAAATTAAGGCCGAAAGAAACACTTTCATTAATATGCCTATATGCCCAAGAATTAAGGCAGAAAGAAACACTTTCATTAATGTCCCCGTATGCCCAGGAACAAGGCAGAAAGAAACATTTTTATTAACGTGCCTATGTGCCAAGGAATAAGACAGAAAGAAACATTTTCATTAATGTGCCTATATGCCAAAGAATAAGACAGAAAGGAAAACTGTCATCAATATGCCTATATGCCAAGGAATAAGACAGAAAGAAACGCTTTCAATAATGTCCTTGTATGCCAAGGAATAAGGCAGAAAAAAACACTTTCATTAATGTGCCTATATACCAAGAAATAAGGCAGAAAGAAACACTTTCATTAACGTGCCTATATGCCAAGGAATAAGAGAGAAAAAAAAACATTTTCATTAATGTGTCTATATGCCAAGGAATAAGACAGAAAGGAAAACTGTCACCAATGTGCCTATATGCCCATTTTAATGTAGATTTTGAGGTCGCGTTAAAGATAAATGCGTTATCGTTTATTAAAACATAGAAATGAATTTATTTGATAGTTGAACTGGTGTCATTTTATCTCTCTCACATGAGTTTTAGGATAGTCTATATGTAGTACATGTAATTAAAATCATTTTCTTTGATACTAGTACAAACTTATTTTTGTCGCTATAACAAAGCAGTTTGCGCATCTTAATTATTGTCTTCCCTTGAAATCGATGAAAAAGGAAAAGACTTTTAGTGTCACTCACCCTGCAAAGAGAAAAGCCCGTTACATCACATATTCTTATTCATATTACTTAGTTTGTACAAGTGGCATCTCGCTGCACCATGTTAACATGCCTGCATGTTTTGAAATTCAGTTTTGATTGGGATGGCGTGGTAGAGAGTATAGGGGCAAAGGCGTGATATAGAAGTTCTACAACAGGGATATTTCTTTTGCCATTTCTTTTAAAATGAGATCGAGATAACAAAGGTCCCTTTCCTTTTATCTTGGTAAAAACCTGACAGAGAGATAAAATCAAAATGACACCAAACCAAATTTCAGTTTAAATTCAGTTTAATCAAATACCACACAGCATATAGGAAAAAAATAGAGACATATTAATATACAGAGCAAATACGGACATATGTATATACAAAGGCACAAGATAAAAGACATTTTATATACATGTGTATACAAAACAGATAGGTGTGCAGAGGGAAGTCCAGTACATCGATGACAGATTTCTGTTTACAAATCAAATATAAATATATCGGCTAACTACTTTACATTATTAATGCTTAGTAAGTTAACTAATTTGATTACATTTTTTTTCTAAATACAATTGAGTAATTACAGTAAAACAAATGTAATACATCCAAAGTGCTCACCCCTTTTTGAACCCAATTGCGTGTGCCCTTAATTTCGTATATTTTATCCAACTGTAGTAACCTTTTGTCAAAAATTAATGCGAATAATTTACCCAAGCAACTAACGATCGCGATCTATTTCTGTAGTTATCTGGTTCAGTAATGCCATCTTTGTCAAAGACAGATGCAATGCAACTCTGAGTTCAGGAGGCATAGAAATATTCAGAGTTCATTACATTGTTAAAGTTAAAAGACTAGGCAGTAACGTATCTTTACAAGTGATAAAAAATTCGTTGATTAAATTATCTTTTGCATAACTTTAATTTATGTTTAAGTTCTAATTGCATTTTCAGTTTCGCTAGTATTTATGGGCGTGTCAAGCTCTCAATGGACAGTCTAGTAGTAATGTATGAATTGAGTCGCTGTGCCAATATCTTTTTTATGTATGTATGCACTTACCAGGTACCCGGTTGACTTCAGAACTTTCTCAAAACCGTAAAATCTTGATTCCTAGATGAACAAACATTTACTATGGATATTCTAAAATAAATGGAATGTTCGGATAAGCTATCAAGCACAAACAAATCCCATGCAGGGAAATCTGTCCTTTTTAGAAATAACAACGTTTATTGTGTTGTCAAATAACAACGGTCGTTATGTTGTCAAATAACAAACGCATATTGTGTTGTCAAATAACAACGTTTATCGTGTTGTCAAATAGCAATGTTTATCATGTTGTCAAATAACATTTATCGTGTTGTCAAATAACAACGTTTATTGTGTTACGTTTATTGTTTTGTCAAATTACAACGCTTATTGTGTTGTCAAATAACAACTTATATAGTGTTGTCAAATAACAACGTTTATTATGTTGTCAAATAACAACGTTTGCTGTGTTGTTAAATATTTCTGAGTTATTGTAACTTCTGTGGTAACACGTGCTCCATTTGATTATCGAATGAGTATTTGATTTAAATTAAAAACTCTAAATTTATGTTTAGATTTGTACATTATAGGCACCCTCATGATCATAATCCTTGAGAAATAAGTTATCTCATCTAATCATATTTTCGCAACTTTCTGAAACTGACATATTAATAGAAGATTGACTAAACGGGCTTCCTATTTCGTCTTGCATTTTCCTTGTACTTGTGTGCAAGAAGGAGGCCAATTTTCGCACAGCTCTCGTCGTATCCATTTACAATATTGCAAATTCTCTTTTAATCCCAATTCGATTAAACATTCAATTTGCTATGTTGCATTGCCCCAATCTAAACCTATAGAAAACGTGACGAAAGAAATTGTACAAATAGTTTTAATTACACGAAACTAATCTTGTCACTTTCTTTTTCAATTATTTTTGAGAAATCTTATAATCTAATGCACTATATGTAAAATGAAATTAAGTTCAGCGAAATAATTCTAAAAATAACTAGAAAATTGGGGTAAAACTTCTTTTCTAATAAGGGGAAAAAATAACTATATTATTCAGCGCTAAATATCCTGTTTAAACCTGTCATCCTAGAGTGACCTGACTTGGCGGAGATAACTAAATCATGTCCATTTGACGAGCTCTGATGTATTACTGTAAGTCCTGCATTCCCAGCCCAACCCTACTCCATTAGAGGGATTAAAATTTTTAGTCACTTTTCAACTCCTTCTGAGGCTTCGTTACTAGAAGTTCCGTCCAAGACGCTCACTTAGATCTGTTGGGGATGCCATGGGAAGTCTGAGATCCTGTGGATATATAAGAATATAATGAGGTGGGGCTAGTTAAATTGGAACCGCAAACACAGTCTTCTACACAAGTCTGTCTAAGATTACATGGTCATTCAATCAATTTTTAATTATATGCTTAAAGTCTTTTTCCCTTTAAATCTTGTTGCTTAATGAAAGTCAGTGTATTTTTCTTTCAATGAAATGTTTCCCTTTATGATTCCTTTGTCTTTAGGAAAGTTCAGAATGTCTCTGTTCGACCTAATGTACCTTCGTTCCAACTGTCTCCACTACGTAAGTGTTACTGAAGTGTGTTAGGGATACATGGAAACATTTTATTTTTCACTTTTCATACTTCAGTCTGTGAAAATTTAAACTAATATACCGATTAATATGTACGTAGTATGAAAGTGTATTAATTAGGGCCACATTGACACTTGTTTTTCTTTTTTCTCTTCACAGTTTTATCCGTAAATTTTACACTTTAGTTTGTGAAATTACACTTTAATCTGTAAAATTAATATTCAATAAATATTAGTACGATTAACATTTATTAACAAGATATGCTTTAATACCCCTTAATGTTTAGCTCACGTGGGCAAAAGGCTCAAGTGAGGTGTTGCCATAGCGCATTGTCAGTCCTCATCAGCTTTTCACTTTTTCAACTTTCTCTTTAGAACCACATCAGGGATTTTGATTTAACTTTAAAGAAATGAAGTAATAATGGTCCCTTACAATTGTTGTTGTTTTTCATTCAATTCTGTTAACAGGTGGCGCCACTACTGGTAAAAGTAATCTTCGGAGGGTACCCTCCTTTGACATACTTCATCAGATCGGCTGCATACAGAAACACACCAAATACATCAGAATGATCTGGAAGGATATGTGAAGAAGTGTTGTTGATTTTGTCTCCATTCTGAATCATAAAGTTTTTCACTTCTTCAGAGCTGATCCAAGGATTTTGATGAATCTTGGTAGGAGTAGTGAAATCTTTGTCTCCGACAATCATTGCTGTTTTCATCTTGATTGGTCAACCGATAATGCCACTACAAACAAAAGAATTTATCAGGGTAGTTTCTGTTAAAGGCCATTCTGGTCAGCTTAATTTAAAGTTACAGGCTCAAATCACACTAAAGGCTTTTTTTCATTTTATGTCAAGGTAAGTTTTCTATTCAGTATTGTCCACAAATTAACATTAAAACCTTCGCAGGAAATATTTTTCACGTAGTCAATAATTCTGTAATATATCCGCCGGGTGCCATGAGTCTGGGAGACTAAAAGATAGGGGGGCTTTTTTCAGCAACTCTTGATGTCGAGGGAATCTATGCTTCTTTACAAGCAATTTTAAGTTTACACATTCGAGAATTTCTGACAGTCTACACTGAAAGAATTGCAGGGTTAACATCAAAACAAGAATCAGTAACCAAAACAATAATTACATTCAAATCTGTACACTTCATCACCAGTACTGTTACTGTCCGAATCTACACTCCGTACTTTAAGCTTGGGGATTTTGTAGCTTGCCGCGTTTATGAGTACCGCTTCGTAGAGTCGTTCGAATTACCGAGTGTTTTCGCTTGTCATTAAAAAAATGAAAGATAGTGATGAAGAGGAAAGGTTTTCCGATTTATTCGTACCACTCTTTGTCGACGGAATGAGTTTTTAGTACTGACACACGTAGGATTAAAACTGGTTGCTAGCGTTTTGTGAACGTTGCTAGGGTTTTGTGAACCCTTAGACACCCGCAAATCAAATCTACCTCCCTATTGTAATAGACACGTACGTTATAACCGTATTTAGTTGTATAAAACAAATAATTAGCCACATTTGTATTCAATATACGACGAATATAGGCGTTATAAAGCCATTTTCCTTCTATAGCCATTACCTCTCGGATAGATGTCTACATAGTCATATGCTCCCCTCTCCTCTTTCCGCCTTCCCGAAAAATGGCTATATAGCAAACTTCTCCCATTACAGATTCCGCATCCAACAAAGAAAGGAGCAGGGAAACTCTTAACTAATTTTATCATTCTTCTCCCCAAAACCAAAATATGTCTTACGACATATTCTAATTAGAGAAATTAAAACATGCATGAATTCCATTTGCCATTCATGCATGTATTGGTTTCACAAATTACAAATATGTCATAGGACAATACCAAAACAAATATATATGAATGGCAAAATATTTTAAATGCTCCTTTTTAACCAAAATTCCTCCCAGAATACGCATTGCTCTCTATGATAAAGTCCGATGCTTTATCCCGTATGTTTCGAATGCTCTTTATCTTTACCCGAATCTCCGACTTCGAGAATAGTGACGTGTCATACGAGAGCCAAGCGGTTTATAATCTGAAGTCGAAAAACACTTGCCTTGTGTGATGTCCTTAACTGCCTTCATTAAAATCAAATTTGTTTTTCACACACCAGGTGGAATCAACTGCAATAATCACAATGGATTTCGATGTTCACTTTGAATAATAAGAAAATAAACATATATAAATTCCTCCTCTAAATCCGAAGGTCAGCAAAACTGCAGAAACAAGCCTGTGTAGACGACACGATAATCTTACAAGTGGAAATAACAAGGCCAGGACCACCTACAAAAAATCAAACAGTTGCAAGATCACGTGGTCAAGATGAGTAGCCATCTATAGACCCTTTCAGACTAATCTGCGCGCCTAATATTTTGGTGGGCGAAAGTATTTGCGGAGACCCATTAGTAACAGCTTTTATCAATATTTAGTAGTTGAAGAGTATTGTGAACTGGCACGGATAGGTCTCCGCGAACACTTCCGCCCAGCAAAACATTAGGTCCGCAGCTTAGTGTGAAAGGGTTTACTGACCAACTAACATTGAGATAATGAGTTCAACCTCATTATCATATATGGTATTACATGTATTATGTTCTAAAAATTACACTTTGTTTTTACTTTTTTTATTTCACAAGGGATATTCTCAAGATATTTAATTCGGTATTGTGCTCCAAGCTACGTAAGAAACGTCTAACATGTACCATCATAGCAACTGTACTTCACACAAAACATATGTTGATCAAAATAATTAATTTTTTACGTCACTCCACGACTATTTCACGTGTGGTGACGGTATCTGCCAAATGCATGGCATAGAAATTTCCACCTTTGCAACGTACCCATCCGAAGCAGCGAGGGATATTTTACATGCCACGCATACGGCGACACGGGACCTCGGTTTTTACTGCTTCATTCGAAAGACTGAACACCGGTGTGCCCAACAGCCGGAGTCGAACCCGGGACCTTTCGGTCAGGAGTAGAGCACATCATCCACTGAGCCACTTTCCAATTACACCAAGCTAAACTACCACATGCAGGTCACAGTTAGCAGAGTACATCGTGCTGACATTAGACCTGGTCATTAAGTAACTAATAGACACACGTGATGACTGAACTGGAAATGAAATCTGTAGCCCCTGTGCCATTAATTTATCTCAAGATTTAGTGTGAATGTTCTGGCTCATGTAGTCAATGAGGACAATACCATTACCATTATCAAGTTTACCTGGTACCAACAATACTTTGTCATGACTCTACCATTACAGAATGAAAGGTGAACAGAACTTACTGCGTATCTACTAAAGCTTTACTTTTTCTACGTAATGTCTGTGAATTTCCAAGATTCTGTCACATGTCAATCGTGTACACATACAGTGTGTTATCTTTTATTTTCTAGAATGGCTGAATGCTAGCATTCAGTCATACTACACACACACAGTAGTGACACTACATTTCCTGATAAGTATGACCTACACTTTGATATGAACGTCACACTATGTCTATTTCACCTACACCCCAATGGTTCTGTACATAGCACACCCTCCCCCCAACCAAAAAAAAAAAAAACACAAAAACGAAATGAAACAAAGGTTCTTTAATACACCAGGCAATTCCTTTCTGTAAAATGTCAATCATGATAAATTCAACCATCTCTAAGGCTTTAATGTAAAATCAATATTTAAAGGACTTTATCAAGCAGACCTGATTTTCTAACTGCTAATTTATATTTCATATGGATACTGTTCAGTAGCGGTTTTGTTGAATTGCCAACACTGTTGTGACCATATAATATAACTAAAAACCCTTTTAAGATCTATGAATTTTATTAGGCCAATTGAAGCCAATACAGAATTTAACACATAAAATGACATTATAAGCTACAGTACAAGGCATATCAAGCATGTTTTTATTGCAAAAAAATCTGCCACACATACAAAGTCAGGAAGGTCTTGTGATAATTGATAGCAAAACACACCTAGTGAAACCAAAGAATTTGTAGATTTTATTGCTGGATGACTAGTAAATCATATGAACCGGTCTAAATGGGAATGGGATTGTCTTACAGAAAAAGTGAGTTCTCTGGAATTCTGAGAATGATGAAATACTATAAATAGTAACAATACATCAGTGGGGCTCCTACACCAGACGCCTTCTGCAGCAGTATGACGACATAAGAGGCACATACAATCAAACGAAGTCCAAGCTTCTAATAAGGCCACAGTTAATATGCAAACATATCACATGTTGTGTACAACCCTACATATCGACATCATGTGTAGTCCGCACACTGACATGTGTAGTACACAACCTTATGTATGAAACTCAATTCAAGCTCCAAAAGTTCACATTGCATTACAGTCAAATTTCAAAAACCCTTTTAAAGTGCTACAAAATATCAAAACTACAGGCAGGCAAAGGAAGCATTTTCTATGCCATGTAAATTTGAGATCTTTCAGGACCAGAAGAGATGCTTCAAATTCAGCAATCTGTTAAGCTACATACATATTACACATAATACTTTATTAAGAATAAAGGATTTACTCAACATATGTATGAAGGTATGTCCTGTACATACAAAACATTGAACAACAAAAGTGGAGCTATATTTGTTAGTAAACATCTACATTATGAAGCTATTGCACTCAATATTCTACACTACTTAAGATTATGCTTTTGAGCATTTCATTCAATTTTTAAATGTGGACAACAATGTGGTCCCAGTCTTGGCCCCATTATACATTATTTGAATACCAAATTATTTAAGATATAAATCTACTCATTCACAACCTTAAATTGCGACTTCTTTGTCTGAATCAACTTAAATATGTCTACACCATATATAAGATTAAAACATACATCATATGACAGGAATATGGCATGGATATGGCGTACACACCCTTAGGATATATCTGATGTCACAGTACTGGACATCAGATAATTCTCTATCACCAATAGCCCACAACCTTAGATACAACCCAAGTTAAGACGCCTCGTAAATAAAATACATCATAAAATATGTGGCAAGATTTCCTATCTTGTAAATGCTTATTGGTAGCAAAAATATGAACTTATCAAAACGCAAATATGTTCTTGTTCAAACAAGAAATAGAAATTGTTCAAACAATGCATACAAATATTACCATTTGAAGTTGTGTCAAATAAATCTTGAAAAATTTGTGAAGCCCTAACACTTTTTTGCAAGCACTAAACTATGAAAATTACAGCTGTGTAAACTTTCTAATAAAGTTCTCAGAATATGGTAGCCATATTAATCATAATTGTTCCTGGTACAACAAAGGTAGTAGTAAATTGTTTTTAAAAGCTGTGGCTGTAATGTCCCTGATCTAAGTGGAAGGGATGACCTCTGATGTCTCACTTGTCACTTCTATCATTTTCTTGGAGAGTGCCTCATCTTCATCTGTGATTTTCATTTTAGTTAATTGTTCTTCAGTCTTCTCAGGTACCTGAAGGTAAAAAAGTTACTGCACAGGTCATGTAAATTACTGATATAGACATACCACTTGCCATGTTATAGATCTATACATAAAGTGTAAATAATTAATGTATAACAGAAATTAGACTCTCTCATAAGAATCAAAGAACTCATAATCACATTTTGTGTACGTTCTGTTATCCAATGAAATATATTGAACTGTGATGATGCAAACTGTAGTTTGACAAAAGAATTGTAGAATTCCAAGGTATACACACTACTAATGCGACACAGAAATAGCATCAAAAACTCATTTACAGTCAAATCTTCAAATCCACAGCTCACATTACTACTACTTCATTTCATGAATAATACACAGAATGTGATCATTGAGTTTCCAGACTCTTACTCAGATAGTACAAAGTGAATCAAGAAAGTGGGGTTTCCGATTGGTGATTAGGACAGCACATACTGAATGTGAGGGGAGAGAAATATATGTCTTAATGTATGGTCTTATGACACCCCTTTCAGCAGTGCTATTTAGTGACATTTTCTAGAATATATATAAAAGCAGCATGCATAAAATGGACACCAACAAAAACGAGTGACACATACTCTGTACTTTTGATGTGAGTTCTTTATATGAATTTATTACACAAGACTTGAGCTACTCTCCAATTTGCTATTATGCATCTATTCTTCAATACAACAATACAAAGTCTTAATTCTCTACAACTTTCATAAAATACATGTTGCAATGAAAACCAGAAAATTACCAACATGAAGAACAAACTTCTCCTTCTGTAATACAAATTTCCTATTGACTTAGATATAATTTCACTTTCTGCTTCTTTTTAACTTATCTTGGAATATTTTCCTAAGTTTTAAAGTGATCGGAAATTTTTCTACTGATACTTATGACCTTATACTTTTGTCAATGTTACATCATCTCATTCTATCTACAATTGTTATGAATACAGTGATCTCTAGTACACAAACTTAAAACCTTTATATGAATTTCTTAGATATCAAATATCTCCCTCTACTGATGTTAAATTACTTCAAGTACAACTTTAATACACACTCTTAACATTTACTGAAAATATCATTCTCTGACAGTCACATTTACTTAATTGATCTTCCTCCAATCTTAATGTAAGAAGCAATGCCATTTTCAAAATGTGAGCAAACACTGTTTTGTAGAATAGTAGCCTTTGGCCCTTAATATTTCTTAAAATTGGAGGAATGTGCTGTGTATTTACACAATCTAGACTAAAAAACAAAGGTTTTTGGAAAAAATTTTTTATCAAAACACAACCATCCTTATACAGCGTGTATATTCAGAAATTATTTAGAAATTACACAAAACACTGTGATTGTATGCAAAGTTGTGAACCAACATAGGTAAATTGACACCTGCATTACCCCAGTGTTCTGTGGTGAATGTCCAATTGCTTGCAATTTCTCTTACATTTGGACTGTACTGTACTATAGATTTAGTTAACTCTGTGAAGAGGTTCATTGTCTTACTCTCTTCACAATGATCTCATACACTTTCTGCACATGTGGAATCATCACACTTTCTATCCTATCTAGACTGATCGCACACTTTAAACACATACATATACACACTCTTACACACATGTTAATCTAATGCCATATTAGCCATCACCATGTGGGGTTAGAAACATAAGCTCTACACAAACTGGAATGGGATGTCATAAGAACAGAAGACACTATTCCTCACCTTGGTAATAATCACTGGATCTACACATGTGCCTTCATTATCTGCAATTATAATATAGCCATTCTGTCTTATATTTCATTCTACAATCATAATATATTTAAGGCTAAGATAAAATCTTGCCACAATTATGGTTATATATATGCTCAGTCATCTGCCCTTCCTTTCTTTGGAATAAAACAAGCAAAACAACATTGTATAAACTTTAACCAAGAGTCATCCAACATCTGAAGATATGCCCTTTAACTTTGCATCACATTTCTGTGACATCACCATCCAAGCAACAAAGATAAAATTCTGTACAGAATTTCAATAGTTAAACTTCCCCAAACAAGTTTAGATGTGGAGTTATTTTGATATGAATGCAGGTGTCCATTGTGTTATACTACATTCAGGAGTTTTCTCTACATGTACACTAGAACAGTCTACAGTGCATGGTTTTGATCTGCTGTTAATCACTGTAAAATGCTTTGGATAATTTTTCATACCTAGCTAATTCCAGATACAAGTTCCAAGTTTTATTACCAGCAGGACCAAAACGATAAATCACACTTCACTACGGCAGATTAGCTAATCGTTTCAAATTAGGAAATAAAAATTTGATTAAAATTCAGTACCATTGCTGTTATTTAGATTTCAGTTTGACTGTTACTTGTCGGCATTTAAACAATGGCTAAAAAAAAAAAAAAATTAAAAAAAAAACAGCAAAAACATGCACACTCAAATCAGCCTTTCTGTGAATATTGTAAAGAAATCCCTGCAAATCTAATATTGAAAGCAATTTGATGAAAGAAAGGAAATATCAATGATAGAAAAACTTTTCTTCACAGAAATGTGCTGTGGCCTTGACCTCTGATCTTTTGATCTACAAATCATTAGGGCACATACTTAACTGATGAGGAGTATGTGTATTTCATGTCTTAAAATAGTTTCCTGGCCAAACGTTACGAAGTGATTTCAGTTATGATACCAAAAGTAAATTCAGTGAGCCACATTCAACGACCTTTAACTTTGAACTCCATATCAATCAATTCCATGACAGGGAATTTGTGTGTTGAGTCTCTGTCATAGGCAAAGAGGAGATTCAGTTATGATCCATAAACCATATTAGAACACAGACAGGCAGATTACTACATACCAAACCCAACTTTTATAGCGAGGAGTATATAAAGTAAACTGAACCTGATCGACTTTTGAAAGGCATGATCAATTATCCAGGATCTCAATCAATCATGAATGCCATACTATTTAATAATTAAAACAAATTTCGTACTTCTTTTTTCCTTATTTACCGTAAATTTTAGAAGTACATGTAAGTTCAAGGATTTATTTTTGATGATGTTGCTTTCTATTCCTAAATATTCAAATAACATTTCATGTGGTACAATAAAAACAAAAAACTACCATAAATTGCATGTGTGAAAGTTATATGAATTAATGTTCTTTAATCTAATTGAAAACATTTGTGGAACTGTGGCAGATGGATTGAAATTCAAACCAAATAATGAGGTACAAGAATTACTGAAGCCCCATCTTAAAGCTATCATAAACCCTCGAGACTTGAATCTCGGACTACTCTCACTGATCAATCAGCTATCACATTGACTTACTTGTTGCTGCTGGAGCATCACCACTAGAAGTGACTGTATGTTGTGTACTACTCTCTCTAACTTCAGATGTTTCACTGTTGCTCTGTACCACACTAGAAATCTCTGTACCACTCTCTGTCACCACTGTCTGTGATGTCTCCACTGTGGTACTGACAACTGTCCTTGAGGACGTCTCTTCAGTCGTCTCTGTTGTCTCTATTCTGTGGAGATAGATAGAATATATAGCATGGATATAATATATTACAAACCATTTGATAACAGAAAAAATCTTTTATAAATTTGAAATAATTTCAAATTGATGCATGAAAAAAGGATAAATGATATAAACAATTTCTGAAGGTTAATTGGAAGTTCTATTAAGTAAACATATAGAGGAATAACATTTGTTTTAATATCCTTTTCGCATTAAATTTCAGACCAGATTATTGTGAATATTTTTACATTACAATCCTGATGTTTACTTCTTAAATTAAATCTGTTATTTTTTTAAGAGACTAACATTTGAATGCTATCTTGAGTGATCTCCCCTTCCATGGTTGTATTTGCCTGGGAATCGTTGAGGGTAGACTCATTTAATGCGTCGACAATGTCACCGCTGTCATATTGAGATGCAGGGGCTGCTTCTCTGGAATTAGTAGGAATAAGGAGATGTGATGGGCATTGATGTAGAATTCATAAACATCCTTTAATACTGCTAACCACTATAGTATCAAGACTGACTGAGCTCATAAATGGAACATAAAACCCACCAGAAACATTTTAAAATAACACTACGATGCTATATTACTAAACTCATATTAACACTGACAAAGCCCACTTCAACATTTGAAGATTAAGCCTGCAGTAAGCCTATGAATTTGCCTGCATTCATGCTTTACAGTTTATATCTGTATAACACCATGATTAATGATATTCTTATGTGTGATACTATGAAGCATGCGTCTATATATTCAAGTCTATCCTCTGTGAGAGTACAGAATATTAGATAAAGGTGCCAGAATGAATTCATCATGAATGCCCAGGTTAGTATAAACCCCTGTGAGTATTGAAAGCTAGTATAATGTCAAAACAAAACCTTCCATACAATTGTTACTCAATTACTGCTTTTATGCCCTCATACATAGCACTGTGTTAAATGGATATTTTTTAAGAAAGATTGGGTTCTGATTTTTTCTCTTTAGTAATACAAATACATGAAAGCAGCAAAGTAACCTTTTCAGCCAAGAGCCACATCACTGAATCAAATAAGGTCACCAAGCCAAGCACTCATTTTAGTTAAACACTCTTTCTTTGACCTGTTTTTTATTTCATAAAATTACTGCTGTTGAACCATAAATCAAAATTCTTCTAACAAAGGGTTTTACTCAGCATAGTGTAATGATAGGCCTGACTGGAATAAGGTTTCAAGTGATGAATTTAAGACTAATGCTAAGAAATCAAATGGTTTGTTTTAATAAAAATATCGTAAGATATCTCTCTTAAATATTATATAAAAAAGTGCATTATCATAGTTATACTGGAAGTGTAATATAACAGCTCTAGTATATATAATTATTATGTAAAAGAAACTATGTCCCATGCAGAGCTACAAAGAGATTAAACATTAAGAATAGTCAGAAGGGACTTTAATGTACACAAAATCTCAAAAATTGTGTTAACATGCAACACTGAGATGATGACCGAAAAGATTAGTCTTCATAACATGCCTGTTACTCATTTTATGCAACTCATGCTTAAAAGATCAAATTAGTGTGCATTCAGACTTGAGACAACAACTCACTCTGTTTTCTCCTCTGTAGTGGCTGGTCCTGACACCTCAGCTACCGTTTCCTGCACAGGTTCAGGCTCTGGTTCAGGCTCAGGGACTCGCATACCTTCCTTGAGATCTACGGCGCAGTGGGGCTCGGTGACATAACGAGCTGACATTGTTACATGAGCATACTCAGAAGATGATAATAGGAAGAAACCCTGCCCATACTTTGTGAATGTAAATGATGATATACCACTGAAAATAGTAACAAAATTTTTATGGTATTTCTTTGTGTACCAGAGATAGGAACAACCAGAGAAGATTACTTCTTACCATACAAAACTATATTTTCCTCTCTAACAAATTATATATCACTCAAATACAAGAGTATGTATAGCATAACTAGCCAAAGAACTTCCATTCATTATTAAATAGACATATCAAGCCAAGAACTTACATTCACTATTAAACAGATGAAGATATCTACTGTACTTACTTGATATCTTCTCTTTTTAAAGCTGATGCTAAGAGTTGTTGCCGTAATGTCGAAATTGAATAAACACTAAGATCACCTAAATTACTAAGACAAGCTATGTCATTTTCACTGTAACTTTCCTCTGTAAAATAAAAATACAATATTTACTATTACCTGCATCAGATGTGCATTACTGAAATTCACAAAAATGTTTTTATGGAATCTATTATTGATAAAAAAAAATTAAAAAAACAAACCCTTAAATCTAAATTCAAATATTAAGCAACAACCCCTTACCGCTTTTACTTCTGAAATCTACAAAGGCTACTTTACGAATTCTAGAACCATCTAATGCAGTCAACTTGTATTTCCATTTTGCTTTCAAATGGGGAAGCGTGAAAACCTGAAAATAAAACAAACATTAGCTATCATATGTGAAGAGAGACAACTCTCACACCTCTGTAAGTATTTAGCACACAATGAATGTACTGAATGAGCATTAAAAACTAAGGTGAAAGTCAAACCTTTAATTGTTCTTCAGAACAGATGACCACAGTGTGATTATTGCCCTCTGGAGCTTTGGCTCGACTATTTTTAACCTCTAGTGGATCAGGTAACACTTTAGATTTCCCATCTACAATACCAATAGAAATGACTGGGGCTTTGTGCCGTAATTTGATCTCTTTAGCTAGAACTGCTGTAACTTCACTTTCTGTGCGTTTATCCCCTGGTACAGTCAAAGAATATATAAATACATGACCACCATTTGTTCCAACCCAAAGTGACTGTGATGTCTTCAGAGCTGAAAATAACAAAACAAAGTTGTCATAACAATATTATCATTTCTCCTTGTTTTAATTACACATTTTTATACATCTTGTCCATGAAAATTAAGGATGAAAAAAGCAAATACTGATGATAAAGTCAATTCTTTCCTTCAAAAATTCACTAATTATATTATCCCTTCTTCAATTTCTAATTATAAGAAAACACTTGCAACCCAATAAATAAAAACTTTAGTTCAATGAATCTATTAAGGGGCTTACCATCGGTAATGAAGGTCTCTGCAAAGTACAGACATCTAACCATAGATCCCATGGACTCGTCTGGATTGCGAGCTTCTACCTGTCTCTCTATGGGACGAGCCTCAGGAGAGGTCACAGGAGAAGATTTAGATGGCGACGGTGCTGGGGAACCACCTTCTGCTCCCTCTACCTTCTTTTCCTCGCTACATTAAAAAATATTAAGATATCTTTTATTGTTGTTTCCAGTTTAAGTTGAAATTAAGAAGTTCTTTTAATGTAAAGAAAACTAAGCATTTTTCTGCATAGTTTCCTTTACATGTGGTAACAATAATATCATTTTTTATATTTTACTTTTTATCAAGCATACATTTCACTTTTCATCATCAAACTATATTTGTTTTCATGTAAGATAACACCTCATTTGAGTGGTTTAATAATGGTAAAGTACTTTTTATTTCTGAAAACTTTGTTTCATGTCATAATGTTTTCTTACTAATTAGCACCTTTTATCTTTAATTATAAAATATATTCCTCAAGTAACATCATCAATATTGACTCCAATGCAAAGGACAAAGTCACAAAATGAGGAAATATGGCATCACAAGGAATATAAATAGCCGTGTCTCTTAATTTTCAACAAGCAAATTCAGAGAATTGTGGTGCCCCGCTTTCAGGGTTCTATCAGTAAGGTGCAGTGATCTGTGACATATTGTCATGGTTGTGCATATCTATAGACACATGCCAAATATGAAGGCCCTACGTCTTACGGTAAAAATGTTACATTGAAGTAGGTCAAATGTCATGGTCAAGGTCACTTGATAAAAATTCTGGTACAAATGAAAAGGTATTGCAATTAGGGACACACATGCCAAATATGAAGGCCCTATGTCTTACGGTTAAAAAGTTATGACCAAGGTTGAAGTTTTTAAAACTTTAATATTGCTGTTTACAGATGACAATGGTATGACCATAGCTTTCCAGACAATTAATTTTTGACTGCTCAAATTTTTGTTATACCATATGGAAAACTTCTTCTTTTTTTTTTTTTTTGGAAGAATGAACTTTAGCTAAACTTTATCATAAAATGCTCTGAAATGTCACTTTTAGTATGAAAAATTATGTTTTAATAGCTTAACACAATTCTAAATTAAGTTTTTAGCTTTTTCTTCTAGAATTTCTATTTATTGACCTAGACTTCTGAAACCTGCACCAACATGTATTCTGAGCAATGCTCTTCATAAGCTATTACTATACACACCTTCTCTCCCTTACTGTTTAGTACCTATCGGAGTTTTAACTTACAAACTTATGTAATATGTTTAACTATGTTATAACTTTGTTATTTTGTATGATCACCATACTATACATGGTACTACATGTACTATAGAGTGATGTGTCTATCACCTTAATTTTATGACCTTGGACCTTGATCATTGTTCTCTGAGCGCAGCAATTACATGAAAAGAACAACGATTACAAATTGTAATATATAAATACAGCATTGTGTGCACTGACTTATTTCACACATGCTAATACAGGGTCTACATGGTATTCTAATTGGTACAAATATGGTATGAAGGTATAACTGCAAGTCATTATCCCTAAACAACAGAATAAAAGTTACTATGCAAGTGGTAATTATAAAAATCATCTCTATAAAGCATGGAGTACTTGAGAAAAGCAATTATCAAGAAACCTAATGTGGTGTGAATAATTTTACACACTAATATGAGCATATACAAGCAGGAAATATTATTATTCCTACTACATAAACTGACAATCATTAAACTGATATCATTCAAGACAGTGTAAGCATACTGCATGAAATAACTTTCATTCGGAAATGTTTTCAAAATTTCAAAAGGTAAAATCCAAGTATCATCACAAGAAGGCATTAATGGTTACTATGTCTTGTGTGTTTAAATATTACTTCTTTTTTTTTCTTTCTCTCATTTTTTCATTCATATTATCTTCCTTCCTTTTTTCTTTGCTCCTCCTTCTGTCTCTCTTTTCTATTCATACTTTCATTCTTTCTTCCTTTCTTAAGAGAAAGACCCTCATGTTGCATCAGTAACAAGTGAAATCTAGTTTCACTGACATTTACAAAGCAAAATAAACCTTTTTTCTTTGTTTTTGTCTTCTGAAGCTGCCTTCCTGCGCTCTGAACGTCGCTTCCTCAATCGTCTGAAGGATTCTCGTAACGACTTCTTGAAAGATTTTCTTCTAGATATTGGTGTATCTGATGTGCCAGTCATATCTAAGAAATAACATTGAAATAAAAGCAGTGCATGTGCCACTCACATCTAAGAATTAATATTGAATTAAAAGCAATGTATGTGCCACTCACATCTAAGAAATAATACTGAATTAAAAGCAATGCATTTTACAAATTATACATGTTACTGTAAAATCTTCGGAGTTATTTTTCCACAAAAAACCAGAGTAATCAGAAGACAACAGAGCTCATCAATGCCGATGGCAAACAAATTTATCAGTATATAGCAAAGTTTTTTGTAAGTAGGTCAATCTTCAAGGTAAAGGTCAAATTGTAAAAAAAAATTTGATACGTAATGAAAGGTCTTATCACAAGGAATACACATGTGAAATATTAAAGCCCCGTCTCTAATGGTTCTAAAGTTATGATCCAGGTTAAAGTTTTTGTTTTTTACGGGCAACGACGCCAATGTTGGGGGTATGACAATAACTCTATAGACATTCACACCGGTGAGCTAAAAATTAGAACAATGCTTTTCAATGAAAGATGACTTTCATTCCGATCACAGTAAGAGATGTTCAGTGCTATCTATCTACTGTGCATGTATTATTTTAGCAGAATTCATATCTAGCAGAATTAAAACTTCTACAATCCCCATTTTTTGCTAAAATGGTTCCACTAAAGTAGAAGAACAGTTACCGGACAGGTGCATCAAAACAATTTCTTAGAATACCAGGAACTTTGGATTGGACAATACCTAAGAAATGCACAGATAAACTTTCATAAATTACTAGAATCCACCGTACAAATTACAAAATCTCCAAGACAAGGTTGCAATTTCAAAAGCAGTGTCTTAACCTGTTATCTTAATTTAAAACTAAAAACTAAATATGAGTGCACAATTCATTAATCTTACCATCAGGGTTAAGTGTACATCTGGATAAAACTTCCTTCTTCTGGGCGTAATCGAAGAGACCAAATCCATGGGCAGTACCAGCTGCTACCCTAAAATTCATAAACATTAACAGGTAATCATTATCCTATTCTACAGAATTCAGTGTTACCAATATTTTTTTTTATTTAGTAGCATCCTGTTTTGCATCATGCTAACAGGAATTTCCAGTTCTACAACAAACAAATCCACAGCAGTGCTGGACCTGTTACCTGCCAATGCCACAGCAGTGCTGGATCTGTTACCTGCCAATGTCTAATTACCAAACATGGGATCTTCAATGTCAGCTTTAACACGAGATCTTCTTTGTAAAGTGTCATCTAAAAGCTGAACATCAAAGAGCTGTCAAGCCACGCAGCTATGAGTCGAACACACTACTGGCTTCAACTATTTTGCAACATGAAATCATTTTAAAGCCTATGCAAAAATCAACATTTCCTACCCTTCCATTTTAAACGCCATGATCAAAAACGTTCACTTTACTCTTCATTGTTTAAACAATTTTTGAAGTTCTTTTTTCTAATTCAATGAAGCTTCTCTGGCCAAACCTCAAAATAGCATTGATGTCGATAAGCAAACATGACAGCCTTGTGGCCTATTAAGTATGTCTTGAGTACAAAACCAGACGAAAAACGTCCCATAGTTCAACAGATATCATCGATAAAAGAAGTTTGAAAATAATAGGCCACGATATGAATTGATGAGATAAAGTGAGAGAAGATAGTAGTCAAAAGGAGAGGGAAGTAAGGAGTGATTAACAGGAAACAGACAAGTCTATCATTATTGATCATAATACAAGGAACTGAGTTAGAGAGGAAGAGATATATAAGGAAGGAGAGAATCAGAATCAGGACGACGTAGGATGATAGTGACTGTGAACAAAATGAAACTGAGTATGATGAAATGCTCAAGATGAAATTGTAAAACAAATCTAATTTGAAACTGAATGAATTGACAATATTCATGTTCATGATAATTTACTTCATAGCATTTTCATTCAGTAGCTACAAATATAAATGTTTAAAATTGTTCTTTTATCTATAAAAATGTGTCTGTCCAGTAAAATGTTTTCAGACCAGTTGATTCCGTGCAGATACTGGGACTGAATGACCAGTTGGCATGAAAACTTTCAACATCTCTAGTTGCAATACCAAGTTTGAAATATTGGATTCTGAGGTTTAAATAGATTTTTTTCAACTTACATTTGCCATTCGGAGTTAAAAGCTAGGGCGGTACAAGCTGCTGGAGGATAAAGCTGCATAACAGAGGTAGGCTGGAATCCTGGCTGATGTTTTACCTCCCCTTCTTTCACAGTTAATGCTTCATGACCTTTCCATACAAAGCTGTCCCTATCACTGACAATGTTTGTAGTGACGGCTGCAATGTCCTGTTCTCGCTCTTCTCTCTCCATTTGGAGTACCACCACCTGACCTGCAGTACCTGCTATCACTAGGGTCTCACTCAAGGGACAAAGGGCAATCTTCTGAATACCTAGTCGAGGGTCATCGCTATAGGGATCATAATTGCCCACCTACAACACACCAACAAATATATTCAGAATAACTTCAATAAGGGTTCCATGTATTCTTTCACCTAATTATATAACTGAACTTTTAAAGGAAATCATGCATTCATTACAACCAAGAAAAAACATTACTTACTTTTCTGAATGGAGGCCATTCCTCCTCCATTTCACCATTGTTGGAGTCTGAGGGGTGAACATCCACATTAAAGACAGCAGACGAAGCCAGTTTGTACAGAAGCCTCATAGCAGGTCCAGAGGCATCCCAGAAACGAACAGTACCATCTTCATGACTACAATAGAAACAGAATTTCAATGAAACCAATGTGATCATGTACACAAATGGTTTAATGTACCTTCATAAATATATTTATGTAATTATTTCACATTTATTAAATTATAACTAGCACTATTCTATCAGGACAAAGACCCCCAGCAGCAGCAAAGTTGAATAACAACAAATTTGTTCACAGACTTACAAAGAGTATAGGTCAAGGTCATGATATACATTTGTACCATATATTAAAACCCTAATGAAGAAAGGAAAAGTATAACTCCAGACAAGTTCATGTCTATGGATAGCACAAAATCCCTAAATAACTTAAATGTATTGTTCCAAAACTGGCAAAAAAAACAAAAAAATAGCTCCAAATACTGTAAATTCGCATTTGTTCGTAAGGTTTTTATTTTCGTGTAATTTTGCGATTCCATCAACTTGCGAAAATTAAAACCTCTTTTAAACCTTATCCTACGCTATAAGAGTATCACAAATAAAGAGCGAGGTAATGCACATAAAATATACAAAGCACTTGTGTCGAACAGGTAGGTCACAATCATCCTTGATTTTGTAATCATAAGAAACAGTAACCTTCTCCACCTACCTGTTAATAGTAAACAAACATGACTGTTTACCGATCAATCAATTCAATATTTCAACAGGTATAGGTACTACTAGTAACATTCATGAGATGATCAGAGCATACATGTAATATGACACAGTAAAATTAGCAATCTAATTACATGAATGTGAACTGTATGGATGCCAGATAAGGTTATTCCAATAAACCCTCCTTACTTTGTTGCTAGTGGTACATGAAAAAGTAGTTGATGAGGTGCATATCTACATTATATCGAACTCTTACCCTGTTAGAAGAATGTCTTTTGTCTGTGAATCTGCTACTGTGATTTTACCACCATTGATAGGCCAATCCTGAAAAATATCACTCTTATTCAGTATAGCTTATTACTAAGTGTTTTTCTCAATTATACATGTAGCAGTGTTTCTGAAACCCACCTGACGGTCTGACATTTCTAGTAAAAACTGGCTCAGTCAGGTAAAACTTTCAACATCATTTGATAGAAATATGAAGCTTTACCAGACAAATGTCCTGTAAACCTGAAAAAAAATTCCCACATACTGATAATAGATAGTAGGGCTTACAAAACTATATATTGAAAAAACCAAACTGATAAACTGATTGATCGATTTTTGTTTAACGTCACACCACGAATATTTTACGTATATGGTGACGGCAATTGCCTGATGCGGGGCATAGAAATTTTGACCTTTGCAACGGACCCACCCAAAGTAGTGAGGGATCTTTAACGTGCCATGCATACCACGAAATGGGACCTCAGTTTTTACTGTTTCATCCGATAGACAGGACACCGGCATGAATTGAGCAGGACTCGAACCCCGGCCTCCCGATCCTGCTGTCCCTATATGATGAAGGAATACATACTCTTTTGGAACTATTCTTTTTCTGTGCCTCTCCAGCATCAAGTACTTTCTGCCACAGTTGATCAGGGATATTACTGACATGCTGTGAGCATGTGATGGGAGAACAATGTAGACTGTTCAGGTAGGGAAGATCAAATGAAGGCCATCCCTCAGTGTCAAGGTCAACCACTACCAGTTCCTCTTCCAGGAGAACAATCAATGTATGAGGTTCATCATATTCTGAAAATTGAAATATCTGAATATGAAATTCAAAGATTAAAACAAACAAAATAGTCTGTCTCATTTGCTTATATTTGTAACATTTATACTTCTCAGAAACCATTACATGTACAATCAGTGGGTTTTTTTTATTTTTTCAAAGGTGCTTGACCTTTATTTGGGAATTTCTTTCCCATTAGCAGAATGCTAAAATTTTAAAGTTTGGGAAAGATTTAGACAACTTTTGGAAAAACCGATAAAATTTTTGTTGGCAAGGGTTCTTATAACCGATCTGATTTGAAGAGAACGAAAACCACTGACAATATAATATAAAAAATGAAGAAAACTGAATTTTACTGCTTACACTTTAAATTATTTGAAAGTGAAACTAATCATGAAAAGTTGTACTGTTACTATATTCAACTAGATCTGTCCTAAGAGGACGAATAACACCCCCCCCCCTCCTTCCCATGACAACATTGGTTGAAACATGCAATAATTCATCCCAAGATACATCACTGGTGCAAGTGTAATGGATGTCCCACTTAAAACATTCTGAGAAACTTACTTTGTTAAACTTCTTAACTAGACAGACAGACTGACAAACAGACGGGATGAATCCTATTTATCCCCCCAAACTTTTTTCAGGGGGTATAATTAATTTTCTTACCATCTCTTTCCTCATCATCGTTAGTGTCTGCTCTACACACAGTTATGAAGTCGATGACTTTGGATGTGAAGTCCAACACAGAATGGTTTGAGGATCCTTGCATTATACTAATAGTGTGCTTATCTCCATAACTAGCTCTCGGCATGCCCCCAGAGAAAATGATATAAGGATCTCTAAAAACGAACAATGTACAAATAACATTTAACAAAATATCTTTTTATAGATCAATTTCAAAATTTTCAACATTATGATTATTACAGGAATCAATCTACAGACACTTCAGTGTACAGCGGCACTAACTGTCCGAGTGTGTATCTCCATGATCAATATTTATTTTGTTATGAGAAGCATTAGCTTAATGACTAAACTTTGGTGCTTGCTTGACGACAGTGATTGACTCAAATCTTTAGTCAGGCGAACGTTTTTTTATTAGTTGGATTACGGATGCGCCGACCATATATTTTTGACTTTTAGAAAAAAAATAAAATACAAATTTCTCTCGCCGACAGTAATAAAAATAAGCAATAAAAAAATAATAAAACTACGGTAACCAACATGAAAGATATGACTAAAATGTTGATCAAATTACTTAACTCTCGGATTGCACAAGTACTTACGTTTTAAAATATAGATCGGGTTAGGAATCGGCCGATGCTATATACACGACCGTCGTGTATATAGCCACTGCATAAAGAATTTCTATATACACGATGATCGTGCGAATAGCTAAAACCGCGGAAATATTCTATATACATGACGGTCTTGCGAATAACAAAACTAGAGCAAATATTAATCACACTTTAATACATTATAAAAAATGAAATAAAAATATAACCATAAGAAGTATATTATGAAGTTTGAAGTTGTTAATTCTTAGGTCCTTGGTATGATAAGAGGGATTTATAGAAGACGACAATGAAGAAGAAGAAGTTGGTATTGTAAACGTCCGAGACTTACCGAAGCTCACAAGATGGAAAGAAGAAAAGAGAAACTTGAATGAGCTTGAAGAAAGACCATACCATCCGCGTGCAACTAGCCAATATTGTCTGTATATACACGACGATCGTGTAAATAGCCAACCAAAACGTATATTATAGTCTATATACACGACGATGGTGCAAATAACCAACAGCATCATGTATATCATGCGCGGATACAGAGGGGGGTACCGGGGTCTAGAACCGGAGTCAGGTTAAGTCGCCCCAAAGTCAAGTTGCCCTATATCGGTTAAGTCGCCCCATATTGTCAAGTAAGGTCGCCCCGCATAGAGATTCATCATTATATTCAAATATATGTTTTAGTTATTAATTATCTTTTTATTGATGAAAATATAGTTTTATGAATTAATATTTTGGTGTATGTTTACTATAGGATAATTATTGATATCGATTGAAGTCGCCTCGTGCGATTGGTGTCTATCTATACTGCCATTACTGATGTAGAACTTTTCTCTAGTACTTTAAAATCTTTTAATTTTATGAAGGATAAGACATAAGTAGCACAATCATCAATTTAATTAACATGTATTACAAGTGAACAAATAGATAACTCAAACAATTACCATAAACAGATCGATTTCTACATGACATTGGGGCACTTGACATTATGGGGCGACTTAACCGATATAGGGCGACTTTACTTTGGGGCGAATTCACTTTGGGGCGACTTAACCGTAGACCCTAGAACCTCCCCCACCCCCTTTTGGCATCCGAAAATTTTTACCAAAAAAAAGGTAATACATGTATTTGAGCATTTTTGGGGTTGAACCTCCACCCTCGTCTAAGAGAAAAATGTCCCTTTTTTGGTTGGACCCACTCTGACAAAAATTTCTGGATCCGCCCATGTATATGGTCTATATACACGACGATCTTGCAAATAGCCAACAACATCATATATGGTCTATATACACGACGATTTTGCAAATCCTCAGTATTGCCAATAGCCTACAACAATTATGGTCTATGTATGCACAACTAACCTCAAGGGGCAACACATTGGGACCAAGAAAGTCTCTGTGATTTTAGAATTTAGGTCTTTGATTTAGGTCTTCAATATCCATCCAGGCTATTCACAGTCTATATACACGACGGTTGTGTACATAGCCACTACCGGCTATATACGCGACCGTCGTGTATATAGCCACTGCTTTAGGAATGCAATTATTTCCAATCCCAACGTGGTACGAGAATGATGGAATCATAGACGTTTCGGTACCTGGATGTTTCAGCACCGATTATGATGTTTCGGCACCGTAATCGAGAAGATTTGGCACTCGTTTAGGACGTTTCGGCACCCATAATAAATTCATTATAGTGACTAGTGATTGTATGAAGGAGGGGGTCCCAAGTAAATCAAGTATTTTCTCATTTGTTCAATTAGATAAATTATTAAATATAAGCAGTCAAAAACATGTCTATGTCCCTAAAATTTAGAATTTACTACACTTATGTTGAAAAGATTAGGCCCAAGTTATACTGTTGGGTAATTTGTGGCTGACATTATTGAAGATAAGGGCCAGAAAAACCGCGAGTGTTTTAAAGTGTTGGAAAAACTGAGTTTTCAAGTGTTCTGTATTTTTTTTTTTTTTTTTCCCGACCGACCCAATTTTTGAATTTTAAAATCCGTAATCCAATTTAAAAAAAAAGTTTCGCCTCAATGTCATGTTTAACTTCTGTCTGTTTATTAACAGTACTTACGCCTTGGCCGTCTTCCATTCCACCTTGCTAATGGCCTTGCAAGGGAAAGGTCCTACAAAACAGACATCAAATTCACATAAAAATATCAAAATATTAAACTACATATACAATGTTTAAGCATAATTGATTAAAATCAAACAATCAATTGGCATCTTGAATTTACATTGCATCAAATAAAATTCAGTACTTTGAACCTATAGCCATTAAATTTCGACATAAAATAATGTCAGTTTCTAAATTCCTTCTACATATGGATTTTCCATTTATTTTACTTGGTCTTATATAGAATAAACTGTGTTTGTGAAATGCCCCAAAGTCGACCTAACCCTTCCAGTCCCAGACTAGGGACTCTGACCATGATTTGTGTAGCCATCCCTCGCTGACGATTCTACCCAGTCGTCTTCTAGTGACTCTGAAGGTGAGTCAATAGTTCCCGACCAAAGACTATTCACCATCAAGAAAAGGGGGAGAAATATGAGTGGCTCTATTCCAGTTGTGCAAAGGGAAGATAATGTTGCAAAATTTGCAAACTTTTTGCAAGTGCTGAAAGTAATATTTTCATAGCCAGAACACAACTTTGTACGCATCTGACTCGTAAACTTGAAAACCATCTCAGTGGAAAGTGTCACAAGTTTGCACAGGGTAAATATGTATTACCTAACTCTAACAGTGCTGGTAGTAAAGTCAAAAGTTTGAAATTACTAATATATCTTTCTTTTAGATTCTAACAACAGTACATATATTATCTTATCATATTCTATATAAAAAAATTCCCAATTTGGAGCAAAAACGCCGCAAAATTCCCAATTCCAGCACCATGGGCCATGTTCCCAAAATAGTGAAAAATAGTCCGGGGACAAAAACAATATGCCCCTTATCTATGAATCCAGGGCATAGAAAATAAAAAAAACCCAGCTGTATTCGTGAAATATGAATGCCCCAGACCGCAACTTTGTCAGTATCAACTGTTATTTTAAAACTAGGTCAACCTCCAAATTCAAGGTCACAAGGACTAAATTTTGGCACCAGCGAAAGGTCTTGTCACAAGGAATACATATGCTAAATATGGAGTCTGTATCTCTCATGGTTCAAAAGTCATGGCAAATGTTAAAGTTGACAACAGACAAACAAACAGACAGGACAAAAACAATATGCCCCAGATCTGGGGACATAAAAAACCTGAAGAAATACATTTAAAATTGTACATGTCTAATTAACAAAATATTAGTGGATATAGCAATCTACATATCTTTAAGATAACTTTCACACTACATGTATTAATAATTTCTACACTATTAATAAATTCCATCATTATACATATGAATTCCAGAAAATTTTCATATATAATCAAAAAGATGAAATTTCAATGAGAGTTTATGCTAGCATCAAGAATTACACTGTATGGCAGCACACAGGAACAACAAAATATGACTACAGACAGATAATGATATAGCAGTGACATACCATATGGTGTGAGTGCAGGTTCCTTGGGATTGCTCGAGTCAGAGGCACTCCACACAGTGTAGCTACCATCTATGTGAGCACTCATAAACTCTGTACCATTTCTATGCCAAGACAGAGATTCTAATTGCTGAAATCAAAGCAGAACTAATAGTCTTATTGATTCTCATAACTGAAGACAATAAGAATAATATGTTGAGAAATACATTTTTTGTAAGTTTCAACTATACATATAACCATGCATTTTTCAAAAGAATGTGAAATTACAAATTTGATGTGACTCTGCAATGTAATGAGTATAGGAAAAATTTCAAGCATTATATACCAGGAACTTTAAATTAGATTAAAGTACTTGCTATGTGGTAATTTTAAAAAGTATTTCCAGGGCAATGAGGAAGAAAGAAAATCTGACAGATTTAAGGCACAATGTGTATTGAGTTTGCAATATTAAATAAAGACATACTATGTAGGACCAAGCATGTATCATATGTATAATACCTGTGTGGAATTATAGGTTTGTTCTGCATTACTAGCTTTACTGTCCCATAATACTATGAGCCCTCTGTTATAACCAATCAAAACCTGTTGAAATATAATACATGCCATCAAATACAGAGAACGTTTTAAGGATTGTTGAATATAAATACATAAATATGCATAAAGCTCGCAATGATTAATTCCAACAGTCTCTAGTAAAACAATTACTTTATGTACTAACTTGCCCTTTTCAAGTTGATTACATCAGCCCTACTCCTATACATGGAAAAGTGGATAATCTAAGAGATGCACATGACTGATCCATGCCTTTTTAAAGCTCAACTTTATTTTACTTATCTTAACAGAAATTATCAACTTGCAGTTGTCACAGGAAATGGCAACCCACACATAAACCTTAGAGTCCATAATGGTTCAACTAAAAATTTATTATTTCAACTTCTTTAAGTCACAAAAATGAACAAACATACTTCAATACATACTTGAATATATAGTAGTAGTACAACAAAACTGTACATGTAAATATAAAAGATTGCATTTTGTAAATTTTGAGCAGTTACAAGTATAGTGTAGACTTAGGTACAGCAACAAACCAACTGGCCTCACACTGAAAACATTTAAACTTTATGAATTTTATGACAGTATTTAAACTTCAGAGCAAACAAAGAACAGTACCATTTTTTTCACTGGTATTGAGTGTAAGTCATTTTTTTAATATTCTGCTGTATTTCAGACCAAAATAAAATTGCAAAATGTAACAATGTGATGGGCAGTGTGATTCCAGCATCAATATGAGATGTTAAATTTACTTTGTCAGGATTGGTTGGATGAACTGCAATGGCTTCAACCGGGCCAGGATTTACTTTAAAATCATCTGGAACACTGTGGGGAAAAAAAATTAGTATTACTTTTGTAAACAGGAATTTTTAAATATTAGATTATTAGACTAGATATATTTTCAAACAGAAACAACATTTATTAAGTGTGATAATCATCATCTTCATAGTTCCTTCAACAATGTATGAAAACTGATATGGCTGTGCGGTTTTGCCACCATATCGGTGTACTGCAATTTTTTCATTTTCAATATGTATCGCAATATGGTTTTTTTTTTAATTGGTTCGGGTTCGATATTTCAATTACAACTAGAGTTATCTCTCTTTAACATCAGTTTTATAGTGCAAGGAGCACACCATTGTGACAACAGAGTATTAAAAATGTTCAATCTAACTATTAAACTCCTTGATTTTTACTATTGTTATGCTTATTACACACATTTTGTGTAGTGCCAAGTTTTAGCTGTACATTCCAAAGTCCTGTTTTCCAATGAAAAACAATGGAATTTTTTAAATTAATGGATACATGCAAAGAACTGCAATATATTTTTCAATATAGCAATACGTTTTATTTACTCCAATACCCAGCCCTAAAAATTGATGTAGATAATAAATATGTCTAGGGATTCTATGCTGCACCAGGAACATTTGACAGATATGACAAAAACAATTTATCCTCAGCATTAAGACATTAACTCAAACCCTGCAGAGTGCATTAAGGTAATTGGAAGATCCCAGACATGACAAATTCAAATTTTACTAAGACACCAAATGATTCCATCTAGAAAAGTGCTATGCAAAATTAATGTGAAAATGCTATAAGACAAATGAAACTGTCAGTCTATGCATTATATCTATAAAGCTTCTGGTGCAGCTGCATTTCATAGCATTTATAGATATGTGCACTCAGTGCACGCTTACTAAAGCAAGATAACTTTACTGTTGTAGGGGTTGATATGAGCTGATGATATATTACAATGATAAATGATGAAATGTCTTGGAGATTTAACTACATGGAAGTTCTCACTAAGTCTCCCACAGAGTTCAGGCTATCAGCTTCATGAAATGGGGCATAACATGCAATGAGGCATCGAAATCAAGATCTTCAAGTTATGTTTAGTTCTCAAACTATAGCAAAGCTTTATATATAAAAGAAAATAAATGTATTTGTGAAACAACACTAAACCTTCATTTCATTTTACAAAGGGAAATTACTTTTAAACTTGAAAGGTATAAGGGTTATAATGCTATTAAATAAAATAAATCCAATACATAAAGCTAACTCAATAACTGTTATAAAAGCCCTATGCTTATTCACCTTTCCCTGAAGAGTTAAAATACAGCATATTGATTTTGCAGTTATAACAGGAAAATGCAAGTCAGCACAGAGTGCAGGAAAAGCTTGGGATTTCTGCTTCTATTCTACATGTAACGATAATCACTTTCTAAGCCTCACTTATCTTCACAGCAAGGTTTATGTAAGCACATTAAGGTTTACACGATAATGTTTCAGCAAAGAGGACATGATTATTCCAGACTGTTACCAGGTCACAGTCAGAACTTGACCTTCAGCTGTTATTCAGTGCTACTAACAGGCGACAGTTGCAACAAAACTTGATGATCACAAAATGAGATGTCAATATATAAAGCTGATGTGAAATACGAGCCACTTAAGTGATCTGGAGACAGAAACTTGATTGCTTTGAACTTTGCAGTACAAAGATTAAACAATTCACAACTTGAGTCTTGATCTACATGTAATGCAACGATATTACACATGCAAACCTGTATTAGCATTTACAGGTTTGATAGCTTATTTATTCATGTAATGTTGGCGACATATTATAGGGCATTATAGTCATACACCACTTTTTATTGCTGTTTACATGATGCAAACCGGGACATACCAATTTGTTTGTGATGTAGGTCCTCTTTCTATATCTAGAAAAATTTCAACAGCTTAAGCTATTACCTGATACGGTACCACAAAGTGCTAATTAACCAACACATTCTGAGTTTGTTATCTTAACTAAATTCAATCAAGGAAGTTTGTATTCTCATATCCCCATGACAGGAAACCCTATCAACTGACTTTGACCTCACCCAATACTACTTTCAATGGTTCTGCAAAGCATGATGGTGGGAGATTTCTGTAATCAGGTACATGTAATTCTTACTTTTGCATAACAACATCTTGATAGATGATCTGTTCAGAGAGTTTGAAGGTTGGAATGTCCAACATGTAAATATTTCCAATTTCTGTACCAATCAGAAGCTGGTCTTTGTTGTTTGTTAGACAGCATACTGAGATTCCCTTCATACGACTGAAATGACAAGCAGATTAATATTATCATACAATAACATAAAATTAAAGTCTGTCCCCGACCTTCTTAGTATCATCATAACCAAAACATGCACTTTGTGACAGAATGATAAATCAAGAAAACAATAGTTCTTCAAACTGACCATCACTTGAGACCAAAAGCATATTATATATGCATAGTATAAATAGTATATTGATTGATTGATTTTTGCTTTACGTCACACCACGAATATTTCATGTATATGGTGACGGCATCTGCCTGATGCGGGGCATACAAATTTTGACCTTTGCAACGGACCCACCCGAAGCAGTGAGGGATCTTTAACGTGCCATGCATACCACGACACGGGGCCTCGGTTTTTACTGTCTCATCCGAAAGACATGACACCGGCATGACCAGAGCGGGAGTCGAACCCCGGCCTCCCGATCAGGAGTCCGACGTGATACCACTAAGCCACGCCGGCTTATAAATAGTATAAATCAGGTCTTCATTACATCATGTATCAGCTGAGGTGTAAACATTGAAGAAATGAGATCATTAATTATCTATTATATAAACTGTAATGGTAACAGAATGTTAAGTACTGAAGGTATTGTCTCCATGTGGTGTGATAAGAAAGATGTATACAGAGGATACTGGTGATGACCAATCATTCAAGTAACATATATGGCGGCCTTAATTTGCAGGAACTGGCAATCACTGATTATTCATCATTTAAAGCACAAGGAAGGTGTAATATTGAAGACAGAGGTGATCGCCAACTATTCATCTTGCAAGATGCAGAGTGCACATGTGCAATATATTAAGATATTTGAAAGTAATTATAATAATTTTTTTAAATAGTGAATGTCTAAGCATTGCAACCAATACGTCCATTTTCATCCTATATTAAAGAATGCAACCCCCTCCCTTTCCCTTACCGATCTTGTATGATCACCGGGGGTTTTTTTTTCTTGTATTCTGCATGCAGTCTTATTGATTTATTTTACACATGGACTGTATGGGCAAGACAATATGTGAAATCAAAAAATACTGTATTTTTTTAATCAATGTTGTTATAAAATATTGTGATATATGAGGAAGTAGAAGTTTTGGTCATAACCATCCCTCATACATATTAAGTTCAAGGGATGTATTATGACACTGATGATTACATATTTGTATATTTACACTGCTATTTTACAAATAAAGCACCTGCCCATAAAATCCTTAAACTACCTTCAATAAAGTATGTGAGGGCTCTGTAAAAGCAGATGCCATGCAGTGTAATTTTCCAGGTTCAATATAATGGGGCTAATAACTATTACCATGTTTTATGGATTGATTGATTGATTTTGGTTGACGTCCCACCACGAATATTTCACATATATGGTGACAGCATCTGCCTGATGCAGGGCATACAAATTTTGACCTTTGCAATGGACCCACCCGAAGCAGTGAGGGATCTTTAACATGCCATGGTTTATGGAAAGAATGCTTAGGCAAACACACAATAGTCAAGGAGAGAGATTATCCTATAAAGTGGGTCTTATCCAGTGTTGTTATCACTAATCACCACCTATATTGTAATACACAACAGGAAAAACACCAAATATAACACAGCTCCATAAATAGTCTCAAGGCCATGATAACATTATCAAGATATGATTAAATAGTGTTGTGGAATTACACAACTTGATTAAGTTATGTATACATAGAGGAACACAGTGTGTAGTGGTGAACATTGCAAAATCAAATCCAATTAGGCCGGATTCTCAATGCTTGGATGGGATAATACTACACACAATACCTCTGTTACGACATACACTATTCTTGTTTTGATAATTTTTTCAATTCTTATTTGGAATGTGACAGATGCCGTTCCCTCTCCTTTCCCACGTGGGGAATTCATAGGACAACTAACGGTATATACACATTACAGCATACTGTGTTAGCCAAAGCACCTGAATGTATATTGATATAACAGATAGCTGAATCATTCACCCGTTTCCTGATCGGCTTTTGAACTGACTGATACCCTATTGTCGATCAGTTCGTATTACTACATACTGCGATATATTACGCGGGATACACAGCACGAGAGTTCCAGAGAATAATCGCATGAAGGAGGATTTGTCAGTCTGGGCATTACTGATTAAGACGATTACGCAATCCAAGGACAGACATGTAGTAGTACTGGGGCATAAACGGATCAAGATTAGCGAACGTGACGAGAAATAAGTCGAACCTCGTGAAAAAACTGTGCAACAGCTTGGCTAATTTTAGCCCTTATAAAAGTACTTCAATTGTAGAGGAGAAGTGGAGTAAATAGCTCTCGTCCTTCGTGTGACTACAGATACTTAGGACTGTCATTACGACAATTATGGCGGCTTGAATGTCGTTTATACCCATAATCAACATAATAACACAGGAAATTGCCCTCAATCACAAGGCAAGAGTTCAAAATCTACTCTATGATATTCATCTAACACATGGTCCCCGGATATCCCGACCTACAAATGTGTTTTAAAATCAATTCCGGGGTCAATTACTTACATAGACCATACACAATATATTGATTCAATACTGGGGTATCATTTCGCTATTAATACACACCAACTGAGGTAATTTCAAAACCAGTCTGGTTGATGCACTAAAACGCGTTTAATTGAGACGTTAACGAATCTTGGATGCGCACCGAGGAAAATGCCAACAAATCGATACTCCCAGGTCGAACTCTGAATATGTTGCCAAGAAAAGGATCTTTTATCCTTTTTATTTATAAATAGTTTGCAATAAACGTGTAATCCGGTATACAGCATTTATCAGATCTCCTTGCGACACCTGTATAGAATGAACACGCGCGATCCAGGGCTGCAATTGTAAAATCGATATATGCCTCCAACCTTGATCGCGTTTGATCACCATTTCAGATGAAATCCCTGAATTTCAAGCTTCCGTAGAAAATTGCAATGCGCACAGCTGATCGATCTTTACAAATACTGCAGTCTATCGCGTCAACAAGTAGTACGGCTGTACATGTAGCATTTAATCTCTCTTATTTTTCTTTTTATTTCAAGTATATAACTAGCACCGTTGCCTTTCGATTCACTCGTTTTTCTCGTCACTTTCAACTGTTTTTCAGCCTTAAACCAATATGTAAGTATGTGCTAACCAATCTCTGAAAACATACTTCCACAATCCGGGAATCAAACCCCTATGCCCTACCCCGCATGCCAATTATTAAAACACTTTAACGAGTAACGCCTTCAAAAGGTTGCCCGTTCTTAAGAGACTACAGAAAACTAGCAATTAATACTGGGAACTGTTCGGCACACTCATGCAACTACATAACATTACATGCACAATCGCTGAAAATGGGGAAATATATAATAAAATTGCAGAGTTTCATTCTGCAATGTTTACACATTCAAAGACAAATATTAAAATATGTCGCCTGAATAGCGCAGAAAAATTCTTATACAAATTTCTACGCAGTGCAAAAGGGTTGTATCGACTCATTCTGATATTATTCTAAATTTATGATAATCAAGCAAGCAGGTCAACAATCATCCATACAAAGGACAAAATTCTTACAAAACAATATACATTGCAATTCATTCAAAATCGCGAGATGGCCAATTTCGCAGAGCACTGCTATGACGCCGTTTGAGTCAAAGTAGCTCACTGGCTTGCTGCTTAGCTTTCACGCAGCACTAAATATAAAATAAGAATATGATATGCAAGTCAGGCGACAATTGTTTAAGACTGCGTTTAAATCAAGCTCCTTACCAACTGAGCTACGCAGATTTGCACGAGAACGTCTCGATATTCGCCATCTCGAGATGGTGAATTGAAATGTACACTACATTATGTTCACTGCAGGACAGGGGTGTAACGATATACCGCTATATGATAACGATATACCGCTATATGATAACGATATACCGCTATATGATAACGATATACCGCTATATGATAACGATATACCGCTATATGATATACTGCGATAGAAAAATCGTGACACGATACAAAGAGGACCTCGGGTCCTGATGTTTGTAGCAAACTATATACATGTACATGCTTCGAACAGAATTTATCATTCAAATTTTCAAAACTTCGTACATCAATACGTTTTGTTTCTATCAACTTTTTACTCAATTCTAGTTGAAACTGTTATTATATACTGTAAATACTTTTTTCTAACTACTTTTGGATACTTCATGGAGACGTTTTGATTGATCAGTGAATTTATACACTCGCGATATTTATTATTTAGAAGATTAAGTATCATGACACGAATGATGAGGAGCTATATCGTTACATCTCTACTGTAAGGATGGTATAACTTGTCCTAATGCCATTCATTATCGTAATCTTTATCGTTTCGCGATGTTAACAGCCCTTACATGTATAACTTGATTACACCTCTGCATATATTGTTCACCACCATAACCGCGCTGACATGCAAAATAAACGTGAATGTGATACACCAATGCCCCAACACCGAATTTCACAAAACCATGCCAAGACACATTATGTCACTAAAATATCATTCATCGTATATCTATGTGCAATCTCTATCTTTAGCTGTCGTAGCAAGGTCGGTTTGAATCTTGACTCGTGACCCTGAAGTCCAAGGTCCAAATTCCGTTGGTAGCCCTTTGACGTCCTGTCTTTCGGATGAAACAGAAAAAAACCGAAATACCATGTCATGAAAGATGAAGATATAAATGATCTCTCGCTGCCTCAAGTGGGTCCGTTACAGACCCGGTGCGTCTAAATTTCTGTGCACTGCATCAAGCAGACGCCGTCACAGTCATAATATAAATGCAATGATTTTTGTGTGACATAAGCAAGCAAAAAATTTCTATCATAAACTTGTACTTTCATGGATTATGATACCGTATCCAATACAACAAAAATATTAATGATTGTAAGGAAAGTTACATCCGACTAAACTCCGAAACTTGGTCCATGTGGCAACAATTCGCATTATTGAATTCATAAATGCTAAATTGACGGACGGACAGATTATGGACCTCACGTTATGCGACACTGACTGAACCATAAAGAGATGTAAATGGTTCTTCCTTCTAAAAGTATGCACAGCACATCTTTGCCAATGATAAAAACAAAATTTAGATAATAACCATAAATCTTTTATGCGCCACGATGTTAATTAAGCGACTGAGTGGCGAGATCTGATTATTGATCTGGTGCTATTGATGAGCAGGTAGTCTCCGGGATGAGCCATACAGGTGTGTTCCTTCTTTACCTTATCATGAATTATTTGTTGTGGGGCTTTTAAGAGTCATGTACTATAGATGTATACGTGGGAAGTAGCAGTGACGAGTGCGACCTAGTTTGTTCATACAATGATTCATACAGAACTCCTTCAGAAATCTATCACGGAACGAAGCCTGTCCGATACGGCAAAGTCCCACTGTAAGAGAGTACACTGCAGTCGCAGAGGCTCGTGGTGATTTATACCAAAGGTATACTGTGGGAAAATATTACCAGATGTCCAGAGACTAGGACGCCATATTACTAGGTACTCAGTGACAGAGGTCCAAATATATCAAATTTCATATCTCTATGACACTCCTGTCAGCAATTACCGAATTCGACAACTGTGTCTTTATAGAGAGTTTGCAACCCTTTTCATAGGTAATTCAGATACTTCATCAGTCATTCAACTTAACATAGAGGTAAATGTCCAGTTATTCTTGACCATGGCCTCAAATGTGAATAGATAATGCGTGTCGCACCACGCACACACCTAGAGTACTTCGCCTCTGTTACGAGGTATTTATATCCCATACCTCTATATGTATTACAATATGACATAGCACATTACCCAATTTACATATACTATATCTACGTGACCTAATTTAATCCATTCAGAGTTCCGCACGAGTGAGTAGGCGGTGGGTTTGTATCTTAAAGCACATTCCTGCGCATAATTTGTGAATGGGGCTATCCCAAGTGATCGGTTAAGTTATTCCAAACACAACATCTGTTAACATTTTTGTGATTTTAATCGACAAAATTCTACAAAAGACTTCGCTTGTTGAGAAGTAATTGATTCCAAGCGATCGGGCACATATTAAATTTAGTTGGCTTAACGTGGTAAATGGCTATCGCATTTTCAGGTTACATTGTTCTACGGGTTGTACTAAAGGATACTAAGCGAGTATCTAATCCCGATTTGGCGATTTCGTGCACGTCTACAAACTGAGATTACATGAAAAAACACGCAAAATATCACGTTATTATGATAATGATGATCAATTTAATACAATGAGCATGAAAAGCAATGTCACGAGATGTTGAGGTAATGACCTCTACAGACAGATCAAAACGTTTTGGCTTGATATAGGCAATGATCACAAATGTGTCTTTGTCACAATATGAATTTCAAGTCTTCAAGACTGCACATTTTGATTCCTATCCTTATATTTATGTAAAACCCCAATAACGTCACCCTTTGTTTAATAAATGGAGTAATATGCAACACGATTGTGCTGTTATAGTTATGAGAAAATTCCTTCGTGCATGAAATTTCAATGCAAGTAAAGTCAAACTTGTAATGTTCATAAAGCTAGAGCATCAAAAGCCTTGCATATTTGATATATAAGCATATTGATATATTAATCCTGGCAAGAAAAATTACTCCGGGATTTCATCATATAAATGCCTCATATACTATAAACAAATTACTCACAGGCTATATTATTCAGTGTATATGTAACACTAGAGATGGCGTTAGTTCATACCACACAAACTCACAAACTCGACCTGCCATCGATCAGTGTAAACAGAACGAATACATGTGCCAAGACTAAACAAAGTGTGTCTACATGGACCTTCTCTCATTTCAAGTATATGAGAAAGGCCAAAAGGTTTAATTATTTTGTGAAATTTAGAACAATAAGTTACTTTTGATAATTTTTGTATAATCATTAATAATGACTTGCATATTTTCATAATGATGATATGAAGAGATTTTCATATTTTCTAAAACCAGCAAAAAGGACAGTAAGTTTACATCCAAAGTATGTCATCTCTCAGTACGATTTTATAGCACTTCAAATTTCACTTTCAATATGGAACTTTTTCACTAGAAAGTACGAATATCTGGACCATTCTGCAGTATTGATAGAAATTAGAATTAGTCATTCTATTAAAAGAAACAAAATCCCCAAAAGGCAAAATAGAACCCAGTACATCAACATGCCGGTACAAAATGAACACATCTACACAAAAGATCCCAAAACACACCTACCACATTAAGTCATAAGAGATAATGTGTACAGTAAGCAAAATATTGTACCTTTCCTCTACATTGAAGGCATACTCCTTCTTCTGCTCCAGGACAGAGCCTTCTCCCTTCAAGTTGATTTCCCATAAATAAATAGTGTTATCACTGCACAAAGAAATTAATCTAGCCTGAAAATAAAATGACAATCATACATGTATTACTTACAAATTTAATTTTATATCATACAGTAATATATTGTTTAAAAACTGAACTGCAATATAGATGAAATCCATGTATCTTGTATTAATGTCTAAAGGAGTTTTCCGCTTATCAGCAACACAATCACTTGAATCAGAACAATGAATTTTATTTCATTTTCATATACAGTATTGCTTATCAATTTAAAATTATAAACTGACCTGTTCTGGTATAAAGAAGAGCTGGTTTACAGCAATATCACTCTTCAGTTCAGCATAAAATTCTACTCCTGGTGACCCCAATCTTTACAGGTTGTCAAGGATTTCATAATTCACTGAAACAACTCAACGTATACATATATATATGTACTGACAAAAATAGTGACCATCAGTAAGATATGGTGAACTCCTTTAACATTTTCAGTCTATGTATCATTCAGTTCAAATGTACTGTTTTGAAATTAAAATAGTAACCACAGAAAACCAAGATTTGCCAAAATATGAAAATAAGGCATGTACTAGTATATACTGAGTATTGTTTGTATACGTTCACTGGATATTATTACCTATATGTGCATGAACTAATAAACAGGATACCAGATAGTCTTTGCATTACAGACTGAGGTGGGTATTTTTGTCTTTTCTTCTTTACTTTTTTTTTCAGGAGGGGGGCAGACTATGAAATTATGCCCGATTCTTTTTAAGCATGCAAATCAATGGTAAAATGCACAGAGGAACAGTAAATGTCATTCCCCTTTTGTTAGTATACAGACTAGTAGACACGTTGGTAATGTTAGCACTAGTTACACACTGATACCTGACACACATTCGATTTGGGAATCACGCAATGGCAACTTTCACACAGTTGATACACCTTAACTCCAGATCAATTACAACATTTACAGGTAAACATAGATTAATGACATGATGAAAGCCTAACTGCAATCACAATGCATGACAAAATGTGGGCCAAGTGCATTGTACTACAGAACAAACTCAGTAGTTCAAAAGGCCCTCAGTGAATAAGTTACCAGTGCTAAGTCAGTTAAACATTGTATTCATAATGATAATCTAAGTGCAACAATACAAAATTTTACTGCCCTGATAAATCACAAAGAATATGAAGATGATGAAATAAGGCCCTTTCTATTTCTAGACAGTGTTATGCTCTTTCAGCGAGAAGATAAAACCCATATCCTGCCTTTACTTTTTACACAATGTACATTACTCCAAATAGTAAGTGACCTGAAGTAAACCTTATCAATTAGTCAATACTCATTAGTCTACATACAGACATTGTCTAGTCATAGATATGAAATATGAATATATGAGAATTGATTATCTTCAATGGTCAATACCTCTTCTACATTTGTCTGTCAGCCATGACTAGTGCAAACAACTGATGAAAGCACCTGATTGATTACAGAAAATTAGTCATCCATGACTAATATTCATTTAGAAATGAAATTAAATCTTCTCTAGGCATCACTTGAAAGTAATACAAGACAATGGAATGAAATCTATACAAGCATGTCTGTTTCCCTTTTCAGAGTGGGGACATAGTAGACCATTGTTCACTTAAGGACCTCAAAAGATTTACTTAAGGCATATCTATAGTATAGGGGACAAGAGGATGGGGGTTAAATTGGTATCTGACTGCACACCTTTACAGGTAACCACCTCGTAAATAGTTTATGGTTAAGATTTTGAAGATTTGGCTGTCCACTCCTATTGTTTGTCTTAAGAATTATCTCAGAGTACTATCTCACTACCTAAGAAGGCTCTGTTTTCGGAAATCTGAGCTAAAACATTAAAACCCTATATAAATATGTCATACTCAGGGCAGTTGTTGAGCCATGAACTGTAAAGATACAACAACAGACAGAAGGGTGGTATTATTGTATTTATAAATAACATTCCACGCATAACAGTGACGGAGGAGCACCTTGCCTGGTTGACCTGATTCTCTGTGTAACTCACCAGTTGTTATTTAAACTATGTCAAAATTGCCAAATAATTTAGAAAATCTTTTTATGAATATATTGACCATATACAAGCCTATCCTACATGATAAATCATTTGTGTAATACTGATAAAGACAGTTGATCTATGGAAGAGTGAAGACCGAGTTATGTACAGTACATCCAGGTCTTACAGCACAGCTGGTACAAAACCTCAGCAATGCATCATTACACAAGTAACAAAAATACACCAAGAAAAAATGCAGGCAATGACTATCTTTTATAAATCAACTCCAGATGTAGAAATACTTGTGAAGTGGTAGTGTGTTTATGCTGTATAATAACCATGGTTCTAAAAGTTCTGAAACACTTGTTACACTTTGCAGTGACAGTACAATGTTAAACATGCATGTTTACATTCAATGCTTCACAGAAGTATTTTAATAGCTACTTCATGATTCTTACTGGGGTGAAGATGTAGGCAGTTAGTTGCACAATGTGTACATAATCTGTAAATCTGCCACATAGCATGTTTCAACTATTGCCATGCAATGCATATAACAACCTGCTAAAGATGGTATGGCCGGATTGCAAAGCAAATTCAAAACAAGGTCAAAATCACAACGTCAAAAGTCATGGTATCAATTGAAAGCACTGGTCATGAAGAACCTATGTGTGAATCGCCAATATATAAACAGGAATTGCTTCTCCATCCAGCCAAAAGCTAGATCCATGTATCGTGAACAATAACATGTATGCAGTCAATGTTGTACTATTACTATTAGTTGACAACGCAATGTCACAACTCGCACTGCTCACTGCATTTGTTGCATTGTTTCTAAAATGTCAGTTTTTCAAAATGTGAAAAAAAATTATGATATAAGACCTAATTTTGAAAACCAGCAAGTATAAATTTCATTTCTTACACCTATTTAAAAAATATACAAATATGAAAATGGCAATTAAAATGTAGGCATGTTGTCATTATTTTGGGATATGAAGTCTTCCTACACTTCATTTGTACTATCTTTTTTTCTTTGTTAAGACCATTTTGTACATTGATCTACCCATCAAGTACAGCAAGTGAGATCTTTCATTCTATATCGTAGGAGCATGAACTTATGAAGATCACCCATGTGGATTCAATGACACATTGCCTGACTTCAATCAATCACTGATTCATAAATGACATACAATGGGACTTAAAGATATTGATTGCCAAGATATGGCATCCTTTAATACATATGACACAACACTCAAACAATACCTGACTGACATGCAACTTTAATCATTCTACTAGTAGGTTGTCATTTAAAATAGAATTTTAATACATACACTACTTGAACTGAGGCTGTAATTGAAAATTTTGATTCAACTCAAAGGAATTAAATTACAATTTAAATCAATTTAAAAGTTAAATGTTTTTTGCCAATCTGCAATCAAATTAATTTGACCACACAAAAAATCCAGGACATGTAATTTCTTTAACCTTTTTTATCAATTAATCAGAAATTAGTATACATGTACGTCCAGTCACCCATGGTCATTAATTCTGAGGTGAGCCAATAGTTTTCAAAAGTCAAGAGTCCAAGTGGCTTACAGATGATTATTACAAATAACAATACAATATGACTAAGAGGAATCAGAGATCTGAAAGTCATGTTATGCATGCAGTTTACCAGTAATATTAAAATCTATATTTATTGGAAGCATATGCAAGTTCTTCATAATACATTTACTTTTTGAAAATTGAAGCATTAATTTATCACTTACCAATGACTGAGACTTTATCGATGATTACATGTACATGTAACAGTAATGTCCTCAATGAATGAAAAGGATACACAGTAATTCGTCCAGTCTTGGTTGCCACTGCCAACAGGTTAAGCTTCGGGTCATAGGCCATACAGTATGGCTTATTGGGGAAGCCATGCTCAATACACTGTTACAAATAAAAACCTTATTGTATACTTTCAGTATGACAGGGTACACATCAAAATAATTATATTAATACAGAAAAAAAATGTACCAGTACATGTAATATTATCAGTACACTGAGTGACAAAGCACTTCTACTGGAAATATTATTTCACTATTTAATATGATGTTTTCTTACAATTATTAATAATATTACTTATTAGTTATAAATACTTACATTATATAGTTTGATATTATCTATATCAACATTTAAACTGATGTTTACTCAAGTCTGATAAGTTTTTTTTTATGGTCAGAATAGATCCGGAACTGATAATAAGTTACGTCATATAAATAATTCCAAATATTTACTCCTACATCTACTAGAAAAACAAGTAGATCTAGTGTGAAAGGATTGTGGACTCGACATAATGAAAGAACCTTGTATCAGGGAGTCGGTTATGCAGTAGACACAAATAGCTTCATTAGAGAAAACAAGAGATAAGCTGATAACAATAGTTATCATCAAGTAGTGTAACATTAAGTAAACATCAAAGGTGGTCCAAAGTCAGCGTTATCAAAACATTTAACACCTGAATGAACCCTGGTGAGTCATCATTCACGTATTCCGAATGGCCGCGAACAAAACCCTTATCTTGTTTCTTTTCACGTATGGTGCATCATACTTACGCGGCGATATCCAAATAACTCTTTCTTTAATTTTTCCCTCTCTTCGTTATCCTTCGGAGGATGCTTTCTCAAGAACTTGAACATCCTCAAAAGCAGATGCTGAAATAAAAAGTAAAGAAATCAGCTCCCTCTTCCAGACAATGGCTCGTCTGGCCACGAAATCGATTACAAATCGCACGAAATTCAAACATCCGATTGCTCGTATTTCAAATCAGACACAATGTTCAGCATCCTAAGTTTACATATTCTATCTACTTTTAATTTTCTTGGTGTATAATAGTATAACTTTAAAACGTTCTTACCGGTTATCAACAGTTCAAAACGGGTCAATCCCGCGCCACAATTACACGTAAGTAAACAGTTCAACGCCAGATGGCTTCCCTTTATTTTGTATATATTCTTCCGCGAATAACCTGGACGACACAATTTCAACAATAGAAACTAGACGAAATATGCATAACAAAATCATTTCACCATATATTTTACTACCGTTAAACATCAATATTTCAAAAGTTGTCTCAAAATACATTGTATTTAATTGCTTAGACACTGCGAGCTATTTTCTAGCGGATGAAACGGGCACCTGTTCGTAAAGCGGCAAAGTCAATCAAAAAGGAGGAGGAGCTAATTTATTTATCACATTATTATCTTTTCTCGACACTTAATATTTATTGTGTTTGAAGCTGTCATGTTATTGGAATGAAAAGATGGTATAGTGATAATGCAAGTAAAATTAAAAGATTATTCCATTAAGATAAATAAAACAACACACACACAAACCTAAAACAATTTGTTCAAAGAAATATATGTATTACTTATCTCTAAATATAAGAACGACTGCCACGACATAAAAAGGAAATTCCAAAATTAATCCTTTTCAAAGAGACTGTGATCGATTTTTATCATCAATATGAAATTATGCGCACTAGTTACGTGCGAACTGACATATCATTAAGTTTCTTGATGCATGTGTACTTAAATTAATTTGCATATTATTTAAATGTGATAATTTGGTTTTGAAAAAATATCCTAGAAATTACATAAAACTTAAAACGATGTACTTTTTGGCAATACAAGAAAAGCCTTCCTTTGAAATAAAAAACTATCGAAGTCCAAACAGTGTTGTAAAAATAAATACAATCATGTCAGACAGACAGAATGCTGTAAACTTTCCAATTTAATGAGGCGGTATTCGGGATCACAGAAACGCAAAGTAAATGCCGAGAAAAAATAATTTTGAAAACAATAACGTAAATGTCGAAAACAACTAATAAGATATATTTTTGGTTATTCATCGTGAATTGACCAAGTTTCATCCAGCAGATTGTCGTTTTTATATAGCCTAGCCGAGGAGGTAGCAATTACGAAGATGACGGCTTTCCGTGCCTGAGAAAATGGTTCCATTCCAAAAGAGACCATTTACGTATCAGAGACTACTAATAAATCTGAATTAGCTTGTTCACAAAGAATTTAGCAGTACTTGAAGTGATGTTAATCTAAACAAGCAAATCATTTTATTGGATTGTTAAATAATGGACTTAATGATTTTTTCAGCGATGATTTGATTAAAAACTTGTCATTATATAACAATTTTTTTAATTCTTTGCGCCATAAAATATCAGATTGGATATATTAATGAAAGCGATACCTGTATAAAAATCATTCTTATATCTTCCAGTTGTTTTGTCATGCTTTCAAAATGGCATGTTCGTTTAAAAGCAATCCGATATGTTATTGAGACAATGTTATTTAACCGGATTAGGTGAAAAAACAGTTGAATTTTCAGCACAATTCAAGTTCGATATTCGTTAAAACATTGTTAACTTTTCTTCGCGATACGACGAATGAAAACACTCCGTCTTCTCCTAACTTTCAAATTTTGACCATCATGCACTTCTCTTTGAAACTGATAAGAGTTAGGAAAAGGAAATACACTTATGTTCTGCAGACTAACTTAGTGGAAACCTTTCTCAGGAACCAAAATTATACTATATGAATTTACTATTTTTGTATAATGAGGCAGTCGCCGTTTTCATTCATATTTTAAACTGGTAGTGTATGATTTGTTTTATAAAACAAGAATTTGTTTCTCGATTACATAGTAACAATATGAAATGGCCCTTTACGAGTTTTAACTCCCTGTCTGTGTTCATTGTCACAGACATGACATAATCGTTGGCGTACAAGAGAGACTAGACAACATTCAGAGTGTTCGTCTGCATTTTGTTCTTACTTAATTCAATCTATGGTCGTGTCTAGAATAATCTACGCTGAATAAGACAACTGCTCTTATGTAGACAGTTAGACTAAAAGTTCATAGCATTGTCTAGAATTCCAAGCGCAAAATCTTAAATTCTATTAACTATTAATCGCACCATACCGGAAAACCACATTTTAGGCCTCATTATACTCTGCGTTTTAATTGTTATTTTACCCAACCCACACAAGACGTGCATCCATTTAATACTCCAAATTTGTATTCGTTTGAGGATCATATGTACTGAATACCTATATTATACCAACACCACGCCCACTTGTTAAGGTACAACGGAAACTAACAACAGACCCAGAGTGACACAGGATGCGGTTACAGTCCACAGCTGTTTTCCTATTATGTCCTATTTTTGTTTGTTTGCTTGTTTATAACACAACATTGAATGTGTAAGTGTGAAAGAAATACTGGTGTGCATATGTCTAACGCCACACCATCTATGGTGGCGGCACGCACCTAGTGCGTGGATAAATGTGTACTTCTTCAACAAATACACATCAAACACGGAAAGCTCTTAACATACAAACTTCATCTTGGATATGGGATCGTGTGCTTGGTGACCTGCCATGGAAGAAAGTGGCGAAACATTCCTTAGCCAGAATTTTCAATTTACTTTATAGTACATATATTTATAAAAAAAAAAAACAAATTCGTTTGTGCCTAAGCCGGCGTGGCCTAGTGGTATCGCGCTGGACTCGATTCCCGTTCTGGTCATGCCGATGTCATGTCTTTCGGATGAGACAGTAAAAACCGAGGCCCCGTGTCGTCGTATGCATGGCACGTTAAATCCTCACTGCTTCGGGTGGGTCCGTTGCAAAGGTCAAAATTTGTATGCCCCGCATCAGGCAGATGCCGTCACCATATATGTGAAATATTCGTAGTGTGACGTAAAACAAAAATCAATTAATCAATCAAATATAACAAATGCATAAATCAACCACCCACAAATTTGACAATCTCTGTATGGACAACGAAGCTTTAACTGCAGTCAAGTGAAAAATAAAACCGAAGATAAATATGGATTAAATACTAGTACTTCTTTCGTAACCCACATAGCAGACAAAATACGAGGAAGCAAAGGAAATAGCCAACTTCAAAATTTAACTACGAGAGAACTGTCGAAGAAAGAACAAAAACGGAGCGGAACATTTTTTTTGTCCAATCGAAAGTGAAGGGTAGTGAGTGACGGAAATATTATCACAGAAAACAAAAAAAAAAAAAACAAAAAAAAACAAAAAAAAAAAACCAGAAGTTATCATTTTACCGGTTTTAGAGGAGCGCAAATCTAAAGGTCCAGACAAAATGCATCCTCACTGCATTAAGACACCCGCTGAACATTCACTATAATTTTTTCAAAATTTCAGAAAGTCTCATTCCTTTAGGCGCATATCCAGAAATTTTATCGAGAGAGGGTCCACCCCAAATAATTTTCCTGGAGGGGTCTACCCATGTTTTTATGTGTAAAGTCATTTTTGCCGAATCTTAGGGTGGGTGCAGACCCTCGGTCCACCCTCTGGGGACGACAAAAATTACACATATCCATAATAGGCCTCAAACACAAAGTTACAAACTATGGTCCAATTAGCATGACAAGTGTCATTCGTAAAATTATGGATAAATAATACAAGATAAAATTATGGAATATATGGAAGAAAGCAATCTTCTCACTAAATACCATGAAAGATCACTCGTGCATCAGGGATAAATCAAAGAGTGGTACCTAATATGTCTGTCCAATGTTACATGTCAGACACCACAGGGTAGTGTACTAGGGCCTTTTCTTGTTCTCGTATAGTACATAAATGATCTACCGGATGTTGTACATATGTTACACTTAAGTTTGAAATATCTATTATGTTTAAACTTTATCAAACATTATTACAATAAAGTTTAAGCATAATAAATATGTTAAACTTTGGTGTCTTTAGAATTTGAAATGTATAGCACAGAGCAACCAAGCTATTGCGTTTAAAATCAAACTTGAGTTACGCTGAAATTTTGCGACTATTGTGACTACCGACCATCCATAACCGGCGCCTTTGAAGCAGACCCCAGATACATTCAGAAAAGTGCACGGGTCGAGTATAAATAATGCAGAGAATCAAATACCCCTCTCCGCATCAAACACCAGGGGGACACTAGATTTTCCGCTACGTAGCGCTGTTCAGTCTCCTCTAGATTTATATTTCAAACTGGCGGACAAAACATTTTTCTATGAAAGATTAATCTTTCGATTTTTAACAAAACAAATATCATACGGCCGCCATTTAGTGTAGAGTTTAGGAATAACGAGGTCTATACATAGCAATGAGACTAACAATTACGATTTGACGTCATCTCGCATTTTACATACCAGAGGTACATGATACAGGACTAGCCATCATCCCAAAATTTACCTACCAGAGGCACATGGCGTAGAAATCGCCCTCATCCCTCATTTTACGTACCAGAGGCTCACGATATAGGACTAGCCATCATCCCACATTTTACGTACCAGAGGCTCACGATATAGGACTCGCCATCATCCCACATTTTACGTACCAGAGGCACATGATATAGGACTCGCCATCATCCCACATTTAACGTACCAGAGGCTCATGATACAGGACTCGCCATCATCCCACATTTTACCTACAAGAGGCACATGATATAGGACTAGCCATCATCCCACATTTTACGTACCAGAGGCACATGATATAGGACTAGCCATCATCCCACATTTTACGTACCAGAGGCACATGATATAGGACTAGCCATCATCTCACATTTTACGTACCAGAGGCACATGATATAGGACTAGCCATCATCCCACATTTTACGTACCAGAGGCACATGATATAGGACTAGCCATCATCCCACATTTTACGTACCAGAGGCACATGATATAGGACTCGCCATCATCCCACATTTAACGTACCAGAGGCTCATGATACAGGACTCGCCATCATCCCACATTTTACCTAACCGAGGCACATGATATAGGACTAGCCATCATCCCACATTTTACGTACCAGAGGCACATGATATAGGACTAGCCATCATCCCACATTTTACGTACCAGAGGCACATGATATAGGACTAGCCATCATCTCACATTTTACGTACCAGAGGCACATGATATAGGACTAGCCATCATCCCACATTTTACGTACCAGAGGCACATGATATAGGACTAGCCATCATCTCACATTTTACGTACCAGAGGCACATGATATAGGACTAGCCACCATCTCACATTTTACGTACCAAAGGCACATGATACAGGACTAGCCATCATCCCACATTTTACGAACCAGAGGCTCATGATATAGGGCTCGCCATCATCCCACATTTTACCTACAAGAGGCACATGATATAGGACTGGTCATTATCTCGCATTTTACCTACCAGAGGCACATGATATAGGACTCGCCATCATCCCACATTTTACCTAACAGAGGCTCATGATATAGGACTGGTCATTATCCCACATTTTACGTACCAGAGGCACATGATATAGGACTCGCTATCATCCCACATTTTAAGTACCAGAGGCACATGATACAGGACTAGCCACCATCCCACATTTTACGTACCAGAGGCACATGACATAGGACTAGCCATCATCTCGCATTTTACCTACCAGAGGCTCACGATATAGGACTAGCCATCATCCCACATTTTACCTACCAGAGGCTCATAATATAGGACTCGCCATCATCCCACATTTTACGTACCAGAGGCACATGATATAGGACTAACCATCATCCCACATTTTACCTACCAGAGGCTCATAATATAGGACTCTTCATCATCCCACATTTTAAGTACCAGAGGCTCACGATATAGGACTCGCTATTATCCCACATTTTAAGTACCAGAGGCACATGATATAGGACTAGCCATCATCCCACATTTTACGTACCAGAGGCACATGATATATGACTAGCCATCATCCCACATTTTACGTACCAGAGGCTCATGATATAGGACTCGCCATCATCCCACATTTTACGTACCAGAGGCACATGATATAGGACTGGTCATTATCTTGCATTTTACCTACCAGAGGCACATGATATAGGACTCGCTATCATCCCACATTTTAGGTACCAGAGGCACATGATACAGGACTAGCCATCATTCCACATTTTACGTACCAGAGGCACATGATATAGGACTGGTCATTATCCCACATTTTACGTACCAGAGGCACATGATATAGGACTCGCTATCATCCCACATTTTAAGTACCAGAGGCACATGATACAGGACTAACCACCATCCCACATTTTACGTACCAGAGGCACATGATATAGGACTAGCCATCATCTCGCATTTTACCTTCCAGAGGCTCACGATATAGGACTAGCCATCATCCCACATTTTACCTACCAGAGGCACATGGTATAGGAATAGCCATCATCCCACATTTTACGTACCAGAGGCACATGATACAGGACTAGCCATCATCCCACATTTTACGTACCAGAGCCACATGATATAGGACTGGTCATTATCCCACATTTTAGGTACCAGAGGCACATGATATAGGACTAACCATCATCCCACATTTTACCTAACAGAGGCTCATGATACAGGACTGGTCATTATCCCACATTTTACGTACCAGAGGCACATGATATAGGACTCGCTATCATCCCACATTTTAAGTACCAGAGGCTCATGATATAGGACTAGCCACCATCCCACATTTTACGTACCAGAGGCACATGATATAGGACTAGCCATCATCTCGCATTTTACCTACCAGAGGCTCACGATTTAGGACTAGCCATCATCCCACATTTTACCTACCAGAGGCACATGGTATAGGAATAGCCATCATCCCACATTTTACGTACCAGAGGCACATGATACAGGACTAGCCATCATCCCATATTTTACGTACCAGAGGCACATGATATAGGACTGGTCATTATCCCACATTTTACCTACCAGAGGCACATGATACAGGACTAGCCACCATCCCACATTTTACGTACCAGAGGCACATGATATAGGACTGGTCATTATCTTGCATTTTACGTACCAGAGGCACATGATATAGGACTAGCCATCATCCCACATTTTACGTACCAGAGGCACATGATATAGGATTGGTCATTATCCCACATTTTACCTACCAGAGGCACATGATACAGGACTAGCCATCATCCCGCATTTTACCTAACCGAGGCACATGATATAGGACTGGTCATTATCTCGCATTTTACGTACCAGAGGCACATGATATAGGACTCGCCATCATCTCACATTTTACGTACCAGAGGCTCATGATAGAACCTCCACTGAGATTAGAGCTCACAATATTCCGATTTTAAGTCGGAAAAGCTCATCAAGTATTTGGTTGTAACCGATAACAAGTTAGTTGGTAGGTTTTTATATCGGTTTCAAGAATTTTTCAGTCATCTTGCGACATGGATCACACAAGAGGTATCCAACTTAAATGGAACCCGGATCGAGATCTTATTAATGCAAACTAGATTTACAGTAATAGTACAATACATACTTACTATTATTACACCTTTTTACATTACCTCATGGTGTCTTAAACCCGCGAATGCGAGATTATGTATAGTGTTCATGTATTTACACCCTGAACAGAAGAGCAAGACCTGTCACACACCTGCCTGAACAATTTACACCTTATTATAATGTATATCCTACGGTCAAGAACTAGACCACTGTAAACAAGTACAAAGTACAAAGGCACAGTAACGGATTTCCTACGGACTCATTAATTACACTTGTTCTTGTATCATTAACATTCAGTTATGAGCTTTAAATTAATGCGCTCTTATCACACTGTGAATAACTTTCCTCTTTTCTTTGTTATCCTGTATGATTTTATATTAACAATTTAATGAAAACAAGTGATTTTCTTTCTCCTTCAGCCAAACGTTCTGTATGACTGGACAAAATATTGGTTTTTTTTTTTTACTTTTTGAACCCTTTATTACTCAGTGGTAGGTACCTAGGTATTGCAGTATTAAGTACCAACAGATTTCCATCATACCTTGACCAGGATTCCAATCTAGGACTCCAAAGGTGAGAAGCAACTCGGCAAAGCACATTAACTCCCTTCATCATCAAGGCCTCTATTATGTTATGCCAGTAAAAATATACATTTCTGGTATATGTAAATAAGATCAACACATTGAAATATTTTTAATAATTTATTTTTTTCCTTTTTTTAGAAAACAATTTTCCTATCCAACTTTTAGAAAGAGTAACAAAACATTTCTAATCTTTTACAAAAATTTCAATCCACTTCTTCACTACATCTAAGTTTCTACCATTTGCGGGAAAGTTATCAATGCATGAAATGTTTTTATACACATCAAGTCTTTCAAGAAAAGAATCAGATTTTATTAAATAGAACTTCAAGTTTTTCACACACAAAAATGAAGAAGATACCTTTAACAATTTGTATCAACTTTGTCAAGGCAAGCACCCAGCACCACAAATTGAGAAAATATGACTCAAATCATTAATTTTAATTTGATTCATTATCTAATGTTCAAAATAAAGTGTTATGTATGATAACTATTCAATTCTTAAATAAAAATATTTACCCCACTTACTTGTCTTATGTTAAAAAAAAAAAATGAGTATTTTCATAGTCTATGGTACTGGGGCCTGAATTATGAACATTACAAGTGTGAACATGAACATATGCCATTCTTGTTTACATTAAGTATCCGCGAAAGTAATATCTAATCATATGAGGATACACTTGTACGATATATAACATCATTGTTCCATTACAATACCACAAATCATATGGTATCATACATGAAAGATAATCATGGTTCTTCTTCTTACAATACATAAATACGACTAGACTCAAAATGAACACCTTCATACATTACACAGCCAACATGGCCAATTATCATCAACTGCAATCAGACTGAGAATGTGAACAAATATCAGGAAAGTAAATGGTTATATGCTTTCATTCGTTTTACCTTACACACCAACCAACGGCTTTTTCTAAAACTTTTCGAAAAGCAAAAATTGTATGAAGGTAAGTAGGAATCTACTATGTATACATATTAGAACAAATGCAAAAATGTTTACCTCATTGAATGAGATGACAAATGATTTACATAGACAAAACTAATGATAAATGCTAGACTCTCGGAGCCTGTATTACTACATGGCAGATATGTGTCAACTGCATCAGAAATCAAGGGTTATCACCCAATGGGTCTGGAATAGGTCCACATCAGCACTTGAGCAAGATAAACACAATCTCATAAATATGATAAGATTTAACTGATTTATACCCCTTTTCTGAATCTTTGCCTTCTAAACTAGATCTCATGTTTTCAAGTTATATCATTTATTGTGGAATTTCATTTCATTTTAGTTTTCTTTCCTTCATAGACTGAAACTAGCTGTAAAAACAGGAAATCAAGATGAGAACGAAGAATTGCAGGCATTCTATATACAGTATTCAACAGCCCTTACATCCAAGTGTCATAAAATACGGTGTACAACATAGAAATAAGTGATAGTATGTGTGGACGGGTTTGGGATTTGCATGAAGCAGAGACGAGTGTTATATCTGCAAAGTTCCCTTATCTGTTGATAATAGTATAAGGCAAGATATCTGCAAAGGCTGAATATAAATAAAGTGCTCGTAAAGGAGAATATGTACTGTGAATACAATGTCTAAAAATAGATACTCAGGTAGAAATATTGTACCCTAAAATACACTATAGTTTAAAATTTCCATGACAAACTTGTTATTGATGAAATATTTACAACATTCTTCTGGTTAAAATTTAATGAAAGCCTAATTTATTTAATAAACCAACATCTGATTCAAATGCATGGCAAAGTGGAGCTAGATTACAAAAATATTTTCCTATCACACTTTTAAGCAGAATATATGGAATGTTTTCAGCTTTACTACAAAGCAATGAGAATGATTTCTGTCCCTTTGAAGCACTTTCAGTAAATTACATGCAAAACTGATATGATATGTATACATGTACTCAGTAGGCTCCATCAAATATATCATTGAATATGCGCCTTAAATCTCCCCATACTGGAAAGTATGGTAGTACATAAATCTCATCAGTTTTATGTATGGTATGCAAGATTGGATGGCAAAAATTTATAAAGAGGAATTCAGAGTGTACAAGATATAGTTAACATACACCTGACTGAGACAGCACTCATCTAGAGTTATTGGCATAGACTCAATTGATATGTATGTTTGATATAGAAAAATTGGACATAAACCTCTTCGTATTTTACCACAGACATAGTCATTAACAGAAATGTGCATAAACTAGTGCATGACATACAGCACACAGAGAGATTTAAATTTTGCCATACTTTACATTTTCAAAGTCATGCATTGTAATTCAAAACTACAATGTACTATAAAAAGAGTTAACACAATGCAATGATTTCAACATTTTCAGGATACTAATTTGACAATGTAGTTTATTGAAATATTTTAGAAAAGAGAACAATGTATAAAAGATGTTTTTTGACAAAGTGTAGAAAAATATATATATCTCTTAAAAGAGTGCAACATGTATAATATACAATACCCTTTCTCAAAAATATGTATAATAAGCTTGTGAAAAGGGCCTTTAAGCAATCATATCAATGAGACATTTTATTTCCTATGGATAAAACAACACGTTTTGCATATAAATAATGTGCATGTACTTGAAATAGCAAACAAGGCTCAATCATCACACTCTGTGGTCCATAAATACTGAGACTCAAACATAAAATTTTTAACACTGTTTCAACCTTATCAAATTCTTCGGCTGAATTTGACAGGAGACCTGAATAAGTCTCAGTGTCCTCATGGTGATCCAATGGTTGATTTCCATTCTCCAAATGTGAATGAGACTCAAGAAAGACAACAGTATCACAGATATAACCACAAAAAACAAGCACTGATGATTACTGCTATGACCTTGACATTGATCTTTCTGGTCATCGCTGGGTGATCTCCAATATAGATGGGTTTTTTTCCAGGATAGTTAATATTATCTTATCTACATACTGTTTTAAGTTGAAATTCACTTTTTCCTGTTCTTGTAGTCTAGACATTAACTGAAATCATACAAGAAATGCAAACTTACATTTTCGTATAAAGTATAACTCAAATTTTCACGACTCTATATTTAGCAGAAATACAAAATTACATTTTGCATTAAACACTATAATCAAAATTGAAATATAAATGTCCGAAAATGTATACAAAATTATTTTCAAAATAACTATACATGTAATTGAAAGCGTTCGTCTGTTTTATATACAACTTCTTGTTTGACATCACACAAAGACTCTTTCACCTGTATGGTGGTAGCCATCGTCAAATGGTGAAGGGAACCAAGTAAGAAAACTCCAATCTGCAGCAGGCTTGTGCAGTATAAGTACGTTAATATGTGTAACAAGAGTTAACTTGGTTATCTGTAATATGTGTTGTATTGTGTGTCACTGTTTAACAGCACTGCTTTTTGCAATGTATTACTTCAATCTTTCTCCAAGCTGTGAAGCTTAATTCTATACTTTGAAGTGTACGAGTCAAACCCCTCCTGTACAGGACCTTGCCTGTCACTGGTCAACTTCCCAGCAGAGAATGATACTCTTTATAAAATGACAGAATAAAAAATGTGGCTAAATGCTCATCCAAATTGTCTAAGGATGCAACACAAAAATCTAATGGTTACATTAGGCTTAAAAGAGGGTCTTCTTATTACAGGTCTGCTACTCTAAATATTAACTGACAAGCTCCTCTCACATATTAACCTTCAAAATATTTGATTAATATCACTGCCGGAGCTTTCAATTCATGTATAAAGCAATAACATGCCAATAAACTTGTACATAAAAGTTACCTCCTCTTTAGTAAGATGGTCTAGTTCTGTAGCAAGAGATTGTTCACTGGAGTTTTGGACCAAGCTCTTGCCTTCATTTATACAACGGGTTAGCAGTTGTGCATTTAGGTCCTCGTTAAGGTCCTGAAGCTGACGGTTTTCCTAAAAAAAGATTATGTGAACATAACTGTAATGAAAAAATCTGGCAATTCAATCTCAAATTTGATACCAAAAGTACAAGGGTGAGTTAATTATAATCATTATAATCATTATAAACCTTTATGATAAATTACACAAAATGATAAATTTCTTGAATTCAGGATGAAATACAATGTTATTAAGATGTGAATTATTATCTAATTCCAGAAAAGACAGTTATGCTATAGATTCCTATGACATACTTATGTTAGCTAAATGTGATGTGAAAGTTTGCTTTGATTTACAGTCTCTCAATACACTGAACAGATTACATAGCACAGAGGCAACGAACACAGAAAATACTCTCAAGTCACTGGAGGACTGTTCTCAATACACTCATCAAATGTACACAATACATTAAAGGATTGTTCACAACACACTGAACAATTGTTCACAACACATTGAAAGTTTACGATGCACGAAACATTGTACTGAGACAGATATGCATACTACACTGAGCAGTCTTTGTTTACTGCTCTAGAATGTAAGACAACAAAATGAGTATAATTATTATACAGAAGCCAAAAGATTTAACACACACAGGCTACCAGGAACCTAAGATGGGAATATGCATTATAGATTGACAGGTATTGATATATGTAGTAATATATTGGATGTAGAGGAATATAGTTAAACACAGCCTCCTGCATATAGAAGTTCTTTTACATTCCTTTTATTGCATGCCTATATATGAACACTGAGTCTGGTATAACCATCACGGATATAAGTAGCTCTACTCTGATATACACATTTTCCTGAAATTTGGTGAAATTATACAAATCATTGTCAGTGAACCTCTTGTACAGCTGTAATGGGAACAGAAATTTGGAAGGAATGGGAGTGTTTAAAAAGTCAATAAATGTAATAATGTTTCAGACTGTGTTACTGATAAACTAATTAACTAACCACAATTCAGTTATGCATATTAGATCATATAGTAAATGAACTATTAGATTTTGACTCTATGACAGAATTCATTTCATATACCAGTACATGTAATGATACCTCAAATTACAGAAATGTGTCAAAACCTTCATAAAAAACCACATACAGAGATATTACATGTATACATTTACACACATGGTTATGTCTATCACCATCCCAAGATATGTACAGTTTCATGTGTTCTGTTTTCTTCACACAAACAATGGATACCTCTTAAGCTCTGTAAGCTACTGAGTAATAATTAGGCAAAGCATCAAGCAAACAAAACAATGATATGAGATATGACCTTATTGCACCATGTTTATGAATATTGTCTTCTTGACAGCAGTATGATATATGGGAATAGATGAATGACACTGGAACGCATGTGTTTAAATATGACAATAATTACATGTATAACTTATTCACTGAAATTAATTCTAATCCTTAGATGTGATATGCAGCTACCAGCAACCATTTTTGTTATGATAATTTTAGCAATGTCTTCTAGATAGCCTTACCAATGTCCATTGCCTTGGCATTAGTTGCATTCATCATTAATCTAAGAAACACAGTGTGCTGGATACAAGTCACCCAGTATCAAGTGATACTTGACATCCTAGTGTGAATAGGTGTCAAGGTACACTAGACACTATGAATAACAAGTGTCAAGATATGCCCAACATGGTGAAAAACCATGTGTTCAGTTGCACTTGGCATCCTAGTGTTACTAAGTAATAAGCCATACTTATCATAGTAGTGTTGCAAAGTGTCAAGCTAAAGAGTTTTAGACTACCACTTAAATACAGCATCCAGTGAGAAGAAAAGAGAACACGATAGTAATACAAACAAGAGACACTATCATTACCCGCTTTGTTTCTATTGTTTCCTAGTGAAAAAAAAACATTTCTCAACTCAGCTATACGATAAAAAAACATTACGCTTTTACAAAATAAAGTATGCAAAATAATACACAATATTTACATAATATGTATTACACAACATCAATGGCGTGCAGACCAAAGCCAACTACTGTAGAGATTTTGATATTCTTTATTAGAACTACATATTAGTATTAAAAATTCTACCACTTGTATATACCTTCAGAATTGTTCTACCACTTGTATATACCTTCAGAATTGTTCTACCACTTGTATATACCTTCAGAATTATTCTACCACATGTATGTACTTTCAGATTATTCTATAACTTGTATATGTTTTCATAATAAGTTTTCCTCTTGTATATGCTTTTATAATTGTTCTAAAACTTGTATATACTTTCATAATTCTTCTACTACATGTATATGTTTTCATAATTGTTCTACCAATTGTATATACTTTCATAATTCTTCTACCAATTGTATATGTATTTGTAATTGTTCTAACATTTTTATATGCTTTCATAATTATTCTATCACTTATATATGCTTTTGCTATTGTTAAAACATTGTATATGCTTTCATAATTGTCCTACCACTTGTATGTTTTTGTAATTATTCAACTACATGTATATACTTCCATAATTGTTCTACTACATGAATATGCTTTCTTAATTGCTCTACCACTTATACTTGTTCTAACACTTGTATATGTTTTAATAATCAAAATAACACTAAGTTGCTATTCTGTGCCTCTTTATCCTTCATAAATTTGATATGGTCTTACACTCATAAATAAATTGATATTTAAATATAACGTGTTTACATTTGAAATGACCTTAAACATTATATGTCATTAAATTCATCATGTGTGACTACAGCAAAAATCTTATAACTTGTGATTCAAAAGTCTGGCATGGGCTTACAATAGTCAAATTCAATTTATTTCCTGACACTTCCTTGGCTTATACTCCAAAAAGATTTTCATTAGAAAAAAAAAAAAATTTTTACTGTTAACCTTAACCCTTGTGACATGGAAATGTTGGTTTTTGAAAGGTACCGGTAAAAGATTTAAAAAGGCTTAGTTATCCTGAACAGGTAAATATTGAGCACTACAACCTTAGGCTATTAATCCAAAGTATACAACATGCTCCAAGAGTTGTTTGGAAGGAAAACTGTAAATGGTATTAGGAAATATGGACACAAAATTGATGAGTACATTTTGATTGGATACCTTGTCATGTATTTCTACCAATATCTTGTGAAATACAGATTAATAAATGGACAGAGAAGAAATTATCTAGTCTCAAATTATGACAAACAGATCAAAGTATTCAATCAAAATGCTATCACTATTCTGCTAAATTAAATGAAATAAATTTTAAGGGGATAAATGAATATTTAAAATGCAACATAAATTTAAAGGAAAAACTGGCAAAATGCAGACAATGGCTCCTACAACTAAATCATCCATTCACAATAAAGATAACAAACCTAATAATCCAATCAGTATAGGGATAACAAACCTGAGATAAGGTCCTCCATTCTACTGTCAGAGCCTTGAAAGGATTAAGTTTTCATGTTCTTAATTTACTATGTACTACCTATAAATCTATAACAATCTACAAACAGCTGAAACCAAAGCATGTATCAGACTTTTACACAAGAGTTGTATTTCTTTACAATTCACATTGTTGGAAGAGAAAGGAGAATTCTTCTATTCTAGATCAAACATCAAGCTCTGTTTGATAGTGAAATTACTGGTTCCTTGAAAGTGAAATATAAGCATGCATGTATATGGTTAGATCTGTGATTATTTTGTTTATCAAAACAGATCTTGGATTAAGTTACATGTACTTATCTCAAATATATACTTAACAATACAATAATTTTGCTCCTGATGAATAAAACTGAACGATGCATTATCAAGACATATCAAGGAAAATTTTCCTTCTGATCCCTACAATATGAATGTAAAGGCAAGATAATTCTTATATGTAACTGATGACATGCATTGATTCATCATTTGGAACTCCTCACTCTTCAATTGTGCTTGCAATAAAGATTATCCAACACCTGGTGCACTGTTACACATTACATGGATGGAAAAGTAGTAATTGTTTGGGTAATTTTGTTCTTCATTAGAGGCACAAGTTATCTTATTTCATACTAAAGTTTGAATGAAAGTTTACCCTATTCAAATTTCTTATTTGTATATTTCATACTAAAGTTTGAATGAAAGTTTACCATACCGTACATGTAGCGTGGAAGTTGGAAAATCCTCGTTGCCACGGTGGGCTGTCCACGTCTGTCCTCCGTGGACACCTCGCGAGGTCACTTTTCTGTCCACGTTAATGCTTTCTAATATAATTTGCCATCTACCTGTACTTGTCCTCGCGAGGTCAAAAACGGACAAGTTTTTCACACCTTTTACCTGTATTTGTCCTCTGGTGGTCAAAACGGACAAGGTTTTCACACCTTTTAATTAACCTGTCCCCCACTTGACGTAAGGGATATTACATAGATGGGCCGGTATTTTGCAAATGTATCCTGAAATATTTCGTTAAATAATACAAAAGGAAAGAAAAAAATGACCGTTTTTCAATGACCACGCCAGTAGATACAACTGTAGCTTCAGATTGAGACAAGACCGGTTTCAGAGTTGAACTACATACGGCACTGATAATAGCCTTTCCGTTGTTTGAGTTGTTTTATTGTATTTGTTCAGTCAACCGAAAAAGTAACATGTTTGCCTGTTAAGTTTTTTCCACATGCATGTAATTCTTCATTTAACAGACGAATTTAGAAGAATCTATCTGAAGTTAAAGAAATGCAAATTGCTCACACGATTTACACTCTTATTATATTCAAAGTAATTCATTTATAATAATGCATGATGGCAATATTAAGGACAAATAAATGTGGTTTTAAAAATATAAATGCCTTATCAAATAAAACCAATCTACCGATCTTTATTAAATAATGTTATCATTTGAATAAAGGTTCATAATATTCATAATAAATTGAAATACTGTTTAATATTTGTTGACTACGTGATTATTTATTTCCGCGTAAAAAATTTCAAAGAAATTCTTTTGTGTTCTGATTAAGTATTTAACTATCTTAAGCAAAAGTAATGATCTTAATCATTGCATGAAAGGTTAATTAAAATCATTATAAAATACCTGTTAAAGTATGTTTTTACAATTAAGTGTCGCTAAAGACTTCTTTCAAGTACCGGTAACTCTTAAAGAGCGAGATATGGGTGTGTATTAATAAATTGTGTACTAGCATTACTATTTTATATTTGAAAATTAATTATTATCAGATTTCTTGTGATTTATTACTCCCCCTCAACAGCAAAATCTAAGAACCATATCTCCGGCAAAGGGAGAAAACCCAAAAATGAATAACCACCCCCCCTTTCTTTTATTTGTACTTGTTGAGTATGAAGAATCGTACGATGTTTCAGTCAAATATCTTATTCGCCAATACAATGGGCGATTTTCCTATTGCAAGTCTAAGCATTGTGCTGTAAGCCTACAGGGCAAAAAATTTAAGTGAAAGATCGACGCCACCTAACGACCGAGTTAAAGTAACGACCTGTCACCCCCCCCCCCCCCCCCCCTTCTCTCTCTCTCTCTGCTGTGCACGAGATATCGTTTGCAAACGTATTTTAAACTTTTTCAATACAACCAAAATATATATTTGTGTATGTATTAATGTAAAACATGCAAGGTTCAGTGTTCAGTCGGGTCATCATCTTTTATATATAATTGCATGATCGTATCCGTGAAATTAATAAAAAAAAATAGATACGATCGTATTGGGCAAGAATATGTAACGAGACAAAACAATAAAAAAAAAAGGGGGGGTCCTCTCTGTTTAGGTCAAACGGCACTTAGTCCAGGTAACCTTACGACTGGAGCACGCGTGTTGTGTGAAGTCTATTGTTCTACTTCATCCTGGTAGCGAATAAGTGTTTGACTTATGACACTGATTAATACACGGAATTAGACGATCGTATCCGATGAAATCATAAGATACATACGGCCCTATATCTGGCAGGAATATGTAAGAAGCTAAGAAATTTAAAGGGAGGGGGGGGGGGTGTTTCTGAAAGATAATTTTCTTTCCTGTTTAGGTAAGAAAACGACCGACACTCTAGTTTCCCTTGCGACTCCAGTGCGCATGCTTTGTCTTTTGTTCTGAGATTATAAATATTTTTCAAAAGTTTGCCTGCACTTCACCAGGAAGATAAAAGAACACATAAAAAAGAAGAAACCCGACCAAAGAAAATAATAATGAATAAAATAGAATGAAGATCAGTGTCCATATGTATTAATATTTACCAGAATTAATCAATCGTGTATTTCATCGTAATCGCATGTAATATTTCAAAATCTGAATATGTTTATCAGAGCAATCAATAATGAATATCATATCACATATAATATGAATTTATTTGATTTTAAAAGTCGGCTTTACTAAACTGACCCCACAAGTAGTAATTGCGCTCTTCAATTCGGATCGTTGCCTTCTTTAATTAAGAGTCCGAAATAGGTATTACAAAGAAACTCGGCACACTCTCGGAATAATAAATCATTTTTTTTGTGTGCATGTCCTTGGTGACTTTTGTCATACAGCTTTGTCAGATGTCTTCAGTTTTCTCTTTTAAATCACACTTATACACGTATCTGTACAATAACCAATCGGCTTGTCTTTACCGATTTCATTCAAAGACCATTGATGCACTTTTACGACAAGTAGATATACGGGTATAAAGAACGTAGTTATACGTCCAAACAGGGACGTATATATCTAAAACATATACGTCCGTGCTCCAGGTGCGCACTATATTTTCAATTTTTATATAAAAAATGCGTTCTAGTTTTAAAAATATTTAGAACAGCAGAATACCTTAAGATACATTTCAAACGTTCATTGTGTAATCAAGCAGAGGAGATTTTTAAAAAAAGATGTTAAATGATTATTAATCAAGATATCTTTAAGTCTAATTTCGTTATTTTTCATGCTTCACTGAACAAACACAATACGCATCATCATAAGATCGCTGCCTTTTTAGCACTATCATACCCATTTACCGGGACATATTTCGTGTCCACGTTTGACCGTCTGACGGCGCGGACACAGGTAAATGACCACCTATATACGCGGTCAATATGGCCGATATACAGGGACAGTGTCCACGCGTGTCCGCGGCTTTACACGCCCAAATCCAATGTCCACGGTACATGCACGGTATTCAAATTTCTTATTTGTATACCCCATTGCATCTTTTGTCGCCAATGCAATTAATGTTACATGCTTTTAATTCACATTGAAATTAATTTAGTAAAACTTGGAGGGAATGGAGGTGGGGGGGGGGGGGGAAGATAAGTAAATAACCCTCACAGCACCATAAATCTGAATTGTAATTTTCAATGCATGTATTAGGACCTATAATGAGATGTCATGGTAACAAAAATGTTATTCTGTGACACATACTGCCATGTACAATTTCTGAAAGCACATACTAATCACAAGCACCCACTGTTGTGGCCAGCAAAAGGATGAGATAGTTCCAAATGATATACACACATATATATACATCTAAGTGTATGACAAGAGAAAAACTATTGAGACAGTTCAGAAACTTATATCTACATCTTATGAATGAAATATCCTTTCCTCCTCCTCATCTTTTCTACATAGAATGTACATACCTCTTTAAGCCTGTGAACCTCAGTATTCAATGCTTGGTATCGGCCTGGCAGGTCTGCCATACTGTTACTGCGAGGCTTTTGTATATCTACCTCGATCTTGTATTGCCGAAGTTCCCCCAATTCTTTCCCTAATTCATCAAGTAGCTGTGGAGAAAAAAATATCAAAGCACTATCTCTAACAGTCAAAATGTTTTTTGAAAATAAATTATAATTAAAGTTTATGGACTGACAAACATACTAGTACAAACTTCCAAACAGACAGAAAGGACAAAAACTATATATAAATATATATATAAATTTTTGACAATTTTATGGACCAATAGGCCATGCCTAATTAGAATGTTGCATTAAAGCAAAACAAAAGAAAATTATGTTTCTACTACAATGGTCTGCCATCAGAAATATTTAATGTTCACCTGGCCAGTAGTTTCCCTTTCTTTCTCAAATTTCAGTTTCATTTCTTCATGTTCTCCAAACAGTATATTATAGTCAGACTGGGACTCAGATAATTTGTCTTGTAACTCTAATCTATCCTGAAATACCATGAAAAATATTGAATCATAACACAGCAAAACAGAAGACCATACTTTGTCCTACTCATTTACTGACTGATTGTGGTGATAAGGTGATGTTGAAAATGTCAATGTAAAAGTTTAAAACCATGTAAAAAATGCATACTCTATACGAAAAGGATCTTTAATGCACCAAATATAAAACTTGAAACAGAGAACAAGCCACAATTTAATTTATGGCCATTAAAAAAATCAACATTTTTTCTGATGGGGTTCAAACCAACATCTAATAAATCAAAGGTACTCAAAATTAGGATCTTAAAGAAGAGCCACCCTAACTCAAAGATTAATATAATGTATTCAATCTGAACAAAGACCGAGTTTCCAGGAATCACAGTGTTATCTGCATAGGTAGCCAACACAGACCTATAACAGATGAACAGATAGACCAACAAACATAGACATGCTTCGTAGGTCACATTATTATGTTGTTTTTAAGTAGCAATTATCCACCCAAGTGTCACTTACTGCTCGTAGACGCTCCACTTCCGCTTTTAGCTTTGGATTTTCTAGTTTCAATATTTCATACTCTTTCTCTATACTTGACAATCTGTGAGCAAATAGAGACTAGAGATTTACATTGTATTTCAAACTTATTTTTCATAAACCAAACTGTATTTGTGAAATACTGATGCCTCTGATGGCTGCAGTATCAAGTAATACTTAAACTGATCTAGATCATTGTGTACATTATCTAAACCAATTCCATTCAAAAATCAAAGATAAAATTCAAGTTTTTTTCTGAATACTGGCATTGTTTACACTATAGTACAAATTTCAATATAGTGCTATTCCCCCTCCATCAGGAGGAAGACTCCAGTAGTACACCATGGGACTCCAACCTAGGACTTTCCAGCCACAATAGTACCATCAAAACTGCCATTCCCCCTCCATCAGGAGGAAGACTCCAGTAATACACCATGGGACTGAAACCTAAGACTTTCTGGACACAAGGGTACCACCAAAACTGCTATTCCCCCTCTATCAGGAGGAAGACTCCAGTAATAGATCATGGGACTCCAACCTAGGACTTTTGAGCCACAATGGTACCAACAAAAGTGCTATTCCCCCTCCATCAAGAGGAAGACTCCAGTAATACACCATGGGACTCCAACCTAGGACTTTCGAGCCACAAGGGTACCATCAAAACTGCTATTCCCTCTCCATCAAGAGTAAGACTCCAGTAATACAGCATAGGATTCATACCTAAGACTTTCTGGCCACAAAGGGACCAGCTCTTTCCTCTTCATCAGGAGGAAGACTCCAGTAATACACCATGGGACTCAAACCTAAGACTTTATGGCCACAAGGGGACCACAAAAACAGCTACTCCCCCTTGTGTTCCAACACCTAACCCTACATATCATTAGATACTGAAGTCCTCGTTACCTTAGCCTCTCTGATGTATTACCTTTGAGCTATATAAAACTGTTCAGTCTTCTCCCTCTCTGTGCGAGCCTTGAATGAAAGAACACAAAGATTGTTAAGACACAAAATTCATGTTTTATACTGTATGAAAGTATAATTACTGGAGTGAATGTTGATGAATTTGACATTCACAGACTATTGAATGTAATAAGACAGTGTACACTCACCAACATTTCATCAAATTTCTTCTGTTCTTTTGAAAGTTTCTTTTCAGATTTTACTTCAACATCTTTGACTTGTTCTTCTAAGGTATGAATTCTAAATGATAAAAAAAAATTTAACCTATTTGAAATACACGTACAGAAAAAACAATTCATATGAACAATACTGTGAATATTATGACACTTTTATATATCAATAATAATAAAAATGATAATAATAATAATCATAATAATAATAATAATAATAATGATAATAATAATCTGATTTCCACTGTAGTAATATTAGTGAAATACAATATTATCATTATATATGTAATGTGCAACATGTTAATATGCGATCTATACAGAGTCAATAAACCACACATACATGTATAATTATAACAATTTCTGTGTATTTTTACATTTGGTACTAATTTTACATTTTTTCCCATTTCATAATCATTTAACACTTTTACTGTAAAATTATGAATCAAATCTTAGTTTTAAGTTGCTCATTATAAATTAATTGAAAATATTCGTAAGTCATGGCAGAGTTTTTATAAGTACCACATACTTCACTATCTGCCTCGCTTAATACAAACCGTATCACAAAATATTCATGATATAAGGATAAGTATCTATTTAATATTTGAATAATTATAAGTCAATGGAGTAAATTAGTAATGAAACTATATTATGGTTATAAGTCAATCAAGCAGTCAATAAAAACAATATACAAGAAAATCATACAAGAATACATGTATACAAGATACAAGACATGAAACAATTTCTAATGTCCATAACCAAGCATGTCATAAAGTGTAGAAACATAACCAAACATGGCCCTGCATTAACATGGTGCAAGTAAAGTGATAACGACTAACATATACCTGCCCTGGTTGTCTGATAACGCTACACACCTAGTCCACAATAATCAATTACACTTCAGAAAGTATTGTAAATAAATTGGTTGTAAATTGTCGATATAATTTGTTTTAATATATATTCTGTATGTTCTTGATCTTTTTACCTTATTCAAAAGGCAACTGGGAACAACACAGTTCTTGGAGATTAGTTTTTATAAAGTGATCCTTTATGCATATATCTTTGTGTGGAATTGTTGTTTAGAAAGTATCCATGGTTAAATAATATACATAAAGAAACAAGTTTTGTTCTTGAGTGCCTGTTCCCTAGCCAAACTGTACATTGAATTATTCCATCTGCTACAATGCTTCACAGAAAACTTCTAATCAGTATGATTAAATTTGTTTCTAGTTTAAAAAGTTTTTTTAGCATCCTCATGACTCTTTACTCATTTTACAAAATATTGTATCAAAGCTTTCCAAAAGGACTAAGCACAAAATATGATATGTAGCACCTTCAACCATTCTTATTCTGTCCAATATCTACAACAACAGGAAATAAAATGCACTAGATATTAAAATGCTGAAAATCTAGAAGACCACCACATTCTATTCCATTAGAGATCACCAGCACGCTATAGACAGAAGCTACAATCTCTACAGAGACACTACACTTAACTTACCTGTCTACAATACTGCAATGTCATAAGATACAATAATAGATATACGATAAACCTGTATGATGATGATATGTTATAAAAAATACTAACATGCAAATGTATGTCAATGAGTAAAATTTAGATAACTCTTCATCATATATGTCCAAAGGCTAGAAACAGCTGAGAAGATCCTAGCAGTGTACATGACTACTGGTATATGCTAAGTTTAAAGGGATACACCTTATTGTGAAAAAAATACTGAGACATATAGGCAGATTAATGTACAAGTAAAGATAAAGAATCACATCTAAAAAGGCTCAAATCAAGTACCTGAATATGTGAAATATACTTTTATACAAATATGAAAAATACTTAAATATAAATTGTCCTAATGAAAACTTTTTTTATTAAGGTACAAAATTTTATATATATGTACATGTTCAAATAGAAATAGGAAAATTTTTAAGTTACCTTTTCATAAGAAAACTATTCTCATCTTTCAGTCTGCCTTGTGATGTATCAAGTGTGGATTTCTCTTCTGAAAGTTTTGTTACTTGTCCCTCCAAGAAATGGATCTGAAAGAAGTTTCATTATTCATTTTCCTTCCAAGAAAAAGATGATGTTTTACTTTACCCTCTAGTTCTGTCCAACATGTAACATTATATCTAATATAATGTGATGTAATGTAATGATGATTTTTTCCCTTTTGTTTTGTTTTTCTTTTTAACCATAATTTGTTTTGTAGGATTTTTTTTACTTATTTATCTATTTATCTCTTTTTGTCATTATTATTGTTATTATTAATTTGAGGTAGGGGTAAGAAATCATTGTAAAATTGAGAGTAATATCTGCCTCCATTTGGGTCTTGTAGCACCAGGAATACCTCACTTTCAAAACTTCTGAACCCATAATGCAATTTTAATTCACATGAAATACACGAAAACCGTCATCATACCACTGCGTTTGGCAACCAATAAATAAAAAACATGAAGTTCTGAAGACTAAAAAATAAAATTCTACAGAAACTTTCTTCACAAATGAGCATAACTTGTTGTCAAGGGCCAAGTTGGTTCAGTGAAATCGCACCGGATTTCTTAAATTATCTGAAGACTCGTATTCAATTTTGATGTAATAAAAGGTTTTTTTTTTTAATTTTCATTTCCTTATCTATCATTCGCATGAGATGGTAAAATCTCGAGTTCCGAATCGCGGTGTACATGTACACTGTGTTTGTTCGAAAAGATTCACTATTGCTTCTGATAACAATGCATAGGTCAAACTTAGACCATGCCGACAGCATTCGGGTCACCTGCTGCCAGGGACATGGATACCGGCATGTAAATTCTGTCACTAAGGTCGGCGGACACAGCCTGAATCATAAGTATGCTTCAAGGAAGGAAATGGTTTTAATATTCATTTTGCTTCATAATCAAGACTTTTAAACTACACAACAATGGATATAATGTAACATTTAGTTCTTGAATCTTATCGAAATTTAAACTTTATTTGTTTTACAACGATTAAGAAGCAAATTAACAACTTATATAAATGTTACTCGTTGACACGGATCTTTGCGCAAGGGTGTCGTTTGTGTGGGAGGAAACCGGAGTACCCAGAGAAATCCCAAGAAGCCATGCTGGTGACAGCCCCGCCATCTCACGTACCACACCGGGAATCGAACATGGGTCGTATTGGTGAGAAGCGAGTGCGCTGCCGACTACTCTACTTGGCCCCCACCCTGAATCTTATTTGCTGTGGGAATCCTCCACTGTACACCAAATTCATACGTTGGTTGTTTGGCTGATTGGTGTTTTATTGGTTATTTCGCGACATGGAAAAAGGGGTAACCAACCCCTTCAACATACTTGCGCAATCCGGAAATTGTACCTGTATCCTATGTCGCATGCCAAGCGCTTTGTCAAACATAAAAAAGACCATTCCTAGATTCGTTAATTCCTAAAATGCGCCAATAGAACTAACTGCTCTAGACGGAGTTATAGAGCTTGGTAAAAACACATTAAATCAAGCGCATGTAGGTAATAATAATGATACTTTTTCTTTTCTTAAAAATGAATGTACGACATTAATTTCAGAGACATTAATAGTATTTGTATAGCTCTGGCTGTCTGTGCCAATTTGATAAAGAAATGTATATCAATGAATCTGAAATAACAATGACCACAGGCTATCGTGGAAATAGTTCCGGCCACATTCCGGATGTACATAATGAATGAAGCTGTAATTTCATTTTGACACGTATGATGTAATCATGTAAATGTTTTCTTTGTGATAGACGGAGTAAACACCTGTTCAACATTATCGCATAAAACCAAAAATGTTAATTACAGGTATCAGCGAGGTTAGATGGAAAAAATCAACAATGCCCCACAGTCTGAAAAAAATACGCACTTAATCAATGCATTAAATACAAGACGTCTAACGTCTCGGATATACACTGTATATCGAACACGTAATCTGCTATAATTAAAAGAAATACACATAATACACTGACATGTAGACTTTAATGTTATTGCATTTACTTACTTCAAAAAGAAGTTGTAATAGTTGAATGAACAAGGATTTGTCCCTTAGCAGTGGCGGATTTATAGGGGCGGGGGCCGCACCCCCCTTTTCGCAACATATTTACAAGTAAAAATCCAGATTTGGCACCGAAAATGACTGAGTAGTTTGGCTAATACACACGTGCCCCCCCCTTTTTCATCTTCGGAAATTCTGGATCCGCCACTGCTTAGTCATCTATAATATTTATTCTAGGAGTGTATAATCCTAAAGTAATCACTTATTCGACCCTTACTGTGGCCGCTGAATTACTTCTTGGACCCCCACTGTGGCCACTGAATCACTTACTCTATCTTTAACATAGAGCCTAAATAATTTGTTCGACCATTAGCGTGGCCGCTAAATCACTTCTTGGACCCCTACTGTGGCCACCGAATCATTTGTTCGATCCTTACTGTGGCCGCTAAATCCCTTGTGCTACCCTCACTGTGGCCGCTAAATCCCTTGTTCGATCCTTACTATCACGTCTTAATCACTTGTTCGGCCCTTACTGTGGCCGCTAAATCACTTGTACGACCCTTACGTTGGTTGCTAAATCACTTGTTCGACCCTTACGGTGACTGCTAAATCACTTGTTCGATCTTTGCTGTGGCCGCTGATTCACTTCTTATACCCTGATTGTGGCCGCTAAATCCCTTGTGTGACCATTACTGTGGCATTTGAATCATCTATTTTACTCTTCCCGTGGCCGCTGGATTTCAGTTTTGTTTCACTGATCTTTATCTGTATAGATCTAGTCTACTCAGCTATAAATGGGTATAAACGATGAACACTAAACTTGCGATGGCTTGCAATTGATATCCAACTGAGAAGAAGGGTGGGGGGTGTTTCTGTCTGCCATCCACTTTTCCTTTATTTAAGCCTGTATAGCACGGAGAATATTAAACTTGTTCACTACCTTGATGCAGTATATGACAAACAATACTCACCTTTTCGTTTAAATGCTGGAAATTATCATCTATATCGTCAAGTATTTCATCCTTTGGTTCTGTGCGAGATTTATTTTGCAAATGACTGAAAAAAGCATTATACATGAAGAACAAAGCTCTGGGTTTTTAAAGAGGAATTCATACTAGAGAATCCATTTGTTGTTGTTTTTTTAATTACTTTATGAGACCTACTAGAGAATCACAAATTTATGATCAGACTGTAATTTTACATCAATTTTTTTTAAAATACATACATTACATTGGAAATTATACATATTATATATGTAGTACAATATATACACATAAATGGCTGTTGTTGGTGTAAATACCGAGATGTCAAGGTGCTCATCATTCCATTTGCTTTTGTGTATAGCATGTATACTTTAAGGTATACTGCACATTGTATACTGTATAATATGATATTATTATTCCCATATCTTATAGTTTTGTTCAATGCATAATCTATTATAATGATTGTAAATTACCTGGCATACGATGTTGAGGAAACGACACGAGGACTGTAAATAGAAGAAGATCTATCTGTATATATAACTGGCTTCCAACACTGTGTATAAACTATTCAGCAATACTTGTATAACACTTGTCATTTGTCGACTTTGTACACAAATTTTACATTCTGGTTGACAGCTATAATGAATCAATTACATTGCAGCAAAGTATTTTTTTCTCTCTATTTTCTCTCGGAAACGTCAAATGGTACATACTATATGATACACATAACACTTGTATACCTGATGTTAATAAACACGCACCTGTCAATGCACTAATCACTCTAAGTAATTAACGCTAAGAACATGGCGTATACAGGTAACAGCCATCATAACAAAGCTAAGACATCATGCGATGTGAACTTGACCTACTCTAGGCATTGCTAAATACTCTGTATAAATTCTGTACTATGGCTACATTATTCTGAAATATCTACAAATGACTGCGTGCGAAGAGGGTTAAATACAAGCAACGAAAAATCCTCACATGCAAACACCAACCGTTAAATGACATAAAACTTAAGAGAGAAATGCTTGTACAAAATATCTAAAACGTAGACTATGTTTAGATCATTAAAACAGAGGTTTGTCAGAATGACAGACAGACAGACAAACTGATTCATAAGAGTCGCTATAATTTGAAGCAGCAACACGGAAATACAGAGTCTGAGAAAGAATACGAATGTATGAACATATAGATATGGGCACGAGCAAGAAAAATGAATAACAAAGATCTGGGTACGAGCATGCCAAAGGAATACCATAGATCTTAACACGAGCAAGCAGAACGAAAAACATGGTTCTAAATACGAGCGCGCTGAGTGAGTAACATAGAAATTTATACGAGCGCGTTGAATGAATAACTTAGTTGTGGATACGAGCGCGTAGAATAAATAACAAAGATCTGGACACGAGCGCGTAGAATGAATAACATGGGTGTACAGACAGAAGTATATAGGCAAATTACGAAAAGACAGACATCCGGAACGACGCAATATGTATGCATACGTGTATGGAAAAAAATATTAGTCTGCAAACGGAAACTAGACAATATGGAAACTGAAGTATTAATCTGTATATCGACTGGATAATATGGACAAATAAACTGAAGAAATATATTTCCGAAGAAATATACCACAGTTTTGATTCAAAGTGTTGCGGAATATGGCTATATGATACAATATAAATCAAGAAAACTGATGTAAAAGTCATCAAATTGATATGGATACCATACTCTCGTCAAGATGACTATATGATGTATGAAAGTTCATGAACTATCTGTAGTAGTAGTAGTAGTAGTAGTAGTAGTATCTTTTTAGTGATAGTGTTACACTAAAGTTTAGAACATTTATAAGAATGTTTAAAGCATAATAAATGTTTTAAACCTTAGTGTGACAATAGTGTTCTTTTTTTGGGAGGATTTACATTGTTTTCACAGATGTTCAGAAATATCGCTGCACGAAAGTAGGTCTTCAAACTCTCGCTCACAGTGGCACAATACAGATATCAACTAATCATGGACATGGAGAAAGCTGTAAGCTAAACGATTAACTAAAACTATTAATTGTAAGGAAGAATCTTCATATTAAAATGCTACCGTAAGCGTATACTGTGTGAATGTGAGTAATGTACATGCAACACAAGATGTAAATTCAGTTGAAAACCGTAACAAGAAATGTAGGTCATCGTTACAATGAGGTCATATGAATAAGGTTATAAAATGTAGAACATCAAGATGAAATGTTGGATACAATATATATATATATATATATATATATATATATATATATATATATATATATATATATATATATATATATATAAATATATATATATATATATATATATATATATATAGGTCACAACGATGTAATGTGGACATATGTTATGCATTTAATATTAAAACTATGCAAGTAGAGATGACAACGCTAACAGAATACAAGTAAACTGGCAGAATGATGCCACAGTCAAACAGTATACTAGTCAGTAATATCAGTACAAGGTAAGATACGATATATATGTAAGTACAGTATACGGTCAAGGACACAAATTTAGGATCCGCATCAGTGTAAACAAGCCTACCATCACATAAAATGTATCAATACCAGAGAAGATTTTAAGTAAGTAAATGTACAATCCCGTCACAGAACATGCTTCCACACTAGTATGAAACATGTACGCTATAAACAAGGCATGCAGTATGTGCCGGTGCATAGAAAAAAGCCTAGTGATGATGAATTACAACATGGTCGCCCTGAGCTCCGAGTAACACCATGCGTCATAACGCGTCCCACGTGATGATGTAATACCGACATCATGTACGTACTAAGAGAAGTCCAGAATGTAATGCAAACACCGCATACCTCACTCCCAATCTAGTCAATTTCCAAATGATGACAAAGAATGAAATGATCATATACATTGAACGCTACAAGCCTACAGATACCTGAGAAAACAGGCAGGCTGGGGAAACAGCTGGTCTTCATAATGCATTCCGATCAATAAAAGACGACACCATCCGAGTGAAGCCACCTGAATAAGTGTCGCATTCCTATGACATCATACTAAAACATCAGTAACGTCCGAGGTAAACCTTCCTACAAAAACATGAATCGGATCATGCCAGGTAAAATCGATGAGCAGCCAGAGAAAACGACAAATACCTGTTCAAGGTTGGACAACCACTGCTTCCTGAGTAAACTTTCTTATAAAGTCATATTCAATACAAAATAATCGACATCCAAATCAATCTCATCTCCACGATATATCTTTCATAAATTCATGTTGAAGGCAGGACGTCATGTTCAATTTTCAAAATGGGATCCGCGTGTCTAAATGAAACGTTATTCCCTGTCTTGTTTGAACATATTGAAACACAAAACAGAAAATACTGATCAGGGCGGATTGAGGAATTTCACATTCATAAGTCAAGTTAATATATACTGTTTACGTATATCCACGAGCATTTGCAAAGGTACTTTATCGGTTTTTGGTGGAAAGTGACTAAAATTGGAGGAGATCAGATCAGTGTCAGCGGAAACCAAAACTAGAAACTCCTTATTTTGTACTCTTCAGCAATTATAGTATACATATTTATACATGGTAAGACCTTCCTATAGTCAGGATCGGAAGCACATCAAGACACCGTCGACATACGGCTGAAACCCCAAGGTCAACATCTGACTGACACGGCATTGTCGACATTAAGTTGACACGAGGAGGTATAGAAATCGGGGTCGTCTGATTGAAATTCAGTGCAATATCGCAGGACCAGCCTGCCTCTGACGTAATAGTGAAATGCACAGTAATATCGCAAGACCCCTAACGTAATTGTGAAAACCACAGATTTACCGCTCTATCGGCCTGCCCCTAACGTAATTGTGAAATCAGTCTGCCCTGACGTGGCTGTGAAAACATAACCATTAGAAGGTGCGTGCAGCTAACTTGAAGTGTCATGCACATTTAAAGCCATGCTACGCATCAGAAGTACATACACCAAGAGTGACATCATCAATATCTTACATCAAACAACTGTATCCATCAAAGAGGAAGCGAGAACTAGAAATCGACAATTTACATCAGATACCACCAAGTCACGGAAAAATTTATTACATATTTAACCAAGACTAATAATGTTATTGCAAAGTGAAGTACACCCTAGCACGGAAATTTCATACACCTACAAACATGGACATACATACAGACACCCCCATATATATATATATATATATATATATATATATATATATATATATATATATATATATATATATATGTATATATATATATATATATATATATATATATATATATATATATATATATATATATATATATGAATGAATGACTACACTACTATAGCCCCTCTTGTTAATTTTTCAAATGAAATATTTAAATTCATTTATTGCTAGCACTATAAAGTAAACACAATATGATGCAAGACATGTACATCTACCACTACATCTCTTGGCAGACAAACTGTATCTATATAATTCAATGTATATTAATTATGTACATGTATGTATTTATTGCATAAGCTCAATGTACTGCAATTACTTCATCCTGATTCAATCGACAGGTAAACCTGAGACTGTATCATGTATAAGATGAATGCTGTAATTATCAGGTAGATGTTGATCATCATCATGATCAGCATTACAGAATCCACAGTAATCTACATACAATTCTTATATCATCAATAACACATCAGGAAAATTTTGATAAGCTATAACTGAAATAAATCCAATCTAAGGCTTCTCCTGCCTTTAAAACTAAAAACAAATTCAAATAATTGCAGAAAAAATGAATTAACATACTTATACACTAACACACTTGACACCTTTAAATACATTCTTTTTAATTCTAGAAATTTATTTGTAAATATTTGTTAGTATTACTTGTTAATCTTGTGAACTATATGTACAGAGTAATGCTAAATACAGGCTGTAACCCTAGAACCAAAAGTCAATCTACAGAAAGCTGTCATAGACTACATGTAGTTAAAAATACACTTAGTAATGTGTGACAACAAACGGAACAGTAATGATGAAAGAAGTGAAACAAGAAAGAACACCACAAGCCATGCTTAGGAAAAACTGTACCCTGTACTCCGCCGATGATGTTTGTCTGATCGTCGCGACCTTGACCTGTGAGAACTATCATGGCCACTATCGTAACTTCTGTAAAGTATCATAGTAGACATATACTCAGAGTCCATGCAAATTTTTCACTGACTTCTTGTGAAATAAATTACGAAAGAAGCCAAAAAATTTAATGAATGTAATTTTTTCTCAACTAGAAAAAATTAAAAAGAAATATGGGAAAAATAATGTTATCACAATGAATACATATTGCTAAATATTCATTGTTATGATACCATCCAGTAGTAATATTTTACACCCTCTTTTGTAAGACTTTCCTTAATTCAAAATATGAGTTGTGTTCACTTTGTAACATTGTATAGACTATCTTATAAATAACTTACATTTTTTGATGGATTTGATCCGAGTTATCGGACTCCAAGTCCTCGTTCTCACCATAACTCTCAAAGTTTTCCTCATCTGTGAAGTCTGATCTTCTGTAATATTAAGTCAAACTGTGACAAACAGTACATATATTAAAGATCAAATCTGGAGCAACAAAGGATTTATATATACAACAGCTAAGAGTCTCGTATACATGCACCAGTATGTACCTATTTTGTATAGAAAGTAGTATCCTGACCACATGTCATACTGTCCTATTCCACTCTGAAGTCCCTATCCATTCCATAGAAGTAGCAAGTTTTGGACAGCTTACATTACTTGTACAAACCCTTAATCCATGCTACAAAGGTAATAATTTCTGCACCCTCTAATTAGGAAAAGGGGGATATTAATTTTTCACATGCCTATCATATAACCCCTACCTATTCTGTGGAGATAGAGATTCCTGGAACATTCAACATACAGTCCCTACCCATACTGAAATGGTAGTAGTTCCATGAGTACATATCATCCAGTCCTTACACATTACTGAAGGAAGACCTTCCCCAACAGGAAATTGTATCTGATCCCTATCATACAGATTCTACCCATTTTGTAGGATCAGTCTCATTCTGACCACATATCATGGAGTGCCTACCCATGTTGTAGGATTAATCTCATCCTGACCACATGTCATGCAGTGCCTACCCATTTTGTAGAATCAGTCTCACTCTGACCACGTATCATGCAATGCCTACCCATTTTGTAGGATCAGTCTCATTCTGACCACATGTCATGCAGTGTCTACACATTTTGTGGGATCAGTCTCATTCTGACCACATGTCATGCAGTGCCTACCCATTTTATAGGATCAGTCTCATTCTGACCACATGTCATGCAGTGCCTACCCATTTTGTAGGATCAGTCTCATTCTGACCACATATCATGGAGTGCCTACCCATGTTGTAGGATTAATCTCATCCTGACCACATGTCATGCAGTGCCTACCCATTTTGTAGAATCAGTCTCATTCTGACCACGTATCATGCAATGCCTACCCATTTTGTAGGATCAGTCTCATTCTGACCACATGTCATGCAGTGTCTACACATTTTGTGGGATCAGTCTCATTCTGACCACATGTCATGCAGTGCCTACCCATTTTGTAGGATCAGTCTCATTCTGACCACATGTCATGCAGTGCCTACCCATTTTGTAGGATCAGTCTCATTCTGACCACATGTCATGCAGTGCCTACCCATTTTGTAGGATCAGTCTCATTCTGACCACATGTCATGCAGTGCCTACCCATTTTGTAGGATTAGTCTCATTCTGACCACATATCATGCAGTGCCTACCCATTTTGTAGGATTAGTCTCATTCTGACCACATGTCATGCAGTGCATACACATTTTATGGGATCAGTCTCATTCTGACCACATGTCATGCAGTGCCTACCCATTTTGTAGGATCAGTCTCATTCTGACCACATATCATGCAGTGCCTACCCATTTTGTAGGATTAGTCTCATTCTGACCACATGTCATGCAGTGCCTACCCATTTTGTAGGATTAGTCTCATTCTGACCACATGTCATACAGTGCCTACCCATTTTGTGGAGGTAGAGGTCTGCGAACCACCTCAGGTGTTGAGAGATCAATGAGGAGACCTAGTCCATCTTCATCTGTATTCTCATCTGTGTTGATGTCATATTCATTATAGGTACTGGCTTTAGAAGCTTCTCTCTAGAAATAAAGATATACTACATTTTGGAAGTCTCTCTAACACAGATCAATGAAATTTTGTCTATATATAAATATGTATTTATTGATTGTTGTTTTACAAAACTATTGTGAGTTTTTAGTTATGTGATATGAAGATGACAATGTGTGATTAAAGGTTGACCTGCTTGCAAACCCCTTCTTGCCTCAACCTTCCAGTAGTGAGCCCAAGCAGTTAACCAATGGAAAGCATAGGTATAAAAATCTCTCTATTAATTGTTAATGAAAGTTGTTACAATCTATAATTAGATAAATGAAATTTTTGAGAGGACTCTGCAGATATGTATGTGCATTTTTCACAACTTTTCTCTCTATGAATTGATATATACACTTACCACTCCTTAATATGGAAAAATGGTAGCTTTACCATCTCCAGTGTTCATTGATCTACTATCAAACACTTTACCTAAAAGCATCGAGGCATCTCTGAGCAATCTTTGACATAGACACTGGTTATGAAGATTCTTACCTCTACAGGGGATTTGTCCACTCCTAAAAGGTCATCAACGGCAAAACTACTGGTAGCTGTACTATTAATAGTATGTATGAAAGGATTGTGGTTGCCAGTACCTGGAACTGAAAGAAAGACATCATTACTAAAGCAGATAGTTCTGCAAGGTAACTGAAAGAAAGAAATCATATTAAAGCTGCTGGTTGAACAGGACATCAAAAGAAAGAAATCTCTGCTAAAGCAGGTTTTGGCACTATGGTTGGTTGATTTGTGTTTTACCTCGCTTTCAACAATTTTTCAGTTATATCGCGACATGGAAGCAGGAGGTAACCAACCCCTTAAACATAGTGGCACAACCCGGGAATCGAACCGGATCATCGGCAACGCAAGCCAAGCGCTTAACCACTACACCAAGCCTGTCCCTTGGCACTAGGGAAATGAAAGAAAGATATCATTACTAAAACAGCTGATTGTACCTAGGAACTGAAAGAAAGACATCACTGCTAAAATAACTGGTGATGCTGAGGAACCGAAAGAAAGATATCATTACCCGGTACTAAATTGTACCTAGGAATTGAAAGAAAGACATCACTGCTAAAATAACTGGTGATGCTAAGGAACCGAAAGAAAGACATCATTACTAAAACAGCTGAAAAGCCAAGGAACTGAAAAAAGATATCATTACTAAACCAGTTGGTAGTGTTAGGTAAATGAAAGAAGTTATGATTACTAAAAGATCTGGTGGTGCCATGGAACCAAGCCTGGTGCTTTTGTTTACTCCATAATCAAGTACTTCGGTATTTGAAATTCTTAGAAAGACGATATGATTATGTAGTATTTCAATTCTATGCATGCTAAGTACCACTTTCAAAATTCACTACATATGTGTATGATAATACTATGTCTGTTAAGACTGCAGTCGATTTAGGTTTGATCCCGGTACCTGTAGGCCCTGAGCTGAGTGTGCGACTGTGGTGTATACTGCTTCTGCAATATCACACATGTTTAAGGGGAAAACTGTATATATACTTGTACAGTCTATATCAATACGTTCTAAATAAACCAATTAACCAAACTCCTACAAGGTTAGACTATTAATGTATAGTAGGAAGTCGGGCTACACGACGACAAGTAGGTACTCAAGTGGTTTATCTATAATGTATGCCTGGTATCGCTCTTTGTGAGGAAATGATTTATCGCTATAAATATATATCTACATATGACCGTAAAATGATACTTTCTGATTGATGTAAATGTATGTATCAAAAATAGAATTTTTAAATCCGATTCAAATAGGAAATTTGAAAATTGCCATGATTATCAAATTACATTTGAAATAAAATCAGTAAATATCAGAAGAGATAACTTTTATGCTACAACTTATGTAACATTTAAAAAGTTAAAATGTAGAAGTAATAGTAGTAAACAACAAAATATATGGACCATCAACTCCGATGTCAAGCTCAACAGAAGTTGCTCGCGGGTAGTAAGCATGTCCTGCTGATTATACAGGAGACAGATCCCCGTCATGAATACTCCTTATTGGTCCCGCAGGAGATTATGTGACCGTTAGCAGACACACTTCTTGCTGGTCCCACAGGAGATCAAGTGATCGATAGGAGTACACACCTCCTGTTGGTCTGACAGATCATGTGACCGTTATGAGTACAAATCTGTTGGATCCAACAGGAGATCATGTGACCGTTATGAGTACACACCTCTTGTTGGTCCGACAGAAGACCAATTGTCCGTCAGGAAAACACACTTCTTGCTGGTCCTGCAGGAGATCATGTAACTGTTAGGAGTTCACACCTGTTGGTTCGAAAGGAGATCATGTGACCGTTAGAAGCACACACCTCCTGTTACTCCGACAGGAGAGTAGGTGACCGTCAAGGGAAGAACTCCTAATGCACTTACACGACATTAGTTGTCAGGAGTAAATAATATTTACCAGTTCGGTAAGAGTTCAGAGTAAGTATCACCTGCCAGAAAAGGTTCAGAGCAAGTATCACCTGCCAGTAAAGGTTCAGAGTAAGTATCACCTGCCAGAAAAGGTTCAGAGTAAGTATCACCTGTCAGTAAAGGTTTAGAGTGAGCGTCACCTGCCGGTATAACTGGATAAAGGTTCTCCATTAGGAGTATATATCTCCTGCATAGTCCCTCGACAATGGTACTTATACCTATATGTATAAGAATCTTTATCAATTCTTATAAAACTCAAAGTTGAACTTCTTTAACTTAGCATTGTTTGCAAGTGTAACTAGCCCGTCTCAGTATGATCTGCCGTAGATATTTATGTGTTGTTATTGCTTGAAGCAGCAGCGATACAGATCGTCTGACAGTCAGTAGCTACACAATAAAATCGTGTTGATATCCTCTCCACCACAGACCAGAACGCCAATGGGCCCAGGACCATTAAGTGATGAACTGTTCTCGCCGATCGAGCGCGTGCTCGCCATCATTATGATAATGGCTTAATGGGTATCATAAAAATACGCCAGTAGTGACCGACTAAACATACAACTGTAGTGTCATCTGATAACTTTCGATACTCTTGATCAAAAGTGCAATAGCTTACATTTTACTGTTGTTTTTATATTGTGCATATAATTAGAAAACAATGATTTTCTTACTTACTGTTTTACATCACTTCACAATTATTTCACTTATATAGTAACGACAATGCTGTACAATAAATTCCCCGTTTTATTTTCACATTCATTTGACAGGAAACTAGCAAACTTTGCGGGATTCGATTTCTGCATTTCAAATTCTTGAGAACATCTTTACCAATGATCCAGACAGACTAAATACTAAGCATATGATGAATTATCGAGACAATGATAATTAAAATTTGCATATAAAACGTTCTTGTCTTCCACACATAGCGTGATCAAGATGGCAATAGATATTGGAAGTTTACTTATTCTCTCCTTTGGAATTAGAGTATTAAAGAACGTGTATTCTAAACATTCACCACTTGATCGTTCAAGTTTCAAATTATTTGAATCATTCTAGCATTCTCATTGTGATGCACGCATGAATGTCACGAAAACAAAACTTTACTTTAAATGTGTTTAAATTATACATCTATTCATGAATGAAGTGACATTAAAAACACAGTGAGTGGCAATATTTTCATTTCCCACACATTTATAAGAGAGTCATGAATACTGTAAAATTACACAAAAGATATATTAATGGTGATCGAAAATAAATGTTAGTTTAAACATTAAGTATTATTCAACTTTCAGAAGTCAACTGAACTTTCCTATTACATGTATATTGTTTTGTTTGTTTGTTATTTTACCTCAGGCAATTCATTTATTCATCCATTTTTTTTTAAATTCTATTGATTTATTTCTTTCATTTTTTTTTTCATTTAATTTTATTATTATTACATTGTATTCTTCTTATTATTTTTTTTATGTTAATTCTGGTCGTGGATGAAGAAGTTTAGCTCTGTGGTTACCACTTATATCTCTCTCTCTCGCTCTCTCTCCTTCACGCTTTTCACGAAATTTTCTTTTATACCGTGACGGCATGGTCATAATTTTGACTTACCACAGAAAATCTCCCTGAGGACACCTATGATTTGGTCAATTCGTTACCATGCTCTTTTAATTGTGTCATGTTCTAATTTTTGAATTTACATGGGGGGTGGTTAATGTTCTAATTTTTGTATTTACCACCCCCCCCCCCCCCCCCCCCAAGTAAATTCAAAAATTAGAACATAACAATTGGACACAACTTCCAATCCAAACAACCAGATTATATGCAGCATGACCATATGTTTATAGGAATCGCACCTGCGATCTCCTGGCTGCTAATACTAGCCGCTTAACACTCCATCATGTGATGCCATTTTAGGCTACACCACAGCAATGATGGTTATCATATGTGCCAACTATAACCGTAATACGAGACTTCCCTTTATAATTTACCTAGGTTGGGGTCAACCTCTCATTTGAGATGTTCAACGATTCTGTTTTCAGGAATCGGTTGCAGAGATTGAACAGAAATAAACCAGTAAAATACCAGAGAAAAGTAAGTCAAAGGTCACGAGGTCAATGACCTTAGACTTAATCGGCATACCTTCATAACATACTCAGTACAGTATTTAAAAGACGAAGACTTTTTCAAATTACCGTTTTTGAGTTTATAGCTGCACAAATTTTGCAGTCATGAAGGCATAATATTGTGATGACCATGGACAAGATTCCTTTAGATCTCTATCATTATTTGACCAGTGGGCGCGGATACATTGAAATCTACTTCGTACAGGGCTACTATCTGCGTATTTTCATTACCTCAGGACGTGTTATCTATAATGGTTATGTTACTAATTGTTTATGATTCTGGGTGGTACCAAATCCTAATGACTGAATGCCAATTGGAAAACACCTACCTATTTCAATTTTAATGCGCTTGATTGGTCTTTCGTAACAGCGGCAACAAGTGCTGTTCATGTAGTAATGGGAGGATTTTCGACATCGCCACAAGTCTTCGTGAAAAGAATTAAAACTTCCATAGAAACGTTTTTTAAAAACATTTGTCTGTACGCATTTCTCTACGAGCTGTGACGGAGTTTCATGCTTCTTTCCGAATCCGAAACGCTTCTTTAGATACTGAATACATTTTCCGACCAAGAATCGAACACACCCTACTAAAACCTTAAACAAACACATCGCACGTGCCTATATCTTAGCTTACTGGACCCGATGCTGACTTGGATGCTTTCTATTGCAACTAAAATCCACATTCATATAAACCAAATAAAAATAATCAAAGAAAATTCCAAAAACACTAGATCAAAGTTATAGCACTATAACCAGCATGAAGAAAACTTCACGAATGACCAAAGGGTAGAATGATTAAAATTTCTGATGTAAAATCTAATCAATGTTAATTGGACAGAGTAGATTTCTGACCTAACTGAGTAATTTTAACTGGGCACCCGTCTACCATTATTATACCATTACTAGACAATGCCCCTGACGTGCTTAGCTCACTGCCGTAATGATTGATACTCGATACATTAGGCATTCATTCAGTTTATATGACATAACAAAATATATAAACTAGTGTGTTATGTTCCATGCAAGAAATACATAAATTATGTAATGCATACGAAGAAAGTTAAACTAGAGGGCGATAGACAGATAACGGACAAAGTGATCATTATAATCTGGGGCGTCACTAAACTGAGTAACTTAGTATCATCAGACAGACTCGCGCCGATAATTATTCATTTAATGTAACACGTTCACTCAATTTTTTGATGTTACATTTTCAAATACACGGGTGGCGTCGAGGCCATATCATGATATACCCTTTCCTACTTCCAGTCTATTTGGTTCTGTGGTAATGGTGGATCGGAAGGTCTTAAGTTCGAATTCCATTGGGGTCTTGTCGATTTTCTTGTCTAATAAAAACAGGTCTAATGTCAAGGTACATTTGTTAGACTGTCATATAAAAGAACCCCTATACAGTTTCGATTCAGTGCGTAGCAAAGGTAAAAATTTAAACGGTAACGAATGATGCTGGTACTGCCACTACATAGTAAAGTTGTGAGGAACTACTTTTCTATCCCTTTCTGCACCAATTAAGGAAAACTGTGTTAATTCCACTTTAATAATTAGGATGGCGTGGTGAAGAAAATATGAATCATGATATAAACGTCCAAGGAAATCCTGCTCTGGGCAGTAAGACTTAGTGATTACTGCGGCCAAAACATGGATTACTGGACACTCGGACTCGTTATCTCTGTATATTGATATATATACTACTGACAAAACAGAGATAAAGGTAGTAAAGAAAGCAATGTGACAATCTCTAGCCAGTGTTACTGTATAATTCCCCAGTATATACTCTTAAAATGCTCTTACCCATTGTATAGGGATAATTCAAATAAACATGGTTTATTTCTGACCACAGAGACTTAATGGCTTACCACTAACACCAAACTTAATAAGGATAATAATCAGGCCACAGGGAAATCAGGGTTTCCTATTCTATCTACAATGCTGTATCCTCTGTCAATGCATAAAATACACAAAGCATTCTGATTTCCCAAGCACAAACATTTTATGTTAAAGGAGGGTGGCTAATTTCCAAACTATTAAGAATATGAAATCATATTCATTATTGCAGCTTTGATATTTGTAGTATTGTTGCAATTCAGTAAGTGGCACATAGCTTGCAATTAGAATTAATAAAGACACTTTTTATTTATGTAATTCCCAACATAAAACGAAGACTCCTTACATCTAGCGCAATGCAATCAAGAAACTCCTACTAGAATGAACCATAATGCACTTCATATATGTGTACTTCAGCTTAATTTTTTGCTAGCAATTGAATTGAGAAGGCAATGAGGAAAGATAAGTATCTATTGTTATAACACCAATCATTTTGACTTATCTATTTTGTCCACACAGAAGTGTGAATTTGAAGCTAAGCTTTTAATGAATTATTGCAATATTCCAATATTGGTTAATCAGAGGTAGATCATTTGTGTTTCACTATGGTGACATTAACATATGAAAAAAGATACTTGCGCATACTGTACACTTCACATGTATAAACATACACAATTATTAGCAAATCGTAAATACCAAGAACAAGACGGGAAAGATTCTTATTACATGCATCAATAGTTGTAAAAGACTTTGTTCCCTTTCCCTACTCCCATACACACTTGCCAACCAATTAATCAAAATCAGATTTTAACTAATATCATTTAAACAAATACAAGAAAACTTCAAGTGAAAAAAAAAAATAATAAACTGAATAAGCTGTATTTGTCATTTTGTGAAACATCAATGCCCCCGGCGGCACAAAGGTCCAAAAAGTTATTTTTAGAGTGAAGGTCAATGTCAAGGTCAAAAGCTCGTCGACCTTGGTGTCATTTGAAAGGGCTGCATTAGTTAAGTACACATGTCATATACGAAGTCTCTATTCCTCATGGTTCAAAAGTTATAGCCAAGGCAAAAGTTGACAACAGACAGACAAATAAACAAACAAACAAACAGACAGGACAAAAACAATATGCCCTCGACCTATCGATCTGGAGGCGTAAAAATAACATACTGAATGCCTTATCAGCATATTGAAAGCCCATTCTTCCCTTTATTTAAGATTTCTATGGATCTGCACCTGATTCTTGTACATATAAGATGTATATTCAATATTCTCATCAATTACAGTATCCAGATTATACCATAACCACTTGCAAATGTCTATATAAATATGTTTATCTATATACTGCATATTGTATATATACCTATGAATATGCAACCGACAGAGAAATCAGTCAGTCAGGTCAACTTGAGTAGATGACAAGAAGCTAGTGCATCATCCGGGAAGGAAGCTTCCTGTATGTTTATCTCTTATACATAGAGCGATACAATCAACTGTATACAGACGTACAACATAAACAAGTGAGTTAAATCCATCAAGCTCAAGCTGACTTCTCTATCTGACATTTCATAGATTTACACATATTTATACATTCATCTTCGGAAACAATATTCTAACTGTGAACCTTTCATAATTCTGCTTCATAACTTAACGTAAATGTATAGATACATCTGTCGATATATTACATTGTTTGCACATTTTCTAGTGTACCTGTATTATAAAAGATAGCATGTTAACTGCTGAAAATCATTTGTGACTAGAAAATACTTCACTATGAACCTAAATTTAGATAAATCCAGAATGGGATGGATTCCGATCATGGATACCATATTTTACTTTTTCAGTGCACTAGGGTAGGGTAGCAGATTGCAAGTACAAAATGTAATACATGACAACTGAGTACTTACTAGGTGACAGTGGCTGTTGAAGCTCCACAATTTGTTGAACCCCCTTACAAAAATCTTCAAAGTTTATTTTCCCTCTGCCATCTGGGTCTAGAATTTGTACAATCCCTACAAGTTTCTACAATGAATTTAAAAAATTCATTATTATAGATCTAAATATATGTTATATCTTGATGTAAAGTAGAAAGAATGCTGAATAGTCTATCTTTCTTTGAAGTACATCCATCATATAGTTTAATTATTAAATTTCACTACTGTGGCTGAAAAGAATTTGTAATGTAATACTAAGGAACATAGTATGAACAAATTTAATAGTACCAATTCTCCTATATATTTGGCTCATATCAGTGCAGAATCTTTAGATCTACTGTTTGTTTGATGAAAACAACTTCACTTAAATTCCACTTTCAATCTTTTTTTTCAACGTAATACAAAATTTGACTACAGTACCATTTCCCACACATTACAATGCAATGGTTTTTTTTATTTGAATGGTTTTTTACAGTCATAAATGTATCATGACATGGAAACAGGAGAATACTAATTCTTTAAATATAGTGCCACCAACTCAGATAATCTACACAGCAAGCAACGTGCTTTATGGACTACCACAACATCAAATCTCCCCCTGTTAATTACAATAGAGTGTAATAAATATTATCATTGATGTATTGAGGTACACTGAATAATAACAGATGTATACCAGTAAATATACATTGTGTATATACTATAAATAGGTCTTCAATAAGTGAATGGATGAAAGGAAATTTATGCATACTGATATTCAACTGCAGATTCAAATGGATGTGGAGGCGACATCCCAGCATTGACCCAAAATTTTATTACTATATTAGCAACTCATATTCTAGACAATTTGATGTCATTTACTCATTATAAACTGGCAAATTGTATCCCCAACCCTGGAAAAAGTCACAAGTGCATGGCCTCAACCACTGATACTATGAGAATGATGTTAAGATAGAGTTTACTGAAGATATACAGACATGCTATAATGAAGTCACATGTTGGTTTTCCACATGTATTACAACTACATGTACCATGTATAATGCTTATAAACACCAACATCTCAATAAGGAGAAATAATGTGACCTACATTTGTACATATGAGATAAGTGAATACTTTATTTAAGTAGGTAGCTGAATGCATCTTAAACAAATGAGATAAGTAATCAGCTGTTCATCCAGAAAGAGTACTGATGTAAATCACAGTGGTCAGTGATACCTAGGTATCTTTTATCATGTATCCGTACCTCTCCTGCCCCGAAATGTTCCGTGGCTAAATCTTTGAATCGATCCGTAGTGATGAATCCTTCCTGCTTATCATCACAAACATCGAAAACTGAGCGTAACTGCTCCGTGTTTAAGACGTCTTCCTCCATACTGTACACCCGGGTTTACTTATGTGTATCCACCCACCGAAAATATTACAGGTAAACACAGAGAGGTACCAAACAACATAAACCGGAAGTCACATCGTATAAAAATATAGTTCTTTATTCAATACTGAAGTGCATGTCTTAATCAGTATGCAGTGCTGTGTAACTATTAATATACCAAGGAGGATGTAGTTTTAACTATTACGAGTTATACAATACTTGATTATGGTTGGTTTTGAATAGATGAATACAGTGCGTAGGAATATATTTTACTTTCACTTCCTGACAGGTAACTCAATCAATAAAGATCACCGAGTGAAATGTGTCGCGTCATACAGTTTGTTAGATATTTATCAGACATTATTTTTGACATTATGGCATTTTATGGCCTTAAAAAGAGAAATTGTCCTTTTCTATGTACTGGAAAATTATGAAAAGATATTTTTTAAAATGTCTTTACATGATTTCCTTTTATTTATTTTTTTTTTCATGTCGCAGTCATGACTTAGATCTGTTACAGTTTTAGCACACTAATGGAAAATCAATATTTCATATAAGTAGTGAGAGTAAATCAGACAAAACAATTTATGATATTGTAATTTCATTCGCTTGTGCCTTTTCCTCTTGAAATTACTAGCCTATTTATTTTTTAGGGACAGATTTACGTGTACAGGTAAACAACACGAAATACCGGTTTATTAAGTCGTCCCACTTGTCCTATAAATAAACTGTCTGATAAAACCACATTTAATATAAAATCATTGAATAGCAAATCATCAAATTTGTCACAGTTATAAATGTTTTCTCATAACACCCATCTAAATTTTACCGAGATCTGCTAATTCATAATGATTAATCATCTTTTAAAATAACTATAACTAATAATAACAGCGATAAATAAATAAGTTTTCAAAATTATTATTACTAAAAACTTTAAGGATAACAGTATTGGACAATATGACGGTATTGGATTAATTCGATTGCTTGACTGTTTGATATTTAAATCTTGTTCATCACAGTCGAATTCAATCGTACTCTATATCCTATTCGTTAAGAGCTTCGTTCTGAATTTTAAACTTTCTAACCCTCTAACCGACTGAGCTACCCGAGCTCCACAAAAATAGAGCTTTAATAGCCAATCATTAGCTATATATATATTTAAGTTTGCACATGGATGTTCAATATCTTAGATAGGCGGAGTTTGTCTTAGTCGACGACCACTGGAATTTAAGGAGGGGGTTCCTAGCGTCTTATCTTATTCATTTCTTTATTCATCATCATCATCATCATCATCATCATCATCATCCATGACAAAGTTGATGAATTTATATATTTTGTAATAACTTTGATTCATCTAGACAATGGAAAAATTTGTATCAGAAAACAAAGAAAAAAACCCCACAAAAAATGATTTTATTGGAAATATCCAAAGATAATTACATCATTAAATAAAGAAAAATATGGTTGGTAGATTGATAGGAGTTTTTACGTCACTTTCATCATGGAAGCAGGAGGGTAACTAACCTCTTAAACATAGTGGTGCAATTCGGGAATCGAACCAGAATCGACTGCACCGCAAGCCAAACACTCAACCACTACACAAAATCTGTTGCTGTTCCTAATCCTACAGGAACTGCTTCCCGAGAATCTTTCAGTAGTTCCCTAAGGTCTTAGTGGTTACCCGCTCTTACAGAAACTGCTTCCCGAGAATTTAGTAGTCGTTCCCTAAGGTCTTAGTGGTTCCGCGCTCTTACAGAAACTGCTTCTCGAGTATCTAGTGGTCGTTCCCTTAGGTCTTAGTGGTTACAGGCGCACACTTACAGGAGCTGCTTCCCGAGAATCCAGTGGTCGTTACTGGAGTTTTTAGTTTTTACAGGCGCGCTCCTACAAACATGAGAATCTAGTGGTCGTTCCCTTAGATCTTAGTGGTTACAGGCGCACGCCTACAGAAACCGCTTCCCGAGAATCTTGTGGTGGTAACCGTAGGTTTTATTTTCTACAGGCACTCTCGTACGGAAACTGCTTGCCGAGAATCTAGTGATCGTTCCCTTAGACCTAAGTGGTTACATGCGCGCTCCTACAGAAACTGCCTCCGGAGAATCCAGTGGTCGCTCCCTTAGGTTTTGATGGTTACAGGCGTGCTCTTACAGAAAATGCTTCTCGAGAATCTAGTAGTCGTTCCCTAAGGTCTTAGTGGTTACAGGCGTGCTCTTATAGAAACTGCTTCCCGAGAATCTAGTGGTCGTTTGTTAAAGTCTTAGTGATTACAGGCGTGCTCCTACAGAAACTACTTCCCAAGTATCGAGTGCTCGTTCCCTTAGATCTTGGTGGTTACTTGCGCGCTCTTACAGAAAGTGCTTCCCGAGAATTTAGTGCTGGTTCCTTTAGGTCTTGGTGGTTACAGGCGCGCTCCTACAGAAACTTTATACTTAGAAATTGATTTTGGTTTTGTGATTAAACATTTTGGAACTGTACAAACATTGTCGTAAAATGATTAAATGTATCGACTTATTGATCTGTTGTAACTACGGATATATCATTCAAGATTCACAGCCTATAGAATAGGTTTCAGGAACGCCACAAAAATCAATATCAAAGCCATTTACCTTGATTCACCTGGCACACTTTCTCAGATTGTTGTCTCTCACATATTAGTAGTGACACATTATTTTGGCACGTAAACACAGAGGGTATGGAGAACGGACAACATGTTATTTCTAATGTTTTGCTGCGGAAATTATGACAATGAAAGGTAAGCAGAAATCATGAGATCAAAACGACGAGTTATCCTTCTTTTCACAAACCTTGTAAATGATTTGACTCCAAAGTGCATGTAAACATCATTTGACGATTAAAGTAGGACTTCGTTATACCATTCTTGACATTGAAACGATAGTTTTACGAAGTGCAAAACTAAACACATAGATATGACACAGACCACGACTGATCAAGTGGCAAACGATTTAGTCTTTTTTTCACACATGTATTTGGAAAGAAGGAAAAAAAATATCTGAAGTGACTAGCTGTATGACAAAAGTCGTCACTGACCATGAGTCTGACATAAAGAGCAAAGAAGAATAAGAACAGAAAAAGACATCACAAAAATATTCATTTGTAATGCAACTGTGGTGCCGGCTTAGGACGGTCAAGAGAAGTAACGTTCATCACTCAATTTGTATGGTTAACAATCTTGCTTTCTCTCTCTATATATAGGAAATACTCGGCTGAGTTCTGCAGTAGCCCCATTAGATACTTATGTATCGTAGAAACACGTTTAGATGTATCAAAGAGAAAAAGTACCCTCGTTATAACTGGTTGTTTATTGTTTTATGTCGTGCTCAATTTTCTCACAAGCATCATGACAACACTGCATGCTGACGCACGGTTCAGTTCGTCTTGTAAACACGGCAACTTTAACGTGCTGCCGCCAAACACTCTCAATACAAGCAAGACTTTCTGATATTAACACTTCGCCATTGACAACTAGAGACCTTTAAGGGGACGACCTTTGTTTCTGATGGGGGCACATGTGATTTCGGGGGAATAAATATTCGTATATTCTGTCCTGAAATCTGAAAATAGTCTGAATCAGAACCTGACAATGAATAAATAAATACTTTGACCACCCTGTATGGTAAATATGTTCAAAAAGTACATTATTAAGCATTATGGGAGTATTTTTAAAGCAACACATGTCCCCTACCGTCCCCAACAAATGTTACAACGCACCCAATTATAAGGGGTTGATACTTCAAATACATTTCTTGGAATATGTAATGCATAAGTGAGTCATACTACAACTGATGAAAAACATTTATGTGAACCGGTGTTGTAGCATAGACTATCCCTTCTGCATAGACTCCCCCGGATAAACCGACCCAGTATAGATCTTCCCCCTCTAAAGGGGATATTCTATCCGTACGGTTTTCCTCCTTCTGATTATCACCATAGACTTTTAGACTTCCCCCCTAGGCGGTTAAACCGACCTGGGTTCATCTCCCCCCTTTATTGATTCCGGATTCCGGATTCTCGTCAAATCGGAAAACTCAAACCGTAACTTAGTCTTGATTTTACGTCCATTTGAAATTAAAATACCTATCAGCCAGCCATAGAGTAAAATGAACAACCATGCATACAAAAAAGTTCCCTTTTCATCATTCTAAATGGTGTAGACTATATCAAATACACAGCATAAAGTAAAAATAAGATATACATGTATGATTATTGAGCAGAATCATTGCGAAAATTTCATTATCATTACGTCAAGATGCCATTTCATATTTTAGATCACATTCATATTGGAATAGAAAAGATTTGGTATTGAAAAAAAGAAGTTTCAATCCCTAATATGGATTTCCTTTGGTTGTTTTCATGGTTTTGATATTCAAAATCTTATGACACAAGATCGCAGAAGAAACAAACAAAAACAATAAAAAAAAAAACCCAAAAAAAAAAAAAAAATCTATAATTAAAGATTAATCCTACTGTAAAAGCATGAATTTTGTTCTCATTTCGCTAATGTAAAAATTTTATGACCTAAAGAGGGGTTGTCGTTTACATTTGAATTTTGGCAAATTTTTCAGCATGATTTTAACGAAATTAAGGTGTATAATCTATGTTAAACTGTTAAAATTCTGATAGAGGAGGGTCTGACAAACATTTTGATATATGGATTACATATAGCTAAAGTTTAGGATGTTGTGTAAATCTTGCTGGAAGTTTGGTAATCTAACATGGGACCCTATGGGAAATTGAATTACTGTGTTTTGACCTCTTATCACAAGGTTTCCTCGTGTGAAAGATGGAAGCTCTATCACATAGCGTACAAAATTTATGTGTAAGGTCTAAATTTTTGCAGACAAACAGACAAACTAACGGACAGGACAAAAATTACATATCACAAATCTTCGATTACTGGTGCATAATACCGACGGCTACATGTATGTGAGAGAGGCTTGTATGTAAATATATATGTAGATATGCAGCATCGTGAGATCCTTATACAAATACTGCAAAAGCTTCCCAAGATAGAAATATCTCCTTGTCAGTGATACTTCTCGCAAAACCTGAAGGGTTCTCTTGGTTCCTTTTCCCGATAATTTTTGCATGTTACGTCCACTCTCTACATCCAATAATTGTTAAACGAATTTTGAATGTCACTTCATATAATTTCCAAGAAGGAAATTAAAACTGTAATTTTTGGCACTTCTAAAATGTAATTTGATAAAAATTATGTTTTTGTATCTGCATTTGCTCGACATGTAGGTGATAATGTGTCCTAATGGGGAATCAATTCATAGTTTGGTTCTCATCTAGGACCAGCTAGAGTAAAGAGATATTTTTAATTTACAAAATAAATTACATCCCTTAAGCGGGGAAATCGGATTTTTAAAAATTTCAATTTCCAACTGGCAATGTGCCCACATCCGATGAGATTTTGTCAGATAAACATGATAACGCATTATGCATATGTAGTTTCATTCACTTGTAATATTCGAACCAAACCGAAATTTTATCTCTAGAGGGGGAAAAAGCGTACTGATCTCAGGGGGGATAAACTATACTGGGTCGCTTTAACCATGGGGGATAATCTATGCTTGGTCGGTTTTTCCGTGGGGGAAGATTTATACTGGGTCAGTTTTTCCGGGGGAAAATTCTATACTGGGTCGGTTTATCCGGGGGGAATCTATGCGGGGGTATAGTCTATGCTACGACACCGGAACAAAATGTAAAATTGATCTGTAACTTGTCATGATAAAGCAATGTACTAAATATCAAATGATACTCTGCCAGCATGACGAAAACGAATTGCGGAAAACTAATTTGCCGGCGGACTGACAGACAGACGGACTGAGGGACATAGTGCAAACCTGAAGTCTCCTTCCGCGTCGCCAGAAGGGAACTAAAAACGCAAATTCTGACTTTACATGTAATATATGTACATTTATTAAGTACAGGCATTGGTTTCTTCGAATAAAATAGTACTACTAAATAGTAGCACTTTACAAGAACGTTGGGGGACATGTAATCAAGAATTTTCTCACATTTTAAAAATTTATGGACTAGAAAGATAAAAAAAAAATTGGCTTGCTTAGCTCGCCAGATTTTCACAGCAATAACAATTGCTCTTTCATTTCGCTTTTTGATTACCTACAATAGTTTTATAGGTATATGCTATTTCTGTTTCAAAACGCATGTAATCCTTATATCATATATTACCATACTGTATATTCATGCTATAATAGATTGTCGATTTAGAGACGGACACCTCTGACAGAAGCAGTGGCATGTTTTTATGTGCTAGAGGGTATAGTATTGCCCGATTCTACGCCAGTTTGTCAAAATTTTTATGATAAAGGACATCAGACTCCTTTTCAAATGCCTTAGATCCTTGCAATTATGCATATGTTCCCAGAGAAATAAGATCAACGGACTAATAGGGATCGTTTACTTGCCAGCAAACACCGTCGCCATGGAAACAAGGAACCTTTTAACTTATTACCAAACACTCATGCCATTGGTAACTAAAGACCATTTAAGTTACAACCAAACATTCTAGCAATGGGAAAACTCGGGAACTTTTAACTTGTTGCCAAATATTCTCTCCACGGGCAACCGGTGAATATATAACTTGCTTTCAAACCCTTCTAATTTGATGCTTAGACCTTCTCTTTGGTGGAGTAAGACTGTTTAACTTGTTGCTAAAACCACATACCATTTATTTACTTAAGATATTTAATGCACTGCCAAAGATCCTAGTCATGGGTAACAATTAAGGGTTCTTTATTATGTTATCACATATCGTCGAAATAGGTAAGCAGGGGTCTTTAACCTGCTGCCAAATTCCTCACCATGGGCAATTATCTATACAGAAGTATTTAACCTACTGCCAAACCACCTGGCAGTCAGCAACCAGAAACCTTTAACTCGCTGTCGGAAACCCTTGCCATGATCAACCAGAGATCTTGAACCAACTTTCCAATGCCCTTGCTGTGGACAACTGGTGAAATTGTACCTGCTGTCGAAAACCATTGCTGTGGACAACAAGATACCGTTAATATGCTGTCGCCTTTGCTGTGGACAACTTGATGCTAGAAAACGGTTGCCACTGCAACTAATGATCTTAAATGCGCCAAGTAACTCTCAAACATATCAGTCACGTTTGGCTCAACCTTATTACTTTATTGTCAGATATCAATATTTATTCAACACCACTATGGCTAATTCATTACAATTTAAAACCTTGATCCAGTTTCGGAACAAATGTTCTACAAGAAAAAAAAACATTGCTATCTTGAAACCGTAAAATAATTTCGGGTAATGACCAAGTTAGTTTTATTATCAATTTTCTAGGAAACTCTCATAGTTAGAAACCACCTTGTTTATGAGTTCTTTAAACATGATATCACACGACCTAATAAAGGAAGAAAGTGTAAGTAATGCAGAACACTATTCATTTCTCTCACCTTATAAATTGTGGTCGTAAGTTAGGACTACGTCCTGCAGAACTTACAGATAAGTTAAAACGACATTATCCACACTACGTCAGATCTTACATTCCATCATGGATTACACATTAATTCTATTAATCCTACTCTTTACAGGACACTGAGGTATGCCAGGCGATGTCATCCAGAAGGTCTGCACCACGTGCTATACCTCGATATAAGTCAGGAGAAAGTATTCCGCTACGATTAGCCACATGCTTCTTCGTTCTCACTAAACCTGTCCTGGCGACTGGTCTCCTCCTCACGATCGTCGGCTACACATCATGGAACCTGGAGTCCATTTCGGCGTTTCGTATTGTTGGACCAGTATTGATAGGACTTGCTGCATTCTTCTTTACTGTTTGTGGTGCCATAATCACACCTCAATATAACGAATGGTGTAGGCAGGTCATAAAACGAAAGCCAAAGTTCAAAAACTATAACACGTCACAGTCTGTTCAGCTGACGACAATGGCACCAGAAGAAGAAAGTTTGAATTTAGTTATAGTCACTCCGACACCTGTCTATGCATCCGGGTCATTTCCTGTTAAATCTACATGCAAAGTAGTACCTATAATACTCGACAAAACCACGAATGGAGGGAAAATAAATGCAGCATTTTATCCCAGAGAAGATGGCAACATATGATTTCATTATATCATTATAAAAAATGAACGGAAAAAAGACGTGATCATTTTGATTTTTGAATATTGTAGTTTGGGGTATACCCATCTGGGGAAATGTATAAATTGAGGGAAATGTATAATATGTATTGTATCTAAAGACTAATGCAGTGGCGGATTTAGAAGGGGGCAGGGGGCCCGCCCCCCCCCCTTTTTGGTCACATATTTACTAGTAAAAATCCAGATTTTGCACCAAAAATGGCTGAGAAATTTGGCTAATACCCATTTGCCCCCCCCCCTTTTCGGAAAATCTGGATCCGCCACTGTAATGTAGATGCAAAGTGAGATTCTTGTGTACAAAGAATTCTTTCGTCAATACTTAGACTGCAGCCCCCTTTTTCCATTTTAGACGTAAAAGTACCAATTAAGTGATTTTAGGTTGCAATGCCCGTTCAGAATTACTGGATCCATGTCGCACGTATATTGTAATATTACCATATTTTGAACTCGTAAGCATATGGATTTTATCATATTATTTATACCATGGTACTGACAGATGATGTAATAGGACAATCATATACTGTTTACACACAACCGGGGTAGCTCAGTCGGTTGGTTCTTGGCCAAGAGGTCCCAGATTCGAGTCCCACCGAAGGTTCGTCAGTGTCCTGTCATTCAAATGAGAAAGTAGAAGCCGAGTCCCTTGTGACGGCATCAACACGGTAGACGTATCACGTAAATATCCCTCACTGCTTCGGATGGGTCAATTGACTTGGTCTAAATTTCTGTGCATCAAGCAGGTGCCATCACTATAAAGAATTTTAAAAATCTCGACGTGACGTAAAACAAAATTTCAACACACCAATATGAAATGCAATAATCACAGAGCTAATAAGCTTTCACGTCAGGGTTGATTTTATGTTTTTGTGCTTCATTGGTGCGTGTTGGAAATAGGGAATGGAAAAAATGTACAGCGTTAAGTTTGTACCTCAGTGGATTCCTCGATGTCTATTTATAAAATGTAATATAATGGGGCAATTATGATGATGGAACAGCATTACTTTGCAGGAGGTCTTGCAAGTAGTTCCCTTTTGAAGACAATGCCATTGAATTCCCTCTGCAAATAGATGTGATGTAAAAAGGAATGAGTTAAGGATAAATATGGGATGCCGAAATTCAATTTTTACTTCAAATTTATTGACCACTTCGTCCAAAGCATACTTACAAGTCTCGTGATATCATCTTGCTATTATTTATTGCCATTATTGAACATTGGTGTGCGTTTTCATTGGTACCTTCATTTAAGGGAAAGGGAGTAGGAATGTTGATATATTCTTCCGTTAATTAGCAATATGAGTATGAATGTAATTAAAACCTGCTTTCATTTTACTATTATGTGTATGTTACATGTGTATCCATATCTATACTTGTGCAAGTCTTGCTTGAAGTATAGCCCGTGTAATTAAGTGTGCAAATTGTGCTTTTACATCATTTTCCAATTTTCTGTATTTTCGATGTTTTTCGACATTTATAAAACACAAATGTTTATTGTGCAAGTATTATACGAATGATACGATCGTGAATGATCAGATGACCTTGTGACCTTACTATAGTATGTTAGCCATACTGTATTCTACGGCCTCTCAAATACTCATATACTGTAGCATCTAGGATTTGTTGTAACAACCAAGCTTTGACTTCTTACTTACCAAGCCCCTTGGATACCATAAAATAAATTGTGAAAAGTATCGAAAGAACACATGTACAGATCAAAAACAGAAAGTCCCGCATGTTGCAAATATTCGGCAAGTTCCGATACTTTGAGATCGCATGTGCAAACTCCATTAGTGTGGCATGCTGGGTAATAATCTAGCACTAAGAAACAATATTAGCACATAATTCTGCTGTAAATATTGAGATTTCTAGAAATAAATCTTATAAAATGTTCACAATTTAAAAAAAAAGAAGATTTGTTCATTACAAAATCCAAATTATTTCCGAATATTAACGATAACACCCGAGAGATTATCCTAAATAGGTAAAAAAAAAAGCGTGGCTACTTTCCTAATAAGGAAAAAAAAAATGAGGCGTTAGAAATTTTAGCGGGAAAATTCACAACTACGCAAAAAAAAAAACATGGTTTCAAAAACAAGTACATGTAATCAGAGACATATATACACACTGAATTCTGGCTTATCGTGGATAATTACGGAGTATCGGCATGGTCTCTTACTGAATCCTGGCTTATCGTGGATAGATACGGAGTATCGGCATGGTCTCTTACTAAATTCTGTCTCTATTAGGCCGATTGGACTTTTTTTTATAGTTATCCCTTATACAATTCTATACTGACATTCATTTTCTGTAATTGTCATAATTATATTGTGCAATATAATGACATTTACATTGTTGAAATGACTTTTTGTCACATGTAAGCATGAATGGGATTATTTTATAATTTTTCTCACTTAATATGATATGCATATCATGATTTCTATGACTTCATTGCACGTGAAATCACGGTAAATGACCTAATTAACAGTGGGACTTTGTTCGCTCAGATTTACGCAGGAAGTTAAGTAAAATAATGGAATACATTTGTAACTTAAATAATGGAAGTAATAGAAATGCATCGAAAGAATTTCAATATTTTCCTTAAATTTATTTTTGGAATCTATGTTAAAATTCTAAAATAGTTTAGATGAAAGTACACCAGAAATGCGATACAAAGAATTTAACTATAGAAGTATATGTTTCTTCAGACTTTTTTCCCTGAATCTTATGTTTTAACTCGATACTAATATCAACAAGCACCAATGGGACAAAGTCTCATCTTAATTTACTTTGATTCACACACTTTGTTAAAAGCGAAGGGATGTCTTTATGAACATCTTTATGAAGGTTCTCAGATCAATCATTTTAATTAAATTGTTATTTGCCCATATATAGATTTTTCTGAGCTTATAGTAGTTCTGAGTATTTACAGTATCCCTGTATGTGGCATCTAGTTTTATTGACTTGGTGTTGTTTGCCTTCCATTGGTGTCCCTAACTCTAAAATTGTATTGAAAATTATAAGTAAATGTTGAATAAAAATAGAGAAAAATTAGCAGATTAAGAAAGAAACGATGATATATGTTAACGCTAAAATCAATATAACTTGTTTTACATTTCCTAGACAATCAATAACATGAAACGGATATATTTTATTGCTTCATTTGTTTTGTATATTTTGTAAAATATTTGATAACTAAATAAATTGATATTATTTTAAAACAATGCTTTCGTTTGAGATTTCCAGTATATGAAATAAGCGGTAGCCTTGATGTAGTGGTTAAGCGCTTGGCTTGCGGCACCGACGATCCGGGTTCGATTCCCGGATTGCGCCACTATGTTTAAGAGGTTGGTGACCTCCTTCTTCCTTGTCGCGATATAATTGAAATATTGGTGAAAACGATGTAAAACACCAATCAACCAACCAGTGTATGTGATTTGCAGCATTTAAACAAATTAAACAGAGTTCCTGTACAGAGTACATTTTTGTTGTCTTATGTCCTACCTCAAATGATGTACCTGTCTTGTGTAGCAGTTTACTCTCGATCACTCAGATCTCGGACACTAGCAAAACATACTGTGTCTTGTTTAGTAGTTCGCCCTCCGTCACTAAGATCTCAGGCACTCGCAACACATACCTACGTCTTGTGTAGAAGTTCACCTATGTCTTGTGTAGTAGTTCGCCCTCGGTCACTAAGATCTCAGGCACTCGCAACATATACATATGTCTTGTGTAGTAGTTCACCTATGTCTTGTGTAGTAGTTTGCCCTCGGTCACTAAGATCTCAGGCACTCGCAACACATACCTATGTCTTGTGTAGTAGTTCGCCCTCGGTCACTAAGATCTCAGGCACTCGTAACACATACCTATGTCTTGTGTAGTAGTTCGCCCTCGGTCACTAAGATCTCAGGCACTCGCAACACATACAGGTCTATGTCTTGTGTAGTAGTTCTCCCTCGGTCACTAAGATCTCAGGCACTCGCAAAACATACCTATGTCTTGTGTAGTAGTTCGCCCTCAATCACTCAGATCTCGGGCACTCGCAACACATACCTATGTTTTGTGATCTCGGGCATTGGCAACACATATCCGTTTTGTGTAGTAGTTCGCTCTCAATCACTCATATCCCAGACACTCGCAACATACTAGGAATAGGGTTATGACGTACTTATGACCACAAATCGAATACGACAGTGTAGCTGTATCATGGTTCTGCAGTATAAACCATGCAGAATGTGCGAAGGCCAGTGAAGTTTTAAAATCTCGTCGAGTATCGTTCTGTAACGCATCGCTTTGTGGTTTTAAGTGGTACTATACCCCCGCTGTAATGTAACGACGGTGTCACACTTTCAATAGTGTGTTCATGTAATGTATGCTGTGTTGCGATATTTTTGTGTGGTCTGCCTGTAAATTTTGGCCTATCATGATGGGTGTGGCTAACCAAGCAGTAGACGGTGATTAATCCAGGCACATGGCCTTACCACTGACTTCTAGAGATTCACGAACGTCCACTACAACATGTGGTGAGTTTAAAAGTGACTTAACATCAATTTTCTTTATTTGCATTATTGTACTATGGAGATCGTAAAAATCCTCGCAGAAAGTTTGAAATAAATGTTATGATAACATGTTTAATACATGCACTTTTGAAAGTTCTTTTGTTGAATGGCTGTAATATATTTTATACTAGTAGTGGTAGTTAACATTAATCTCATCGGTACAGTGTTTAACTCAGTTTATGTCATCCGTATATTTTGCGTATTGTTGGCATGTGTTTCTAACCACACAGGAGATGCTTACTCCTGTCGGACACCTGGTCTCACCTTTGATTTCTACGGTCGTTACATGTCCATTATAAGTATCACAGGGACATTACTCCACTTGCTGTCCTATTTTGCATTAATGCGAAACCACTAAACAATACAAAAAACCTGCCTCATATCGGTTTTGGTTTTAAGTGTCATTTACATGATAAAATTATTTCAAAGAAGAATACTCAGTAATGTTTTTATGTTTACCAATTTCAGTCCTTTTGATTTCGAACGGATTTCATACTTATAACATTTTCGTTTATCGCGGAAATAATAACAAAGTGACAAAGGTGTTTTGCCGTAGATTCTGATGTTTCATTATTTTCCATGTTAAACTTATAAGTAATAGAAAAAAAGAGACATAACTGAAATAAAAGATGGTGATAAGAATCCCTTCGAAATTGAAAGTTCCCTCTTTACTAACGATTTCATGTTTGACATATTTAAAACTTCATGTGAAAAATAAGAAATTTGACTGAGCCTGTATATCTTGCTTGAGAAAAGTTCACTACTAGACAGAGAGGTAGTCTCAAGGTACATCTTTGAGTCGAAAATAAGAGACGAAGCACGTGGATGGCAGCCACGATTTTTTTTTTTTTTTTTTTTTTCGTTTTAGTGGGAAATGAATTTCCATACATTCAGTCTGCAAAGATTAGTTCGAAATGAAATTCTGCTTTTTCCATTATATTTATAAATTGAATAGTTCCGTCCTTTTTTGCCCCCGTTTGTATTATGTCGCTTAAACAGAGACGGAATCCGCTTAGATTCATTCCGTGTCGATCGCAGTCAATTTGAAAATCATGAATTTACTGTCGATTTTCATGCAGTTTTTACAATACTTAAACTAACACAACTCTATTTCATAATATCAACTTACTTCAAGTCATTTTAACACCAAAAATAAAAATGTTATTTTCATCCTATTTCCTTGCTACAAATATCAAGTCGTTGTCCAAATAGGAAGTGATACATTCAAGTAAGACAACCAATTAGATTTGTAGTATTTTGTTTCCTGCGACGTATACCGTGACTATGGTTGGTGATTCCTGTTAGATGTTCTGAAAATAACACTGGCGAATTTAGAAGGAGGGCCCGGGGGCCCACCCCCTTTTCGCCACATATTTACATGTAAAAATCCAGACTTGGCACTAAAATGACCGAGTAGTTTGGCTAATACAAATGTTGACCCCCTTTTCGAAAATTCTGGATCTGCCACTGAATAAGTTACGAAATACATAATAAGATTAGTATTGTCGTCACACATGTCATATTGTCTATCTCTAAATTCTAATTTTAAAATAAAAAGTAAGCAAGTATCCGATTAATTTCAACTTTTAAACCATAGTAAATTGAAATTTGAAAACTTAAATACTAGTTTTATGTTATATATAATTTATTTTAATCATTTTTTACTTTTATACAACTACATCGGTCTAATACTTACGCATTTCACCTCCCCCTTTCCCTCCTCACTTACACACACACACACACCTACACACACACCTACACACACAAAAAAATTAAATAAATAGATAAATAAAATAAAATAAAGTAAAATATAATAAAGTAAAATAAAAAAAATAATGATAAAGAAGTGCTCTACATTACTGTAACTGTTATATATTTATAAACACGAGTTACGGTCGCTGAACCCATTGTTGACACGTTGTCATGGTATTTTATGAATATTTATACGCTTTATTGGCTTTGCGGAGTTTAATTCATGTCCTACATTACGAATGAACACATAATCCAATAACAGCCACGGATCCATGCACATGTACATCCGCATTCAGTTGTCTCAACCGCCATGTAATTTGAATGCAAGTATAAATGTCATCAAGGTAAACTTTTTGAAGTCACATTGAATGATTCGTACACACTTTGTGAATAAAAATCTTTTTAAAACCCGTTATAGGGAATGCGCGGTTATATGTATACACATGGAATGGGAACTTTAATCGAACAAAGACGGTCTCATACGTAAATTAGACCTACCATAATTTGGACCTGAATAAAGATTGGACCACCCACAGTATATTGATACGTACCACTGCAAAACAACACATACTGCTCGTTACTGAGTTATAGTGGACTTAGACAGACTATGTCGCGGGAGGAAGAGAGAAAATATCTTATTAAGGTATGATTTTATGTTTTTCATTTGAATCAACGCTTATAGCTTATAAAAACACATCCTCCTGATCTATTGATCGCATGACTTATTTTTGCCATCCGGAATGTGCTTTGAACAGTTAACTAAATTAAAACATGAGTCATTTCTCTAGAAATAATGTAAATCCTTAATAATACATGTAACGGAGAATGCACATCAAAAGTATATTGGTTTTCCCAATATGAATTATGTGTTATTTCATTGCAACAGGATATTGCGAAATCATGTACTGACATACACGTTTGTCATTTATAAATAGACAAAGACACTACATGACACTCTTTAAAATTACAAACATTGTGACTGACACAGGGTGGATTCAAGTCCGTCCGACAGGCCTGGGGTGGATTCCAGCATACGGCCGAAAACTGAGTATTCTGTTGTCGGGCGACCCACTTGAAGTTCTTGAAATAGCATAGGAGATTCTCAGCGGTCCTAGGATAGATTTTTGACAAAAGTAACATTGAGCTTGCTCAGCATTTGTCTCTACCGTATAGCATCACAACAGTAGACAGGAAGTAAGTCTATTCATATTATATAACTGTATTACATCATCATAAAGCCAGCCAAATTACCTACATGTAATTCACGCTATATATGTAACACTAAACCTTCTCTAGCTGTTTGAAAAATATATAAAAGGGCAGATTAAACCATGTGTCACGAATAATCATATATACAGAGGACCGACACTGCCTGAATTGTCGCAAAGAGATAATGAGGGATTAAGCTTTTACTTTTTGTGTTTTTCAATGCTGTTGGATGATCTTCCTATTGTCATAAAAGGTGCTGTTTACTATTCAGAGCAATGAATTGAAAACTGTCAATTAAATATTACTGGCAATTTGGCCCGTTGAAAATATTATTTTATTTTCAAAAAAAAAAAAAAAAAGACACACACGCATCAGTAAATAATTCAATTCACGTGGTGTTTACGTAAATGCGCCTTGTAGTTTAGGTCGTATCTACGTTTCGGTATTTTTCATTGCCATATCTGTATTGGTCCACAGAGAACCAAATTAAATTAGCTTTCATAAATATTTTACGCTTATCATAGCATACAAAGCTACTTTTGTATGTCAGTAACAATTCCACTCTGTTACCATAATTACATTACTATAATGCTAGGCAAATGTCAAAGATAATGTCGTGAAACTTCAGCTAAACCCGTGATCTAAAGCATGTTATGACGTCATGTAGACATATCAGGCTGGGAAAATAGATCTGGGTGTCTTTGAGTCAGAGTAAATAAAGTTATCAATACCGTCAGAAGTATATATGAATTGGGCAAGCTGTATATATATTTTCTTCATTTCTATACATGGCTGTGTTCGTAACACGTATACATTTTATATATGAGCCGGTTTGTGGTAGTTCAACCAATGCTTAAAGATAATTAACCTAGTCAAATTACTGAAGAGAGAGAGAATTCAACTCTGGAAACCACTCAAACATAGAATAGATTAAACATTGGACACCACTCGAACAAGGAATAGATTACACGCTGGATAACGTTTGAACAAGGTATAGATTATAGATTATACACTGGACAACACTTGAACAAGGAATTGATCATACACTGGACAACACTCGACCAAGGAATACATTATACACTGGACAACACTAGAACGAAGAATAGATTACACACTGAATACCACTCGAACAAAGAAATACATAGTACGGCTCAGACACAGAGGTCTTGAATTCGGGTTAATTGACTGATAATGTTATAACGCGACACAATCATGATTTCATCGATATAATGGCGGCACCAGTCTGGTCCTTTAATTACTAAATGTATGAGATCCAACGGAAGCAGTGGAGGTTCTGTGACATGCACGACTACCGTAAAACGGGACCTCTAATTCTACTGTTTTATCCAAGGAGAAGAAACAGACGACATTCCAGTGGGATCTGAACCCATGGGATCTTAACCACGGACCCACACTGGCCTGACGATATAATAGGGACTGACATATGCTAAGGATCAGTTTTCTAATATTTACTGTAATTTCCGACATGAAAATCTCAAAGCTTGTAGTTTGATACTTTACATTCTATAATATTCCTTAACAAATTACTTGCATCTTTATACTGGATAAAGCACGTGGTCGGTATTTAGCTAGGAAGATAAAAAAATACACAAAGCTCCTCGTAGAATTGATTTACCTGGCCTCTTGTATACCCAGCAAACTACGTCCTGTCATTATAGCTCGACTTCACGGAAGATACTGTAATATTAATGATTTCAGACACGAAATCCCATTGATTTATAACGTCTAGAGATTTGAGTTTTTATTAAAGAAAAGGAAAATATTACTTAACAAGGGAAGTGAAAGAACTGAATGATATGCTTTAATTTATTATTATTTTCTTCGTATGTTTCAGTGAGGTAGACAACAATGGGGAGCACTGAAAATAGTTTGAAGGATAAATACTGGAATGACCAGATCAAGAGCATGATGGGACCTTGTCTGATCACATTTGCCATTCCCATCACCATTCCCGGAGTAACCATTACGTTGGTAGCGTTCAGTGAGGAGAGAGCGTTACCGAAATATGGCGCCCTGCACGTCACAGGGCTCATTCTACTCATTCTGGCTGTCACACTGATTCTGGTCGGATGTGTTTTGAAATACGTATGGAAACCGTTCATTCCACTTGATATAGAACGGCAGCTTACGCCGTATTCCTCGTTTCGGAATAGTGCTGGATCTAGACAGAAGTTGGACGGTATTTATCGAGATAAACAAAAGCAAGATTCTAAAGGACCAAGTCAAACTCCAGAGGAAATTCGGGACAGTCCAAGAATATCTCAGGAGTCGCATATAACAAAAACAAAAAACCCAATTGAACAAGGGAGAACGTCAGATACCCAGTCAGTGAATACTGAATTCAGAGCAAGTTCGCAATCGACGGAAGCGCCGTCTTGTAGTGGAGTGAGTAGTACTCACAATAACTGTAAATCTTTGGACTCTAAAAGATCAGATGATGTGGATTTAGATAAATGCGATGATGACGAAGAATTTGATTATATACCTCATGAGGTAAATGATGTAATCAGTAATTTACCTCCTTCCACAAGCAGACATTTACCACCAATTTCGCCTCGTGGAACACAAAATGGCACGGAAGCACCATCTTTATCTGAAATACAGTCGTGGCGAAAAAAGAAGAAGAAACAAAAAACTCGTAAATCATTAACTGTGTGTAGCGATTTAGATGAGGAGGATGGTGGTGTGGTTAATCAGGGAAGTGATTATGACGATAACGATACGAGTTCTGCTGTAAGACATGAACTCACAGTGGACCAGGATTCAGTATCAGGGTAAGCAAAGACTTATGTAACGTCATTACGAATTGGCTTGCTCACTGTAACGTCACTGCGGATTGGTTTGCTCACTTGATATTATGTACATGTATATTATTACAGACCGGACTTAGTCTTGTGCGTTCATTGCCCTATTGATGTTACGCTACATCGAAAATAATGATGAAATATATAATTATAAACTTGTAGATAAAATATCCACATTTTCTCTTAGACTTAATTTTATGCTTGGTTAAGAACCTTAAATTTTCTTTAGTAATTTATCCGATTATGTACGCATAGTACTGAAATTATTAATGGTCACTCTCCTCTGCCAAGTGGTAGTCTATGTCAAGACAAACTTAGTGCGAAATCATGAGATTATCTGTCGATGTTGAGCGGTTCACTCAAAGATATAATGACGATTTTACTCTATGCACACATTTTTATGCTCCCGGCATCGATAGCCACAAGTAGTGGTCCTATATGAATGATAGGGCCACAATTCCGTACGTTGCGTAAACTTGCAATTTTGATAAACGGAATGGCCGACACGATTCTACGCATTTCGGCATCAAATGGAACTAATATCTAACATATATAAACATTAAGCAAACGATCGACAATAATAACTTACTCTCGATCAGTCATCTGAAGGCTGTACACACATTTTTTCTCTACATATGTCAAATTTCCCGGTTGGTTTATATGTAGTCTGAATCATCTACACGTTTATGTAATACATCTTGGTAGCAGAATCAAACATGTGGATGATTCAGACTACGTAACTAACCGTGAAGCATTCAATATCAATGGCATCTACTTATTGACTTACTTTATTGCCTTATATTGAAAGAGATTGATATATACTTCTATGTTCTATAGATATATCTGTTTAATGCCAAACTATATACTCTATCAATCAACTTTTTTTTACTTAAATTCCAAGCAAATATTATGTAAAACCACACTGAGTATTGCAACAGCTGTTCAAGAAGTTGTGGAGCATCAGATAAACATTTATGGAATCGATTTCCGTTATATTCATCTCCTTATCCTAAAAAGAGGCAAACTTGGTTTTAAAACCATAAATTGAAGAAATAATTGCAATCTAATGAAAGGACAATGTTCGGACTATGACAAAAAATGCACCCATTTTATCTGTTATTTCTACTACAAACTGTTGTCGATATTCCTTTAATTTGTAAAACACAAGCATGGTAACCCCATACTAATGCATTTGACAAAAATAATTACAACTAACGTTAGAGACACGGAGTTATGGTTTTCTATGAACCTCGTCCCCTCTGACTGTTAGTCGGGACTCCTACAGATCTAGGGTCTTAGCTCGCTTTCAGACTGGCAGAGCACGGTTTATCATGTTGATGTCGCATATATTTTTATACCATTATGTATTTTACAATACCTTACGAGTTTATATTTTTATGACCTCTCAATATGCGATACCTGTTGACCCTTGTTCTTTACATGGAGGATTATTTATAAATTTTTAAATGTAAGTCCTTTGATTGTTCTGCTGTTACGGTGAGTGGGAAGGTGGGCCCGTAAACCGGTTAACCACACCATTTGTTTGGCTTTTGTCAAATTAAATGACCGTCCTAAGTCGGTATCGTAATTGCACTACAATCAAATATTTTTGTAATGTGATATATGTTCTAGTATATTATTTATATTCATGTACTGTATAGCTCTATGGTGACTTCTGCCACATAACTGAGCCAGTAACTCCTCTTTTTTCTTTCTAAGCCACGTTGCTAATCACAGTCATATCAAAAGCTGTAGGGTATCGTGACGTCACAAATCAGAAACTGCAGGGTATCGTGACCTCATATCAAAAACTGCAGGGGTATCGTGAATACACCGATCCACTTTTCAGCATAGAAAACGATGTTTGGCGGATTTTGATTGTTATACTTATGACGTCATAGTCAAATGTCCGACTTGTCCAACCTTGCGTGACGTCATCATAGTCGTATTTTGCGCTAAAATGCTTAACATTCGACGAAAGTGGATTGGTGTATACCCTTGCCGTTTTTAAATCAGATAGCCAATGAGATCGCGTGTTACAAACAAAATGCATTAAAATTGAATTTAAAGTGCTATTAGAATGATCACAATTTTTCTATATTATGTGCCTATCTACATAAAAGAGTCGCTTACAAAATATTATGCTCATGCGTGACACCGATCTCAAGATATATACAATAAGCAATAACAAGTTCGATAGCTTTTCCCAGTAGTTAATCGCCATAATATGTGACGTCAGAAGTTGTACAGGTGCTCCTTTTCCCTGATTTTTCATTATTACGTTAAAGTTTGAATTGTGACGTCATACTAAATGACGTTAAAAGTCGTACAAAGGTTCTGTAACAAGTTAAACCGGAAGTCTTTTATTTTGTTCCTGATACTAGGCAAATCGGTATATTAAAACATCTCCCAGAGAAATACTGAAGCAGGAGAAGTTGTAATTTCTATCAATGGAGAAATAATTCAATTAGTATAACATGAAAACGCAAAATTCTCCAGCATTCTAATAGCACTGCAGAAAAGCACGTTTCTACACATTGTTGACAAAACATTTATACAGGGATTATGCACATAAATGTAATGGTATATTTTTATGATTTTTATAAATCGTTGTTTGTTTCAGAGGTTCAGGGAGATCTTCCCACAAAAGTCTCCTTAGTGGCGAAAGTACAGATGTTATGAAAAAGAAACAGAAAAGAAGAAAGAAAAAGAGAAAGAAGTTAACATCTCTGAAACAAACATCTTTGGAAAACCAAAATAAAACAACAGAGGTCAAGGACGATGTTGAAACTGTCAAGGCCAAAGACAGTGGGTCTGATACAGATTATAACCGCCCTCTTAACACATCCGTAACGGAATATAAACATGGACACGCGGACGATGATTGAATATGCTACTAGTGCATACATAACTATCACAACTTCATAGTATACATCACAAGCAAACCATGGCAACCACTCATGCCAAACAAACCAAAAATGATCCTAAATGCTTCTCTTGCACATGCGTTCTATATCCATTGTAAGTAGATACGTCACTGCCAAAAGACATGAATGCCAGGGTATACAAATTGTATACAGAAATGTATCCTCTAGATTTATGAACTCAAGTGGTTAATTGATTGGTGCACTTTGTGTTATTTATGTTATTTATGTTATATATAACACATAATATGGCTGTGATATTTCAGAATCAAATAGATATAAATAAACATCAAATTCTTGTCTTGGTTTGCTTCGCGAATACACAATAGCTGTCATATATCGACAAGAAGGGAATCGTCCTACAATGTCGTAAAACCAACTTGTTATCGTGTGTAAAATATTTTCTCTCTAACCATGCATCGACTAAACATATAATGGCTGAGGAAGGATTTACGTGGAGACTGTAAAAAAAATATATAAAAGAACTGGGTCCTTTCAGAGTACACACGGAGTGTCTGCACTACACAGAATGAGATGGTCCGAAATATCTTGCTAAGCCCTTATTTTCCTACCCCTACGGTTACTGTTATTCGGACAGTATTGGATGGTGTTTTGACCCGCCCCATACTGCCAGAATAATGGTCGAAATCAGGATTTTGTGATTTCCTACGGACTAAGATTTAACCTTGGCGAGGAAGGGTAATTAACCTGGGCGAGGAAGGATAATTAACCTGGGCGAGGAAGGGTAATTTGGGTTATCATAGGAGTAATAAATATAGATAGGTAGGCCACATTAAAAACGCTAAATAAAACACAAAATGGGCAAAGTATTTTAAACCAGAACCCAAAAGATGAGACAAGTCTGCAAGTACAACAGAAGAAAATTAAACACCTTACCTTAATCTTCTTATAGACATGTTGATAAAGTAGTTTCACTTCAACAACCCTCCCCCCGCACTCCCTCTGGAACCAGAGGTGAGACCAGTTGTCCGGGAAGAATAAGCGCCTCCGGACATTAGATTGCTGGGCAAATGTTCATGAGAGTTTATGTAATATCCTTAGCATCGGATGGCGTTGACAAGTTAAAAAGATTTTGAAATTGACCATGGCTCCTATACGACAAAATAAAGGGTGTTCGTATTTCATAAAAGATCTTTTCTTGATGAAAAGATCTTTCAACTGGAGAAGACTTTTTGGGCCGGGTTGCAAAGTTATCAGATTGGCGATGTCCATACGTCTGTCTGTCTGTCTGTCTGTCCGTCAACATTTTAAGTTTCTGGTTGAAGCGAAATCTCGGCAACTAAGAGGAATATAAATATCATACTTCATATAGGTTCCTTATAACCAGAATTTTCAAATTGTGCCACGACTTTTGATCTAGTGACCTTGACCTTGCACTTTGACAGACTTCTAAAACTTTAATTTTGGTTATATCTTTTGAATTAATACGGACAGGGCTTGATACTTCACACATAGGTTCTATATGATCAGAGCTTTCCATTAATGCCATGACTTTTGATCTTTTGACCGTGACCTTGTTTGGAATTTGCTGTCTTTAGCGGTGTCTTGTTAACTTCTGATATTAACCTTGACCTTAGAGTCAATTTTCAAGAACTAGAACCTAGGCATTTTCTTTGTAAAAGGAAAATCAAAAGAGAAAGGTAAGGCTTTCATTTGTAACATCTATTCTTTGTGAGTATATTTTCTTACTTTGTGATCTTGACCGCGACCTAGAATGAATTTTTAAAAACTTGCACCTTGTCCATTTCTTATGAATAAAAAGAGATATGACTTTGGATTAGAGGTTTACATATTTTCATAATTTGTAACTGTGACATAAGATCCATTTTCACGAGTCAAGGGGATGCGCCACGTAAACTTCTTTCTCCCCTTGACTGATTACGTCAGAGGTCGTGGGCCAATTCATACTTGGTTCCTTTGCTCTGCACATGAACGAATCAGAAGCCTTGAGACAGATCGTGTGACGAAACAAAAATAATAGACCTAGTACATGTGATCGACGGAATGAAAGTGTCTTTCCCTTTCATTTAAAAAAAAAAGCCTCCGTGCCTTTCGATTGAAAATCTTTAAAATTGTCTATAGAAAAGTTAACGTTTAAGAAATTTTAGGATACACAGAGCAGACGAGTGTTGCCATTATTGTTTTTCTTCGTAACCATGTTAGCTAAGTCAAGCTTAATCTCATTGGTCAATTGGTTAGTAGTATATTGAATACTTTTCGCTAGGCGGCGCCATCAAAAAGCAATCTCAAGAATAAACTTCTGTTCGTCAATAATATGAAATAGTATGGTTCGAATCCCGTAGTAAGTTTTTGTATCAAAATATTTTTAAAACACAGATACATGAGATAGGTCTGCATTAGAAATAATTCATGAATAAAAGTTTTATAGTTTTGTCAGGGCTTTTTAGCCTGCATAACTAAGCTGCATGATAACATGCATTTTTAACATTAGGCCCAAATATATTTAGTTGTACAACTTCTTAGGGAATGTTACGGTGCAGGAAGAGCAAATCAAAATCGCCTATGCCAGGCCAATCAGGACCCCGGCCGAAAGGGCCTTTCCCACATCCACCACAGTGTAGTCCGAGATTCTCTGCCCTTCTTCCACTTTTGATATCGGCGGTTTGTGGAAGAAGGTTAGAGAGACTTTGTTCATCAAAAATTGGAATTTTAGCGACACCAGCCGGCAACGGGTTGTACAAGGCTCTGGTGACTAATAAGCGTTTGTACAGCGAACATGCAACCAATAAATGAACATTTAACTTACCCGATCATAGCGATATCTTTTTCAAATATGTTCTATAACTTGTACTAGCTGCCGTTTATCTGCAAACACGACAGTATTCTCATTTCGCCATTTGTGTATACAGTATGACGTCAGATCTCGCATAACGCGACTTTCGTGACACGTCAGAAGCTGACACATTTTCGTAAAGAAAAACACGACCCAACCTCGTCACGAATGAGCAAAGTCACGTTCGGCGAGATCTGACGTCATACTCAATACACAAATGACGAAATGGAGAATCGCTGTGTGTGTTCAGATAAAACTGCAGCTAGTAGAAGTTATAGATCTTATTTTGAAAAGATATTGCTTTGAGTGAGTAAGTTAAATATTCATATATAGGATTAATGCAAAAGCAATCCCAGGCAGTAGGGCATTTAATCGTAGGTTTTACAATACAACAATTGGCATTAAGAAATATTACTTCTTGATAAGGGTTACACAAGCCGTTACAGAGGATGCTAGGGTTCGGCTTACATTCCTAAAAGAATACAATGGGAGTTCTCCTTTCCCTGAAGTAACTTGGTCTACTAACGAAGCCCTAAAACTTTTCACCGTTAGTTGTGGTTCCTACACTGGGCAGTCATTTCCTGGCCATTATCATGGGTTCCAGACATTTGCAAGGATATCACCTTTTTAGAATACGGAATATCTCAACTACAATAACGTCAACATACACGCGCACTGGGTGATTGTTATGACGTCATATAATTATGACGTAAGTTGCCCACATAAAAGTGCCCACATCGAGAACAATGGATTTGGTAGGTGACTAAATGCAAACCTTGACGGATTTTAATAGTTGCGATACTCCGTATTGGTGCCTGTTCTCTAGGTTATTGGGGTTTGGGCTGATCACTTTACCGCAAAGAAATTACTGATAAATACCGACAATATAGCGTTGGCTCATATTTTAAATTCCTAGACTAGCAAGTCTTAGGGAGTCATGACACTTTTAAGGCTATTGATATTGTTTTGCATCAAACATAACATTAAGATTAAAACTGTTCATATTCCCGGTCATCAAAACTCTACTGCAGACTTGTTTTCAGTCGGAAAGATTCAGAGCATTGGCTTCTCCAGCAGACAAGAATCCAGCCAGTGTACCTCCGGCAATATTGGCTCTCTTAGACCCCATGTAGAAATTTTGCTTGATGCAGCAATATAAAATAACCCACAGCTGTAACTTACCAAAAAGGCATGAACTCTTTCGATATCTTCCTTTCTAAATATAATTTCGATTTATGTTGGCCTCCACCAGTCTAACCGATAATTAACTATATTGCATACCTCCATGCAAGTCAAGTATCGTTTTCTACCACAAGATGTTACTTAAGCGGTATAAGTTACAAAATCCAGTCAAAGGGGGTATTGACAACACTAAACCTTCATAGTTAAGAAAATGTTGGAAGGTTTCCGTAGACTTAATCCCGCAAAAGACCTACGATCCCCAATTTCCCTACCAATGCTGCATCAGCTGATATCTATTCTACCTTCCGTATGCTCAAACATATACGAAGCGGCAATGTTTTCAATCGCCTTTTAAATGGCATTTTTGCACTATTGCGCGTATGCGAATTCACGTTCACCAGTAACTTTACAGCGGTACTATCTTTCCAAGAGATCACCATTGATGAAGAAAAAATTAGCTTGTTCATCAAAGATTCAAAAACCGATCAATATTACAGGGGTGCCACTTTACAAATTGCGTTCAGTTTGCTGAGTCCTTATTCAAGCACTTGAACAATTTTTTGTCAATTAGACCTCAAATACAAGGTCCTTTTTCTGCCACCTTAATGCTAAGCCTCTCACCAAATATCAATTCACATCACTACTGCACAAAGTTGTCAAATTTATTGGTTTAGACACGTCAATATTTAAATCACACTCATTCAGAATAGGCGGGGCAACTCATTTGTTCTTGCGATGGGCTTCCGATGAAGACATTAAGTCTAAAGGAAGATAGAAATCTAACGCATTCAATTTTTATATTAGATTTTAATCATAATGCTTATGCTTGCAACATTATTGTATTCTGAGTACCGAGTTTGCAGGTCATACTACTGTTTGGATTATTGGATCTTCAATAATTCATTATGCCGCCCTTTACGCTGACAAGCAATTTGGAAAGAAAGAAGAGGAGTTACTGGCTCAGTTATGTGGCAGAAGTCACCATGGAGCTATACAATACATGAATATAAATAATATACTAGAACATATAACACATTACAAAAATATTTGATTGTAGTGCAATTACGATACCGACTTAGGACGGTCATTTAATTTGACAAAAGCCAAACAAATGGTGTGGTTAACCGGTTTACGGGCCCACCTTCCCACTCACCGTAACAGCAGAACAATCAAAGGACGTACAAAGGACGTACATAATCCTCCATGTAAAGAACAAGGGTCAACAGGTATCGTATATTGAGAGGTCATAAAAATATAAACACGTAAGGTATTGTAAAACACATAATGGTATAGAAATATATGCGACATCAACATGATAAACCGTGCTCTGCCAGTCTGAAAGCGGGCTAAGACCCTAGATCTGTAGGAGTCCCGACTAACAGTCAGAGGGGATGAGGTTCAGGACCATGTCTCCTCTGAAAGAGGTTTGGACAAGGCCCGTCGTATAGTCCCCACCGCCCTGTTAGTCAGCGTGCAACCTTCAAGTAAAAGTCTGCATAAGGCTGCAGAGGGGCCAAATACAAGACCTATAGTCTTTTTGATGATCTCAATATCATATTGTCTATTTAGAAGACGTTTGACTATTTTATTACATGATAAAATAACATTATCGGAGCCTTTTACTTTCCTTAGTTTATATACAAGGTCTGAATAAGATCTGAAGAATTTGCCGAATGTTTTTCTTAGCTTGTGATATCTGTAACCCTGAGTTAAAAGTTTAGTAGTAATTTGTAAATTTCGTTTATGAAAGTCCAAAACATCGGTGCAGCTTCTGACAAATCGAACTAATTGAGATATATAGATACCATATGATGGGAGTCGAGGGACATCGCCATCCAAGTAAGGGAAATTTACAATAGGAAATCCAAAATCCTCACGTTTATCATAAATATTAGTATATATTAGGTGGTTGATAATTTTGATGTTTAAATCTAAGAAAGGTGTAGATTTATCTCAAGTATTAGCTTTATTCAATGTGAGCTCTGTGGATATATTTCTGATATAAATTGTTCGAATTCAGAGTTGTCGATAACCAAAATGTCATCCAGATATCTGCAAGTATTATTAAATTTGTCAATGAGGTCAAAACGTTTTGATTTTTTAATAGAAACCATAAAATCCCTCTCATAACAATAAAGAAATAAATCTGCTATCAGAGGCGCGCAGTTAGTACCCATAGGAATCCCAATTATTTGTTGATATATCTTGCCATCAAAATGCACAAAAATATTATTCATGAGAAAATCTAATGCTTTACATAATTCCTTGCAAGTCCGTATTTATATGAAGTATATTGTTTGTTGGAAAAGAATCCGGAGTTATTGGAAGTACATATGTACGTTTTAGATTCTCTGTGAAAACACCACTGTATAAGAGACAGCAGGGTTTGGGAGGTTGTAGAGCCCACGGTCAAACATCTTGTTAGTGAAAAGGGACATCCAGACTTTGTATTCATACACTGTGGGGCAACAGTATAGGCACTATGCCGTTGCGCATACTTCAAAAAATTTATGAAATTAACAATTGTAAACTTGCAAGTCCAGCTGCCAAACACTCGCTTTATTTGGTCCCAAATACTTCCAAGATGTTACTATAGACACATGATATCAAACATTGCAGCAGAGAAAGCCCGGATAAGAATACACAAAGCATTAGCACCATGCATAGTAACACGTAATGGCGCATATGTAAAATATCCCGATCTCCAGCAATGTGATGGAACAATACTGCTCAGTTTATATTCTTAAAAACAATACGTCATTACGACGTCAAGTCTGTGTTTAAAATTTTCAATAACATTTTGACATGTTTCCTGGCTAATAGAGCGGATTTCTCTCCTGGTTGCTGTTTTCAGTTCATCGGTGTTTGCTGGCGTCGGTTTGTACACCCGGTCTTTCAAGTATCCTCACAAGAAAAAGTCAAGGGGGCTCAAATCAGGCGAGTGTGGCGGCCATTCCTGATCCGTCTTAAGGGAGATGAATTTTCGTCCAAAGGTTTTTCTCAGCCAGTCTAACACATCCCCAGCTGTGTGTGGAGCAGCTCCATCCTGTTGAAACCATACATTGTCAATGTTAATTCCCTTCCTCTTCAATGCTGGAACAAACTTCCTCTTCAGAAGACCAAGGTAGCGATCCTTATTTATAGTTTCAACACTACCTTCGTTGTCTTCGAAAAAGAACAGACCCACGATACCTCTGACACTCAACGCTGCCCATGCAGTAACCTTTGCACTATGTAGTGGTTTCTCTATACAAAAATCAGGTTTCTCAGTCCCCCAAAATCTGCAGTTCATCTTATTAACTTGTGCGTTCAGATAGAAATGAGCTTCATCCGAAAACCAAAGCGAGTCAATTATATCAAGATGAGACATCATCCAACGTGCAAACGATATGCGGCCTTCAATATCACTGGTTTTCAAATGCTGCATTATGGAAATTTTATACGGAGTTAATTTCAGATCAAATTTCAACATTCTGTAAACACTAGTTGCACTAGTAGACTAGTGTTTGATATATCACCTAGTATTCGTTGCACTGACCTTTGAGGTGTTTCGCAAATAGCAGTTTGCACTTCCGCGATATTTTCGGATGACCTTGCAGTTCTTGGACGCCCGGAGTTTCCATGTCTTCTATCTTCCACTGATCCCGACTCCTCGAAACGTTTGACAATTCTTTGTATCTGTTTCTTCGTGAGTCTCTCCATTCTAGGATGATTTTGCTTCATGATTTTAGCTACAGTTTTAGGTGATTTCGTCTCATAATAAAGTTTAACAACATCTTTGCATTGCAGTTTTGTAGGAGGCATCTTCAAAACAAGCCAACAGAAAATGACGTCATCAATGACGTCATTACGTCAACGCTTTCCCGTATTTTTACGTTAATACAAAATGATCATTTATGCCCTTCAATTTGGTGGGAAGATTATCATTATACATGCAAAATTGAGCATTCTACAACATTTTGTTTTGGGGACAGATATTATGAAACACCCTGTATCATATTTCATTATCATACAGGAAGACAAATGGCCGAAATTTGCCAAAGCCTGTCCCGGATTCTGTTTTTTTCCAGGTCCGTGGCCAATAAATAGGCTTATTTTAATTGAAACATTGATGGAATATATTGAGTGATTGAAAACATTGATACGCTGGTTGATTGTCATATTGAGTGATTGAAACATTCATTGATTGAAAACATTGATTCATATGCTGTTTGTTGTTTTGTTTGATTGAAGTATTGTTTGTTTGAAATATTTATTTACTGATCATTTTATTGAACGTAGATCTTGCGTCATAACTATTCAAAGTCGATGTAGATCATGCATTTTAGTTTAACGACATGTTATGCAATAGAATAATATAGTGGATTGATATACAGATTGTCAAAACTGAATTGAATTTATATAACTAAAGTAAAGCCATGACAAAGACTGCCAATACTGTGTAGTTGATCTATTCTACTCAAATAATTTGTCGGATCTCAGATGGTGTGATCAGAATAAAAATTTACATTTTGGTAAAGGTGAATATATGAAGCTTTGTCACTTCACACATAATTATACTATATATTTCAAACGAGAACAATTTTAAGCAATGGGAATCCTAGAAACAAATCTCTTTTTTTTTAGCAAAACTGCATTTCAGCCAGTTTATCTGGACCAACGGAGAAATGGTGCGAGATCATATCGAAACTTTGATCAACAAAAGATCTGTGGAACCCCCACCCCCATCAAGTAGCCAATGTAAGGTTCAAATCTAAATGATAAGTAGACCTGTTTGGGAGTATATCGAGTTTGTTTCTTTGTTTGAAGACCAGAAGGACAACGCCACACCAGGATTATTTCTCTCTTTACCAGGAACTGTGGCAGATCGTCTAATAAGGCAGTATACTGGCTAGATCAAGCAGTTGAACTCATTCTTAGGACGACGGAAGCTGTTAATGATACAGTTTAAATGTTTAATGCCCTATGGTTGTGCACGTATTTATAGGCTATATAAATGCAACATCTGTTCACATAATTATACCTAGGAAGTTTGTACCAATCAATGGGCATCTTACAATGAAGGATTTATATATTGGTATTATTTGTAGCTGATCAATAAGGTGCGACAGCAGTGTGAAAGTTTGCCAAAGGTATAAATCATCTTCCATATTACATGATCTACAGATTGGATGTTGTTTTAGGTAATTACATACAGTGATATTCCTTTTTATAGAGTGGTGCGCGGTAACATGTCAAAAAACCGTAAACAGAACACTATGTTACATAAGCTGAAAACATGGTCAGAAGCTCAAGTTGAAAACTTTATACACGACATTGCCAAAGAAGTTTATGGTGCTTGTGCTTTGTTTGGGATATTGTCTTTAAATGCAGGAATTGTATTATTAGTATGTTGGCGGAAAGACATATTAGACGGTCATAAACACATGAATCAAGTAGTGGTGGTAATTGGGCCAGTATTTGTAATATCTGGGGTTGTATGCTTCATCATTTCAATATTTATTTATAAAAAAGAAAAAAGGAGAAAGAAAATATGTTGCTGCACAGGAGAAGACTTGGACAATGACGATATTGAAGTGTATATAATAGAAGATTCAGAATCACCTATCAGCTTCGATTTAGAGACCGAAATGAAAAATGACACAGAGGAAGTTCGGTCCGCATTTAGGAAGGTGTCTCGTAGCGATGACTGTGTTCTGTGTATTTCACAAACTTTGCAGCCGTCCTGTCAACCTATGCCATGTCGTTATTGTACTGATTTCACATCGATCACAGGTTTCAGGTAATTTGAATACTATACATTATCATATATGTTAAATCACGAAATCACCGTCGTCGAAAGATGCACACTGAACTAATAAGGAAATCTTATATTAAACCCGCCTGGTGCTTGTAACGATATTAAGGTAATGTTCATTACTTCAAAACAGTTAATATTGCCTACCTAATTATCGGAACAGTAATAGGACCAGGGCCATAGGAAGCATTTCAAAAATAAAAAAGGGGGAGGGGCATACCTTAAACTTTGTTTCGTTTCGTAACGTGATGAAAAATCGGTCCACATGATCGGCAAGAAATGTGCGCTCCCCCTTTCCGATTCATACGGGCCGGAAGATTAGTAGTGCTATTAATGTGACATCGACATTTTAACGAACACTTCTGTACAATCTTGCGTTTGTACTAATATCTGGTAAATCTAAACTGTAGACTACCTTAAACTTTCATTGATTCGATAGGGGTGTCCCTAAACTCCCTTTCGTGTGAACGCTTGATCCATGTTTTACTCTCCGGACCACCAAACTCGTGCACCCGAAAAATTGCATATATTTTTTGAATTTCTACCTTTATAGCATGGATTCTTATATATGCCTATTATTAATTTTGTCATTTTTACAGAATTAGCTATCAGATAAAACATTATGACAAATGGACATTAGTTAATATAAAGACAAGAGCGTCAACCCTGTAAAAATTTTTAAACTCTCGTATCTTTCATTAATTAAAATAGATCTATTTATTATTTAGCAATTCATTTGTATTATAATAGGGAATATGTTCATGGCAAAACGCTTCATTTTAATTTTATTTTTTGTCATATTCTGCTTTCCAGTATTTCACCATAGGAAATGCTCTATGGAAATTGCATTTTGAAGAGAAGTAGTAAATAATCAGACTGATGTTCGCTTACATTTTAGGTTTGGTCACAAATCATGCAATATATTGCTATAGGTTCCTTACATGCACTGTTGGGTTTGCATTTGGGAAGTGCATTTTATTTTTGCCGTTATTAGAGTTTTGCATACACGACATGTATTCAAATCTGCCCTTGTGATCTGGCAGTGGTGTTGGGATTGCCTATTGTAATTACATTCTCGGATCCTTTCCATATTTATACTGTACATCTAAATGTTATAATAACACCCCCCCCCTCCCCCCACACACACATTTTATTTGTGCTTACTTACTTGAATGTCTGATGGTAAACCATGGTAGTACCCTGATGGCCCTGTGGTCTGTTTCGTGACCGTGCAGTGCAAATTTAGTGCTTGTCTCGTGCAATAAGCTGTACATCATAAGCAAAAGTTTACTGTTCTCTTTATATATATGCCCGTTTCATTAATATTAAAATTTTCATGGCTAATGAGTGGGTAGGGTCAAGGTACTGGTGACCAATAACATGTGATTAGATGAAGTTGCGGTCAAGGTACTGGTGACCAACACCACGTGATTGGATGAAGATGCGGTCAAGATACTAGTGACCAACACCACGTGATTGGATGAAGATTCGGTCAAGATACTGGTGACCAACACCACGTGATTGGATGAAGATGCGGTTAAGATACTGGTGACTAACACCACGTGATTGGATGAAGATGCGGTCAAAGTACTGATGACCAACACCACGTGATTGGATGAAGATTCGGTCAAGATACTGGTGAACAATACCACGTGATTAGATGAAGATGCGGTTAAGATACTGGTGACTAACACCACGTGATTGGATGAAGATGCGGTCAAAGTACTGGTGACCAGCACCACGTGATTGGATGAAGATGCGGTCAAGATACTGGAGATCAACATCATGTGATTGGATGTCAGGGTATTCACGGCGGATGTGGCTAGCCAAACAGGAGACGTTCACTCCTTTCGGGTACCTGGTCTCATCTCTGAATTTCAGGGGTCCGTGAATGTCCATTGTGGTACATTGTTGTTAGTGCCACAGTCATGTGACACCAGTTACTTTCATATTTTACTTGACCGTCTTAAAATCCTGTGTTATCTAGTATTTCATGACGTTCTACATGCATTCATTTTTTAATGTATTAATGAATTATTATCGTTAGTGTTGTTTGTTTGTTGGGGGTTGTCCTAGTTCGGGTGGCTTCTGTCACGTGATTGAGTCAGATCTCGCTCCCTCTATTTTATAAAATTTAATCGTCTTCCTAGCTTCTATTTCACATAACGTAGTTTAATATTTAGATAAGTGTTTCGAATATTTCATGAATTAGATGTGTAAATCATAATGAACATATGCCTTTGTCAGACAAATTTCAGAAATATGTCTATGCAAAGGATAACAAATTAGTAATTCATTACCATTTGTGCTATGCAATTTTCAAATTATTAGATTTATACATTATTGCTATGGCAGTGCTATGCCTCTATCATAGCTCACTGATAAATCGTCAGTCATTAGAAGTTTCGATGTAATGCAACCTTTTTATAAAGCAAACAGTCATAACCAAGTCCACATCTGTTAATTGTGTCGCAGGAAAAGCGGTAGGCCTATTAAATGCAAGTATTTAGAATTTACATCGATTGTGTACAATGTGGTTCTATTTTTGTGCCGTCTGTTTTGGGGTATTCATGGTCGGTGTGCTTAACCAAGCAGGAGAACCTTACTCCTCCTGATGGGCGTGAGTAACCAAGCAAGAAATCTTTACTCCTGATTGGCGTGACTAGCCAAGCAAGAAACCCTTACTCTTCCCAGTGGGCGTGACTAGACAAGCAAGATACCTTTACTTTTCATGGGCGTGACTAGCCAAGTAAGAGATTCTTACTCCTCCTGATGGGCGTTATTAGCCAAGCAAGAGACTCTTACTCCTGATGGGCGTGACTAGACAAGCAAGAGACCTTTACTTATCCTGATAGTCGTGATAGGCTAAGCAGGAGACCCTTACTCCTCCTGGTAAAGCCAAACTGTCAGTTCTTTCGACAAAGAGAATGTTTTGATTGGCATTATCGTAGGATCTGACAGATATGCACATATTCGTCAGAGGTACACAAATAGTTTAGTAAAACCTACTAAAATCTGGTATTCTTTGATTTATACAAATATCATTTCCAAAGTTACTTTGTTATTGTCGTCATTTTAAGATGAGGCTATTTTGATTGCTCTATGGAAATTTTAAACGGCTGTTACTTGTTTTGTGAATGAGGTAAACATCAGGTGAAATAACGTGTTTACTATATAAATGATAATGCCTCAAAGGATTTTATTACTATAGATCTTCAGTCTATTCTTCAGTGTATATATTTATATCAATTTAATGACCGAAAGGAAAGATTACAAACTTTGACATCTCTGGCAAACATTCAACCGATTTCATGAGCACAGGTCTTACGACGATGCCAGTTATAAAGAAATGTAATCGTCGGGTCGATCTATTCTCCTGGAACTTAATCAAGAACGTCATAGAGGAATCACGGCACCGCAGTCTCTCTACACATCGCCATCCTCGTTCCTATTTCCGTGACAATCATCGTCACGATAAGTTCCAGAACCTACGACATTGTATAACCAAAATCAACACTGCGGATATTACCGTTTGCCACAGTAGGTAATGACAGACATTAAAAAGCGGAGGGAAGGCCAACTGAAAGGAGGGCGTGAGCGTCTCCTGTTCAGAGTTAGACACAAGCCATGAAACACACGGACTATAGCAAAGTAGCTCTATACTACATTCAACTAATGAATCAGCACTGCACTGAAAATGGCAAACATTAGGTTAAGTATACGACAAACCATAAGTAAAACCCTCTGGAGACTGGGTTCGAAAACACGTGAAGTATAGATTTTCCAGATTTATTTTGGCGAGTTGGATATTGTCAGTCTGACGCTGACTCCAAAACTAAATTGTACAATGTATGGTCAAGATTGTTGTAACAAATAGTAACAATAACAAGAATACAAGGGGAGTTTGTTTAAGAGATTATGATAAGTGATAATTGCGTAATAGATAATTAAGGTGTTGTATTGACAAAATGTTTCTTACTTTTTGAGTCACCGTGTCAATTAAATATACAAAGACGTAATTGCTGCCAAACAGAAAACAGTTCTGAGTTAATGGACGGAAATAATGGAATTATAGCACTTGCATATATTCATGTATTGTATAGCTCCATGGTGACTTCTGCCACATAACTTCTCCTTTTTTTCTTGCACAGAAATAAGTTTATCATAAAGTTTAGAATTAAAGTATTACGATAAAAGTGAAATGTCACATTTTTCTTTGTGATAATATCCCTTCGGCTCCGGGAAAACCACGTCTCCGTGTTTTACATCACCAATTTCGCGCACGGTTGCGATTTTGACGTGACGGTACTCTCTGAGGCTGAGACATCGGTTGCTGGAAATGTTGTGGATGTCCTTGACACGCATTTTGGTGGTTCGTTGAATGTGATACCAGGGATTGTTGGTGGCACATTTGCTGCCTTTCGTGTGACTGAATAGATTGTTGGTAACGTCCACAAACACAATGCGGTTGATGGTAAATTCCGAACTGAAGTTATTCTATAGTCTCCTTGTTTAACTGTAACTCGTCTTAAGAGAACCGATAGAGTTGAGAAGCGCTGTATTTTAAGAATTTAAATCACAAATTTTAGAGTCCGCTTCCTTGAGTTGTTTTTCAAGAGTTCTAATTTGACACTCGAAATTGTCGACTATGTTGTAGTGTTCGACATGCAATTCTATTCTTTTCGTCTTTTCGTTTTCTATTTCTTTTTCTTGACTTGCACACTGAATCTGTGCATTTTTTAAAGCGGAAGAAGCTTCTGGTGATGTGAAAATCGGTTTGTCGAACTTCAAACGATGTTAATTTCCTAAACGTTGCTCTAGTATGCTAATACAGGTAGTGGCCATTCTGTATTTAGCTTTTATACGAGAAAGTTCAGTCTTTACAGCGACTGATTGGTCGAATAGACTCTTGAATGCCGAGTTTCTAATGTTATTGCATGGCATTTCACCTAATAAAGTTTTTGTCTGGTAATATTTTTCAGCGCGCACCATGTCCTTGTTTTTTTTCTAATAAGACGGAAAAATGGAATTATAGCACTTGCACAGAAATAAGACTAGTCACAAAGAATATTGAAATTAAAGTATTACGATAAAAGTGAAATGTCACATTTTTCTTTGTGTATTTTCATCAATACTTACTGTGGTACGCTGGTGTGATAGCTAGTGACTTTTCATAAATATTTGCTGTAGCACGTTGTTGTAATTGCTACAATGACGTTTTCCTGAACACTTTGGTACGGTGCTGTGATCGCCACAGTGACATTTTCATGAATATTTCCGTCGCTCGCTGTTATGATCGCCACTATGGCATTTCAATGAAAACCTACTGTGGCACGCTGTTGTGATTGCTAGTGACATTTTCATGAATTCTTACTGTGGTACGCTGTTGTGAGCGCCACAGTGACATTTTCATGAATACTTACTGTGGCACGCTGTTGTGATCTCCACAGTGACATTTTCATGAATACTTACTGTTGTACGCTGTTGTGAGCGCCACAGTGACATTTTCATGAATAATCACTGTGGTACGCTGTTGTGATCGCCACAGTGACATTTTCATGAATACTTACTGTGGCACACTGTGGTGAGCGGCACAGTGGCATTTTCATGAATACTTACTGTGGTACGCTGTGGTGAGCGCCACAGTGACGTTTTCATGAATACTTACTGTGGCACGCTGTGGTGAGCGCCACAGTGACATTTTCATGAATACTTACTGTGGTACGCTGTTGTGAGGGCAAGTGACATTTTCATGAATACTTACTTTGGCACGCTGTTGTGATCGCCAGTGACGTTTTCATGAATACTTACTGTGGTACGCTGTTGTGAGCGCCACAGTGACATTTTCATGAATACTTACTGTGGTACGCTGTGGTGATTGCCACAGTGACGTTTTCATGAATACTTACTGTGGCACGCTGTGGTGAGCGCCACAGTGATATTTTCATGAATACTTACTGTCGTACGCTGTGGTGATCGCCACAGTGACATCTCATGCATACTTACTGTGGTACGCTGTGGTGAGCGCCACAGTGACGTTTTCATGAATACTTACTGTGGTACGCTGTGGTGATTGCCACAGTGGCATTTTCATGAATACTTACTGTGGTACGCTGTGGTGATCGCCACAGTGACGTTTTCATGAATACTTACTGTTGTACGCTGTGGTGAGCGCCACAGTGGCATTTTTATGAATACTTACTGTGGCAGGCTGTTGTGATTGCCACAGTGACATTGTCATGAATACTTACTGTGGCACGCTGTTGTGATTGCTAGTGACATTTCATGAATACTTACTATGGCACGCTGTGGTGAGCGCCACAGTGACATTTTCATGAATACTTTCTATGGCACGCTGTGGTGAGCGCCACAGTGACATTTTCATGAATACTTACTGTAGCAGGCTGTGGTGAGCGTCACAGTGACATTTTCATGAATACTTACTTTGGCAAGCTGTTGTGATTGCCACAGTGACATTTTCATGAATATTTTCTATGGCACGCTGTTGTGAGAGTCACAGTGACATTTTCATGAATACTTACTGTGACAGGCTGCTGTGATTGCCACAGTGACATTTTCATGAATACTTACTGTGGTACGCTGTGGTGATCGCCACAGTGACATTTTCATGAATACTTACTGTCGTACGCTGTGGTGATCGCCACAGTGACAATTTCATGCATACTTACTGTGGTACGCTGTGGTGAGCGCCACAGTGGCATTTTCAGGAATACTTACTGTGGTACGCTGTGGTGATCGCCACAGTGACATTTTTATGAATACTTACTGTGGCAGGCTGTTGCGATTGCCACAGTGACATTGTCATGAATACTTACTGTGGCACGCTGTTGTGATTGCTAGTTACTTTTCATGAATACTTACTGTGGTACGCTGTTATGATCGCCAGTGACGTTTTCATGAATACTTACTGTTGCACGCTGTGGTGATCGCCAGTGACGTTTTCATGAGTACTTACTGTGGTACGCTGTGGTGAGCGCCACAGTGACATTTTCATGAATACTTACTGTGGTACGCTGTTGTGATCGCCAGTGACATTTTCATGAATACTTACTGTGGCACGCTGTGGTGAGCGCCAGTGATATTTTCATGAATACTTACTGTGGTACGCTGTTGTGATCGCCAGTGACATTTTCATGAATACTAACTGTGGCACGCTGTGGTGATCGCCAGTGATATTTTCATGAATACTTACTGTGGTACGCTGTTGTGATCGCCAGTGTCGTTTTCATGAATACTTACTGTGGTACGCTGTTGTGATCGCCAGTGACGTTTTCATGAATACTTACTATGGCACGCTGTTGTGAGCACCACAGTGACCCTTTCATGAATACTTAGTATGGCACGCTGTGGTGAGCGCCACAGTGACATTTTCATGAATACTTACTGTGGTACGCTGTTGTGAGCGAAACAGTGACATTTTCATGAATACTTACTGTGGCACGCTGTGGTGGGCGCCAGTGACATTTTCATGAATACTTACTGTGGTACGCTGTTGTGATCGCCAGTGTCGTTTTCATGAATACTTACTGTGGTACGCTGTTGTGATCGCCAGTGACGTTTTCATGAATACTTACTATGGCACGCTGTTGTGAGCACCACAGTGACCCTTTCATGAATACTTAGTATGGCACGCTGTGGTGAGCGCCACAGTGACATTTTCATGAATACTTACTGTGGTACGCTGTTGTGAGCGAAACAGTGACATTTTCATGAATACTTACTGTGGCACGCTGTGGTGAGCGCCAGTGACATTTTCATGAATACTTACTGTGGTACGCTGTTGTGATCGCCAGTGACGTGTTCATGAATTCTTACTGTGGAATGCTGTTGTGATCGCTAGCGACGTTTTCATGAATACTTACTGTTGTACGCTGTTATGAGCGCCACATTGACATTTTCATGAATACTTACTGTGGTACGCTGTTGTGAGCGCCACAGTGACATTTTCATGAATACTTACTGTGGCACGCTGTGGTGAGCGCCAGTGACGTTTTCATGAATACTTACTGTGGTACGCTGTTGTGATCGCCAGTGACGTTTTCATGAATACTTACTGTGGCACGCTGTTGAGATCGTCATTGACGTTTTCATGAATACTTACTGTAGCACGCTGTTGTGATCGTCAGTGACGTTTTCATGAATACTTACTGTGGTACGCTGTGGTGATCGCTAGTGTCTGTTTTCATGAATACTTATTTTAGCACGCTGTTGTGATCTCCAGTGACGTTTTCATGAATACTTCCTGTGACACGCTGTGGTGAGCGCCACAGTGACATTTTCATGAATACTTACTGTGGTACGCTATGGTGAGCGCCAGTGACATTTTCATGAATACTTACTGTGGTACGCTGTTGTGATCGCCACAGTGACATTTTCATGAATACTTACTGTGGTACGCTGTTGTGATCGCCAGTGACGTATTCATGAATACTTACTGTGGTACGCTGTGGTGAGCGCCACAGTGACATTTTCATGAATACTTACTGTGGCACGCTGTGGTGAGCGCCAGTGACGTTTTCATGAATACTTACTGTGGTACGCTGTTGTGATCGCCACAGTGACATTTTCATGAATACTTACTGTGGCACGCTGTGGTGAGCGCCACAGTGACATTTTCATGAATACTTACTGTGGCACGCTGTTCACTTGTGATCGCCACTGTGGCATTTCAATTAAAAACTTTCTGTGGCACGCTGTGGTGAATGTCGACTCTTCATGGATTAAGTTTTGAATTTTAATTTTACATTCCGTAGTAATTCAATGTGGCTTCGGAAGACATGTGTTCCAAGTCCAGGTAACTCTGAAAACAAATTTCTCATTGTTGGGTTTGTTTCTTTGTTTTTGTCTTTGTGTTTTGGGTTATGTTTTATTGCATTTATTTATCCATTTCTTTATGTATTCATATACTGTTTGTGCCACTGAGTTTCAAAAGAGAAAACAGAAGACATCTGACAAAGCTGCATGACACAAATCACCAAGGATCTGCACACAAAACATGATAATAGTACAATGTACACGGAAAAACGGCATTACGAAAATATTCGATTGAGCATCCGAATGCTGTACCATGCAATTGAATCTACAGATGTGTCTTTTTCTAACTTTAAATTTTTGTGCTTTAAAGTGTGCACATGATTTTTTAGTCACAAAACTTTAAAGTTATAGTATATCTTGCACAAGAATTAGAGTTATCTTTCTTGATATATCAACTATAAAAAGTTTGTTTTGGGACGCTTCCGTTAAGCCATGGATAGGCGGACTGTATATAGTCCACAATGTTTCATTATCTTTTAAGAAGAAAAAGGAAGGAATTTCAATTTCAATTCTTATTTGAAATAAAAACTTCAAATATCACAAGATAGCGTGCGTGTGTGATGTCATAAACTTTCCCATTTCCTTAACTTTGTTTGGTAAAAATGGGAAATTTAAATTATTCTATAAATTATTTCCCTCAACAGTCCCAATGCATTATAATTATCAGACAGAATACTTTAACCATAAAATAAGTACATGTAATTTGACATAGGCAGATACTGGAGTTGTAGTTCTTGCATAACATGTCTGAAAAACAATCTCTACTAGAAGGCGCTCTTAATCAGCGCTCTGGTAGATGTTGAGTCATTCGGCCATTAAATTTAGAATTAAAGAAAAAATAGAGAAATTGCAATATACATTTTACAAATTAAAAAGAAATAATACTAATAGAATACAACAGTAGAAATTCTGCAAGACGGCACTAGATGTCATGCCCGTAAGAATCATTTCAAATTGGGGGTGGGGCATACCTTGAATTTTGTTTCGTTCGTAACGTGTGTGCGTCACCGATTTATGGTCGTTCCGGCTCCAATACCATTCAGGCCCCAGTCGATCCGCCCCCAACACCCATCCGGCCCTAGTCGATCTGGTCCAAAACCCATCCGGCCCCAAACCCATTCGGCCCCAAGTTATTTTTATTATAATATTATGCATTAGCGCCTCCCGTTGATTTTTGACCAATATTATTGCCGCATAATGGCATGCCATGGAAGCAGAGGGTAAACATCCTCTAATGTGCAGCCCGGGAATTGAACCTGGATTACCTGCAGTCTGCTACTAAAAGTAAAAAGGAATTAAATAAAATCTGATGATTTTCTAATGGATGGATGTACACTTCAAAAAATGACGGATACATTTCCCAAAAAATCATAAGAATTACTCTTTTAATGATATATTTTTACTTTTATCAATGGGTTCTTCGAGATGCAGAAATGTAACTTTAATTCATTCATGCCACTTCATAATGATAAAATTGTAATAAACTCAAGAAATCATATGCAGAGCTGAATACGACCTGGCCAAATAATTGGCGAGTCGAGCTCGGAATCAGAGATACAGGTTTGAATGACATGGTATACTTGCCGGTAATGCTGAGCGTATATCTTCTTCTTCTTCAATGATAAACACACAATCATTAAATGATTATTACGTGCCTTTTATGCGCAGTGGCGGGGATAGTAATACAGGTGTATTTACAAGAAATTTATAAAAAAAAAATTTTTAGAAGAAATTTAAAACTATTTACAATAATAATTGGGATCAAAAGTAGACTGCTCTCAGAACAGGCAATGTTAGCTGTTCTTTGAAGGTAACCAGAGTGTCTGAAGTTGTAATGAGGGATGGTAGATTATTCCATTGTGTAATTGTTCTTGGATAGAAGGAAAATTTGTAGGAATCTTTACTGCAATGAATTTGTCTGTAGTTGTGAGGGTTGGAAAGTCTTGTTCTACTGTCACTTGGGATGAGGAGTTCTGAGGGAAAGATGTGTACATAGTTGTGTATAATTTTATAAAAGAAGATAAGTCTAGTTCTTAGACGTCGCTGTTGAAGGGTGGGCCAATCCAGATATTCAAACATGGAGTTAACAGAGCTGGTATTGTGGTAGCGGTTGGTTACAAATCTGGCAGCTCTTCTTTGTACAATTTCAAGTTGGTTAATTTGATTTTGATGAGAAGGGTCCCATGTACAACAGTTATATTCGAGTTTAGGTCTTACTATGGATTGGTATGCTCTTTCTTTGATTTTATGGAAGGATATTTTTAGGTTACGTTTTAGAAAGTTTAGTTGTTGATTTGCACTAGCTGTTATGTTTGATATATGTTTGTTCCATTTGAGGTTAGACTGGATGGTTACGCCTAGGTATTTAGTTGATGTTTCCGTTGTAAGTATATGATTATGAAGAATGTATTGACTTTGAATAGGTTGTTTGCATGATGTTATGTGCATGACAGAGCATTTATCCGGATGGAAAGACATAATCCAATCGGCTCCCATCTAGCGGCAGCATCAAGATCTAGTTGAAGTTTGCAAGCATCAGAAGTAGATTTTATTTCTTTGTAGATTATACTATCATCTGCAAAGAGTCTGAGAGTAGAGTAGTTAAGATATTCATGAAAGTCGTTTATATAAACGAGAAATAGTATCGGACCGAGGACAGTGCCCTGGGGTACACCTGAAGTTACTTTTATTGTATCTGATTGTGTATTGTCCAAGATAACTGTTTGTGTGCGCTGTGAAAGAAAGGCTTCAATCCAAAGAAGTGTGCTAGATTTAATACCATAATATTTTAGTTTATAGAGCAGTCTTTTATGTGGGACTTTGTCAAAAGCTTTGGCAAAGTCCATCACAATTATGTCTGTTTGTATGTTATTGTTATTTGATTGACAGAGAGTTTGGATGAAAGAGATGAGTTGGGTTTCGCAAGATCTAGCAGAGCGAAACCCATGTTGGAGGTCATAAAGGATAGAATTGCTTTCTAGATGATTCATGATAGAGCTAGATATTATATGCTCGCAGAGTTTGCAGAGAATACTGTACATGTGAGGGAAACAGGTCTATAGTTTATGGCATTGTGCTTGTCCCCTTTTTTAAAGATCGGACATACATTTGCATGCTTCCAGTCAGAAGGTATGACACCAGTTTGCATTGACTTTTGGAATAGAAGAGTAATGGAAGGTATAAGTTCTGCACTTAGCTCTTTGAGGACCCTGCCGCTGACATTATCAGGACCTGTAGCCTTATTTGGATTAATGTTCTCAAGGAGTTTGGTGATACCTTTTGATGTAATATTTATGTTGTTCATAACTGGGTAGGGGGATGGGCCTTTGTCGGGTATGGGGATGTCGGGTGACTCTGTGGTAAATGCTTTTTCAAATTGTGTGTTCAAGATGTTAGCTTTGTCAGCAGTGTTGTTTAATAAAATGCCATCTTTTCTTAGTGCAGATATGCCGGTGTTATCATTTTTCATGTTTTTGATATATGAGAATAGTTTTTTAGGGATTCTTTTTGTAATTGGATTGTCTGGTTCGTTAATTGGGAGATCAAAAATCATATTTTCTATGTATTTCCAGTATGATTTGCGCATGTCTGTTTGTAATTGACGTTTATTGTCAAGGTATTTGTTCCTCAATTTACAATTATCTTTGCTTTTGCGATGTAGTCTTTTGTTGCGGTTTATTTTAATTCTGAGATCATTTGTTATACAAGGGTGTTTCATTTTGTATGTAATACGTTTTTGTGGTATATTTTGATCTATACCCAGATAGCATGCTTACATTGGACCATCGTCGGCATTAGATCGCAAGAGCGGCTACTGTCGGCATCGGCGAAACAACATTGGTCCGATGATGGTCCATTGTTTAAATTATATAAAAATGCTTGTCGTTTTATACAACATCGGTCCAATGTTGGCCCTTTGTCAAAGTTTTTAGCCGGACATCATTAGTAAAACATTTTGTTTAAATTTCAATTATATATTATGTACCACTGAAATAGTTTTGAACACATTCCCGACCCTGGTTCATTTTTTTTTTATCAAACAGATTGTTTTTAAGCGAATAAAGACACTGTATCATGCGTGCATACAATGTATATACATAATTAAATGATGTAAAGTCTTAACGTCTATAATATATCTAACTCAATACATGTATAATTGATAGAACCAGTATTATAAACCGTCGTCAGCATAACAACATCGGTCCGATTATGGACCATTGAATGAAATATATAAAGATATTTTTTTCATTAAAATTGAGTTTCAAATAAAATTAAGACCATAATTATTCTTTTTTAAATCATATTAGTTCCCTTCGAATTTTTGCAAAAAAAAAAAATTGAAAAAACTGAAATAATAAAAATAAAACTAAATAAATGATGAAAATATAAAAATGAAATAAAGAAAAAAAAAAAACAATACTTAACGTAAAAGTTAAAATGATACATATGATCATATAACTGTGAAAGTTTATGATCAACGAAAACTTGTAGTAGTTTTATATTTGTGTACGTTAAAGATTATCTGCATGAGATAAGAATTTGCATCGATTAGCTTGATTATTAGATCAGATTTGTTCGAGGAAATCAGTGGTATCACTATGGGAACTATGAAATATGAGACCGTGGGGATCGGCCAAGATTTTAACACATTGAGCGCGCACTTCTAACTTCGCTTTGTAGTGACCAGACAGCTAGTATTTCCGGCAGAAACAAAATAAGTTTTCAAGATTTCAGCAACAAAACCAATTGTAAAAAAAGATCGAGGATTTATAAAAGATTGTAGAATCGTCACTGACATCGCCATTTGGAAGGAAGAAGTTAGAAAATGTAAGTATAGATTTAAAATGCATTTATAGCTCTACATGTAAATGTCCTTTTCTAATTCGATTTCCTTCCTCAGTTCCCGCATGTTTACGAGTGAAATCTTCTTTCTCTCTGTCTTTATTTATAATTTTATGTCAAAAGCTAAAATACAGTTTAGAACTAGATCTATGTAAAATCAGTATCTATACGTCCCAGGTAAAATTTTAAAAAAGATCACATGACAAGTCACATGATTAGAAGATGGAGGCTATTTTGATTTTATCTTTTTGGTTTCAGGTAAAACTAAGATTGGTTCTATTCATAATCAGTCATAATAAAAACTAAAATACCACTGCATAAGACACAAGGATAAGACATATGCAGATGTGCTCAAGATTTAAAATGCTATTTCAAAAATATTTTGTTGACCATTAATTTAAAGATTAAACACTTATTCTTATCTCTGTCAGGTCAGGTCATTGGGAGCCATTGGCGGGGAGAATGTAAAAAATACTACACGCAGGATCTACAATTTTCACAAATGGGCTTGCTAAAGAAACCAATTTTGTTGGAAAAGGAAACAAGTTAGCCTTTTCAAAACTAAAATTGAATGAAGCTGTAACAAGTACATCACATGTAAGTAATGTATATCTATTTTCAAATACTCAATCACATCTGTGAACAAGCACTAAATGTCTAAAATGTGTCTAGTTACAAATTGTTTGATTTTTATTATGCCCCTGGATAGATAGATTGGGGGCATATTGTTTTTGTCTTGTTTGTGTCTGTTGTCAACTATAACCTTGACCATAACTTTTAAAGCATATGAGTTTAAGACTTCATATTTGGCATGCACACTTCGCTAATGAAACTCTTTCAAATGACATCAATGTCAATGATGTTGTTATCTTCACTGTGATATTGGAGCTAAAAATAGCTTTTTTGAACTTTGTTACCGCCGGCGACATAGTGTTTCACAAACACATCTTGTTTGTTTTTTAATAAAGAAAATAAAATAATACTGCTTTATTTACTTGTATATTAAGATGTGTATATTCTTAATTTTTAGAAGCTGTAAGACGTAATAAAATCTGCACAGATGCTCAGGTGTCATTTCATATAGAGGAATGGCTCAGGACTGCTGGCAATAAAGAAGGCGGAAGAAAGGAGAGAGAGAGAGCAAAGAAAAAACAACGAGTACAACAACAGCAACAACAGAGAAGTGCAGAGAATGAGCAAACTGACTGAATCAATATTTGAAAATTTTAATAACTATTTTTGATATTATTATTATTATTTAGATTAGATGCACAATTTATTAAAAAATACAATGTACATTTCTTTTTTATATATTATGTATTTTTTTAAACTGTTTTGATTAACAATATAATATTTGCATCTATTTTACTATAAATATTTTATGTCAGATGATATAAATGACTCTCGGTGTCAAACAGTTTCACTGTTAAACATTTTGAATAAAAGTGTAATCTTGCTAATTTTAACTTATTTACTTATTTTATGAAATGAAAGCATCATTACCTTACCACCAATTTATCAGAATGTCAGTCATATAGAATAAATTATGTATAAACCAAGAATAATTCATGTACCTGATATTCATTATTGGTTATTTCATCAGACCGATATTGGACCGACGAAAAGAAAAAAAGTCTATATATTGGACCGATAATGGGCCGATGTAAATATGACTGTATATCAATAAACATACATCGGCCCAATGTCAGGCCAATGTCGGCAAAAGCACACACTACCATCGGGCCGATGTTGGACCGATACATCGGGCCATTGTTGAACCGATGAGCAAAACTTCATCGGGCCGCTGTTGTATTCTGATGTTGGACCGATGATAGTGACATTATCGGTCCATCATCGGGCCAATATTGTAATGCTATCTGGGTAGATGATATTAACCTGGTTTTAAATGTTTGCCACAGTTGTTCTGTATTATTGGTGTCATAGTGGTCTTGTAGTGATTTTGTTATGATTTCAATGTCCGATTTTATTTGAGTCCAATTTGCTTTACCATATTTATAAATTTATCTTGGTGGTTTTTTACTTCTTCTAAGGGAGATGTTGCATTCAGTGAAAAGTATATCATGGTCCGCTTTACCTATAGGAGGTAAGGATCTTATGTGTTCGAATAGACCAGGCATATTTGTGAGAAGGAGGTCGAGTGTTTTGCCCTCTCGAGTTGGAATTTTCACAAGTTGTTCTATGGAAAAGTCATTTATTAAATCAAGGAGGTAGTTGTGATGTTTGTTATCAGGTCTACCCAAAATAACTGATGGTATATGCCAGTCAATGTGCCCAAGATTAAAATCACCGCCTAAAAGGATGGTAGATTTTGATTTGTGATTGATTCTACTCAAAGATTCTCTAAGATGTTCAAGAGAGTTACCTTTATCAGATGGTGGTCTATAGTAACAACCAATTATTAACTTTCTCGAATTGGCTAGGTTGACCTCTGCCCAAACAATTTCACAATTGGTTGGTAGTTCTATGACCTGTTCTGATAGTATACTGTTTTTAATTGCAATTAGTACACCGCCATGGCTCTGGTCTTTTGCATTTGGAGGTCTATCTCTCCTGTATACTACAAACTCTGAGGTGTCAAAATATTCTGAAGATTTTATATTATTTGATAACCAAGTTTCTGTACCAAGTACAATATCAGGTTGGGTTGATGATATAATTTGGTCTAGATCTGGTTTTTTGTTTTTGATTGATTGAAAATTAATACTTAAAACCCTAAGTGGTTTTTGGCGTTTGTCTACATATTTTTGTTTTTGATTGGGTTGCTTTAATGGGGAGGAAGTAGCAGCTGGCTCTCCTATGTTACTCAGGTTTAAGTCTGTTGTTCCATGTAAGCTTGATGTTGCTGAGTGTGCTCCGAAGGAGTTGAATGTATCTATAGGAGATTCAAATAGTGATGTCGAAAAGTTTGGGGTGCCACATTGTAAGCAATGCCATGATATATTTGATGAATTCATTATAGAATAGATGTTTGATGACATGCCTTGACAATCTATGTGAAACCAGGTGTTACAAGTGTCGCAACATAATGCTTTCTGTTTCCAAGTTACCGCTTTGTTACATGTGCCACAGGGCCATTTAGGTGTTCGTGGGCCTGGATTTGTCTCGGTATCATGAGATAATATGAGAAGCAAGATACAAAGATATTTGTTGCTTTTGCAAGTGCTTTTGTACATACATCTGGTTCCTTGGTGTTTAAGAACAAGGTTAGATAGGTTATGTAGACATTTATGGTTTTCATTTAAATTTAGGTTGGAAGGTGTTTCTCCTACTTTGTGCAATATGTAAAGTAATATGACAAATACAATTGTGAACTTAGAGTTCATCATGATGGAGATTCTCTCACTCTGTGTATGGACAAAGGGTGAATAGAAATGAAACGTGGAAATACAAATATAACATACAATGAATGATGTTACCTATTTCACATGTTAAGTCTTCGTCCCTTGGGCTCCTCAAGGGCAGCAGGTAGGTTTTACGCAAGATAGCCTGTGAGTATTGTTAAATTGACGATAGATAGCCAGAAATTACAGCTGTGCATAGAGCCGGAAGCGACCGGAAGTTTATATGTAAAATGAAAGTAACAAAACAAAAATGTGTTGTGAATGAGAAAATCAACTAAAACAAACGAAATGTTATTAATTTTACAAAATGAGTCTCAAACCACTCCTGGATGTCGAATGAGTGACCTTAAAGCCTGAGATGACGAAAATTTACATGAAAAATATGATTTTCAGAGGATGATCTCTCAGTTGTTAAGAACGCGACTTTCCCCGCCACGCATGCGCATGTAGCAAGAAAGTAGGCACATGTTCCAAGTACATATTTAGTAGGTGGCTGGCTGGGGGTGGGAACTGTCCAGCTTCATTTTAAAACTAAACAATGCATAATGAGTAATTTTAAAACGCAAATAACATCGTTGATAGATTGTATTCAGATATGTATTTGTGTTTTGAAGTCGGTAATTTTCTGTTATAAATAGCAATTAGACTAAAACGTCAATTAATCCATTTAAAATAATTAAACTATTATATCTACACGCTTTTCTTTCCTCGCGTCATTTCTTTTTGTAAGCCGGGGTGGCCTAGTGGTATCGCGCTGGACTCCTAATCGGGAGGCCGCGGTTCGATTCCCGCTCTGGTCATGCCGGAGTCCTGTCTTTCGGATGAGACAGTAAAAACCGAGGTCCCATGTCGTGGTTTGCATGGCACGCTAAAGATTCCTCACTGCTTCGGGTGGGTCCGTTGCAAAGGTCAAAATTTGTATGCCCCGCATCAGGCAGATGCCGTTGTTATATAGTAGTTTTTCCCCTGGAAAATTGCTATATAGTAGTTTTCCCCCATGGCGGAAAAACTACTATATAGTAGTCTTTCCCCCATAGTAGTTTTCCCCCTTACGTAACGGTTTGGAAATAGTACACGTTCCTTCTGTGTCAGTCAGATAACATTTAAAATACATATGTACTATAGTAATAGCTTGTGGATCAAACCGATCGTGTTATGGTTAATGGGTTTCTATATACTGTTAAGTGTTTTGTTTGTGCGTGTGTGTGTGTGTGTATTTATTTTTTGTTTTATATATTTCTTTCTTTCTTTTTATATATTTACTATAGTATGCTATTTTCTTCTATTATTTCATTGTAAAAATTGTCGTTTACTTGCGTATAGATGTCAATCATGACGTCAGGCTGTGACTCAAGATTCGATCCCAGAGAACTTTTCGTAATACATCATAAGTAAAATAGGAATTTATCAATTAAAATGTTCCAATGACAAATATAAGAATTGAAGGCGCAAGAATTCCTTGAACATTCAATTCCTAAAGAAATATATATATATATATATATATATATATATATATATATATACAGAGTACATGATGAACATGAAAATAATAGAAAGGAATTCCACCCAGGTGTCCACGATTTGCAATTTACGACAAGGCTTGTCTAGTCGCGGATGTTGTAAATCACAGTAATGTGATTTCCTTGTCCCTTACGCAAAGTATGAAAGGTTTCATCTTAAAATATCTGTATGCAAAGTTTCAAAGCTCTACACCCTTTTGTGTAGAAGATATAGTCAAGGTTAAAGTTTTTGAAAAGTAGGTCACACTTCAAGGTCAAGGTCATTAGGTTAAAAGTCATGGTCCCAAATTAAAGATCTTATCACAAGTAATCTATATATGAAGTTCAAAACCCCTTCTCCTTTTGGTACAAAAGATACTGCCAAAGTTTAAGTTTTTGAAAACGTAGAGCACCAAGGTCAAAGTCACTAGTTAAAAAATCATGGTCCCAAATAAAAGGTCTCATCACAAGAAAACTATATGTGGAGTTTCAAAGCCTTGTACCCCTTGGTACACACGATATAATCAAGGTTTTTGCCACAGGGTAAGAGTCACAGACAGGTCAAAAGCTAGATGCCCCCGAATTTCATTCCGGGAGCATAAAAACGAACTTGTTTTTCTTTTTTCCATTTGTATATATAGAGATTTCTCGGATTTAATAAAGATATCTCGAATGAAATTCTAGTAGATAAATCTCTGTTCTAAATATATGCATTGGTATTTGGAAAAGAGATTAAAATTGAAGACATTTCTACAATGTACTTAAGAAAATGAGATATCTCTATCTTAATTGGATATATCTCCTTATAAAAAGTTGAGATATCTCTAATTTTAAATAGAAATCTATTTATTGTTAACAAGGTAACAAGCTGGATTTACTTACATGTATGTGTGAAAAGAAAATCCGGAATTTCACATTTGGGGGAAAATCCACTATATAGTCGTTTTTCCCCGGGGGGAAAATGGCTATAAGAGGGGGGGGGGATGACTATATAGCTAAATTTTCCCCGGGGGAAAAACTACTATATAGCCATTTTTCCGGGGGGAAAACTACTATATAGCAATTTTTCCGGGGGTGGGGGATGGCTAGGGGGAAAACTACTATATAACACCGTCACCATATACGTAAAATATTCGTGGTGTGACGTTTAACAAAAATCAATCAATCAATCATTTCTTTTTGTATTCACCATTATTGAACTCGTACACATCACTTCCACATCAGCGGTAAACTGTACATAATTTATAGAGTATCATTTGACCTGGTCCGTCACGTGATCGATTTCTTGGTATATCAATACACCATATTTACTTAGCAACGTCATCATGGGACCTCAAACATACAAATGGAAAACCCAGCGCTACATTATGATATGTATTTAAAAAGATCCTATTGATCGGGATAAGGCTTCCCCATATATCGTATCCTTTTAAAAATCGTCTACTCGACACATAGGAATGTATGTTTGTTACCAATATCTATCACTCTAGTGCAAGGCTTCCCACAATGTCATCGATTTATTAGAAGTCAGTGTATAACATGATAGTTTTAATTGAAAAGAGTTAATCTAACAGACGTAATTCAATTCGGTGTCGTGAAATATGAACACATTTAATCTGAAAATTTTCACTAATTTAAAAAAAAAAAAAGAAAAAAGAAACGGGATTTTTTTTAAAGAAGCTCTTAGTTGAGTTTACATATCATTACTTTCTTTCTCATTGTTGCTGTTTGACTTCCTCTCTTGATATCCATTAACATGAATATACCACACAGAGCTTATATTTAAATCGCTTTCTCATTCTCTATCGTTCCAATATGATCGATCTGGTAGATATATATCTGAGGAATTCTGTAGTAAAGTGATACCCAAGTTATAAAAAAAAATTACAGTAGAAAAACACTTTGTATAGAGATATCAAATTCCATTTAGATTAGGTATGACTTGCCATTTAAATCTGTGGCGAGAAGTAACTATTGCAATTATTGCAATGTAAAATAAGTCATCCAAATTATACAGTACACTATTTGTTTCACTATTTGTCTTTTTCTACAGGTATATGATTCATGCCTCACTCTTTGTCTTTTTCTACTGATACATAAATGGGTGTTTCACTCTTTGGTGTTTTTTTCCGCAGGTACATAAATGGGTGTCAGTGCTGGTACTGCATACAATGTGCTGGTCTGGTGGACTCCATGTTCAAAATTCCTCAAGTCACACTCGTCTGAGATACAGGGATATCTGTCTGTCGCCACCGCAATCAAATCCAGCCGGTCCAACATTGATCCCTCCTTGACAGAGAACTCTGAGATCAAACCCTCTTCGTTATTATACATTATATTTATAACCCCGCAAGCAAACAAAGTTGGGGGGGGGGGGGGTATAAAGGAATAACCCTGTCTGTCTGTCTGTCCGTCTGTGGATAATATTTCACGCAATTGTTGAATATTACCCAAGGATGTGTCATGACCTTAACCCATGTTAATATCTTCAAGGTCAACGTCACACTGCAAACATATTTTTTTTGTCCGGGCATAACTTCTTACCCCTCTGTCGGATCTGGATAATATTTCACACAATTGTTGTCCATGACCCAAGGATGTGTCATGACCTTAACCCAAGGTCATATCTTTAAGGTCAAGGTCACAGTGCATACATAGCCAAAATCCTTGTCCAGGCCATAAAATCTTACAGCCAAGTTGGATTATTATCCAAGATGATATTTCATATTAAAATTATTGTCCGGGCCATAACTTCTTACGCCCTTGTCGGATCTGAATACTAGTAATATTTCACACAATTGTTGTTCATGACCTAGAATGTGTAAAGAACTTAACTCAAGATCATATCTCCAAGTTCAAGGTCACAGTGCACACATGGTTGAAATCATAACTCCTTACTTCTATGTTGGATCCGGATAACATTTCACACAATTGTTTTACATGACTCAAGGGAGTGTAATATTCTCTACCCAAGATCAAATCTTCAAGGTTAAGGTCACAGTGCACACATAGCCAAAATTATTGTCCGGGCCATTATTTCTTACTGCCAAAATGGATTTGGATAATATATCACAAAATTGTTGTCCTTAACCCAAGGATGTAGCATGACCTTGACTGAAGATGGTATCTCCAAGGTCAAGTTCATAGTGCATCCTTGTCTGGGCCATAATTCCTTACTGCAATGTTGGATCTGGATAACATTTCAAAAGTTCTTGTTCATGACCAAGGGTGTGTCATGATTTCCACCAAAGGTCATATCTTAAAGGTCAAGGTCACAGTGCACACATAGCCGAAATCCTTGTATATGCCGTAACTTCTTACCGCCAGGTTGAATCTGGATAATATTTCACACAATTGTTGTCCATGACCGAAGACTGTGCCAGGACCTTGATTCAAGATCATTTCTCCAAGGTAAAGGTCACAGTGCATGCATTGTTATAATCCTTGTCCGGGTCATAGCTATGTAGGGTCTGGATAATATTTTACGCAATTGTTGAATATTACCCAAGGATGTGTCATGACCTTAACCCATGTTAATATCTTCAAGGTCAACGTCACACTGCAAACATACTTTTTTTGTCCGGGCATAACTTCTTACCCCTCTGTCGGATCTGGATAATATTTCACACAATTGTTGTCCATGACCCAAGGATGTGTCATGACCTTAACCCAAGGTCATATCTTTAAGGTCAAGGTCACAGTGCATACATAGCCAAAATCCTTGTCCAGGCCATAAAATCTTACTGCCAAGTTGGATTATTATCCAAGATGATATTTCATATTAAAATTATTGTCCGGGCCATAACTTCTTACGCCCTTGTCGGATCTGAATACTAGTAATATTTCACACAATTGTTGTTCATGACCTAGAATGTGTAAAGAACTTAACTCAAGATCATATCTCCAAGTTCAAATCTTCAAGGTTAAGGTCACAGTGCACACATAGCCAAAATTATTGTCCGGGCCATTATTTCTTACTGCCAAAATGGATTTGGATAATATATCACAAAATTGTTGTCCTTAACCCAAGGATGTAGCATGACCTTGACTGAAGATGGTATCTCCAAGGTCAAGTTCATAGTGCATCCTTGTCTGGGCCATAATTCCTTACTGCAATGTTGGATCTGGATAACATTTCAAAAGTTCTTGTTCATGACCAAGGGTGTGTCATGATTTCCACCAAAGGTCATATCTTAAAGGTCAAGGTCACAGTGCACACATAGCCGAAATCCTTGTATATGCCGTAACTTCTTACCGCCAGGTTGAATCTGGATAATATTTCACACAATTGTTGTCCATGACCGAAGACTGTGCCAGGACCTTGATTCAAGATCATTTCTCCAAGGTAAAGGTCACAGTGCATGCATTGTTATAATCCTTGTCCGGGTCATAGCTATGTAGGGTCTGGATAATATTTCACGCAATTGTTGAATATTACCCAAGGATGTGTCATGACCTTAACCCATGTTAATATCTTCAAGGGTCATAGCTATGTAGGGTCTGGATAATATTTTACACCATCGTTTTCCATGATCCAATGCGTGTATCACATTGTACGGTGCATGTTGTCCGTCTCTGTGTCCGTCCGTCTGTCTGTCCATGAAACTTGTCCGGGCCATAAGTTCTTTTTTTTTTACTTTGGAGGGAGATATTATTTTACACAATTGTTGTTCATGACCCAGTGGTATGTCATAACATATGTCATACAACCAAGGTCATATCTACAAGATGAAGGTCACAGTTGCATACATAGCCAGAATTCGTCTGATTCTTAACTTCTTCCTTTTAATTTGGAGGGAGATAATATTTTACACAATTGTTGTTCATGACCTAAGGGTGTGTCATGAACTTGAACCAAGGTGATAGGTACAAGGTCAGTGTCACAGTGCACACATAGCCAGAATTCTTGTCTGGGCCATAAATTCTTCCTTTTATGTTGCTGGAACATTATATTTTACAAAATTGTTGTCCATAACCAAAGGATGTGTAATGACCTTGAATTAAGATCATATTTACAAGGTCAAGGTCAGAGTGCACACAAACCCGATTGTTTTATTGATTATACCTCAAAATGTACCAGTGGGACATCCATTACACTTATACCAGTAATGTATCTTGAGATGAATTATTGGATTTTTCAACTTTGTTGCCGCGGTGATGATTGTACCGTTAGGAAAGCTCTAGTTAGTTTTACACCGTCCATTCTTTTGTTTGTCCATTGGCGTCGGTAAGTGTACAAGATGGGGAATACCGTATGTGTTTATTCCTATGAAAAAATTCGGATGTAGTTGAGGATGTCCCATTAAGCATCCTAGTTCCTCGAGATTACATCACTGCGCTTCAGTCAGCAATGTCCGAACATCACTAAAAGGGACGGTGATAGATGAAGACTCCTATTAAATCAAACCTAAACGTAAATGGTTTTCTGTCATTGCTCATTTGTCAAATTTGTCCTATATTTCTCTTACCAGAAAGCTATTACGGTATTGGTATTACAACCTCTAAATAAGTACGAAAAGGTCAAGGTAAAGCAGATCTTTGAAAGTGCTTATATCATTTTTCCGAACCGTAAGTTAACATGGTCAGTAAAGGGTGTCTGTGTTAAGGCAACGTGGTCATAAGTTCGATACCGGTTGATCTTTTATCGCTACCTTTCATATAAATTAATATTGAGATTCCATGTTATATCTCGCTGTGCCGCCATTTGAAGTTACGTTTAATTACTGAAGTTATTGGAATACAGCTCTTAGCGGCCGACAAATATTTCATCAGGCATAGGCATGTCTCTAGCAAGGACAGGGATGTTGTTGATATTCCAAACGACCGTCACATTGTCTCAAAATGAAGAGTAGGTCAAACGCAACGCTCCTAGTGGATGGATTCTGATTTGTAGTACAGTGCACCGTGTAATGTGTTATACCAAATTGTTCTATTCAGCACTGTATAATTTTGAAGTACCATTGATAGGAACTTTTCAAATACAGTTTTTGAATCCGTGGCACTGAACATTATGTGAATCTAATTATTCTCCCCGCAAACAAAGTTTGTGGGTATATAGGCATCACCCTGTCCGTTCCTCTGTCTGTCCGTCTGTGAACTTGTCCAGGCCATATTTTCCTACCCCCTAGTCGGATCTGGATAATATTTCACACAGTAATTTTACATGACCCAAGGGTGTGTCATGACTTAAACCAAGGATATAACTTCAAAGTCACAGTGCACACATGGCAAATACCTTGTCCGGGCCATAACCTCTTACTGCCAAGTTGGATCTGAATAATATTTCACACAATTGTTGTCCATGACCCAAGGGTGAATCATGACCTGAAACAAAGGTCATAACTTCAAGGTCACAGTGCACACATAGCTTAACTCCTTGTTCAGGACATAACTTCTTACTTCCAAGTTGGATCTGGATAATATTTCACACAATTGTTGTCCATAACCCAAGAGTGTGTCATAAACTCAACTAAAGGTCGTATCTTCTAGGTCAAGGTCCAGACAAGAAAAATGATCGTTTGGACCGTATCTTCTTTCTGCCAAGATGAATCTGGATAATATTTCACACAATTGTTGTACACGACCCAAAGATGTGTTATGACCTCAACCCCATATCATATTTTCAAGGTCATGGTCACAGTGCACACATAGACAAAATCATCGACCATAACTTCTTACTGCTAGGTTGGATTTGGATAATGTATCGCACAATTGTTGGAGCATGTTGTCCGTCTCTGTGTCTGTTCGTCTGTCTGTCCATGAAACTTGTCCGGGTCATAACTTCTTTTTTTTTTTTTTAATTTGGAGGGAGATATTATTTCACACAATTGTTGTTCATGACCCAGTGGTATGTCATAACCTACAACCAAGGTCATATCTACAAGATGAAGGTCACAGTGCATACATAGCCAGAATTCTTGTCTGATTCTTAACTTCTTCCTTTTAATTTGGAGGGAGATAATATTTTACACAATTGTTGTCCATGACCTAAGGGTGTGTCATGACCTACATATCTATATATCTACAATGTCAATGTCACATTGCACACATAACCAAAATTCTTGTCCGGGCCATAACTTCTTACAGCTAAGTTGGATTTGGAAAATATATCACACAACTGTTGTCCATGACCCAAGGGTGTGGCATGACTTTGAATCAAGGTCATATCTACAGGGACAAAGTCAAAAGGCACGCATATCAGAATTCTCAGTTTTCATGATTATACCTCAAAATGTTTCATCTGGACATCCAGTACACTAATACCAGTGATGTATTTTGGGATCAATTATTGCATATTTCAACTTTGTTTCCTCGGGGGGTATTTGTCCCGTGAAGACAGCTGTAGTTTTGTATTACGTATATGTAATTTCAAATGTTATTCATCAAAGTTTTTGAATTTAAAGCAAAATAAATACAATATATTACTGACACGAAGTACATACTTTTCTTCAATTATATCATGACCCAATGCTGATTTCTCCATTTATAGAGTTTATCTTAGATGCTTTTCCGGATCTTGGGTCATTTTGTACTTTGTCTGCTCCACATACATCATTTTTGAAGTGTAAAGTTTCGACCTTGAGCACCACTGAAGAAATAGACATTTTATGAATTTGTTAAATGCGATGCTAGTAAACAAAATTAATGTTGGTACATATGCTATAGGTTATCATTAATTTATGTAGAAGGTTATTCCATTAGATTTATACAGTAAAATCTAACAACACTTATCCCCGTGTTATTACTAGTTTTATATCAGTCGGTGACATACATGTTTGGGTCTGTTTGTTTGCAAAGCTTTGATACTTGACATAGCCTGTGACTGGTTGCAGACGAGCTCTTGATAAGGTATGTGTGTATTGATAATTATAAGACATTTCCTTTAATACTTCTTAACTTGGTGACCTCGACCTAAGGGCATATTTTTTTCTTTTTAAAATTGGTTTACGGATTAAAAACTTTGGGTCGGTAGGTCGAAAAAACCCCACAAAATCACAAGTGACCACTTAAAATTTATCAGAATGTCATTTTTCCAACTGCTAACCATTCTTCCGACATTGTCAGTAATATACTTGTGTTTTTATATATTAACCAGAGTGTTAGAGGAACAGATATGTTGCCTGCAGTTGCTTTGATACTATTTATCAGTTTTAATTCAAGCAGATGGATGGACAGACAATAGGCAAAATGAGCTCTATCGGAAAATAACACTTTCCTTGGCGTAAGCTGCATATCTAAAGTGTGGCACATAATATAACAATAACAACTTTTTATACATATGCGTATGAAGATTCAAGCGGCACATATCAGACTGCGTTGCTTTTCTACTTGAAGTGGGACTCCTACTATAAAATAGTCTGACATACAGAGAGGAAAAAAGACAACGACCAAGGTAATTCAAGCATTTCTTTTAGTATATGCAGGCGACCTTATAACATTGTACATGATGTGCTTTTTCGTCCAGCTTCTCGGATGTCGTCTTTTGATGTAACACGGATATTTTTGTCGGGCCATTTTTCCGCCAAAATAATTGAGACCAGAGCTCCTATAGTGTCCAGCTTGCTGAATTCCTTCAGTGCTTTAAAACTCAGGGTGTCTTTACCCTTGCAAAAAGTGTCAAATGGAGAAAAGGACATCCCATTGCTCATATGTCATCCACTACTGCAAATGGGCGCAGCCATTTTGGGGGTTACCGAATTGTAACTCCATTTCGACTTTTTTTACGTGACTCCGGTAAATTTCAGTGCGGCGAAAATAAAAAAAAAAAGTTTGGACCTCATTTTATTTTCTTTTCTGGACCCTTGCAAAATCGGGTCGGTGGAACTGTAAACAACTTTATCAAAACAAAAATGCCTAAGGTCATTTTATTTTCAAAACCGGGATTGTAATCAACATTTGAATACGACTTTTATAGCACTGCTGGGACAGACTTCTGATGCAATGCCACTGGCAGGTATATTTTGACATAACGTACGCACTGATCATGACTATAGTTGTGAATATTATCTTTTTCTAACTTTAAATTTTTGTTATTTAAAATAGTCATGTGCTCACTTTAAATAACAAAAATTTAAAGTTAGAAAAAGACAATATGCTACATTTTGGCTCACCTGTGCTGAAGGCTCAAATGAGCTATTGTCATAGCGTCGTCTGTCGTCGTAAACGTTTCACATTTTCGACTACTACCTTAAACAGCTGAACAGATTGTGATCAAACTTAGAATACTAAGAGTACTTGTAGACCTCTTGAAAGTCTGTTAACAGGTGGCGCCACCATTGAAAAAAGTATTCCCAAGAGGTATCCTCCATTGAAATCTTCTATTTCAGAATGAACACATGGATTTGAATTCCAATGGTATATGAGGTTTTTTTTCAGAAGGACGTAAGATTCAAGTTTGTTCTTTTCGCTCAAATCAGATGTTTTTTTAACTCTTTTTATGGGTTTATATGGTTTATATTTTATCTTGTCATTTTTCTTGTTTTCGGGTTTTTCCTTCTACTGATAGGCTGCTTCTGTGCATCAATTTCGTGTATTTTAATTAATCTTATTGTAGTAAATGTAATAAAAAGGAAATGAAATACAGGAATAATTTCTTTTCTTTTTAATTGTTAAGATTGAAAAATAAGAGGGGGGGGGGGGTGTTGATGCACTACATATATTAGTTTGTAGTAATTTTTGATGGACTTTTCCTTCAGAACTAATTGAAAAATTTTGATTAAACTTTGTAGGTATGAAGTACTGAAGGTTCCCTACAAATGTTGCTATTTTCGACTAGATATATCAAGGGATGGGTTTCAGGGTGGGCAACATAGGCCTAAGAATGGTCACTTCACTTCATTTCCGCCTGCGATCCTCGGCAGGACTTAGGCCACCAAGAAGTCGTCTCCAGGCATATCGATCCTGAGCCAGCCGCTGAAGCTATCCCCGAGCCAGTCCCATCCTTTATGAATCGGCATCTAGATACCGTCGCCAGGTGTTCCTTGGCCGGCCCCTCTTTCGTTTCCCTTGTGGGTTCCATGTCAGAGCTCGCCTTGTAGTATTGCAGGCTGGCTTCCTTAGTGTATGTCAAATCCACCTCCAGCATTTTTTCAGGATGTCTATTCCTACTGGCTGCCGTTTGGGATTTTCCCATTGGTTATAGTTGCTGATGATGACTGGTTCATCTAATGAGAAGTATTCTTCGGAAATGGTTGTTAAAGAAGGTCTGAATTTTCTTTATTGTTGTGAGGTTGTGCTCCACATTTCCAAGCCATAGAGCAGTACAGGCTTCACAGTTTTATTGAAGATCCTGATTTTGGTGTTCAAGGCCAGGCTTCTGGAACCCCAGATCTTTTTCAGCTAATGAAATGTTGTTCTGGCCTTGACAGTTCCTACGCTTACGTCGACATCAGCATCGCCCTGCTTGTCTACTATACTACTAAGTTATGTATGTGCAATCCATATGAGAGAGGAGAACAATGTCTTCACTAGCCAGTCTATGGCAAGCAGAAATAGGAAGGGAAATAACAAGGACTCCTGTCCAACTCCGGTCAGGACTTTAAATGTTTGGGTGAGCTGTTGGCCATGTAAATCTCCACAGGTCCCAAAAGTTTCCAGAGTGTCTTTCTGTCAATCGATAAAGTTCATGTACAGCGATGTGGTCCACTCCAGTGACTGTTCTAGAATGATACGAAGGGTTGCAGTCTGGTCTGTACATGATCTGCCTTTCCTGAATCCAGCTTGTTGATCTCGAAGAAGAGGTCCACATACTCCTTCATTCTGTTCAGGATGGCACTGCATGTATTCAGAACTTCCTTGGGATGGACAACCTTATGATCCCTCTATAATTGGAGCACTTGCTGAGGTCATCTTTCTTCGGGAGCTATATGAGGTATCCCCTTTCCAGTCCCCTGGTACTGTTTTCTCTTCCCATATGTTCCTGAATAACGGGTAAGGCATCTCCACACTGGTTTCTGTGTCAGCCTTGAGGGCCTCTGCAGGAATACAATCTGGTCCAGCTGTCTTGTTGTTGAACTGTTTAGGGCGGGGCAGCATGGGTCTGATATTGTACCTTTAACAAATTTTTCTCCAGACAAGTTGCCTAGATCATCAAACCTAATGCATTAGAGTGATCTAGAAGGGTGTCTTAAAAAGAGTTGGTAAATTTGGATCCTCTGTGCAATGAAAGTTTTGACAATGTCATGATTTTCGTCTATTTTTAGGTAATTCCCTAGATTTCACATTGTAGGTTGCTTATCATGCATTGATTTGTGTATTTTAACTGATTTTATTGTAATGAATATAACTGGAAAGAAATGAAATACAAAAATAATTTCTAGTAAAAGAAATGTAAGGATTTACCCAAAAAAGAGAGAGACTTACCATCTTTTGGTGATCACTTTATTACTACTGACAGATGCAGATCTGGAGATTGGCAGCAAAAATAAGTGAGCAAGAAACATTGGAAAGGTAACACAAGGACACTATACCCGCAATATTGATGCAACCCCCCCCCCCCCCTTTTTTTTTAAATGAATAAATAAAACGAAGAACGACACCTACTCATAATAAATCTATATAATCAAGGAAATTGTAAATTGAGGCCTCTAATTATTGTTGATGGTTTTCGTACTACAAAAAACAAACAAACAAACAAAAAAGACAATGATTCTTCTCAATAATACAAAATGTCCATTTGTCAAGGCTTCTATCTTTAAACCAGAATTATTACCGCTATATTTAATTATCGTTTTATAGGTAAGGTGGTTAGAAAAATAGGAAAGTAACTGGTGTCACATGACTATGGCGCTAACAACAGTGTACCACAGTGGACATTCACGGACCCCTGAAATTCAGAGGTGAGACCAGGTGCCCAGGAGGATTTAGCGTCTCCTGTTTGGCTAGCCACACCCGTCGTGAATGCCCTGACATACAGACAAAACAATATAATTCACCACTGTATATATACTGTATATGTACATGAATGTAAACAAACACTATGTAGAAAGTGTCACAGCCACATAACATCAGGAAAAAGGGTATAATAACACTTAAAAGTCAAATCCTCCACGGGGAACTTTTTTACGAGCTCCACACTGCAAAGGGAATAAGTGTGACGTTCATGTAAAATACGAAAATAACTGGAGTGAGTGTCTCCTGTTTGGCTAGCTACACCCTGACCCTGACATACAGACGAAACAATCAATTTTGAAAGTACTGCCACCTGAATTAGTCGCATTGTTACAACTTCCTTCATCATCACAATAATTTGTTATTGCTAAACGTACATGGGAAAGCATCAAAGGAGCAAAACTATATATAAAGCATGAGAAGTAGATGTCGGGACACACGTGCCATGTCCGAAATATTTCAGAAATACTGGTTTAAAAGTGGGTGGAACTGCATGATATTGCATTGTCAAGGTACTTTACCAAATACAAATGTGGTAATAATTTGGGATTTGAAATGGAAATCGTGAGAGAGAAAGCAATATCCATACAAAATGAATACTAGATTGTCTCTGTGAATGTACTGATACTCTTAGATAGACATACCTTTTACTCCTTAAGTTTCATTTATAATCCGTTTTACTTTTTTTTGTTCAGTCTTAAAATGTATTACTATATTTTCTCCGTTTTTACATTTATGATTAGAAAGCAGGAATAGTAGGAGAATTTTAACGGAAAGTAGGAAAAAGTGGGATCAACGAAAGAAAAGTAGAAACAGTAGATACCCTGCAAAGGTATGACTTTAGCCATATCACCACGCACGCAGCGTAGTGATATCACGGCTCCAGTGACGTCATTACTCCTGCTGATATATCGCCTTACATATGAGAATTTTGGTATACAGATCCTGTGATGGTTTTGTACTCGCTACTTGGTAACTTTATCCCACTTACTCACACAGTGACCTTTTCCTATTTCTTTACAAATTCTCAAGATGTCGTGACTGACATTTGGAGAATACAATATTAAAGTTCTGACGTCGCTTATGAACAGGAACGAATCGATCGACAGATAGGCGTAGATCAAAGGACTTATCTTGTTGCAGAATACAGAATCGTGCCAGCAAAAAATACCAACATAACAGATTTATTGGCCTCTCATGTCTATTATACAATATGGTATTCATTAACGCATGCGACTTGAATATGTGTCGAATAAGCACCGATAAATACTTTACCAATTTAGAATCTACCTGTAATTTTGGAATCTGTTTAATTAATATTTATTAATGTGAAGAGGCTGTTGCTCTTCTGTCTAATCTAAATATATATACATTATAGGACAATGGTCCAGAATTTTAATCATAAAGGAAGTTTTCCAGTGTCAAAATTTACACAACAGTTTGGATGAAATGAGGATAGGCAAAATCTTCGAGACTCGTGGGTCATATGAATACTCTTTCGAACTTATACCAGAATTAAAACAGTATTCCTTATTCAAGCTAGTCGAATCAACCATAGGTAGATAAAAGTAACTTTAAAATGTAAACAATATTTCAGTTATATCGCGACATGGAAGCAGGAGGTTACCAACCTCTTAAACATAGTGGCACAACCCGGGAACCGAACCCGGATCGTCGGCGCCGCAAGCTAAGCGCTTAACTACTACACCAAGCCTGTCCCTCTTTAAAATGTAAACACGAAAAAGTGCCTGGAACTCAAAATCTCAAAGTTTCAAAACAACGGACAATATCGTGTAGGGCGTATCGGAATATCGGAACCCCGATTAAAGAACCGAAGTAAGACCAGCTGCCTTGGAGGAATGAGGGTCTTCTGCTTGTATGCAACACCTGTAATTCCTATAGAAAACTGTCACATCCGGTAAATATATACATAGACGAATCCGATATTTTCAAAAGGTAAAAGGCCAGTTTAAATGATTATATCCCAAAATGTCGGTTACAATTTTGGAAAGAGGGACCTCAAACTGCACGAGACCCCTATATCGACCAAAGTGTTTCCTCGAAGACAGTTTCAGACGTTCCCTAATATATTCTTGTGTTATTAGTTTCGTGGCAAATAGCTCGGCCCTCAGGCGAAATTTTCGTATTCAGAACATGTCCTGGCATAGCGTGTAGGTTGTGAAATAAATTCGCCACCGGCAAGAGAAGACGTTTTGTTGTAACAATAATGTATCCCTATCGGATTCATTGCTATTTTGACTTTTTCAGTTGTTGAGTTAGGGCTACAAGACTGTCCTAATCAGCACAGAGATAACATGATTGACACTCAGCACAATTTTCTTTTAATTCTCATGATACCATCATTATTTCGGTTAAAACATGTGAAATCATGTTTACTCTTTCCATATCTGTATCAATCCTTCATAAATTCCATGAAATCTTGCATAATCCACTTCAAGTTTTATCAGACAATTTGAAATTATCATCTTCATTTATTTTGTAACCTGACCTTGGGCACATTCTCTCAGAACGCTTACTACGTTTTCGGGTAGGGGTGCATTCCTGTAGATCGGTATGTTGCTACTCGGGAAAGGAAAGCTGGTGATACTAGATTTGATTTGTCATAAAGAGAGGTGTATGTAGAACCATTATTACTAATTGACAGGAGCCTATTGAGCTACGAAGCAGAGGTTCAGTTCGATAGATGATGTCAAGATGATCCTTTAAAGCCAGGATTGTTGACTTGACTGTATGTAAAGTTGAATAGAGATACCGTTTTATACAGTGTTCTGTGAGCACCTTGTTAACACGATAAAGACCATACCGTTTACGCTAGGACTTTTAAACTTGGTACGCTTATCGCCATTCTCATTAAAACTCGATCTATCACACACCTTAGTTTTATCTTGTTTCACTGTGGTAGATCTCAAAACACTCCATAGCAGTTCATCTCAGGTTGACCTTTGACACTGACCAATCAGCGTCCACTGCGCGAAGCTAGTCTGCTAAAGGAATTCCATGTTAACGTGTGTAAACAAATATGGTTGCGCCCACATCTCGCGAAAAACCCACTCTTTTGGCAATTCGTGCATAATTTTGGAGTTCGAGTATTAATGAAATTGACTTATTCCTTATGGCACGAGGACGAACCCTATTGATTTTCAATATCAAGGTCAAAGGTCAAGGTCATTTTGGGGCCAATAATAACAAATGTGTAGAATGCAACTTGTAAACAAGGTACAGACCAAACTGTTCATGCCAGAACTTTTAAACTTTGTACACTTATTCTTATGACTAGAAAATGAACTCTATTGATGCATATATGATGGGTAAATCTTTGTCTGTGCCATAACTTTTTACCCCTTGCTTATATCTCACAGAATTGTTGCCCAGGACCCAAGAATGTGTCTTGACCTTATACCAAGGTTATATCTGCAAGGTCACATTGCATTTGATGGGTAGATATTTGCCTGTGCCATAACTTTTTACCCCTTGTATGGATGAGTAATATTTTACAGAATTATTGTCCAGTACCCAAGGGTGTGTCTTGACCTTGAACCAAGTTTACATCATCTGCAAGGTCAATGTCACACTGCTTATGATAAATAAATTTTTTTCTGGTCCACAACTTTTTACCCATTGCACGGATTTGAATAATATTTTACAGAACTGTTTTCAAAAGGAGAATGTTTCATACTTTAAATTCATTCCTTCAAGCTTTGCGACGTTGACGTTGCAGACACTGAATGAATTCAGCTTCGTATAAGTATTGAAAAATGTCGACAAGAAGTGGGTGCGATTGGAATGCCGACAGTTTGCTGGAAAATTTTCCATCAACAAGAACAAAAGCACCAAAATACGATTTATCAGGTATTCCAGGAAGTGACAATGACATTAAAATATTAGATATATTATCGAGTGTTCGAGTCGAGCTACCCTTTCGACATATTATAACAATTTCACGCACATAGAAGAACAAAAAGAAAAACAAAAAATGCTATATACAAAGTAATAAACTGAGAGAAATGGTAAAACGATATTCAGAACATTTTTTTGTTAATATATCGGTCTTTTATAAAAGACAAATATGAAGGGAAGCGAGGTAATATTGAGATCAATGAATTAGAAGTAACAATAATCAAGGTCTGCATCGACCCAGCCGTCCGTAACCGTAATGACGCAGGGTAGAGTAACGAAAATAGGATAAAGTAAATAAACAACCTAAGACCACATTGAGCAGAACATATGACAAAATAGATATTTATCGATTTATTCAAGTAAGGAATGTTTCTATAACATACAGATACGCTCACTCTTCCGTCGTCCACATTGATCTATGGTCAGTAGCCACTAGCCACATGTCTTCCAATTAATCTTTGCCTAGTTGAAATGCTTGCCTACAGATAGATGCACTTTCTTGGTACGGACAGACGACCTATATTTATTCTCTCTCAAGTGTAGTGTATCAGTATACCCGATATTTTGTTTGTTACACACTAATGGTGATTAAGTACACAACCTTTTTGGATTTATAAGTTAACTAATATTTTGTACGCATTTCCCGTATTGGAACTTTTTAAAACAGAAGTGGAATAGGATCGGGGACAAAGTTTGCATCGATTGGTGTGCAAGTAGTGAATGATCCAACATGACTGTAAATCTTTTATATAAATATTACAACAACGTTCTTTATTCAAGTACATCGGAACAACCAAGGGTCAATGCAAGTCACTTTAAAATTAAAAGGCAAAAAATAAAAGCACAAAAGTGATAACGACACTAAAACAAGAAATAAACTATCAAATTTTAGAGGCGATCTGCCCTTTCTTCATGACATAATAATTACAAACATTCAGAGAGACGAAAACACACACACACACACACACAAAACAAAAACTCACAAAGCAATATACAAAGCACTTAACTAAATTAAACAAAATAAGGATATAGGAACTACATATTTGCGTGTGGTTGTTGCAATTGCCAGCAACGATTTAAAAATAACAACTTTGTTTCTGTTACAAAGACATGAATTCATATCGCTTCTCCATAAAAATATTCGTAGACTGTAATGACTGTCTCTCCGTACAAAACCGTCATTGTCTTATATACTGATCCGTAAGAGTGATAGAAATAGACGTTCAGTCGTTCAAACTTTTGCCCCAGCATTGACTTGTTGCATCGTATGGTCTTCTTGTTTCATTTTGAAGTATTGAAGTCACAGGAATATTAGTAAAAAATAAGTTGGTCCCGGACACGAGTCCTGTTGGTGACCCGTCCGTGTTTTGTCGGCCGACACTGTTAAAACTAAGGTCCTCGCTGTTTACTTTCTTATTCGAAAAAAAAAAAAAAGATCAGTGTGGTACGCCCGCCATTGAACGACATTGGCTTCCAGCACATAGACCACATGCTCATAGTTGCATTTACATATACATGTATTCTAATCACTTACCTACATAGTTGTGGGTGTCGTCATTGTGGTTTACTGTAGTGTATTGACATGAGAATATCTTATCGACACCAACTGGTCAAAATAATACATGACCTAAGAGGTAAGCTTGGACGAGTAATTAGATTCAGATAGAATCGGTTGGAGATCTGCCTCCCCAATTATTCTTACGATTGAAACACATCAAAAAGTAAGAAGATATGGGTATAGGAAACAGGTGCGAGTCTTTTTTTCAATTTACGAAACTTAACTGGCGTAACCAACACCTGGATGGGTCGATCTCTCAGATGCATGATGAAAAACCAATGTCAGTTTCAAGCATTCTTCACATTGGCATTTCAGGAGAATTAAATTGTTCGAGAAATGTTTTCTTCTAAAACTTAACAGATAACTTTAGTTTCATTACCTTATTTAAGTTTTTAAAAATCTTGCTGTAATCGTGTCATCCAACGTGTTTGTACAAAGTCAACTGTTATTTTTATAACTTTTACTCGGAGCAAACAATCGTGTAAATGTCGATTTAAAACAGTACATTTGAAATTCAATATAGACTGAGATAGAGTTTTATCAGAGCACACAATATATAAAAGTGCAGTCCTCTACCATATGCAGAATCATCCCATCAAATCCCCGCACGGCAAATACTATTTGTAAATGAGCACTTTATGCGCAGCCAACGTTTCTAAGGCTAAGTCAAAATACATGTAGTTCTATCATCTACCCAAAAAGTACCCAGATCAGTATGGGGTCATTATAACTACATTCTAACATTATTTTTGCTATACATGTAATTACGGCATAATGAATGTTTATGATTTGTGGTAAGTATTTTACCACAATTTTCCTTCCGAAAGATTTAATATCTATCTACGAGATAATAGAAAAATCGATTCGTTTTATTTCAGATAATGGCCATTCGAAGCAAAGTCAAGTTCCGAACTGAAACGAATTTACAATTAAGTGAACACGAAAATAACTACATAAATCGAGTCACTGTCACACACAACATGTTTTGTACATTAAGAATGGTCCGAGCCAGTAGGACATCTCACAATCAATGTTAATTACAATTCTGTATCAAACCAAAATAATTGAAATAATTCAAGAATAAATAAAAGTAAAACAAAACATGTTCTTTATTATGCAGAACTCATTATGAGAATGATTCAGCGAAATATTACAGAGACCATTATGGACGTGCTCCGTCATAGCCGAATGAGTCCAATCTATCGCAAGGCTCTCTCAGTTCTCTCGAGGCTCTGTAAGGACTCTTTGTCACTAAATGACAGTTTGTGTGTATTTATCGTCCTCCTTTTGAACTGAGTGCATTTTGTGTTGTCGAGAGTCGCTTCTCTTACACCCTCCCGGGGAACGTGCAAGCTTCCGCAAAATGCTGGGTCCTTCAAAGAAATGTTTCGTAATGGATGGCTCCATCTACATGTATAAAGTGCTGGTTCCATCTACAGGTATAAAGTATGGCTCCATCTACAGGTATAAAGTGATGCTACAATCTGTTAAAATAACATCATTTTAAACTTTATTTCTCCGAAATCGGTCAGTCACTGTGCATACTTTCTTTTCAAAATGGCAAAGTTACGTATTACACTTGCTGGAAGTCTTTTATCGAAGATTTTGATATCGAAGCATTGTAGCATTATAGCTGGGATGAAATTGATGAATGAACTGGCAAAATGTGAGAAATATAAACTTTCATTTTTTAAACTCCAGATGATTCTCTCTATAAGATTTTGTAACCATATGCCGAAGGTTGAATCATTTTGGACTATGGCTACCATTGTGCATTTTTGAGGTTCTGCAAGACCCAGTGAAAACCAAAAACGAATTTCCCCACTTGCCCCGACCAGAATTCGAGCACAATCTCAGAAACATTAGCGTCACTGTAAATTCTACAGCTCCGCTTCATCCCACTCTGATCCTGTTACGTCACGTACTAGGTTCCTCAATGCACAATACATGTAATCTGGAAAATTCGACAAACCTTAATGTGACATTCATGATTTGCAAGGTACAGGGTTCTTTAACATGTACGGTCTGGGCATATAACAGAAATTCGGAAAAAAGAGATGAATTGTAAAGAATACTATTTATTGTATCTCTTCCTCAATTGGCATTACCTAGACATATGACCCTGTATGAGGGCGATTTGAGTCATAGAGTTTGATTGACCATCATCGTACAACATCTAGTTTATATATCGGTCGTTAAAACAACAACAAACGAATACAACAGTCCCAAAACATACATTTATATTGTGAAATTCACATCTCCATAAAAGAATAAAAAGGTGTTTATCATATAAACTCATCATATCTCAAATGGTTTCAATTTCACATAAATTCTTAACACATCATGTATGTAATAAACATCATATATACTCTAAACCATGTAAACATAGATATCGCAAATATAAAAATTCATCAAAAACGTCGAACATTAATTTAAACGCTAATTCTTACTCTTACACATCTCATACACTCACCAAATGACGAGTGCTCACCAAATAGAGAACACTCACCAAATGACGAGTACTCACTAAATGGCGAACACTCTTCTAAAGATGAACATTCCTCGTAAGAAGGAACAGAGACACGAAAACGCCTGTTACTCTTGCATTGTTCTCAGGATATAATTATCTAAAATAAGTATTTTAAGAAATATTTAATATAAATAAAGTAAATATGTTGTCATGGGTAATTCGTTTGACAATAGTAAAATGACCTTCAGGTAGAAGTTACTTTATAATGATTATCTGAGAAATGAGCAAATTATCAAGGTGACCTAGACCGATAGTCATTGCAAAGAGATCGTACACCTTTCTGAAAATCGACAAAATGATATCACCATTGCAACTGAAGCATTTCATTCAAAAACATGTTGAAATTACGTAAACGTACAACACCAAGCATTCTGGGTAGTGGAATATCAACACTATTTTGCCTGTGGTAGTTGAATGTTAAAGAGACGAACTCTGAATATTGATACGATTAATTTTTGCAAAGGAATACTAAAACATTACGAGACATCAGCAAAACCAAAGAGGACTTTAGGCACAGATCAGGAAAATATAAACATTGTTTTTCGTGAATATCATATATAAAATACAAGTATATGTTTATCAATACAAGGACAAATAATGTGAAAGTCAAAACGGCAGCAGTGATATTTGTCCAATTCGTCTGACGTACATGTTAAAAGTGAGAAACCCTAATCCCGAAGAAATATCTTAATTCTGTCCCCAACATTCATTAATTTCAGGTTTTATTTTGGTTTAAAGTTTGATTTTGAAATTTGACAATAACCCTGTAAATGCATACTCATACATCTATACTATAATCAAGAAAAATCAATGAATAAATATATTTGGCACGATATTCACTCTTGTATACTCCTTTTGAACCTGTATAAATTTGCAATTCGAAAAGTTAAGCGAAAACATGTTTAAAATTAGGGTTTCCCAAATACGATTTATCTACTTACCTAAGACTATCAATAACAATTATTTAATTAATGATAATGACAAATTGATTAATAAAAATGTTTTGCATTGAATTCTTATCGGGTATTCCTTTAAGTGTATGAAAGATCTGAGAAAACTGACATGACATCATCCAAAATGCACAAAACCGGTATGTAATTGTAACGAGTAACAGCTTGTAAGCAATCTGAATCGTATTCACCTTTAATCTAGAAACAATGAAGACTAAATGAACACTTTTGCATGAGTGTCGAGATTTGAAGCTAGACTACAGCTACACTGCAGCAATTCAGTGGTCCTCAGTACAACAGACATGATAACAGTATCACAGAGTTATGGCTCGGAGCAAACATACACTACTACCTACTAGTATGGCCTCTATGTAGCGGGACTGACAGGTGATATGGGACGAACCTACGTAGAGGAATGATACAACAGCTTTCATTAAGATTGCAGTGACATATTGCTTAAGTTTTGTAAAGCACAGTTATAGAAGGCCAGCTTCCATGTTTCATTCTACGACTTTTTCATAAATATCCTTTGTGGTGATAGCTACGTGTTAGGAAGATTCTATAGATGACACTGTAGACTACATTTAGACCAGTGGCGTAGTCCCCGGATATAACAGCGCGTCGGTACGCTTTATATTATCACAGACATTTATGTCAGCATATATTAATAATATCATGCACCATTATCAAAAACTAATATTGAATGCATGGCTACTTCAGCAGGTCTGAGAGTTGTCGTTCGAAGTTTGAGTCTTTATCTGAGCCGGTGAATCCACTAGAGGTCGTGGATGATCGGTCGTACTCCGGTTTTTTGTCTACACTATGCTGAGATATCACTATACTAGGTTTATGTGAAGCATCTTCCTGAGGTGCTTCGGTAACTGTAAAACTTGTCACACTTTCTTTTTCCTGCGATGAGGTATCTACATGGGAATCATTGTCTTCCGTATTGTCTTTGCGCGGTTCCGCTGCTGTGGCATTGGTTACAGATCCCTCGAGGGAATCCGCAAAGTCCGCGCTATCTTCCAAAGCGCGCATTTGAATATCTTTTTCTGAAAACTTCCGAGAAATGGCGTCTGCATCTTTTTCTTGAATTCCTTCAAGTTTACTTTTCTGAGTTAAAAATTTACTCTTTTTACGTTTTCGTTGTTTTGATAAATGTCTATTTGGCGGTACTGTACTTGAATGCATATCTTTTGAAGATGGGACTGCTTTATGGGACAATGATTTATGGGACTGATTCATTTTCAATCCTGAGTTTGAAGGAGTTGTCTTTCTGTTGTTTACTGGTGCTACTTTTCCGCGCGAAGCATTATTACGACTTCCAACGGAACTCTTGCGCCCACTACTAGGAATTTTGTCCAGTTCATCCGATGTCATGAGTCGAGGTTTTCTGGAGCATAAATAAATGGAACTTACTAACACACTAATGAACACACACAAAAGACCGGACACTGTTAGAATTATGCCAACTGTCCTCTTGCCATCGTCACTTCGCAGTTCCGGCGGAAGAAGACTTTCGTCAAAATATCCATAGTTCAGAATGAGACAGACGCCTGTTGAACCCATTATGATTCCGATAAGGAACATAAAGAGTCCCACGACACACAGACAGCACTGCGTAGAGCTGGACTGCATTCTCGGCATCTACCAAAAAGAAAAATATAAATAAATAGATAAGAAATATATAAATAATAAATTAAAAAAAATACAGTAATAATAAATGGTGAACGTGTTTAGGGTTATTGTAAAGATAACCATTAAACTTACAAAATGACAGAAAATTAAACACTTCGTCAAAAAACTTAATGTTTTTATGAATGCAAAGGAGAAAAAAGTTTTGAATTATTTATTGGGGATTTTTTCTCCAAAATTGCGGCGTCACTATTTGTTCATGACCTGCAGTTGACTACTATCTATGTTAGCAGTTCGGCGTCGTTATTTTCTTATTAGTCTTGTGAACTCTTGTTTTACGTACATAAGACGTGACCAAAAGTCCGACAACGTCTGAACGTGTGACATTATTGTCACACCAAGCTTATATTGTGGCTTGGCATGGAATGTTTGTGTTGGTAAAGGGAGTGCTGGCAGAGGCAGTGTATATGCTATCAAGCATGCTGACAAAGACAATGTATGTGTTGACAAACATCTTGACAAAGACAGTGTTTGTATTAACAAGCACCCTGACAAAGACGGTGTTTGTGTTGACAAGCATCTTATCAAAGACAGTGTTTGTGTTGACGAGCATCTTGACATAGACTGTTTGTGTTGACAGGCATCTTGACAAAGACAGTGTTTGTGTTAACAAACATCTTGACAAAGACAGTGTTTGCATCTTGACAAAGACAATGTTTGTGTTGACAAGCATCTTGACAAAGACAGTGTTTGTGTTGACAAGCATCTTGACATAGATAGTGTTTGTGTTGACAAGCATCTTGACATAGATAGTGTTTGTGTTGAGAAGCATCTTGACAAAGACAGTGTTTGTGTTTACAAGCATCTCGACAAAGAACGACCCCCCCCCCCCCCCCCCCCCCGAATTGTCAAAGAGTGGGTTTGCATCTTTATTAAGGCATGTGTCCAAGATGTTAAGGAAACTACGTTTATGGTGATATACTGATATTGGTTTTAGCGCTTTCCGTTAAGATCTCTCGACAATGTGTATTATTACGTAAAGTCAACTTCGATCAAATAACAATATATAGCACTTCGCCGTATTATCGGAATAAGAGTCACATCATAAAAGAAGCGCCTTCAGCTATGGGTAATCGATGGGACTTAGTATAAGCTAGATGTTAATGCTAAGAAACGCACCGTGAAGGCATTGTCTTGTGATATCACATACCTGAACTCTGCAAACACCTTGATCAAAGCCAAAACTTAATAAATATTCACTGCTACTGAGAATAATGTTGCTAAAAGAACGTGGTCCTTGTCACGACAGAGACAGTGGCGGATTTAGGGGGAGTGGAGCCCCCCCCCCCTCCCGCAGTGACCAAATATTTTATCAAAAATCCTGTATATTGGCCCATTTTCTGTCGAAATCGACAAAACTCTCTTCTCGACCCCTAGAAAAGTGGCGCTGGATCCGCCACTGAGAGTATTGCACCGAGCGAGTCACCTACCTGTGATTTAAGTTTATCAAGAATAACGTCTTTGTGTATATATCCCCTTCATCGCCATATCATAAGATCCCAACATTGTCACAAATATCCAACACTAAACATGTGATAAAAACATCTCAACATCTTCACAAATCTTCAACACTAAGCAGAGAGAAACAAGTCGCTACGTGGCTACCCGTAAAATCAATTCCCACTATGCCGTTTGTACTTTCCATATTTTGCTATCATAAGGCGTTAGATTTGTGATAGAATTATCGACTGTGTATTGTTAGAGTTTGCCGGAGTCACTGCTGATCAATAATAGATGAAAGGGTAAAACGGGTAGCTACGGCAGAAAAAAAAGTTTCAATATTACTTCCGATGGTGAGCTTATTTGTAGGCTTTGGATGTCCCAGTACATAACCTATCGGAAAATTATCTTAAGCATGTAGTGATTATCAATAACTTGCAATATCGAACAATTATTGCAGTATACTCTGCAGTATACTCTATCTCCATTATGAGAAACTTAAGGTTTGCCGTATGGCTTGATGCATCGCATCCTCTATTAAAACATAAAGCATCCGGCTATCCCTCTAATTCAATAAATAACATTATGCACAAGAAGAAAATAATTTAATCTGTAAGAGATCGAGCATCATCTAGACACTTAAACAGTAGCCTAAAGCGTCTCAGGACTTGCCGATCTCATGAAACATTGACCGTCTATTGACCTGTTTAAAAAGGCGAGTTGTCTGCTCTTGTTTAATCATGGTCCACGGAAGAAAAAAATGTATAATAATTATTAATTTAAGTAATTCTTCTTATTTGTTGGTCAACTGACTATACCGAGAAACGGTTAGTCAGGCAGCAGTCACATTTTTTAAATCATCAGGATATGTAAAAAGCGAGCCCCCCCCCCCCCCCCCCCCCCCCCCCCCTCACTGAATCCTCCTACTATCACGGCAAGCAGTGTTCAGTGATGAAGGAAGGCAAGTCGATGATCAGAAGCCACACTTACACAGCTTCTCATATGTCTTGACTAGGGATCAAACCTCGACTTAACACATATAATTAAACAGTCCATCTACCTAACACCCCCCCCCCCCCCCCCCCCCCCCCCCCTGAACGTCCAGTATCAATGTAACCCGTTAGAGCATTGTCCTTTCTTCATCTAGTTCCCTAGTTTTCATTTTAAGAATATGGCTAGAATTGCATTTTTTTACTCTGAATAACATACATGCAAGGTTTTATAAGCTTTAGTCGCAATAGGTTAAATATCAAGAGAACTGAAAAAGTCATAGACCGCGAGCACCACAAAAGTTCACTAGAGCCAAACAAATATTAGAGTGAAAAGATAACATAATTCGGATAAATGCATAATTTGAATAGAGATGCACTTGTGAGCTCGGTGCATCCTGATGGAGACTTGATCAAGACAAGGTGTAGGGATCTAAGTCCTATGTATCTAACAATATTTATACAGTATCTGTGTCAGTTTCTAGTTGTAATGTAAACTTTGAAACAGTTATCATTTTTATAAAGACATAGTACACATATAAAGCCCTTGTTCTCTTCTACAAGTATAGGAATTTCTCCCTTTTTTGTAAATATAATCGTGGAATATAGACGAAGCACACTAAACACTAAAATCAATTTCTCGCTGACATTTGTAAACCTTAATTTGTCTTTCTCGATGTTTGAAGTTGCACTTAATGACGAAATAAATGTCATCAGACGAAAAACATTTTCCGGCGAGATCAACGACCTACAGATAACACGTCTGTCAGTCATGTCTACGAAAAACAGTAAACTTTAAAATACCTCCCGTTTACAGAGAATAAACTAATTCACCTGGGGCCAGTTGTTCGAAAATTTAACCACTGGTTAAGCTAACCAATGGTTATATTTCATTGAACATTATCTTTGAAATTAGAAGACTTTAAGTCAAAGTCTATGTACTGATTTGTAGCATATGAAACAAGCTTTGTAAAGTAATTAAAGATTTTTATAAAGAAATCTTATAAATCAAATTAATTGTGTCTCAAACTTTAACCACTGGTTAGCTTAACCAGTGATTAAAGTTTCGAACAACTGGCCCCTGATATCTTACAAACCCATGAATATCACAACATCGAACGCCTTGTACTAAATCCTGAGAAGTACAGCCTCGTTGTGGTCTCTATTTCTTTCTGCAGCAGAATACTTAGAAATCAATCAATGAAATTATTCCTTTTCGATTTAATTTTGTACCAGAAATGTAATATGCACAAATAAATATGTTAATATGCACACATAGATAGTTTTACATGTTATGTTATAAAATATATTCAGTCACTTTGTTTGATATCTGTCAAGGTCGAAAAACATCCTTGAATTGAATAAAGGTGTCTAATATGAGAAATAAAGATTACAATAATATATAGTGACACGATCCAAGATGCAAACGAACCATATGAGCCTCTCTAAAGTTAACATTATCGCCAATGTGAATGCCTCCACCTCCTTTGTGTTTCTCTATGGCTGCAATTAAAGTTCGCCCGTTCCCGGTCAAGTGTCATATATTCCGCATGTACTGACTCAATTACCAGTAATTACCATGGAATTAAGAAGTAACCCACTCCTTACCGCTCATATACAGTACAATATGCATGTAACCCACCCATATACCGATCATGTGTCATGTAATACGCATATGACATACCAGATACCGGTCATGTATCATGTAACCCATCCGATACAGGTCATTTGTCACAGTATACGCATAAAACCCACCAGATACCGGCCATGTATCATGTTATAAGCATGAAACCCATCCAAACCGGTTATGTACAGTACAATGCGCATGTAACCCACTAGATATCGGTCATGTATCATGTAACCTATCCGATAGCGGTCATTTGTCATAGAGTACGCATATAACCCACTAGATATCGGTCATGTATCATATAACCCATCCGATACCGGTAATTTGTAATAGAGTACGCATATAACCCAATAGATATCGGTCATGTATCATGTAACCCATCCGATACCGGTCATTTGTCACCGTATACGCATAAAACCACCAGATACCGGCCATGTATCATGTTATACGCATGAAACCCACCCAAACCGGTCATGTACAATACAATGTGCATGTAACCTACCCGATACCGGTCATGTAAAATACAATGTGCATGTAACCTACCCGATACCGGTCATGTACAGTACAATGTGCATGTAACCCACCCGATACCGGTCATGTACAATACAATGTGCATGTAACCTACCCGATACCGGTCATGTACAATATAATGTGCATGTAACCCACCCAAAACCGGTCATGTACAATACAATGTGCATGTAACCTACCCAAAACCGGTCATGTACAATACAATGTGCATGTAACCTACCTGATACCGTTCATGTACAATACAATGTGCATGTAACCCACCCGATACCGGTCATGGACAATACAATGTGCATGTAACCTACCTGATACCGTTCATGTACAATACAATGTGCATGTAACCCACCCGATACCGGTCATGGACAATACAATGTGCATGTAACCTACCCGATACCGATCATGTACAATACAATGTGCATGTAACCCACCCGATACCGGTCATGTACAATACAATGTGCATGTAACCCACCCGATACCGGTCATGTACAGTACAATGTGCATGTAACCCACCCGATACCGGTCATGTACAGTACATTGCGCATGTAACCCACGCGATACCGGTCATTTATCATGGACTACGCATTAAACTACCTGATAACGGTCATGTATCCTAGAATACCCATAAAACTCATCCGTTACTTTCAAGTATCTTGGTATAAATATGCAACTCTCGTCGGCTATCAGTTATAAATGTATATTAAGTAACAAGCATGTAAACTACACGTTACTGGTCATAAATCAAAAAATGAACTCAAAGCTCATCCATTACCCAACGTTTTTTGTTTCTTTCCTTTTTTTTCATTTATTTATTTATTATTTTTTTTGCAAAGTAACAATTATGACTCACTCCACTTTTCAATATTTACATTATACGTACATGCGAATTTCGTTTATCTAGCAACTTCTTTCCGATATCAGTAGACCCCTATCTTACCTGTCGTGTAACTGTGCTTTGTCTTACTGTTTCATCGAGACGCTATCTAAATAGTATGAATTTATTCTCGGCATCATGTGATAGACACATATGTCCTATATCTTAAATTCGAAAACAACCCGTCCCCTTATTAATTTTGTATTGAATTACCTTCTATGTGACGTTTACTGAGAGGGGATGAAGAATGGTCTGGGAGTTGTTTGTTTACGATTATTTATCATTATTCTGGCAGTAATTGCTAGTAGTGGAGGAGAACCAGAGATCATCTAACAGATCTAACTGCGTTTTCGTCCAGAATTATAACCCAGACTGAGGTGAGACTAAATGCTGAATTCACGCAAGGTCACTTCCGGTCTTGAAGGCACTACAGACTAACGTGGTAGGTGTTCCATCTCAAATGTCTCAAACTGGACCTGAATCTAGGTTATATACATGTATAATTTTCATTCTGTCTTTTTTAATGGGATGATTTTCTCATATCATTGCCCCGAATATCATTCTTCTCCCTCTTTTTGAACTCATTTGCTGAATCGGTATATGGTGACAGACTACCGTACAATACTTGCATAATTTTTCTCAATATTACAATGTGAATATAGAATAATCTAATGCTGACTTTACAAAACTAAAACACCATATCGGTTAAAATTCAATTGATCAATCGTCGGACTGTAAGCAAATCTGCATGAACATACACGACAATTAACCAGGAGTATTGTAGATATCGGCACAGACATTGATTAAAGCTAACCCTATTGTTTTGTACAATGTACACGTATAGTTACATCATGTGCCTGGCGAACCAAGACAAAATCAATTAACCAGCAGGCGAGAAATAGGTACATGTAAAGACAATCGACCATTAATTATTCATAATTAAATGGAATTTTCTGGTTAGAGATAGCAATCTTTCATGACATCCTGATGAGATGTTCCTGAGGTATGAAACAGGTCCGTATGAAGAGGAGGGAAAAAGGGGGGCACTCTTTTGATCGATCATGGACAGATTTTTATCAGGTAAAGACAGAGCGAAATTCAGGGTCTGACAGCACCCACCTACCCACAAGCATACGCACTTCTGAAATGCTTCCTACGGCTCTGCGAACAGAACAACATGCCAAATGAAAGGATATTTATCTTTGTTCTTAATACATATGCTAATTAGTGGCTATCACGTCATACGAACACTTACAAAAGGAAAAAATAATACACGTTATGGAAATATAGATTTTGATTTAGAAACTTATATGACATTTTCCTATACGCTAGAAAGGTTTGTCTACGAATATTTTTCGTATGATTAGCTTTCAGTTATGCTGGTCTGGTCCTTTAAAACCCGCATTGTATGACCATGCCATTCATATTGTTATTTTAAATCATGTTTAAGTCATGAATTACACCGCAATATAGCGTACATGTATACCGAAAATTACCCTGTTACATATAGCCATGGCATGCAGTATGAGAACTGATGGTCATGTCCTCTCTTTTTCCTTCTCTTGGACGTTGTCTTGGTATCCATGAAGAAATGAGTATGATTCAATAGATAAATGCTATTATCTTAAATCTGTCCTTGATGTTGGACATCGACAGTATTTAGTGATAATTCTCTCTCTCTCTTTCTCTCTCTCTCTCTCTCGCTCTCTCAATTCAAATGCTGTTTACTCGATATATTTACAACAAACGGACCTACAGATAAAATTGAAAATAGGCTATCTAGAACAGGTATCTAACACACAGGGGCACCTGTTGCTTATTCATTGAAGAGTTGTTTACCGTCTCTGAGATGTTTTCTAATATTCACCGAGCACATATATACTTCATTATTCATAATAATCAAATCCATTTACATTTATATTACCTTTCATATTACCAAATGTGATGTACTTTCCAGATCATGTGCACAACAAAGAGGTCACGTCTTGAAATGATATAGCGACTTCCGGACAATACACAATTTATCGTACACGTGTGATATACACTCGTGTCTTACACTGGTTTTACTATACACATGATGCGTGTGATCTGAAGTCTAATCTATACATCTAGCACAAGAATACACACTAATACCTTTCAAGTGTTAATCACTGAATCATGTCAAACTGTGATTAAAACAGACCTAATTTATGCAATTGTTAAGCAATCATGCCGTTTATCGCTGAATAAATATTTAGATTGTGTAGCAGATAAACAGTAACTCTCACCTGTATAACGGCAAGAAGACAGAGTTTTACCCTCTGTTTCCAACTTTTAGTGTCCTTCGCTTCCATTCTCTACGTTCCTACTTGTTTTCATCAACGTTTGTGACCTGCTGGTCTCGGGTCAGTGAAAAACAACGGGAAGTAACTCTCGTTGGATACGACCAAACAAACCTTGTAGTTGGGGACTATACATGACCTTTTAATGTTTTAATTGAATGGACTGTGCGCTCCCACTACTATATGTATATGTAATGTTTAAGTTCTATTGAACATTTAAACTGAAATATATCTGTTATTCGATGTAGCTACATAGCATACCAGTGGCGGATTCAATGGAGGGGCGTAAGAAGACTATGTCCTCCTAAAATTGCTTGATTACTGGTGCAACAATGATGGTCACGTAATGCACAATACATAATATAGTTACAACACTTTGATTGCCAAGGGAAACCATGATTGAAGTGCCGTCACTTCGGATGATAAAACTATTAGTACTAATTGGTTCTTCTCGTTATACAGTGTTATTTCCCACATGAGCTGGTATCTGACGTCATACCATTGTGGCGAGGTACGTTTCATACAGCGAAAAAAAAGTTTAATGTTTAATAATTTAAGCTGACAAGAACTGATAAGAAATTAAAAAAAAAATGTCATGACTGACTAATGAATTTTAAAGAATTAGAATCAATATGGAATTTGGTAACTTGACTCCTGTTACAGTGACAAAAAGACATTATCTAAGGCTTGGTGTAGTGGTTAAGCGCTTGGCTTGTGGTGCCGACGATCCGAGTTCGATTCCTGGATTGTGCCACTATGTTTAAAAGGTTGGTTACCTCCTGCTTCTATATCGCGATATAACTGAAATATTGTTGAAAGCGACGTAAAACACAATCAACCAACCAACCAATATATATATATATATATATATATATATATATATATATATATATATATATATATATATATATATATATATATATATATATATATATATATATATCACACGAGCGGTGCTGGTCAGTTGATCGTCGACAACTGGTTTAGTCTATATAAACCAGATTGTGATGAATACACCCTCTTTATCGACATGTCAACATGTTTATCCAAGCATGTATGTGTCCAAACAATGTATGTGTCCAAACACAAATCTTTAAGGTGTTTTACCTTTTTTCAAACTGTATCATGAAGTTATGAACTGAAATATATACTTATCTGCAATTACGTATGATTTACATTTTTTAATTAATTTTCTTAATAAGTCATTTCCAAAATGCAAATCACAAATGTAAATGCTTATAAACAGCCCATTAGATATATACATGTATTCAAGTCAAATCAATTCATTCCTGCCAAACCACACAACTTAATAGTTATGCCCGTGAGAAGTACAGAACTCGACAGCAGTGCCAACAATATAAAATAAAAAAAATATCCAACATTCTACCGGCTGAAAATTATTGTTCGAAAGTAGACCAGAGTTGACAAACATTCTAAAAATTTTGTATTCATTTTGGTTAAAATTTGCTATTTTTACGCGCAGTAGTAATAAAGTCAACTCTTCTATGCTTAATTCTTCTTCATTATATTCAATAATGATGCACAATATGATATTCATTATTCAATATAATTCATTATATTGAATTTTACATATGACAGAATATGTCCTCTTTCTCCGATTAGACGAAAGGCATTCATATAACAAAGAATCTCCCTGTTTCTATGAAGTTGTCCTGTTTTCTTTTAAAATTATTCGCGTGTTTCGGAACGTAGTGTCATTTCTTAACCCTCAGTTGTGAATAATAAAAAGTAAATACATGACGATACGTTAATTGCAGGCATCGACAGTTTACTGAATACCTTAGTACTTTGATAGTACACATGTGGTGAGAGCAAGCACCTTAATATCTTATTAAAAATGCCCATTTGGGATGCACCCCCAAATAAATAAGTAAACAAACAAACAAACAAACAAAACCTGTTATCGAGTCAGACATAACTAGAAGGTAGCACTGAGGCGTCTTTCACACAAGTGTCTTTTGTATTCAACCATCTCATAAGAATGGAACGCGACAAGTTTGGATTGTGCTCGAACCCACTACCTTTCTGTCCCGAGATCAAAATGCTGTACTGTATTAGATAATCGGGCACATTTGTTTACCAAGCAGTGAGAAAACATTGAAATCAGAATTCCATAAGAGGAGATTAAACTGCTCGTAGAAACCAGTAAACGGTTTGTTTTTACACAGCTTTAGTTATCGAATAATTGAAGTATAAAACAAATATCACACAAGAGATTGTAAATGTCCAAATTCTTAAGGTCGCCAGTTACACATATTTACTTATTTGTAGGAAACTCTAATAGTTTGTTATAAATTTTTTGTCTAATTTTCTACAACACATAACTATTCGATACATATCTATAAGAAAAACAAACTGCAGGTTCTTAAAACGTTTAAAATATGGTTCAATACAGTTTGTGAGCTATGCAAAGACAGAGAAATTTGACTGTATGCATTTCATATCCTGTATACTGAACATCTTAATGAAGCGCGCCGTATATTTTCTATGAGAACCATACATGCATGTTTACTGAACATCGGAATAAAGCGTCCCCTATGTTTTCGATGAGGACGATACTCATCAGTGATTTCTGCGCTCAGACAGTCAAACAAATTGTCGGACTACTTGTTAAGACCAGTACATAACAACAATAAGTCGGCATTAAAATTAAGATTTCCTGTGGCAAAAACTTTCACTCTTACAAAAGACCTAAATCAACTGATATTGTGACTTGCTCGTGAACGAGAGGTCATTGGTTGGATCACCAATTTATCGGTTTTCTGTCCTTCGAGACAATAGAATTCGCCGCCATACACCGATCCACTTTCGTCGAATGTTAAGCATTTTAGCGCAAAATACGACTATGATGACGTCACGCAAGGTTGGACAAATCGGACATTTGACTATGACGTCATAAGTATAACAATCAAAAGTCCGCCAAACATCGCTTTCTATGTTGAAAAGTGGATCGGTGTATTAACTGCGATCCTAATGTTAAGGTAGGAGATAAAACGTATTCCCTCAAAAATGACGTAAACATCAATAAAACGTTCTTATGACGTCATAAGTTTGCTAACGTTCAACGTCGTTTCTAACTCATAGTACACAAACGTTGCTTAACGGACGGCAAAGCTCATTGCACCCCAGGTCATTCATGAGACAAAGTACAGTTTGGTACATAAATGTTCATCACTGATTCTGATGGGCCTATTTTGAACACGTTAGAGAATTTTCTGATAGAATGTATGGAAACAACACCAAGGAGATACATTTGATCAGGAACACTACCAATCGTCACATCATTTCCATAAATATAACCTACGAATGAATTCTATATCCAGAGTTGTTGTTTCTTGTACTCATCTGTATCTCTATCAACACTTGTTGAGAACTACGTCATTGCAATGAAATAATAATTATGACAGTTCTCATTTTTTTCACAATTGTTTAATGAAAGGGAACAGAATGTATATTATAACAATTATCAATATTTTGCAATATTCTTGCGAAATAGTTCCTATAGGCGTTGACATATATGCAAGTGAATACAAGGAACGACAGCTATAGATAGACAACGGTAAAATGACGTCACCTCCTGTAAGAAAGCAATACAAATGAGTCCTACTTTTTGACAGTGAATACGTCATTGGAAATGTCGCTAATTCCTCTTGAAAGAATATGTTCTATATCAACACAAAAATAAAATCATGAACATAACTTATACGTCAAGACATAGATAGATGATACTTAAGAATCCAAGAGAGTTTTCAAGAGGGATGTCCCATCAGAAATTGGGAATATCAACAACAAAAATATCTACAGCGTCACAAAACAAATAGAATAATATCTATATGATTACGTTATCAATACTCCTATGAACTCTTCATTGATAAAGATGTCGTCCCCCGTAATCTATTGAAGATATCACTACAAATGATGCATAGGTATATGTATTCCCAAACCATACTTTAGAGACAAATATAAAGCAAGGGGTATGTTAACTCATGTAGCTCTTATGGCGACTTACGTTAATTCACGTAGTTCTTATGGCGACTTACGTTAACTCACGTAGCTCTTATGGCGACTTATGTGAACTCACGTAGCTCTTATGGCGACTTTTGTTAACTCACGTAGCTTTTATGGCGACTTATGTTAACTCACGTAGCTCTTATGGCGACTTATGTTAACTCACGTAGCTCTTATGGCGACTTTTGTTAACTCACGTAGCTTTTATGGCGACTTATGTTAACTCACGTAGCTCTTATGGCGACTTATGTTAACTCACGTAGCTCTTATGGCGACTTATGTTAACTCACGTAGCTCTTATGGCGATTTATGTTAACTCACGTAGGTCTTATGGCGACTTACGTTAACTCACGTAGCTGTTATGGCGACTTATGTTAACTCACGTAGCTGTTATGGCGACTTATGTTAACTCACGTAGCTCTTATGGCGACTTATGTTAACTCACGTAGCTCTTATGTGGCGACTTACGTTAACTCACGGAACTGTTATGGCGACTTATGTTAACTCACGTAGCTCTTATGGCGACTTATGTTAACTCACGTAGCTCTTATGGCGACTTATGTTAACTCACTTAGCTCTTATGGCGATTTATGTTAACTCACGTAGCTCTTATGGCGACTTACGTTAACTCACGTAGCTCTTATGGCGACTTATGTTAACTCACGTAGCTGTTATGGCGACTTATGTTAACTCACGTAGCTCTTATGTGGCGACTTACGTTAACTCACGGAGCTGTTATGGCGACTTATGTTAACTCACGTAGTTCTTATGGCGACTTATGTTAACTCACGTAGCTCTTATGGCGACTTATGTTAACTCACGTAGCTCTTATAGCGACTTATGTTAACTCACGTAGCTCTTATGGCGTCTTATGTTAACTCACGTAGCTCTTATGGCGATTTATGTTAACTCACGTAGCTCTTATGGCGACTTCTGTTAACTCACGTAGCTCTTATGGCGACTTATGTTAACTCACGTAGCTCTTATAGCCACTTATGTTAACTCACGTAGCTCTTATGGCCACTTATGTTAACTCACGTAGCTCTTATGGCCACTTATGTTAACTCACGTGGCTCTTATGGCGACTTAGCTTTCGGCATCCACCATCAGTCTCTCATGACTTGATAATGCTGTTTCTACAGTAAATGTCATTTCAGAGTTTTCGCCACTCTACCATAGTCTGATCATCACCCTAGCGCAAAAGGGTTACAGTACTTGAAAAATTATCATCAGGTAGGGAAGTGATTCCAGAACATCGATGCTCTTGCATAGAGAGGAAATACAGTAAAGTCGTACATCTGGATTCTTTGTTCTCAGTTTAATTGTTAATAACAGGGACGTTCATGAGCAAGGGACTGATTTGCCGATATGTAAAATCTCGTGTGGTTCAACCTGGTACAGTTCTTCGACTCGTACAAGTTTTGTTAATGTACAATTTAATCACTATAGAGCTATAGTTGGACGCGCTATTTGTGAAATCAAACTGCACGTAAAAAGTGTTCAAGAAGTTGACATTAAGGTTTTGCACAAACTATGTCGCAATTACTTACAGGACAAACACTGCGATATATTCGATAGCAAGCTAAAAGTTGCAAATCAAGGTTCTGCGACATTGAAACATATACATTTCTTTCCTAATTGTTTAGTACGGGTGCTCAGGTAGGTCTATTTACTTATGGCGTACCAATATGGTTGTCAATACATTTCCTTTCACATGGCACACTTTAGAAAAATACTTTACTCTTTATGATAAATCTTTTCTACGAAATGAAAGTCATGAACTTATAACTCGAGCTACTGAAATGCATCCAATATGTATGCGGTTCATTTAAGTCAACAACCTGTCACCCCTGCTATAGTTAACCTTGAACTATGTGTTTTAAGCACCACTTTAAAAATCCTGTACGGGTAAAACTTCAACGCATTGTGCTTTTGTTTTTATTACGACTTTATCCACTGCAAACAATAAACAACGATACAGTCCCACATGAGCAAGAACAAGTTTATCCTTACAATAACTGGCATGCCAATTTGTTCTCAATTTGGTATCTAATACCAGAAAATCAAGACATTGAGTATTATGTATGGGGTTACTCTATACTCCATCTGTACTTTTTTGGTTTGTTTGTTTCTTTGTTTTTATTTATTTATTTTTTTTGTGTGTGTGTTTTTTTATCTGGGTACATATCGACACGGTGACTATGCCGTGAAATAACTAAAAATCAGGTAAATAATATTGTGCTTGTTTTATTGCACATTTTACAAGTGATTTAATAACAGATTGTATATTATCTTTTTAGGTATATCATTCAATAAACTCACATCACTTGATACATAGTGTCTCAGAAAATAAGAACACATTGATTATACAGCTGATGAAACCAAAAGCTAAAACTAAATATATCGTGAATTGGACACGTTAAATTTGTGTATTGATCACATACAAGTATTGATCATTGTTCCACAATCATAACATCCCATAAAACAAACATAAAATAAAGTTGAGTGATTTAGAGTCTAATAAATATTATACGCAGAGCGCTCCACATTCCGTGATCGAATATTCACATGGAAAAATGAACGAGAATCTGCATAGTTGGACGGATGCTCCCCCCCCCCTTTTTTTTTCACTCCATGTAGTGATTTTCTTATTTATGAATTTGAATTATTAAAACAATATATGGGAATATTAATGACTATTTCGTTTAGAGAATTTGATTCTTGAATTTGAGAAATGGATCACTTATATTGTAACCTATATGCAGCTATCGGGTATACCATGCGTGGTAATGTGTGATCATGTAAAGGAATTCATTGATTATGACACTGTCGGTAATAAAGGCGAGTGGATAATCTTGCATTGTGTAAACTCAGCTATATAAAGTCCGACGTCTTGAGAGTTATTGATTACTATGTATCAACATGCAATGTCTACACCCAATCTTAACGAAGGTATTATAACGAGCAACTAAAAGATCACCTTAAATACTTTGATATAAACATCATCTTTCCATTATCCAATCAGTTTTATGTCTCCTTGGTAATAAGATTACAAGATGCTGAGAACGTTAATGACAATCTTTATGCTTGCATAAACGGTTGGGTTTAAATATCGACATAGGAAGGTATCTCCCGGGGGTCTAGTCCATTATTTTCAATCGCAAATATCCAACACTTTATTAGAGTTGTCATAAAAGATTTCAGAATTACATTTGGTTGAATATAAGAAATAGAATGACCATATTTTATATCTATTTTAAGATCTTTGTAAGATATATCCAAATAATGAGATTAAACAGCGAAAATTACAGAAAATACCCGATCAAAACACGAAAAATCTTCAAATATATTCTAGTAAAAATAGTGAAGAAATCTGGCAATATAACGGAAACTAACAGGAAAAAAATAGTGTCTTATCAGAGTTTGTATACATGTCTTATATGAATACAATTTTGACTGATTTACTTTTTTTGTGTTCTGCTGATTTCTTTTTAAAAGCAGACACTTTCAAATATAGGAAATCGAATACTATTTTGTACCGAGACACTTCACCGACTTTAATCTGACGTGCATAATCACGATAAGAGTCAAAGCCTCTAATACATTAGAAACAAAACCACATTTCTTTTTCCCCCAATAGATCAGTAAAGTACACGACTTTCACTACATTTATCCAAGAAACAAAAAAAAAAAAAAAAAAAACAGAACGGAAAATAATAACAACACAAAGGAAGCTATGCCATTTCTTTTTGTCCTTTTGTATGCCTAGTATACTTAAATGAGTATGTAATATCTATATTGAATTGACACATTACGTCCAGAGCTTACGAGATATTACGTTACAATATTCATACTTCAACCATTCACTTCTATTAAATGTCCACTTCTGTCACAAACCTATAATCGGTAGTCATGTGCCCCTTGCGTCATTGAATTTCTCTATCGCTTAAATTTACAGTAAGTCGAATCTCGTTGAGAGTTCGTTCTCACGTGAATTGTTACACGTGAGGGAAGTTACAGTGACTGCAACCTAATTCATGAAGGTATGCTTTCCTACAATTTAATGCTGCGCTACTCATATGACGTCATAAGGGATATCGCCATACCATTTGTCACGTCTGTCTTCTTGAAATACCGTTTAATTGACAGATATCATAGGAATGCGTTACAATATTTAAACAACCCCACATACGTTAGCCTTCCGATATTTGGTAATGACAACACATTAAAACTTATACAGGCATTAAAAGCGTCTTACCCATTTCTTCTTCTCTGGTTTGTTCGGCATTTCCCCTGACAATTTCGGCGCTACCATCTCCGTATTGCACAGCACCAGCAATATGACACAATTTCATACATGTTTTCTGCAACGAGATTGAGACAGTTGTGGAATATTTCTCTCTATCAGTCTAAGTGTATATAATACAATCTCCCATCACAACTATTTACATCTATTTACTTCTATAGAATTAAAAACTCATGTGTTCAATGAAGGAAATCGTCGATAGGTTTGGACAGCACTGCCAGGATAATCCTTTCCGGCGTATGAACCTTGACGTGTATAACATGTGCCTTTTAAATCTCTGCATGCAGACTTGGCTATAGTGATTGAATAGAGGATATTTAAACATAGATACTACTGATATTTTCCAACTTCCTTAAGTGTCAGGCAAGTATTGCCATGAAAGCCCGGTCTATAGAATATCAAACGGTCATGCTTGCCTTAGTACTGTCACGAGAGTCAGGTCTATAGAAGGTCACATAACTATGCCTGCCTGGGTAGTGTTGTGAGAGTCAGACTTAAAAAAAAAGTCAGGCGACTGTGCTTGCATAAGTAAGTACTACCATGATTTTCCGGTCTATAGAAGATCACACGATTATGCTTGTCTAAGGATTGTCACAGAAATCAGATCCGTGGAAAATCACACGATTATGCTTGTCTAAGCACTGTCACAAGAATCAGTAGGCCGTTTCACAAAGAATCATACGTACGATATTTTACGTACGTACAACAAAATTCCTTTTAACTTAAGGAATTTGTTTTGTACGTACGTAAAATATCGTACGTATGATTCTTTGTGAAATGGCCCACAGGTCTGTAGAAGATCATACGATTATGCCTGTCTAAGCACTGTCAAAGGAATCAGGTCTGTAAAAGGTCACACGATTATGCCGTCACGAAAGGTATATAAAAGTCTTGCCGAAACACCGTCATGAAAATATGGTCTACACAAGGTTATGCTTGTCTAAGTATTTTCCTGAGAGTAAGATCTACAGAAGGTCACAATATTATGCTTGCTTAAGTACTGTCTTGAGAGTAATGTCTATAGAAGGTCACAATGTTTTGCTTGTCTAAGTATCTTCCTGAAAGAGAAAACGGAAGACATCTGACCAAGCTGTATTACAAAAATCACAAAGGACATGCAATACCTACAGAAGATCACAATGTTATGCTTGCCTAAGTACTGTCTTGAAAGTAAGGTCTATAGCAGGTAACAAGGTTATGCTTGCCTAAATAATATCTTGAGAATAAGGTCAATGGAAAGTCACAAGGATTTGTCTGTCTAAGTACTGTCTTGAAAGTAAGGTCTGTAGAAGGTCACAAGGTTATGCTTGCCTAAATATTGTCTTGAGAATAAGGTCTATAGAAGGTCACAAGGTTTTCCTTGTCCAAGTACAGTCTTGAAAGTAAAGTTTGTAGAAGGCCACAAGGCTTTCCTTGCCTAAATACTGTCTTGAGAAGATTTGTAGAAGGTCACAAGGTTATGCTTGCCTAAATACTGTCTTGAGATTAAGGTCCATAGAAGGTCACCAGGTTTTGCTTGTCTAAGTACTGTCATGAACGTTAGGTCTATAGAAGGTGACAAGGTTATGTTTGTCTAAGTCTGTCACCAGAGTAATCTCTATAGGTCACAAGGTCATGCAGGTATGACAATCAGGTTTATAAGTAGTCGTATATAATTCCCTATTGTGTCATAATAATATAACTGTAATCGTGACGAGTACATTTTATGTTATGGCTAACCATATATATACTTCACAAATATAACAAAATTAACTTATTGTTTTATTCAATAAATTATTAAATAAGTGCAGGTGCAACTGTTAAATAAGCGAAATAATCCTGATGCAGTATCAGAAAATGATCCATTATAGATCACTCTTACCACATCTCTCTTGGAATAGGTAAGAGACGAATCGATTTGCAATGAAAGATCACTTTCATTTCAAATTTTATTTCTGAACACACTGAATGCAGATATTTTAAAATGTTAACAACTCATGGGATCCGTTTCTGTCCCAAAGGTTTTATACGTTAACGTTTGATGTGGTATATGTGCTTGTTTCCTATGTATTTTTATTGTCAGTATCTCCATCAGCAGTAGTTATACCAGTTTCTAAAGCGTAGTTAGATGTATATGTTGTGGTATTTCTTGTTAACTTGTTCCTTTATGAATTATCCTAAATAAGGGGCTGACCGCCTCCAAGTATCAAACCTTTATTTCATATTTTATGGCGTCGTTGTCTTGAGATTTCTCCTACAGGCCAGTCTAATAAAGTTTGATTTAATTAGGCAGTCAGCGGAGGTGGAGAACAATTAGTATAAAAGTCGTTCAATGAATACATTTCTTGTTTGTATGGTCAACTGACCATGGTCAGATACATTTTATTTATTGGCTAATTACCGCATTTCAGGTCATTTCAATTTAGTTTTCTTCTTCATAAATAACTAGTCGATAAATAAAATGTATATAGAAATGATATAAAAATAACAAAGACCACGTTGTTTTCGTAAAATCCGCCTCTTTTTGTGAGGTTTCTTTTAACGAGATCTCGCGATACCGAATGGCTGACACAGAAACCAGCAAATTTGAAACAGGTTGAAAAAAATGTGTGTAGAGCCTTCAGACGACAGATCGGGTGTAAGTTATCATTGCCGATCGTTTGCTTTATGTTTGTATATATGTTAGATATTTTCTCCATTTGATGCCGAAATGCGTAGAATCGTGCCAGCCATTCCGTTTATCAAAAATGCACGTTTACGCAACGTAAGGAATTGTGGCCCTATCATTCATATAGGGCCTCTGCCTGCGGCTAACGTTCCAGATTGTTTTTCTTGGAAGGTGTCATTGATACATCCCCATTACATGCAAAAAGTGGAAGAGTTCTTTTCAAGGGCATACAAATTACCTTACTGGTTCCTCCTACATGCATACATTTTTAATCCATGAATTATGAAATCTCAGTTTCTATTGGATACCATCATATCATCGTTGATTGTGCAATGCTTAAAAGATATGTTTCTAACAATAAGTTATTGCAACATATCGTATATCTATTCCCGAAGTAACCTCCCTTGGTTTAAGTCCTCCCTACGTTATGAGTCGTTTGTTATGTATCAACGGTTACGCTTACATCTGAGAGAGAGGTTTAATTAAAATTAAACTACTGACATGCTCACTATAAACAAACTGTTAACAAACTATTTCTGGTGGAAACAATAAAATAATGACGAGTGTTCAGGAATGGTACGATAGGTGACAGATTCAGGGTTTTAAGCAAAAAGCGATAGCCATGAAAATTATAGGAATCAAACGATGATTACGTGTCTATGAAGTAGACTATATTGTCTTATGATGAATATTGGGTGAAGAAAAGGGACACCTCTTACGTTCTAAATCCCATATTGGAATGAGATTTCACGTTAAACATTTTCATAATAATCCATTAATACGCTTATACACTATATCATTTATATAATTATGATACATATACGTTCTTTCACGTGATGCATATTTCGTTTCCTAACTTTTCAAATTGGTAAGTAAGCCAAATCGAATTACTTTGGTTTAAACAATATTTATTCAGGAAATTATTTCAGATTATATAGTGCATACAGATAGATTCAGGATTGAGCAGTAAGGAGAACTTATATTAAGCTTGCTCCATGTAAAGTCATTTCTAATGAATGAACTTGCTGGCCTTTTACATATACATGTAAAAATACAAAGAGTATTGTTTAGACCATAAATTATAATATATGCGAAAGCTGAAAGAAATGATATTTTAGGGAAGAGTGAGGTCAAGTCAGAGAAAAAAAAATAAGTATAGCAAAATGAGAGTAGAGATTACAAACTATGAAGGAATGGAGAAAACAAAGCACATAATAATAATGTGTACATGTATGTACATCAATTTGAATCACTTTAAAATGAGAGTTAGAAAATTGTGTATCTCTTGCACATTCATGAGTCAGATCCCGTATCATACAACATATGGTGTATTACCTACCCGTGGGAATTTATCCTCTCACATGACACATATCACTTTATATGATAAATCCTTTTTCTCAATACATAAATAATATGGCATGCCCGTGTGGTAGATCCCTTCGTTATACTCCCCGTTACGCAAGCACAAGAAATATGATCGACTCGTTAACTTGTTACCTCAAACGAAAAATAAATCAAATTTGAAAATAAGACATCGAGCAGGTCAAAACACGCCGTACCACCCCCGAGTAAACATGATCTAACCAAGTAATTATCTACAATAATCTTATGTAGATATTTTACTGGCAAAGGTTACCCTCGAAATTGTTTGTTTGTATACATGGTACACCTGTATAGGAGAATTCAATTTATTTCTTTGATTAGTTTAAATGTAATGTAATGTTTATTGGCTTTTAGCCCAATGGCTCATCAGCATATGGTATATAATACAATATATATATATATAATTAGACAATATGTACATAGTGAGTAGTACATTATAAATGTGAGTGCAGCATATATAGCGAATACATGTAGTATAATATATGAGAGAGTACAGTATCAGTATATATGATATTACATAATGATAATAAAAAAGTAGGACTGTAAATGTATATATGGAGGTAAGAACAAGGTTAATTACTTCTCAAAATCATAGCATTGATCAGATATTTTGCTAAGTTGCATAAAGATGTTTATTTTTAATAGATAGTAACTGAACGAGCTTGTACATTGACGGTTTTCTCCAAAAATACTGCTTTATGAACACACTTCTAAGATAATTGTATTTTGGACAGACAAGAATGAAATGAAACTCATCTTCAATTTCATTTAAACTACATTTATCACAAATTCTTAGAGATCTGTCTACATTTGCATATCTGCCTCTCTCAATAAAAAGATCATGATTGGATAGTCTGAAGTTTGACAGTATTGATATGAAAGAATCAGGTAATGATTTACGAAGATAATATTGTAAGAAGTGTGTATCTGGTAAATATTTATACAATCTACATTTAGGAATGTACAGTGTAGCGACACTGTTTTCTTTCTTTCTTATTGTTTTTTTTTTTTTTTTTTTTTTTTTTTTTTTTTCATTACTTTTCTTTATTTTTGAAATTTAATATAAAATACACTGAAAAAAAGATTATTTATTGCTTTTTAAAACTGTCGCCTGTAAGATGAGGAATGGACGTCAGGAAATGAGAACGCATTTAATACAAAATATGCAAGAAATCAAGGTTAAAATTGATGTTTTTTTTCACACACGTATTTTTCATTTTCGTTGTCCACATGAAAAGAAAAATAAAATAATGTAAACTAAAAATTATTTTTAAGTGCAAACCAAATAAATTCAAAGTGCAAACAAAATGTGTTTGTGACATTTTCCTTCGACGACAGCTTTATTTCATATTCACGTCAAACTGAAGAGATTTATTAAAAGAACATGTATAATTTGTTTAATTTATTGTTTAACAGTTATAAAAAAAATAGTTGTGACAGACGGATAAAAAAAATCCGGGTAAAAAGAAATTTTAATTTAAAAATGAACATTTAATTAAGTATTTCATTTTCCATTCATTAAGTATTTTCGAGATATCACTGTCAAAACATGACACCAAATACGAACTATTTACCAAGTCTTTTAGTTGTTCAATAATTAATGTTATAACCCACAAGGTGTATACGATGAATTGATCTCTCTCTCTCTCTCTCTCTTTGTCTGGAGATTATTTAATCGTACACGTATGTATATTCAATATAATTGTAAAAATAAACGTTGTCTAGTATTTTCAAGCCATATATACATACACATCACATGTACTTATTAACATACACATTATATGTACATATATACATACACATTGTTAGTACATATATACATACACATCAGTGGTACATATTTACATACACACTATATGTACATATTTACATACACACTATATGTACATATTTACAAACTCATCATATGTATACATTTACATACACATTATATGTACATAATATATACATACACATTATATGTACAAATATACAATCATACTATAAGTACACGTATACATACACTTAATTAGTACATATATACATACACATTGTTAGTACATATATACATACACATCATATGTACATATTTACATACACACTATATGTACATATTTACATACACATTATATGTATATATTAACATATACGCTATGTGTACAGTAGACCTTTTCCCTTGGGCCGTGATCGTTTTCTATAGCGACAAGTCTTGCATTGTGTTTTCAATGTTTATTTGTAGAGTGACAACTATGTTACAGTGGCAAAGACACGTATACGACTCAATACAGATTAGATATAAAACGGTCCTGAATATAAAACTGTATGAAACTAAACTGAATATAGCATCAAATCCAAATGTAAAACTCTGTTCTCACTACAACTAGTTTAGTTTACTATAATCTACACTTAAACTAAGACTAAAACGAATACTGAAGACAAATAATAAAACTAATACTGATACTAATACTATTATTTATACTAATACTGAATGACTAAAGGACTAGGGCTAAAAGACCAGGACTAAAAGACTGTTTATATTCTAATGACAAATAATGCTACTTCCAATGCAATACACCCAGCCCGTATGTGTACAATATCTATCTAATATGTCAACGTTATCATTAATTCTCGTGATGCCACTGCAAATGCTCTATCAAATGCAGGTTTAATCATAAAGACATATCAGGATATTGAACTACAATGAAGTGTCCGAGAATTGTGACAATTAAAGCATATCGAATATTAGCAAACATACTGTGACTACAATTAATATTACATGAAAATAAAACAAAGTAAAACCATCTTGAGGACGACATTTAACATCAGGGATGTCATAGGGTCACAGTACACAAAGAACGTATATACAGATAGTAGTAGTAACGAGCCATGGTTATTTCCAACGAAACAAAAATTAGACTGGAGTACATTTCAGTTCTCTTATATATATGCGAGTCATGTAACATACTTGACAATTCACTGAAGAAGATATCAAAAAGCGAAAAAAAAAAGACAGTTTCCAAATACAGCTTACATTTTACTCCCTCCCTTTTAGTGTATACCATTTAACGCTGACATTTCGTCACGATCTTGGCTTTAAATATAATTGACCATCCTCCCCACAAGAACTCTACACATACCCGGAATGATATTGATACGCGTTATAAACTGGAATGTAGACGAAACGAGTCAATATTTACGAAACTAATGACATCCGAATATATTCTGGTTGTTTGCCTAGTAGTACTTAATTTACACCTCTGCACACGATCGGTCAGGATTTAAAACCTTTAGAAAAATATTACCATTTCTTTTAACAAGAGAGTAATTATTCAGATTGAACGATGACAAGTTACTACTTGTATTATAAACATAGATAATCATCACTTGCGTAGATATATATATATATATATATATATATATATATATATATATATATATATATATATATATATATATATATATATATATATATATATATATATATATATATATATATATATACATGTATATAAATAAATAACTGATCATGACTTAACAGAAAATGGTAATGAGAAAAACATTTCGGTTTCCATGCCAGAAGTATCAACATGTACATTGTGAATTATAAAATGGTATATTTAATCTATAAGTGGAATGGTCCCTGGTTGGCGCCCATGAAAGAAATGGAATAACCCTGGCTAGTGCACATGAGAGCATTGGAATGGACCCTGGTTAGCGGCAATGGAATGGACCCTGGTTAGCGCACATTAAAGAAGTGTAATGATGGCTGCTGCACATTAGAGAAATGGAATAAACCCCGACTAGCGCATGTGAGCACATGATAGAAATGGAATGAACACTGGTTTGCGCGTATGAAAGAAGTGGAATGGACCATGACTAGTGCACATGAGAGAAATGGAATGGACCCTGGGTAGCGCACGTTAGAGAAATGAAATGAAGCATGACATGCGCACATGAGAGAAGTGGAATAGACCCTGACTGGTGCAAATGAGATAAATGGAATGAACCCCGACTAGCACACATAAGAGAAGTAGAATGAACCCTGGCTAGTGCACAGGGCACGTCAGTTATGCTAAATAATCGTTGACGTCACATGTTGACATATGAAAAAAGAGAAGGGAGGACACCGATTTTTTCGCCAATCTGGGGTTTCCCTAATTTTCCGTATTTTTTAATACAATAAAAGCTTTCGTCAGTTACCTTGCACTTTATTATGCGTCTGTATGCACTCGCATTTTCTCTCAACAAGCTTTCACGGCAGAAATCGGTCAATTTTATCCATCAGCCGTCTGCAGCTGTAAACTTTCAAAGGGACTTCCGGTAAACACGGAGCGAATTTCAATGTAAGCTCTGATTGGTTGATAATGGTTAAATTGGTTAAATATACATATATGATTTGGATAAGCTTTGAAGAAGTGGGAAATTTAAATTGATCAAACAGGCACCACTGTAGATCTATAAGGTAAAAGCCTCCCTATAATATCTTTTCCATATCAAGCTGACAAGATACAACAAGTTTAATTTTTTCAAAATAATGAATAAAATATTATTTAAACATTTTCTGGCTTTTATGTATTATTTCAGCATAACTTGCCATGAAATCAACAATTTTACTCTTTCATTAAATTTGATCAATTTAAATTTCCCACTTCTTCGATGATGACGTATATTTAATATCGACCAATCAGGGCTTACCTTGGAATTACCTCCGTGTTTACCGGAAGTCCCCTTGAAAGTTTACAGCTGTAGACGGCTGATGGATAAAATTGACCGATTTCTGCCGTGAAAGCTTGTTGAGAGAAAATGCGAGTGCATACAGACGCATAATAAAGTACAAGGTAACTGACGAAAGCTTTTATTGCATAAAAAATTACGGAAAATTAGGGAAACCCCAGATCGGCGAAAAATCGGTGTCCTCCCTTCTCTTTTTTATATGTCAACAAGTGACGTCAACGATTATTTAGTATAACTGACGTGCCCTATGGGCTGGTGCACATGAAAGAAGTGGAATGGAACCTAGTTAGCGCACATTAGAGAAGTGGAATGGAACCTGGCTAGTGCACATGAGAGAAAAGAACCCTGACTAGTGCACAGGAGAGAAGTTGAATGAACGCTGACTAGTGCACACGAGAGAGGTGGAATGGACTCTGGATAGCGCACATAAAAGAAGTGGAAAGGAACTTTGGCTAGTGTAGATGAGAGGAGTTGAATTAACCCCGGCGAGCTCAGATGAGAAAGATGGAATGAACCTTTGTTAGCGCATATGAGAGAAATGGAATTAACCATAAAAAGCGCACACATGAGAATTGGAGTGGACTCTGGATAGCCCACAGGAAAGAAGTGGAATGAGCCCGAGTAGCTCACATGAAAAAAGTGGAATGGAACTTAGTTAGTACACATTAGAGAAGTGGAATGGAACCTGGCTAGTGCACATGAGAGAAACGGAAAGAACCCTGACTAGTGCAGAGGAAAGAGGTTAAATGAACCGTGACTAGCACACATAAGAGAAGTGGAATGAACCCTGGCTAGTGTACATGAAAGAAGTTGAATGAGCCCGGCTAGTTCACATGAAAGAAGTGGAATGGAAGCTACTTAGCGCACACTAGAGAAGTGGAAAGGGACCTGGCTAGTGCACACGAGAGAAATGCAATAAACCTTGGCTAGCACACATAAGGGAAATGGAAAGAACCCTGACTAGTGCACAGGAGAGAAGTTGAATGAACCCTGGCTATGCACACCAGAGAGGTAAATGGACTCTGGATAGCGCACGTGAAAAAAGTGGAAGGAACCCTGGTCAGAGACATACATTTGTATATATGTATCTGCCCTGGTTAGCTCACATGAGAGAAGTGGAATGAACCCTGGCCAGCTGAGATGAGAAAAATTGAATGAACCCTGGTTAGCTCACATGAGATAAGGTGGATGGACCCTGGTTAGCGCACATGAGATAAGGTGAATGGACCCTGGCTAGTGCACTCAAGAGAAGTGGAGTGAACCTTGGTTAGTACACATAAGAGTAGTTGAATGAACCCTGTTTAGTTCATATGAGATAAGGTGAATGGACCCTGGTAAGCGCACAATAGAGAAATGGAATGGACCCTGGTAAGCACACATTAGAGGCGGAATGGAGCCTGGCTAGTGCACATGAGAGAAGTGGAATGAACCCTGGCTAGCACAAATGAGAGAAATGGAAAGAACCCTTGCTAGTGCACATGAGAGAGGTTTAATAAATCCTGGCTAGTGCACATTAGATGAGTGGAATGAATGGCTAGTGTTCAGGAGAGGATTGGAATGAACCTTGGCTAGTGCACATGAGAGAAGTAGTGTAAAAAGTGGCTGGTGCACATGAGAGAAATTGAATGAACCCTGGCTAGCTGACATAAGAGAAGTGGAATGAACCCGACTAGTTCACATGAGAGAAGTGGAATGAACCCTGGCTAGCACACATGAGAAAAGTGGAATGAACCCTATCTAGCCCAAATAAGAGAAGGAAAATTAACCATGGATAGTGCAAAAGAGAGAAGTGGAATGAATCCAGGCTAGTATATACGAGAGAAGTGGAATGAACTCTGGTTAGCGCACTGGAAGGAAACAATCGGTCCGAGGATAAAATCGGAACTGATTTTTGATTGGTTCACACGACATTCTTTGCTGGAGGATTTGATAGAAACTTGTCAAGTCATTGGCTAGCGTAGACGAGAGATGTAGATATAATTCTTTACAAAAATATGTACATTATCCAAATTTTCGAGGTGACGGCTTGGACTTAAGTTTTGAACTGGAATTCAGTGTATAGCCTCTTAATTCTGTCACATCTTGTTCGAACCATGATAAATGCAAGTGGGATGGCCTCTACAATATAGGGTAAATAATAATATACGTGGCATTACACAGCAACCCAGCCACCAGAACAACAGATTCTGTATGTTTAATAATACACGTTTATATGTTTTCTCAGTGACTTTTCCGTATACAATTCACTTTAAATTCACGTAATGTCTTGTTATCACCATCAAAGCAAGTGTAATAAAATAAGTAAAAACTTAAAACAAACAAAATAAACTACAGGCTGTGGATTTCTAGTCCTTGGTGCTCTATCGGCAAAGAGAACATCGCACGTAGAATTTCGTTGTAATGTATACAGTGATTCATGCAGATAACCTTAACCAAACAACCAATTCCAATATTACACATTGGAAACATGTTTGCCACCAGAAGTAAAGCCTCGTATATCAAAATTCAAGTACATACTTACAGCTACAATGTCAGTGTTGATTAAATATCCCTAAATGCTGACAGGTAACTTTTTAGGGTACGTTTGGGTACCTGTTTGTTATTAATCGAGCATGCCATAGCATTTCGTGATCACTCTTACATCGGAACGAAAAGGCCGATAGCCGACTTGTCCTTCCGTCTGTTTAGTTCTGTAAATTTAAATGTTTCTTTGGTGATATCATTATCTTATGAACACGTAATGATCTTAAATGTTTGTTAAAATATCAATGTTATCGACCCCGATGAATTTAAATACATAGAACCTACCGTAGTATACTTGGCTACCTGAATCTATATTTGGGTCAGAAGGTTTTTCCCACAAGGGGGGCGTAGACTTCTATAGGTACAAGCTTTTCTGTAATTTTGTGCCAGCTATCAGCAATTTCTATTATCTCTATTATGAATGGTTTAGTTTGTTGGTGCTCTTTGTTCTACGTCATAAATACAATTCATTACTGACTCGGCCATATGAGGACATGAAGCCAAGATATTAGAGAGAGAGAGAGAGAGAGAGAGAATACACGTTTATATACAGGCCCGTAGGAACCGAGTTTGGTTGGTTGGTTGATTGGTGTTTTACGTCGCGTTAGGTAACCAACCTCTTAAACATAGTGGCGCAACCCGGGATTCGAACCCGGATCGTCGGCGCCGCAAGCCAAGCGCTTAACCGCGTAACCACTACACCACGCCTGCCCTAGGAACCAAGGAGGTTGTGTTATGAAATAAAACTAAATTCAACGTTTGCCCCCCCCCCCCCTCTCCCATTTTTTTTCTTTTTGAAATGCTTCCTTTGGCCCTGATATATCTCTATGCATGACTACAAATACGTTGTCTCATCATTCTTATCGTTTATATTGGGATAATTATTTAAATATTTTCAAAGGAAATTTTCATATGATCATAGTAACTCCATTAAGGAAACTAATGGACCATACATTTCCTTTTGCGTATCTCAGAAGGCGACTGAACATCACCTGCTAAAGAGTTCGGTAACTATGCAAATAACAGATTTGTTTATGATCCTTAGCTACAAAGATGCTTAGCAGAAATTCTTATTTCACGCATTTAATATTGTCAAAGGTTAAAGTTTAAAAAAAATCGTAAAACATTTAAGAAATGTTAGTATATCATACTTCTTCAAAGATGAGATTTTAAGATTATAAAGGACTAAAATAATACACCGCGGCATTTATTCTTTGAATAGTCAATTTACGAAAAGACGACATGGTGCTTTCTTGACACGACACTGAAGGCCAGATATTCTAACTTTCCTAATAACTGCTTGAAAAATGCATACTTTATTATATATATGTGTAGGTAAGTATACAAGTTTATGAAATTAATTGCTTAAGAGAAATGCTTTATGAAGATATGTAAATATTAACATAGTTCTGACAATACTTCTAGGTTATTTGAACGGAAAAGTTGTTGAAATTTTATAATGTTTGGACGAATGTGGTAATAAGGATCAAGATATGTTTTTCGTTGAGAAGAAAAGTAAATACATTCAAATAAATTATGGTACGGTTTGTGGATGCATTTACATGTTAAGTGCATTTATCATGCAAAACTTACACAAAATGTCTACTGGAATTGGCCCGGGTTTAATTATTAGCGTATGTCATATTGATCTACCTTTTAGCGGAGAAAAACCCTTAGAAATGTATCAGAGTAATATGTCTGGCAATATTATCAAATGTCACACTTCCATTGTTTGTTTTCAGATTTACGTCTCGCCAAGATTATGAAACTTCTGTGGTGAAAGAATCTGTCTGATGCATCGCAGGTAGTCTCCCCCCCCCCCCCCACCCCCGGACTTAACTGATGCATCACAGGCAGTCCCCCTGTTCCCTGGACTAAACTGATGCATCACAGGCAGTTCCCCCTCTCCCCGGACTTAACTGATGCATCACAGGCAGTCCCCCTGTTCCCTGGACTAAACTGATGCATCACAGGCAGTTCCCCCTCTCCCCGGACTTAACTGATGCATCACAGGCAGTCCCCCCCTCCCCACGGACTTAACTGTTCCCTGGACTAAACTGATACATCACAGGCAGTCCCCCTGTTCCCTGGACTAAACTGATGCAGCGATATAAGAGGCATTGGTTTTGTTCGTCTTATGCGAAAGACCGGACACCGACGTGCGTTGAGTGCTACTCTAACCCGAGTCATTCTGGCCACGAGCCAAGCACACCACCGATTGAGCTAAGCCTTGTTAAGTCATACAAATGATAAACAGTTATTAGAAGTAGCACAATCAGTAAATGAGTTGTTATTCACACGATTATGACAACATATGCAATTTACAATTTGTGCAATAACATAGACACTAGGGACTTTGCCGGCAGTGCAGAAGATTTCACTACCTGTTTTGTTTATACAGACGTTTCCATCAAATAAACGACACGTGAATCTCAAATAATATAGGTCCATATGGGTCTGAAATGTGTTTTTGAATTTGGTCTTGAAAGTTATGTATAAGAGTATAAAGAACATGCAGGTGCATCGTTTCTTGTCCTTTCCCCGACTGGAACTGTGTTGTTAGTTTTTCACTGAGCCTAAATTTATTGGAGTTAACTCCCGTAGTCAGCCATATTAAGGGTTAAACGAGATTTTTTATACATAGTATTACCAATTAAACGACCTTTGTTTGGAGACCGTTTTCATGATTTTGCACCAAAATTAACAGTTTCAAAATAAATTATATCTTAATATTTGTTTGTAAGAAAGCCAGTACTATTTTCAAAGATGATATTAAAGGATTTCAATCTGTATTTTTGTTGATTAAAGCACAAAACTTCACACTTTGACCCACAAAATGGGTGACAACGGGAGATAACTCAAATGAATTTTCGCTATGTGAAGTTTATCTATTACTTTGCATCACACTTTTCATATCCATTCATGAATATGGTGACGACACCCGCTTGGTGCATGGACTTATAAATCTAAGCCGGCGTGGCCTAGTGGTATCGCTCTCGCCTCCTGATCGGGAGACCGGGGTTCGAGTCCCGCTCTGGTCATGCCGGTGCCCTGTCTTTCAGATGAGACAATAAAAACCGAGGCCCCGTGTCTTGGTATGCATGGCACGTTAAAGATCCCTCACTCCTTCGGGTGGGTCCATTGCAAAGATCAAAATTTGTATGCCCAGCATCAGGCAGATGCCTTCACCATATACGTGAAATATTCGAACGTGGTGTGACGTTAAACAAAAATCAATCAAAAACCTTATAAATCTTACCTGAACAACGAACCCAAACGAAGCACTGGGGAATCCTTCAAGTGGTCACGTATACCGTAACACGGGACCTCGGTTCATACTGTGTCCATCTAAAGGACACAAAGGGAGACAGAAGAGGATAAATCACCCTAGAAGCATCCGAACTGAGAGCCTGAATCGAACCCCGTCGTCAAATTACAAATCCAATGTTATACTGCAGAATCAGACTCCACTAAATCAAACGGTGTGGTCAGATTACAAATCCAATGCTATCCCGCTGAATCATTATAAAATTAGTAGTGAATATACCCCTTTTAACGATCTATAAACAACGTTTTTATAATCAAAAACATGGATGCTACACGGTAGTTTCATGAAAATAATCAAATGCACGATGACTGTCTATAAATATTGGAAACCTCTACTACCTGTCACCTTAATATCTGAGTTGTGGAGGATATGATTTGTTATATAAGAGTGGAGATGGGGAGGGGGTCACAACCCCTAGCAGATGCAACTGCATGGTCAGTGTTAAACTTCACTCAGAGATTACGTGCCTACGTATCGTTTTCAGTGCATACACAAAATATATACACATGTACTAAATTCAAACTAGAACATCATCTGTTATCAAAATTCTATCCTACGACCTCGGTGTTTCTGAGTATCAATATTTACTGGAAGCTGCTTTACAGCTCCAAGGGAAATTTTGTAGGTTGAAAATTATTCCCATCGGTCAACGTGGTTGGTTGACCATAGAGGATACTTTCAAACTGATTATGATAATAAATTTGAACAACTCTGAGGGCACTGATCATGTTATGCGTGTCCAACGGAAGTTAACTGTTTAGTTAAATACAAAACATGATCTGTAACCAATGCATGTATACCAATGTATAAAAGTTAACGTTCAAATAATGTCGACTCTTGAGGAATTGAAAGGAAATAAAAATAATTAAAACAATCATAGATATCTTTTATAATTTCCCAATGCATAGATAATTTATGAAATCATGCTTTGTTTGAATTTTATTACAAAAGCTTCCTCCTTTATCCTAGGCACATTTACAAACGACCAAGGACAACTCGACAGTCAACAATTCATCGTAAAATGTAATAAACTGTACTCTGAAAGAAGTATTTCACCTTACCTTTTCTCCGTTTGGCCCATTACTGGGTGGGTTATCGGAATGCTAACACCCCGTGATCACTACGACTCGGTGACGGTCTGGCTACCCGGATGTGCAATGTTCAATCGATATATCAGTATATTGACATATCAAAGAAAAATGTTTTAACGTGTTTAACGTAGTATGTCTGAATCGATAATAAGGATGCAGTAAATCGTCAAGAGGATCCTAAAATGGCATAAGTAGATATGTGAATCACCAAGAGGGTGCTATCTGGTACAGTTAAAAGAGTGATAACGATTCACATTTAAAACCTCGTTTCAGTTGTTATACCTGATGATGCACAAGATGTTTTGCTCGACTTTTTTCCTCTAAAACACAGGTCATAATTCTCACTGGCTCGAATGGGATTCTAACGCAGACATGACAAAGAAGCTATGGCGAGTTCCTCAGCTATAAGCCACTTATCCTCCCGCCCTGTATTAACAGAAATAGTAGCAGATCCATTGATGTAGATCTACATGTATATCAAGTGACCAACAAGTTGTATATGTGATTTCGACCAATAGCGCATTGCCGATCTGTTACATTAAAATCATGAATGCTGTAGATTGTTCCCATTCAACCTTCTTTTACTCAAATTGGCTAGAGTTATCTCCCCTATTGCATTACAACTCTCGGACTTCATCCATCTTTGCCCATACAAAACTGCTTGATTAAACATAGTTTTGTAATATCATCGTATCGTATATATCTCAATGTTTTATATAAAATTTCAACTGATTGAATACATTTATTGTGCAATTGAGATTGTAGTCACGAAATCTGCCCTGATAATTTGTAAATTTTTCAAATATTTAATTAATTCCACATGGTAGAATTGGAAAAAGTACGAGAGTTGTAATCCAACATGGCGATTAATGCTAGTAGTGTGACATCACATTGGAAAACTCTATATCATGACGGTCTGTAAACACGTGTTAATAAAACTGTATATCCACTGCTTCAATGACTTCCTGTTTTAATTACTTTCTGTTCTTTATACATGTTTTAATACAATATTTGAACGAAATGTGGGCCTTGTCTTTTGTAATTTCGATTTCATGCATTTTGCATTGAAATTACCAGGTATTACCTGATGAAGCTGAATCCAGTCGCAGGTAAACCGAGAAACATCTACATTCATCATCTAAAAACAACACAGCAACATCATTATTATCCCACGTTAAAAAAATCTTCCTTGTTCTATTTATAACGGTAAATAACTTGTCAAAGCAATAAAATTCATTACTCACAGATATGTTTACTCAGTAACAAAATCGCGTGCACTATCCTGTACTCCATGCGGCATCCTGTTCTTCATGCGGTATCCTGTACTCCATGCGGTATCCTGTACTCCATGTTGTGTCCTGTACTTTCATGCACTGTACTGTACTTCATGCGTTATTTTGTACTTCATGCACTATCCTGTACTCCATGCGGTATCCTGTTCTTCATGCGGTGTCCTGTACTCCATGCAGTATCCTGTACTCAATGTTGTATCCTGTACTTTCATGCACTATACTGTACTCCATGCGCTATCTTGTACTTCATGCACTATCCTGTACTCCATGCGGTATCCTGTACTCCATGCAGTATCCTGTACTTCATGCGGTATCCTGTACTTCATGTGGTATCCTGTACTTCATGCACTATCCTGTACTCCATGCAGTATCCTGTATTTGCTGCAGTATCCTGTACTTCATGCGGTATCCTGTACTTCATGCACTATTCTGTACTTCATGCACTATTCTGTACTGCACGCGGTATCCTGTACTCCATGCGGTATCCTGTAGTCCATGCACTATCATGTACTCCATGCACTATCTTGTACTTCATGCGGTATCCTGTACTCCATGCGGTATCCTGCACTCCATGCAGTATCCTGTACATCATGTAATATCTTGTACTTCATGCGGTATCCTGTACTTCATGTGGTATCTTGTACTCCTTGCACTATCCTGTATTCCATGCAGTATCTTGTACTTCATGTGGTATCCTGTACTCCATGCACTATCCTGTAATCCGCATCGTATCCTGTACTCCATGCACTATCCTGTACTCCATGCGGTATCCTGTACTTCATGCACTATCCTGTACTCCATGCGGTATCCTGTACTCCATGTTGTATCCTGTACTTTCATGCACTATACTGTACTCTGTGCGTTATCTTGTACTTCATGCACTATCCTGTACTCCATGCAGTATCCTGTACTCCATGCAGTATCCTGCACTTCATCCGGTTTCCTGTACTTCATGTGGTATCCTGTACTTCATGCACTATCCTGTACTCCATGCGGTATCCTGTACTGCACGTGGTATCCTGTACTTCATGCGGTATCCTGTACTTTATGTGGTATCCTGTACTCCATGCAGTTTCCTGTACTTCATGCGGTATCCTGTAATCCATGCCGTATCCTGTACTTCATGTAGTATCCTGTACCTCATGCGCTATCCCATACTCCATGCGCTATCTTGTACACCGTGCGGTATCCTGTACTTCATGCGGTATCCTGTACTCCATGCACTACCCTGTACTCGATGTGGTATCCTGTACCTCATGCGGTACCCTGTACTTTGTGTGGTATCATGTACTTCACGCGCTATCTTGTACTTCATGCGGTATCCTGTACTCCATGCTCTATTTTGTACTTCATGCGGTATCCTGTACTTCATGTGGCATCCTGTACTCCACGCACTATCCTGTACTCCATGCACTATTTTGTACTTCATGCGGTATCCTGTACTCCATGCACTATTCTGGACTTCATGCGGTATCCTGTACTCCACGCACTATCCTGTACTCCATGTACTATTTTGTACTTCATGCGGTATCCTGTACACCATGCACTATTCTGTACTACATGTGGTATCCTGTACTTCATGCACTATCCTGTACTTCATATTTACAAAAATCGTTAACTTACTTAAAATTCAGAATGTCACAAACATCCCACAATATGCATAAGCCATGCAAGAGCGGAGGCCATTGGACTTACTCATTCATTATGTTTGAGCCAAGAGAACACTACTGATATGCAGACTTTATTTTGCGATAAGGTCATCTGGATATAGTTATCAATACCTCGAGTATTTGATAAGCTTGGTTTCTGGTTTCTGGTCATCTACCAGGTTGCTAGGGTAAATTTACACTAATGACACTTCCATATTGTAGATAATGACAGCAGACCAGTGAGTAACTTGTGAAAAAATACCCAGATACGGAATACCAGCATAGATATTAGATTTATTCGACACTGATTTCACATTACAAGAGAAAACTGAAATTCGAGAGAAGAAAAATTAGGTGGATTTTGGATATCAGTTCCTATTCCTAATTATTATGATCACCTATAACTAGACAAATGTGTACAGGTAGATCAATACGAGGTACGCTCATCTGATATGTAGACATTGTCGCCCTAAGTAATGTAGACATGCATGTGTGCAGTACTCTAGACCTTAGAGCAGGAAGTGTCTCATCTCGTTCATAATATCTCAAATATCTCGACCCGCATGGAGTTGCTGGTTACCCAGCATTGGTCTTTTTCCCACCCAGAGACATGAAAACAAAATCACAAATACAATAATTATATACAAAACATATAAGTCCCCAAAATGCTTAGAATTCAGGCTACGGTTTCTGCGTCCGTCCAGTGTAACCTCAAAGTAGCCCACAGGCTCCTTGCTTCAAGAATACTTACACATTAAAAAAGGACCAGTTACTCCGTCGATACTGGTTGGTTGGTTGATTGGTGTTTTATCCCGCTTTCAACAATTTTTCAATCATATCGCGACATGGAAGCAGGAAGTAACCAACCTCTTAAACATAGTGGCGCAACCCCCGGTATTAAACCCGGATAGACGGCGCCGCAAGTCAGGCGCTTAACCACTACACCAAGCCTACCCCCACGTCGAGACTGGAGTAATTTGATATTGTTCTACATTACTTTAAATATTTTGTCAGTTTTATTGTAATGTGGAATGAGAGCAAAAACCCCGTAAACATGGCACACATGGCACAATCCAGAAATCGAACCCAGATTGTCTGTACCACGAACCAAGCACAAAACACTACACTAAGTCTGCCACAATATGATTTTATAGATATTGATTTATGATTATGAACATTTATGTGGGTTACATACGGCTCTAACTTACAGCTGTAATTTTTAAAATGAATTAAAAGAAAAGGCCGAATATGCCTACGTCGCTTACCTGAGCTCAATTTGCTCATTGGTCAAGAACTGACTGCGTGAAATATTTGCAAATGCATAAATTTCTTGCTTATTATGTTTTGACGAATGACAAATTGCTGTGAACTTTGAATCCTCAACCTTCAGCATGTCATGAAACAAAAAAAAAAAAAAAAAAAAAAAAAAAAAAAAAAAAAAAAAAGAAAAAGAAAAGAAAGAAAGAAACCTCAAAAACCTAAAGATAATCAAATTAGGAAATCAAATTTTCAAATTACCCTAGAATTTTATATATTCTTATGATTTACAGCGAACGTATAACCTGCTTCTTTGATGTAAAATCAAATGAAATGAAAATAAAGCCGCAAGAGCACGTGAATTGCTACCCAACAGCTTGCTAGCGCTAGCTAATATCAATAACAATACATGTAGATATAGCGATCATAAAACATAAAGAAAATTCAATTTTTACATGAAAACTTTCAAATGACTTTTTAAATACATATTTTCTATTGAAAGTTTGCAAACGAACGCTTTTCTATATTGAAAAGACCTTGAAAATGACATAAAATTCAGAATTGTTTCCCATTTTTCTCTAATACGACTTATCGACTGCTGCAAAACACAAAAACTTGATCAGGTGTGAAATAAATAAACCCCCAAAACAATACAAAGCACACAACAAAACTTTAAATGTCGGAATAGAATGAAAAAAAACACATCCAAAGACACCTACATCACCTTGGTATACATGTTGTATTTGATTTGTCGATCTATGGAGCCCGAATCTGGCTGAAAAACGACAACACGTGTACGTCATAAGTACATCATCCATACGAAGTTTCATCAAAATCCCCTCAGAAGTTTTTTTTATAAAGAATAAGTTGAAAGTGAAATATTAATGGAAGACGGACGGACGGACGCCAGACAAAAGGTTATGACTATAGCTCATTCGAGCCTTCAATTCAGGTAAGATAAAAAAAGAAGCTCTCGACGGAGATTTTATCACGAGGTTGGGCAAAGATTTTCCAATGATCACTTGAACAATTAACAACTACTTATCCTTGTTTATTCCGTTTTCGAAAACTGACACCATACAACGCAGCGTAATCGACCATGAGTTTCCGACATGACATTCTGATTTACCCGAGGTATATATGGGTTTTCCTAGTCATCAAGTTAAATTTAGTCTGATAAGATTAGCGTATGGCTGTAGTAACTGCGTCAATATATTGATGTTTCCTTTCATTAAAAGAATCGATGACACATCACAGGAATAGATTGCCTACCTTCATTATATTCATTTTTACAGCAGACATTTCGCAATGTAAATGATTTTTATTTCTGTGGTTAATTCTGTAGCGTATACGATATCCATAAACCAATATTCATGCATGATTTACTGTTTTCATGTCACTTTGCATTTTTGATCAATAGTTATCTGACGCTGTTCATTAAATATTGACTCCTATGCGACATAAATGTAAATAGAACAGAAACCAATGATGCATGGGCGATACACTTATATATGTAAAAATGATAATAATACTAAACATCACTGCAATCTAACACACAATGGCGCTGTTTCCAAAGTGATTTAATACAGAAATACAGTCTGCATATCTAAGCATGTATACGCATCTCTTAATAATAAATTGACCCCTTATTCTAACTTTGAGTGGGAGGGGAAAGAGGGGGGATAGTGGAAAACTCTGTAGAGAGGCATGCGCTTGAAAGATGGAAAGATTGATTATCAAAATGAACTGTAATTTGATCATAAACTTTATAGATAGTATCATTTCTAGTATTTCTATTCCAGTGATCTTAATGTGAGAAAACTTGTTTAATTATTTAGTATACGAACCATCTGAGAGTAATTATTTTTCACATTGCAGTTTCGTCCTGCTTAAAAATATTGGCAAAACAGGTTTTAGCTTGATTTGTGTTGATGAGAGATATTCTTAAATGTTTTGTTTTATCCTTTTTCAGGAATTTTACCGCAAGGCCGTTATGAATTAAAATAAATAAATAAAACAGGTCTTTGATATGATTATCATCGCGATTGTTTATATTTATACGGTGCACATGCATATCAAAATTTCTGCATAGTATGGCATTGTCCAGTACCAGAGACAATATGAAAATGTGAAGAACGATCCTTTTACCGGAAGCTCTTTAGGCCTAGGGTAAGAAGCAAGAATCTTTGTGTCTAATCGGAAAACTTCAGGTACGATACGTCATCTTTGCAAAGAAAATGAAAATAATAATGATTGAACAGGACATACAATATATTCAATTTACGGATTAGAATAATGGTATTAAAGAAGCCCAAAGCGAGTGCAATTAAAAGCGGTTGCTACAGATATGAGCATTTAATCATTGTATAATATATGATAATTTATGTCATGTTGACAGGACAGTGACGTTGAAATATGGATCTAACTGTATGCTCTCTGAGTCTAACCGCAAGACGGCTCTATTGTGATGAGAGGTCCAAAATTCCTTACGTTGCGTAAACTTACAATCTTGATAAACGGAATGTTTAGCACGATTCTACGCATTTCGGCATCAAATCATGCACAAATATCAAATATATACAAACATTAAGCAAACGATCAGCAAAAAATTAACCGGATCTGTCGTCTGTGGGCTCTACACACATTTTTTCCACAACCTGTGTCCAATTTGCCGCTTTGTCTATATGTAGTCTGAATCATCTACACGTTTGTGTAATTGCATCTCAACAGCAGAATCAAACGTGTGGATGATTCACAAACCATAGGTTACATTGTAATATTACTGTAAATGATGCGCTGATAAATCATAAGTGTAAGTAGCGGAGATCCCACTCACACACCTACCTATTGTTTTTTTTTAGCTAAGCATATACGATTTATTAATGCCAAAGAAACACTTTGAAAGCTATTTATTATCATTATTCTTTTAAAGAACGGGGATTTACCAGCAGGTTTTTATAATGTGATAAAAATTCGATGGGTCATTGGGGGGGGGGGGGGCACCCTTGTCTGACGCCCTAGCTTTTTAGCAGGTTTTACCCTGCCCACGAAATTGATTTTCTTCCTACGCCTCTGTATATACACTGTGATTTTCTTCCTACGCCTCTGTATATACACTGTGAATCGAAACTTCCAATTTATTTGTTACCACCACCATTTCCTTCCTCCTTGGATCATGTTTGAAAAGACTAATACATACAGACGTGGATCCAGAAGGATTCTCAAATTAAAGATGGGGAGGGGGTCGGTTCACCCATTTTCTGAAAGGGGATCAAACCACTTCTTTGGGTGTATAGTCACTTACTTCACAGTAACTTGTAACAAAAATAACATGAACAAACATGTTCGACGAATTTCATTGTGGGTCCAGACACCGCGTCTACCTCTTTTGGATCCTATCATGTACACGTGTATAAATGTATACAATAAATTCACGGTACAACATTAAATACATCTTAAGTATCAGTCTTTTGTGAAACTCCTGCATCATTGTACTCATTTTAGAAAAAAAAAAAAGAGAATATCCTCAAGTTGTATCTCAACATTGGGAATCTGTAGACCGTCGTACTATTTTATTTTTAAAATGGAAAGACTCAAAGTAACGGTCTGTATATTGATTTGTAGCACATCATGTTCTAATTTTTGTATTTAACCCCCCCCCCCCTTTTAAGTGAATTTAAAAATTAGAACATGATAGTTGGACCAGATTCGTATAATCTCGGGATTGGGATTCCTGGGGCCCAGTTTACTAAAGAACTTAACTAATATGACAGATCATAGAGAATTGACGACACATTACATGTAGATATCGTGCCGAAATGACCGATTCTCTGCTACAAATTAGACGACACATTACATGTAGATATCGTGCCGAAATGACCGATTCTCTGCTAGAGATTTGACGACACATTACATGTAGATATCGTGCCGAAATGACCGATTCTCTGCTAGAGATTTGACGACACATTACATGTAGATATCGTGCCGAAATGACCGATTCTCTGCTAGAGATTTGACGACACATTACATGTAGATATCGTGCCGAAATGACCGATTCTCTGCTAGAGATTTGACGACACATTACACGTAGATATCGTGCCGAAATGACCGATTCTCTGGTAGAGATTCGACGACACATTAATACGTAGATATCGTGCCGAAATGACCGATTCTCTTGTAGAGACTTGACGATACATTTAACGTTATCGTTTTGACGACACATTACACGTAGATATCGTGCCAAATTGACCGATTCTCTGGTAGAGATTGGTTGATACTTTCTTCGAGTTTCGAGAAACTGCATTTATTTTAGACTATCCCATGATTTGTTTTTATTACAAATAATAATTCAGTCCTCGAGGTTATAAAACTTTTACCCATGCTCAACTCCAAACCCTTACTCAAATTCCAAACCCGCACTCACTCGGGTGAGGTTATAAACGCTTTCGAGCACGACTAAAAATTTCTTCCTCAAGAACCTTTATTGGATTTGACTGGTCACCAAAGATACAGGGGCGGCGAGTTTGATAGTTTATTCGACGTTGTCTGCATCTAGTGCTGTTATCAGGTACCATATTTACATTTCGAGTACGGTTTTGAGTATGGTTCGAACCAATCTAGAGATTTTTTAGTATATGCTCGAGTTTGGAACACGCTACCATGCTCCAATTTTTTATAACTTCGATGAATTTCGAGTCGTGCTCGAGTGTGAAGGCGTACTCAGTTTAGAGCACCGAGTCGTGCTCCAAAATATATTATATCCTCGGGACCAGGAGTCAAATTTTAGATCTGCCGCAACTTCTTCTGTACATGAGCCCACGTGAACAGTCGCTTCGCTTCATCAAACGGAAGTTTAATGTTTTGAAACATACATACAACAAATTACGTTATTTACTTCTTTTAATCTGGAAAAGGTCATTGTTGTAAACTCCGGTTTCTGGGTGAGCAGAGTGGGACTGATCCAGTAAGAGACAATATGTATCATTACAGGAAATGTGAAAGTAAATAAAGTAAAGAGTATAAAACGTACCTTCTTTATTGTACTCGTAAAACTCATGTATCCTTCCGCTCAAGTATAACATACTAGTACAGTATTGCGAAATCCGTCGTTGAAACAAACTGCTGAAGAAGCACACACGTGCATGTTGCACGTGGGGCGCCTCATTTAATAATACTTGGGCTGTTAAGTTCAAATTTCTAAAAACGGAATACCGACACAGGGAAGTTTCGTTTAAGAAGATGCTCTCAGTGCACTTTTCATTTTAGTGTTATTTATTTATTTTTCTTGTTAAGATCATATTTGTAGGATGGTTACCTTTATTCGGAAACAAACCAAGCCATTCTACATTTTAATGCTTTTTCAGCATTTTTTAAACATTTGTATTCCACGTTGTATTGTAACATATTAACGAATATAACTATGTTCTTGCATGGAACACTATCATTAAGACCGAAAATGTTCCCAGTAGGAGCGCTATCCACAAGACTGACATTGTTCCCAGTAGGAACGCTATCTATAAGACCGACAATGTTCCCAGTAGGAACGCTATCAATAAGACCGATAATGTTCCCAGTAGGAAAGACAAAAATCAAAAATGTTTCATCATAGATGAGATTATAGTAAATGACTGAATATAGGCGCATCTGATTCTGAAGAGATTGCTGACATTCAATACATGGATAAGGTAAAACAACTGTGAGATGTTCAGGATTTTGTGAAGAATTTAAAGAGTTTTCTAACATTCAAAGGAAGAAACGAGATCCTCGTTATGTGATAAATTCATACTATCATACACTTCTATCATCAAGAGGAGGAAGGGAGGTGCCGAACATGGATTAAAAAAAGAAGAAATGCACTGTAATACATATACATATATATTTCTAACCTTGATATGAGTTTGATAACATGCTTGTAGGAGAAAGACAAGTCCCAAAGGCGATCATAATGGTTCTATATAGCTCAGCTGAACGTATCAGAATATGTAAAAAAAAAAAAAAAAAAAAAAAAAAAAAAAAAAAAAAAACCACCCCAATCTTCTCAAGACACTCGTCTAAATCTTTTGCGCGGCATTTGGTTTGATGATCTATAATGCAGCCGATCTGAAGTACTTTGTCAAAGGGGTTCCGCCCTAGATCCACCCTACACGTATATAATCGAAAACAACAACATTTATATGGAACCTAGAGTACTTTATATCTACAAAGTTTCATCAATATTTTTAAAAGTATTTTTGAAGAAGAAGCCTATCAAACTTATCATAATATACTGAATATACATCCACCCCCTTTTTCTATTAATCTTAAAAATGGCAAAAAATTCCCACGAAATCTTTATGAATTGCATTTCTTTTCAGTCACATTTTACCTATATTAGTTAAGAAAGTCTCAAAAATTTGATGTCAGAATGGAATCAAAACGACATCACTTGTTAAGACATCCTTTTAAATTACTCTGATACATTCGGTTTGATGCTATCTATGCAGCCGGTCTGAAAAAGAGGTTGTCAAAAGGGGGTTACCCTTTGGGGCATATTTAACCCCACCCTGGACCCACCCCTTTGTGGATCTCGTCAAAGAGTAACAACACTTGTAGGGAACATTAATTACTTCAACCCTACCAAGTTTGATTAAGATCTCTCCAGTTTTCGCCGGACGGACAGACGATGTGATTACAATAGCTTACTTGAGTCTACAGCTCAGGGGAGCTTAAAATATGGCGGGGAATAGCCACGAATGTTCTGAATCCAGGGGATTTCTTTTCTCAAGAAAGACAAACTTTCGATACTTCAACAGATTTTCATTCTATATATTTTAATCATCGGGAAAGTAAAATCCCTCCAAATAATGGTAATGATAATACTTGTAATTTTTTGTTTTATTTTCATCTCTTTTCTTCATTTGCGATGAAATAGGATCGAATATTCATCTTTTACAATAGAAAGAAACCAAAATTCATGATTTATATTGAAACCCGGGCACTCTAGGTACCAATAATAATACATTATACATATTGTCATATGATATATGTATCTGTGTGTTAACCAAGATTGTTTTGTTGGATAAGACTGTCTTTTCTGAAAACACAATTTTCCTTTTATTACGCGTACAAACGCAGATGTAGTGCCTTGCAATATCACTTGGATATGTCATGTTCTAATTTTTGAATTAATTTGTGTTGGGGGGGGGGGGGTGTTTAAATACAAAAATTAGAACAAAATCAACAAAACGAAGAACGATAACTCTTACAGTGAAATTGGGTAATTACAATATGTGTCGAACATCTCGGATTACAATGTTTTATTCAGAAAGTAGGTAGTAATTATTTGATAAACAATCCTGGGGCGAGTTTTACTAAAGGTGGTAAGCCCAAACGTAGACGTAGACGTAAGCTTTGCTAAGAAATATTTGTCTCCTACCTAAGAGTTCCAAACGTAACGTACACCTTTTACAACGTTTACCAATGTAATTTACGTATGAACATCGACTTCAAGAAAATTTAATTGACATACTCGTAAATTTAGACGGAACGTTTACGTCTATGTCTCCGTTTGGGCTTACGGCCTTTAGTAAAACTCACTCCTGTTGCCATAGCTGCCATTTACATTTGTATAGTAAAGTAAGGGTAAGTGTATCACGTGCAATACACAACGCTTTATTTATTTGTTATAACAAGGTCTTGCTACCTTATACGCTTCATTTGTATAACTGGAGATTTTGAGGAGAAAAGTAGTTGAGTTACATAGTACTCAGTAGGAACTTGAGAAATAAATGACTATTTAAAGGAATAAACAGAGTGTTTATCACTCAATAAATACTATACATGGATACATGTTTAATGGCACATAACTGTTAGTGGAAATGTGTGAAAATACTATAGAAAAATAAAATAATAAGTGATAATGCCACTGGAATTTACAAACGTTTTGCTCTAAATTTATTGTTAAAAAGTATTTTTGTTTTGTTAATAAATTTATTCGCAAAATTTATAACTTTCGAAATTTCTAATCTCAAGCAAAACAAAGTCTTAAGTAGTCTATGTCTCTGAGCAAAAATCCGAATTTATCGGAAAACGGTATAGCTGTCTCTACACCTTAAATCTTCTAGCATCTATTGGTGGAAACATCAATGTGGCAGCCATATGTTCTTGTTTATGATTTGATAGTATGTTTGTATATATGTTTGACTCGTGTATAGTTTTTGTTTTCGTTTTGTTTTATTTTTTATTTATTTATCTATTTATTTATTTATTTATTTATCTATTTATTTATTTCTTGTTTGCTCTCTCTCTCTCTCTCTCTCTCTCTCTCTTGAAAATTTTATTCTGAATTTGCCATCTAAAAAGTAGTATTAAATGTGTGGACAAGAAAGAAAAGATTAAGTACGTGCATCTTATAAGAGTTTATTTTCATTTCGTCGGCAGACATTTCATATTGATATTTCTATATAATTATAATACATATGTACATGTTTTTGCTACACTCAAATGGCTAAGATTACTTATTTTATAGAGAAGTCCAACACCTACCCCCTCACCCCACCTCATCCAGATACCTTCCGCTATATATTGAGTATACCAAACTTATTTTATGGAGAAGCCCCCCCCCCCCCCCCCCCCACCCGCCATCCAGATACCTTCCTCTATATGTTGAGTATACTAAACTTATTTTATGGAGAAGTCCACCCCCATCCGCCATCCAGATACCTTCCGCTATGTGTTGAGTATACTTAACTTATTTTATGGAGAAGTTCACCCCCACCCGCCATCCAGATACCTTCCTCTATATGTTGAGTATACTAAACTTATTGTTCTATTCGAATTTATTTCTATAGTTATATCAGTATTATATATCTATATACAGACACTTCACACAAAATTATTCTCAGCGAGACGGGTTGATCGACCTGCATGTATCTATGATAAATGCATAATTCTGATAACCATTTATGGGTTAATTTAGTGACCCATAAAACTTTCTTATCTAATTGCTTTAAAACATAAGTCTTCCTTATTGAATATGGCATGCTAAATCTTGCAATTTGGCTATGTATGTTCATTGATGGACGCTAAAATAAATATCGGCTTTATTCAGGCCAAAGCTTAAACCTTACGATTTGAAATTGAAATCATGTGCTCCTTTCATCAGCTTGCTTCATTCTCCAACTGTTGAAGACCACTGCTTGACAGTCCGTTGTAAGTTAAGAGTTGATCTGTCTGTATTGCTTTAAACAAGTATTTATGGATTTTGAAAATTACAAAATTACACGAGTTGCCTTTCTTTTAATTGTATCGTCAGATGCTTGGTTAGAAGAATTTTCCTCTTGTGCATGCATTATTTGGAAAAATGTTCACTCCTTGCATGCAGATAGTGAAGCTATGTATCATTATAAATAAGTAAGCAAAAAGGTATTGAACATAACATTTATCTTTAGAAAAGATCAGATAGTGAATACACAACAAAATATATATATATATATATATATATATATATATATATATATATATATATATATATATATATATATATATATATGTTGCTGAATGAAGCTGTGTATAATGTATAATGTGTATAATGCGTTTTTCATTTGAATAGAATAATTATTTTTGTAATTGAGTAAGTTAGTCCCGTTCTGAATTGCCAAAATGCTCGAAACATATCAAGATATTCCATATTTTGATATAAATTAATTTATTTCTATGATGATTGATATTTTGTTAATTTCCTCCTTGTTGATTGAGAGCCGGGATATCTAAATTGGTTATGTACTCGACTCCTGCCTGAGAAATTCCGGTTTCGAGTTCCGTCAATGGCATGTCATTGTTCTGCCTGTGAAGTTCCGGGTTCGAGTCCCGTCATTGGGACGTTATCGTCCTGCCTGAGAGGTTCTGGGTCATTGTCCTGGCATGTCATTGTCTTTCTTGAGAGATTCCGGGTTTGAGCCTCGTCAGTGGCACGTCATTGTCCTGCCTGGGAGGTTCCAGGTTCGAGTTCCGTCAGAAGCATGTCATTGTCCTGCCTGAGAGGTTCCGGTTCGAGTTCCGTCAGTGGCACGTCATTGTCTTGCCTGAGAGTTTCCGGGTTCGAGTTCCGTCAGTGGCACGTCATTGTCTTGCCTGAGAGTTTCCGGGTTCGAGTTCCGTTAGTGGCACGTCATTGTCTTGCCTGAGAGGTTCCGAGTTCGAGTTCCGTCAAGGGCACGTCATTTTACTGCCTGAGAGGTTGCGGATTCGAGTTCCGTCAGTGGCATGTCATTGTCCTACCCCGAGAGGTTCCGGGTTCGAGTCCCGTCAGTGGGACGTCATCGTCCTGCCTGAGAAGTTCTGGGTCATTGTCCTGGCATGTCATTGTCTTTCTTGAGAGATTCCGGGTTTGAGTCTCGTCAGTGGCACGTCTTTGTCCTGCCTGGGAGGTTCCAGGTTCGAGTTCCGTCAGTAGCACGTCATTGTCTTGCCTGAGAGTTTCCGGGTTCGAGTTCCGTTAGTGGCACGTCATTGTCTTGCCTGAGAGGTTCCGAGTTCGAGTTCCGTCAATGGCACGTCATTTTCCTGCCTGAGAGGTTGCGGATTCGAGTTCCGTCAGTGGCATGTCATTGTCCTGCCCCGAGAGGTTCCGGGTTCGAGTCCCGTCATTGGGACGTCATCGTCCTGCCTGAGAAGTTCTGGGTCATTGTCCTGGCATGTCATTGTTTTTCTTGAGAGATTCCGGGTTTGAGTCTCGTCAGTGGCACGTCATTGTCCTGCCTGGGAGGTTCCAGGTTCGAGTTCCGTCAGTAGCAGGTCATTGTCCTGCCTGAGAGGTTCCTGGTTCGAGTTCCGTCAGTGGCACGTCATTGTCTTGCCTGACAGTTTCCGGGTTCGAGTTCCGTTAGTGGCACGTCATTGTCCTGACTGAGTGGTTCCGGGTTCGAGTCCCGTCAGAGGCATGTCATTGTCCTGCCTGAGAGGATTCGGGTCATTGTCCTGGCATGTCATTGTCTTTCTTGAGAGATTCCGGGTTTGAGTCTCGTCAGTGGCACGTCATTGTCCTGCCTGGGAGGTTCCAGGTTCGAGTCCCGTCAGTAGCAGGTCATTGTCCTGCTTGAGAGGTTCCGGGTTCGAGTTCCGTTAGTGGCACGTCATTGTCTTGCCCGAGAGGTTCCGAGTTCGAGTTCCGTCAAGGGCACGTCATTTTCCTGCCTGAGAGGTTGCGGATTCGAGTTCCGTCAGAGACACGTCATTGTTCTGCCTGAGAGGTTCCAGGTCATTGTCCTGCCCGAGAGATTCCGGGTTCGAGTCCAGTCAGTAGCGCGTCATTATCCTGCCTGGGAGGGTTCAAGTTCCGTCAGTGGCACGTCATTGTCTTGCCCGGGAGGTTCCGGGTTCGAGTTTCGTCAGTGGCACGTCATTGTCTTGCCTTGGAGGTTCCGGGTTCGAGTTCCGTCGGTGGCACGTCATTGTCTTGTCTGAGAGGTTCTGGGTTCGAGTTCCGTCAGTGGCACGTCATTGTCTTGCCTGAGAGATTCCGGGTTCGATTTCCGTCAGTGGCATGCCATTTTCCTGCCTTAGAGGTTACGGGTTCGAGTCCCGTCAGTAGGACATCATTGTCCTGCCTAAGAGATTCCGGGTCGTTGTTCTGCTTGAGAGATTCCGGGTTCGAGTTTCGTCAGTTGCACGTTATTGTCCTGTCTGAGAGGTTCCGGATTCGAGTTCCGTCAGTGGCATGTCATTGTTCTGCCTGAGAGGATCCGGTTCATTGTCCTGGCTGAAAGATTCCGAGTTCGAGTTCCGTCAGTAGCACGTCATTATCCTGCCTGGGAGGTTCCGGGTTCGACTTCCGTCAGTCGTACGTCATTGTCCTGCTTCGTCAGTGGCACGTCATTGTCCTGCCTGGGAGGTTCCGGGTTCGAGTTCCGTCAGTGACACGTCATTGTCCTGTCTGACAGGTTCCGGGTTCGAGTTCCGTCAGTGGCAGGTCATTGTCTTGCCTGAGAGGTTCCGGGTTCGAGTTCCGTCAGTGGCACGTCATTGTTTTGCCTGAGAGGTTCCGGATTCGAGTTCCGTCAGTGGCACGTCAATTTCCTGCCTGAGAGGTTCCGGGTTCGTGTTCCGTCAAGGGCACGTCATTGTCCTGCCTGAGAGGTCCTGGGTTCGAGTCCCGCCAGAGGCATGTCATTGTTTTGCTTGAGAGGTTCCGGGTTCGAGTCCCGTCACCGGTATGTCATTATTCTGTCTGATAAGCTCCGGGTTCAAGTCCCGTCAGTGCGACGTCCTTGTCGTGTCAGAGAGTTTCCGGGTTCAAGTCTCGTCAGTGGGACGTCATTGTCCTGCCTGATAGGCTCCGGGTTCGAGTTCCGAGTGGGATGCCATTGTCCTGCCTGAGAGGTTCCGGATTCGAGTCCGTCATTGGTTTTTACATGTCAACGACTTCTGCGACAAAGGAACACAGTTTTTATCCCATGTCATAAAGATAGGACAATAACGAATCGCTGGACGGGCTCGAACATTCAACCTCTCGGTCTGAAGCCTAGCATGCTACCGATCGAACTAAAATGGCTCAAAATTGACAATGTTCGGCTCGGGTATTATACTGTAGTACAATTATTACACTAATATCTAAAACATTTAATATGTTTAAACATTGTTATAATAATGTTTAAACATTAATTATTTTAAATATTAGTGTAACACAATGATTTGAATTTTACATATATCAAAATTAATCTTTCTTAAAATAAGAATTCCTTGATTTACTTTTGAAATATTGAAAGAAAGGAAGACCATTCTGTCATAAAGCAGACAGAGTTTTCTTCTTATTATTATTGCTATAACTAGTGCGCTTTCATCTGGAAGTCTAAGAAAGATTTTTGCTTAGAAAAGAATTTTCCTAAAACCTGTATCTAATCATTAAGGATTTCTGACCAGCATGTCTTGGGACAAATGTATTCTCTGAATAGCAAACCTCCTAAGCATCTGGCCTTGATTGTATAAAACTATTTACGTTTAAGGAATTCCTTAAGTTTGAAGAAGTCACAGCCAACGACGGGTGAATGGGAAGGGGACTCGGGTCCTTCCCCAGAAAATTGGGATGGGGTGAAGCCAGTGGGCATCCTTCTGAAATTCTTTATGATTATCATGTTTGATCATTCACGACTCATCTTGTTTTTACGATATATCGAATTTAGACTGCTTTATAACGCATTAATACGCAAGATAGCAATACTCCGTTCGTTCATGTTTTGTATTTAAGACACCTACCAAATCTATTGTTCTAAACTTGGACGGATTTTTGCTCCACTGGAGAACAAACGATATGTGTGTATAAAAGCACGAGTCAAATAGGTCAATCATCAATCAATCGGCCTTAGTGCCGAGGGACCAGCCATGTCAGGTTCGGCCTTTAGTAGTGCCGAGGGGCTAGCCATGTCAGGTTCGGCCTTAGTACCGAGGGACCAGCCCATGTCAAGTTCGGCTTTTAGTAGTGCCTAGGAATTAGCCATATCAGATTCAGCCTTAAGTAGTGCCGAAGGACTAGCCATATCACGTTCGGTTTTAGTAATGCCGAGGGACTAGCTATGTCAGATGTGACTTTCAATAGTGCCGAGGGACTAGCCATGTAGGGTTCGGCCTTAAGTAATGTCGAAGGACTCGCCATACAAAGATCAGCCTTTAGTAGTGCCGAGGGACTAGCCATGTAAGGTTCGGCCTTTAGTAGTGCCGAAAGACTAGCCATGTTAGGTGTGACTTTGAATAGTGCCGAGGGACTAGCCATGTCGAGTTCGGCCTTAAGTAGTGTTGAAGGACTAGCCATGCCAGGTTCGGCTTTAGTAATGCCGAGGGACTAACCGTGTAAGGTTCGGCCTTTAGTAGTGCCGATTGACTAGCCATGTCAGGTGTGACTTTCAATAGTGCCTAGGAACTAGCTATGTAAGGTGTGATTTTCAATAGTGCCGAGGGGCTAGCCATGTAGGGTTCGGCCTGAAGTAATGTCGAAGGACTCGCCATACAAAGATCAGCCTTTAGTAGTGCCGAGGGACTAGCCATGTAAGGTTCGGCCTTTAGTAGTTACGAGGGACTAGCAATGTTAGGTGTGGCTTTTAGTAGTGACGAGGGGCTAGTTATGTAAGGTTCGGTCTAGAGAAGTGCCGAAGGGCTAGCCGTGTCAGGTTCAGTCTTTGGTAGTGCCGAGGGACTAGCAATGTTAGGTTCTGCCTTTAGTAATGCCGAGGGACTAGCCATGTCAGATTCGGCCTTTAGAGGTGCCGAGGGGCTAGCCATGTAAGGTTCGACCTTTAGTAGTGTCGAATGATTACCTTTGCCAGGTCCGGTCTTTAGTAGACCCGAGAGAGTAGCCATGTATAATAATTTACGTTCATGAAATGGCTGCTTAAAAATACGTCCTTAACTTTAAGAAAATGTCAAGTGATTTGAGGAAGTTTTATACAAGGCGTTCTTTCGCTTCCACCAACTTAAGAAAATCTCAAGTGGTTTGAAGCTGAAAATTTTCTCAAACTTAAGTTTCTTAGAAGTTTCGGGACTCCTACAGATCTAGGGTCTTAGCTCGCTTTCAGACTGGCAGAGCACGGTTTATCATGTTGATGTCGCATATATTTTTATACCATTATGTTTTTTTACAATACCTTACGTGTTTATATTTTTAGGACCTCTCAATATGCGATACCTGTTGACCCTTGTTCTTTACATGGAGGATTATTTATAAATTTTTAAATGTACGTCTTTTGATTGTTCTGCTGTTACGGTGAGTGGGAAGGTGGGCCCGTAAACCGGTTAACCACACCATTTGTTTGGCTTTTGTCAAATTAAATGACCGTCCTAAGTCGGTATCGTAATTGCACTACAATCAAATATTTTTGTAATGTGTTAAATGTTCTATTATATTATTTATATTCATGTATTGTATAGCTCCATGGTGACTTCTGCCACATAACTGAGCCGGTAACTCCTCTTTTTTCTTTCTTAGAACGAATTTTCTACGTCCACTACAGAAGGAATACTGTGTGGGTGAATCAGTTTGTTTCTGAAAATCACCTCATTTCAATAAACATGAACACTTACATGGTTAATACATTATATCTATTTATCTATTTGTTCCCTGCTTCATTTACAATACTGTTTGTCACAACAAAAACTGTAGCATGCGACTGCAATACATACTGTAGAAAAAGTACAAATGAAAGTAAAACCGTGAAAACTATAGTCATAAACAAAAACAAAAACTGGAGAAAACATACATCGAGGAATACCCTGGCGCCTTCTTATCGTCAATACACTCTCCCTCTGTAGTTCTCCATAAAAGTGCACAGAATTGTATATACTGAGAACAGTTAGCCAATGGAAGAATAACTTTCCCTTTGCTTCTGATTTCATTGGATTTTCACTCCCAATATCTGTTGGAAAGAGCCTTTACGAATTCTTTTGCTAACAAAGCGGTATCAATTTCGTTTGCACTACAGGCCCTTGTTGATTTCTTACCGAAAGTATGATAGCACGAGGAATCCGAATGTTAAAGTGCAAAGGTCTTATATGGTCCCAAGCTTCGTTTTTCCACAATTCGATGGTCCGAAGGCCGAAAGTTTTAGATAAAGAAATAAAACTGACATTTAAAATCAAGTTTACTCAGCCGTTAAACCAAAGAATTTTTTAACTATTGTATTTTCTGGATATTGGACAGTGGACACCTTGGAATTATTGGACATTGGACACATTGGGATTACTGGACATTGGACGCCTTGGAATTACTGGACATTGGACACATTGGGATTACTGGACATTGGACACCTTGGGATTACTGGACATTTGACACCTTGAAATTACTGAACAACAGACACCTTGGAATCACTGGACAATGGGCACCTTGGGAATACTGGACATTGGACACCTTGGAATTAATGGACATTGAACACCTCGGGAATACTGGACATTGAACACCTTGGAATTACTGGACATTTCGCACCTTGGGAATACTGGACATGGGCACCATGGGATTACTTGACATTTGACACTTTGGCATTACTAGACATTGGACACCTTGGCATTACTGGACATTGGGCACCTCGGGATTACTGAAGTACACGTTGTCGAAATAAACATTTCCATTACCATTATGTGATTGCCGGTGTCACGTACCTATAGCTATTCTAAGTCGTCCGGCCTAACCTTTATACATCATACATTCCCATGTCGTTCATTATATATCTAGTGCTTACCTATACATGCATATTGTTCTGCATGTAGTTAGTAAATTAGGAGGGAGACTGGTGGGCTTCAGTATTTTTCATAGTCTTTTTTGAAGGAGTTTGTTAAACAAAAACAAAAAATACGTACAAGCTCAAGAAAAATAGTAATATGTCACATACTGATTAAATATTTTTATTATGTATTATGTTTCTTTCCATTATAACGGCTTAGGACTTATACGGTGAATATACAAGTACATTAATTTTAGAATTTATCCTACGTGTATATAGGCCCTATATAGTCTCTATACACCCGTCGTCACAAGGGACGCATTGTTATATGGCGGTGTCCGTCCGATTGAGGCCATTTTATTCAGTACATGTTCCGCCATGTTTTGAGATTTTGAGAAGAATTAGATGTGTTTGTTTCTGATGAGGTCCTATGTATAGAACTTTGAAATTTATTGCTGATAACCCAATTTGCGACAATTATTTCTCTTCAGTGAATCTCAAAATTCCAGTAAATTGTCAGCCATGATAGAAAGTGTTGAAGTGAATCTTGTGTATATGCATGGGAAGAGATTCTACGTATCAAGAGCCATTGCCCTTATATTAAACTCACGATTCCAGAAATTTTCGATCAAGTTTCAGCTTGTTTAAAAAGTTTCTATCTTGAATTTACAGGATTGTCGTATTATGTAACGTAGAATATTTTACACAAATTCATACCCCCCCCCCCCCAAAAAAAAAAACCACAACAAAACAACCCCACTGATACAACACTACTGATAAATTGTAAGCATGACTGTATTACTCCGGAAGGATGAAGATCATACTGTCACTGATGTAAAGGGTCTGAGATCATGCTGCCACTGATGTAAAGGGTCTAAGATCATGCTGTCACTAATATAAAGAGTTTCAGATTATACTGTCACTGATGTAAAGGGTCCGAGATCATGCTGTCACTGATGTAAAAGGTCTAAGATCATGCTGTCACTGATGTAAAGGGTCTAAGAGCATGCTGTCACTGATGTAAAGGGTCTAAGAGCATGCTGTCACTGATGTAAAGGCTCTAAGATCATGCTTACACTGATGCAAAGGCTCTAAGTTCAGATACATGTTTATCTTGTTAATTTCATTACACTGGCAAAGGAAAATTAGTGCCGCAAGATATTTTGCGTGGCCCTTTGATGGATGGATTGGTCCAATGGTATCAGACAAGGGATCGAAATGTACATCACCCAGCGGCTCAGAATCGTGAGGTCGTGTTGATTTATTTGTTTGTTGAGTTGGTGGTATGTATTACTTAATGTAGGAACATTGTCATCTAAGTAGTTTCCTTATTTGGACATACCCATTTTATCTTCAAAACGTTTGACCTCCAATCATGTATCTTTGCTATTGACATATAAAATCTTTATACAACCTGTTAAACAATTTTGTATAACATTGACATAACTATCCTGTCACTGAGCAGCTTCTCAAACAGGATATTCTCACTCTTCCTGGACTTCCGGACTGTCACTTCAAATTTCCAGGGGTCTGTAAATGTCCACCATGGTGCGTGCAGAACATAAATGACGTAATATTACAATGTAGTTACATTGATATCGTATAATACTGTACCATAGCTAAACACTAAGTAAATGTTATAAAACATGTACATGTAAATTAGTTTGAACAATCAATCACGTGATATTTCTTTGTAACACGGGCGTTCTTAACCAAGCAGGAGACACTTACTCCTCACAGAGCCTGGTCTCATCTCTGGTTTCCTGAGTTCTCTCACCTCTGGTTTCCTGAGGTCTCTCACCTCTGGTTTCTTGAGGTCCCTCATTCTGTTTTCCTGAGGTCTCTCACATCTGGTTTCTTGAGGTCCCTCACCTCTGGTTTCCTGAGGTTCCTTACTTCTGGTTTTCTGAGGTCCCTCGCCTCTTGTTTCCTGACGTCCATTATCATCCACATTCGTACGTTGCTGTGAGTGTTAAAGTGGCGTAACACTATTTACTTTCGTGTCTTACATTCCAGGCATAGGTTACTATCACAAGATGTGGTTTTATTTGCCCATTCCATGATAAAACGAATTAGCCACATAAACTATCCCGGGACAATCCCGTTTTTCTTAATTCACTAGGCCTTTTCAGGATCGACATTTCATTTTATTACAAATTATTTACTACCTTGTCATTTAGACCATCCTAAAACCACTTGCTATCTCTTTATTAATTAGGTTATCTAGGACAAATGGAGCAGTTCCGTAACTCAGGACACCATCATAGTATATATATATATATATATATATATATACACCGACCGCAGGTATCTCACTAATGCATGTGGTATTACTCTCCCACCTGGATTAAATTCGCACCATAATATTATATTAAAAGTTTCCACCTTGTGAGTTCTTATAGAGCGGATTATAGGACTGGATTACACGGTCTGCTCACAGAAAATATATAAACGTACACCTAGCTATAGTGAAATATTGCTGTATCATTGCGTACGGTCCCCCGGCAAGAGTGGAAAGCTATAAGGCTTTGATGTGTAGTAGAGCAGCACTAAACCATCAAAGGCGAGATGAGATCATAGCATAAGCAACACTGACTTATTATTGTCAGACGGACGTGGGCTGGATAGTAAAATAACACAGGTAGCAAGTAAACAACTTTGAAACGAAAGAAAATACGGAAAATAAACTGAAAACAAATTTAATGTAGAATATATGAATACAGAATCGCATTCAAATAAAGCACTGCAAAAAATAATATCAATATTGGGTCTTTATTCACCAGACTCATGATCCAGAATACTCGTAACAGAGAGATTCATGTTAATTGCAAGATGAGCCTAATAAATACAAGAGGCAGATCCACTGCATATTTACATTCTTTATAGCACTATCAAAACAACGTATTGCACATGGGAGGTAAATAGTATAGTTGAAAGTCAATGATGACGTCACACAAATTCTTCTAAACAAACGTCACTTTCATAATATCCGGAATCTCTCGTGCTTTTCACATGTTTTTTCGGCGTGTCGTCAACGTCACATTTATCGAAAAGTTCCGTGAGATTTTGAACCGTGGTTGTTCTGTAAAGAGTTTTGGATTTTGAAAGACCATTGGACAACGATTTATTATTCATTTCATTATCATCGTCGTCACTTTCCGCCGTTTCCGGTACTCTTCGAGTTACGTGCGCTGAATACTTCCGGTGTGATCTGGGTTTATAAAATGATTTTCTGCTCTTAATTTCTTCGATGCGTTCGTTCATCATGAGCATCTGCTTCATGAAGGAGACGTCTTGGTCCACGAGCGATACCTACAATTACATAAATCAAAAATTCAGACCATATGTATAAAAAATGACTTTATTACAGCATATGATTGATTGAATATTGTTTAACGTCACATCACGAATATTTCACGTATATGGAGACGCCATCTGTCTGATGCGGGGCATTTAAATTTAGACCTTTGCAACGGACTTACCCGAAGCAGTGAGAATCTTTTACGTGCAACGCCTACCATGACACGGGACCTCGGTTTTTACTGTCTCATCCGAAAGACAGAACACAGGTGCGTACTGTCTCATCCGAAAGACAGAACACAGGTGCGTCCAGGGCGGGAGTCTAACCCGGGACCTCTCCATCACGAGCCGAGCACCTTATCCACTAGGCCACACCGACTTAACAGAAGATGGAAACCATTCAGTATGAAAACTGAAAATATATATACTACGTGATTTGCATGGTGTATTTTCTATAAGTTTCACGTATTGTCGACTGATTGAATAGCTATGTAAACCTCAAAGGAAACAAATTATTGCATCATCGGGTTAAATTTCACGTCAAATTTTGTTTAACGACTTCCGTAAAAGGCATACCGTTTTATCTAAAGATATGTGTTACAATTTCGCTCCGTAAATTAGCTATATCGAATGAATGGCATATGACCATGATAGATTTTTAAAAATCACTATTATTATTATTATCATTATCCTTTTTAAAGCTTCCTTTGGAGAATAACGATTAATCTTCATTTCTGATTGTATTTGTTTGCTTTTTAAACGTGATTTAGAATTTAATTTCCTTCCCGTCATTGTTTAATATAATTATGAAATAAAACCCCAGAACATGCCCCTGTTTTGAAGTAAACATGATATACAAAGGCAAACATGTCTATCAGCTTGTCAAGTAACACGGAAACTTCGGTTTAATACTTGATATTTGAGCGGTCTCATTGTGTAGGGATGAAACAGCATTTCTTTGGTCATAGGTGTTACTAACTTCCATTGATTCCCTGACAAAGTAGAACCTGCGATAAGTATGTTTTCTATAGTGTCGGCTATCTCTCGCGATCTTCTTGAGTACCCCTCGGCTTCTCCGTATCATAGATGCATCAGGTCCTTAATTGTAGTACGGACCACTGACGACCTCATGTCTCATTCAGGTTTACTGCCTGAGAGATACTGGCTGCTGATAAGCCGCTTTTGATCGTATCTTGTCATACACGAGTCTTTTGTTTTAACATCTCTACAAAGTTATGCAGTAAATGGGCCGAATGTAGGGCTCTGATCTCGGCAATACACAACGTGAGTCCCGACCACTGCATGACGTCATATGCGCGGGAGATTAATGATGTTAGAACCTCCCAGGTCAGACAGATCTGCCCGAGTCTCTCTAATGAATACAGGTAATTAAGAACAATCACGTACAGGGCCATATAATTTATTTAGGTATTTTATTAAATGATTAAATTTGACTTTATTTATTACAAAATTTTCATACTTGAAAAGGTGCTGTTTTCATAAACGTGAAATATTCGTACAGAGATTTCGGATTTTGGCATTTATTTTTACAACAATAAGAATGCACAACGAAGTCAAATAGGCCGGTGTTGTACATCCTTTTCATTTCATGTCAGTCGCATCTTATTGATATGGAGGGCATTGTGCAGTAGATTGCTTGGGATTCAACAATGTTTTAACATGTTCACGACATATCGATAAATGAAATCAGAATACAAGAAAGCAATAATGGCACTATCCGAGGATCGAACTCAGTCCGCATGTCCGAGAAGGCAAGCGTTTAACATCGACTGCTCAGAGTACTCGTGGCATCGTGAAAATCGATTTTCCAAGGACGGTACGTATTTCTAATCACAAATCGAACCGAAATATCCCAAATGTGTATTTCAATTACATTTTCATATTGAACCTGTTTGTAAATTTTAAAGTATTTTATATATTTGACAACGTCTTATCAGAACGGTATTTAACCTGAAATCAAGAGATTACTGTTAATACACATTCTCATAAGTAGTGTGCGCGTTTCTCTTACTTTGATTCTTATTTCCTTCCTTGGTATAAATCTCAAGATCTTCATGCCATAAATACATTTAAATGAATACATCGATGGCTAGATAACCCTGTTCAACACATTTACAATGCGTATGTATATGAAGTCCCAGATTTTAGCCTGGCTTGCCGTGTGATGAATCCGTACAAAGTAGATAACAAATGTTGACTTAGAGGGTGTAAAGATAGTCAAAAGACCATAAGGGCAGTGGATATATATAAATCGATACGCGTTGTCAAAACAGATAAAGCATATATATATATATATATATATATATATATATATATATATATATATATATATATATATATATATATATATATTAAATGTCAATAAAAGGTTAATAAATGTCGACATAGAATTATCATATATAATGGTCCACTTTCTGAAAGGATTCATGCAGTCTACCTCCTTGTCGCCATTCTTGCCTTTAGGTTTGATTTAAAGGACCGTAGAAGTGCATACTAAATGTCTTTATAAAAATCAGAAATAGAAACTCAATATTTACGTATATTGGAGTTCAATATCCATGATAAGACGCCAGGGTTGTCAGAGCTGTCAATGTTCAGAGTTAATTTGTTTGACAAACGACTTTATTGCGCTGTTAATACTTCTGCTAATTTACCGTAAATGAATATGTATGTTGATAGATAGTTTACTTTCATGAAGTACAAAACATGTGTGCTGTTTCTGTAGAAATTTTGAGAAACAATCAAATCAAAACGATTTATTTCTTCATATGCTGCATGAATTCCTAATAATTTATATTGAAATGCGAGATTGGTTTTACACCAATGCCAAATAATGCTAGTGGTGTCACATAAATTTCGGGGAAATTATTTTCCAAAATAAAACGCCAAGCTTTTGAATTGAAGTTTATATAATGAACAGCCCCCCCCCTTTCCACACACACACACACACACACACACACACACACACACACACACACACACACAAACACACCCTTCAAAAGGAAGATAAAATGAAAACCATATCACAAATAAAATTATGAGTAATGTACTTGTATTCATTGTGTATTTTTTACTTTTTATATTAAATGTGAACATTTTATATTAAATGTGAACATTTTATATTAGATGTGAACATTTTATATTAGATGTGAATGTTTTATATGAAAATTTAAAGGAAGAAAATGACACTTTTATAATAGTTTAGAATGTGTGACTTACCATTTCTGAGCGCAGTCTTTCCATCGCTGCCCCCATTCCAGACAGACTAGGCTGATTGGGCTGTTTGGTCTCTGTATTATCAGTGGACGGTTTGGTCCCTGGTGTCACGATTTTGCTCAGATCTTGAGTGCTATAATTTATATCACCCAAACATACACTATGTCGGAATTGCTGTGCCGATTCCACTCGTTTTCTGTACACCACTCTCATTTTATTGTCTAAATCTATCGCATCACTAATATCACCATTTTCTGTCCGTATGTCCATCTTGTATAAGTCGTCATTAACTTTAAATTTCTCCATGTTTTACAGAGTAGCTGCTCGTCAGATCATACCGTTCCTCCGAATTGACAGCTTTTGACGGCTTGAGCAATGCTCGTGTCATATAAACTCCGTACAGGTGACAGTCAAAACTTAAAAACCACGTGGGCAAATGAACCTTGCTCATTGGTTGATTAGAATATATACAGGTAAGTACAGTGTGTAAGTTATGAATCACCACCTTAATTAATTCAATTTAAATATAGACGATATTTTAAAGATGAATTTAGTATTTAACTCCAATAAATGAATGTTTTAGGCGACAGTTTGACCAGTTTGTACCATTTTAAATTCAATGTATTTTATTTTTACTTTACTTTACACATTTCACAACAAACATACCATTGAATTCGCCTTCGGTGTTTCTTAATTCATTTTTATCTTTATGAAAATTGTTGTTTAAACAAAGTCAAGTAGAAAAAAGAATTACCTTCAGTTCTATTTTGAATACTTGAGAACGAGATGGATATTTAGACCATGTTCTATTAGGGATAATTTGGATTAGATTCACGTGGTTTTCACACGAATGTAACGAGTTAACTCCCACATTCTCTATACATACTCAAGTTGTGGGATGCATTGATTTTGCATTCTTTCATTATCAGTCCCTAATGTAGCGCATCCTTTCCGCCATACATATATACATTGCGTAGGAATATTACATAATGAGTAAAGAGGATACAGGGAATTGAACGGAGGAAATAATGATTTATCTGAATAAGGTTTTCCATATTTTCATTTCTTTGTTATCGAAGCTTTATGGTATGGAATTTTCCTTAATAATTATGAGAGCATACAAAAAACAGAAAAAAGAAGAAAAACATGAAATAAATTCGACTACAACAATTTAAAGGTGTCTCCCAGATTAAGTCATATTTTTCAAATTAGACGCCGCATTAACGTTTTACCGCTGTGGGATTTTCAAACAAACCTTTTTGGACGTTTCCTTTGTTTTTCTTTGAAATATTAATAAATATATGAAATATAACCAAAAAAATGTAGAAAATCAATTGAAACACTAATTTCTAGTAAGCATGGAAAAGTAATGGTTGTGTGACAGCAGGCAGTGGTAAAGGTAAGGACCATGACCGTTGCTTTAGAAGAATTGGTTGAACAGGTTAATACCGGTATTTAACATAATGGCATTTTTAATTCCAGAAAAACTTATTTAAAGAATTATTATTATGTTAAGCCTAACACTTTTAAGTTTAATTCATTGTTTACCACCAAAAGTTGTGAGACTTTGAATAATATCGTTTATTTATCTCTCTAGTAAAAATCAGAGTTCGCCCTCCTGGTTGAAATATTATCATACGCATGTGCTGCTGTTTTTACTATTGTATGTATATATATTTTAATATAATATTTTCTCTACACTGTAATTTTATGTTCAGTTATGAGAATAAATAATTTGTTGTTGTTGCTTCTGAAGAACTGATATGAAGAACTTGTTACAAAGTTTTAAAAGCTTTTTAATGAAAAGGAAACATGCTCGCTGACGATTTAGATTTTGCTCGAGTCGGTGTATGTTCGCAATGCATCACAAGAAAACAATGAAGTCAACTTGATATCAACACAAAATACCATCGGTTATCGTGTTATCTTGTAAATGTGATACAATTCTTTCACTGTAACGGAAAGTTTAATTTGTTACCTTGGTCGACAATGAACAGTTATTCTAATGTCTCATATAATATTCGGAAAAGTGGATGTGGAATCCGTGACCTCTCGACACGATCCGGGCTCATCACCCAGTAACATGCTGTCCTGTCGTCGTATGAAGTTCAGCTAATTTCAACTACCTTGCTCGGAAATTATGACGATGGACGCAAGTTTCGAAACACAAAATCCATACTTTTTGATTGAAGACGCAAAATCCGAGCGCTTCGATGGTATACGCAACTCCTTATAGGTAAATACGATTCCCCTTCCGTGAAATCCTCAGGGCTCATTGTTAAACTATTGTCTGAGAGAAAGTTTCAGTCATACTATAGCACCACCTGTATGGCACAATGTATAAAACTGACGCTTGCAAAATACCAAACTAATGCAAAGCCAATGCCTGTCGTATTACGGGGTCTAAGCACAAAACCTCTCATCAGATAGACTGGTAAACGGGGCCTACCATAGGGTTCGAACCAAGCAGGGGCTTTATAACTACATGTAACAATACGATTTATTACGTGTACCACATGATAGACCTTCTTCAGTCATTCTGGGACCAACATAATATTAACCGGTAAAGGTACATCTGTAAGACATATAAAGCAATGCGAGATTTTTTATCAACACAGAAACAATTAACAATTCGAAGAGAGACGCCAAATTTTCCTATAAATCATTCTCAAATTAGTTGCATGAATATGCACTCTAATGATAATTCCATTTGTATGTTTGTAAAGGTTGAATATGCCTTGTTACTAAAATTTTGGTTAACTTCGTGGAGAGGGTTTCCGGACACCTGTAACAACATTTCAGTTTCGACATACAACACAGGTTATAAATAAAACACCTGCCTTCAATGGTGTTATAGAGGTCTTATATAAGTTATAGTATCGCACCAGAAAAATCTCCAAATTCTATTTCAAAGCTAAGATTTATATTGTTTAAACACAATACTATATTGTTTACTCTATATTGTCATTACGAATTCCTCATGTGACTTGGCTATCTATCAGTTATCTGATATGAAGTGATACTATATATACACCACTATATAAAGTCAGTACTCTATCATTACACAGAGATGTCACTTCATATTGTTGTTCATTTCACTCTATGTTATATTGAATATATATGTACTATATAATTTAAAGTGACCTATTTACATTGAAGGTTATGACGAGAAAGTTAGGAAGTGTATCCAGAGATAGAAAACTTATCTTCATTGACAACAACTATATATGATTGATTGATTGATTGATTTTTGTTTAACGCCACACTACGAACATTTCACGTATATGGTGACGGCATCTGCCTGATGCAGGGCATACAAATTTTGACCTTTGCAACGGACCCACCCGAAGAAGTGCCATGCATACCACGACACGGGGCCTCGGTTTTTACTGTCTCATCCGAAAGACAGGACACCGGCATGACCAGAGCGGGACTCGATCCCCGACCTCCCGATCAGGAGTCCAGCGCGATACCACTAGGTCACGCAGGCTTCAATTATATATGTGATCTAAAACAGATTTAATGAATTTTCTTTATTTTTTCATTATTGTATGCCATTTAGGCTCATTTAAGCTCGTCTAAACCGAAAATTATAGTGAGTTAAAATAATAGCTTACCGTCTGCCTTCGTCCGTCCTACAGCCGGCATCTGTATCCTCTTTATTTTTTAATAAACGTCTTCAGAACCATTGAAGGAATTTTATTGAAAATTATTAAGAATGGAAAAATCAAAAGTTCAAGGTTTGCAAAATTCCCTGCAAGTGTTCTTGTGTTTTAACCAGGTTACTCAGGAATAGATCCAGGGCGGGACTAGTTGATACAGAAGGATACCTTTCTTTGTAAATAGAAAATTCATGTAAATCGCATACAGTTAAAATGATCACAATGTTCTAAAAGGATATGATGATATTATGACTTTTTACAATAAAAAATGTGACAGTTTTCTAATTCTATCATATGATCAAGGTGCTCAGACAAGTAGTATATGCCCACTTGGACCTCTGATTTCAAATAGTAATTTCCGGGGTTTTTTTTTTTCATTTTCAGTCTAGAACATAGATATACAACGTCTTAAATACGATAAAAGTGTAGGCTCTCTAACAATTGACGCAGCATGCACAAACAAGGTTTATCATCAATCACATCCAACCACGCCCTAATATATCAAATATATTATGAATTTTAATGGGTCGTATATGCAGCAAATGATCTATAAGCTAAATTTACAAACATATAGACGCAGTTTCAATTTTTGGGAAAATGTTGAAAATTTTTAACTAACGTTGTTGATAGTAATTTGAACAAAACATCCAATTTTGACCTTAGCAACTTTCTAAAAATTGCTTATTTTTCTTAAGGAAAAAAACTTTCTGAAATTCGATTTGAAACAATTCCACTCTTCTTTGACCAGATTATTTCTAAATATTTCAATGCACAATATTTTCCTTTTCTTAAAATATCTCAAACCCTAAGTATTGATTACACTCTAGTACTTTTGTCCGACTCTTTTAATCTTAATCACCGTATTTATGTTGTATTACTATGACAGAATTACAAAAAGTGTGACACTGTTTATCTTCTACATTAGGTCTTGATAGTGTGAGAACACAGCCCAGAATTGAGTGGCCATGAAATGATGGGGTACTACGACAGAAGAGCACGAGTGAGGCTTAACCATTGAGTCGGTGTAAAAAACGGGAACACCCGAACAATACAAGGTGGCATTATCCTCGGCCTGTCTGCACTATGTGTACATTGTCCTGCATGCGCGCACGTACTGCACTTTTACTGTTTACAGAACCGTAGACGCCCGTCTCATAGCACAGTGACAAACCTTCATTATAATCCGGATATATGCACCGTAGCTAGTTTCCTCAAGGACGACAATCAGACCATTGTTTAAGCGATTACCTCTTGCACCTAAATTTTACACATCTCTATGATTATCACTGATTCTTGGCAGTATTCAATAAAGGATAATAAGATTTTCAGTAAAGTCATCAATTCATATAAAGAAATCTTGAGCCGTCAAGGTACGCATTTGGTTATGTCTTAAATTAGCATAAGCATGTGCAATTAACGTCAGTGTTAATTAAAAGTCTAAATTAAAAACGGAAATGAAATAATTATCAATTCAAATTCAGAAAAACAGAGATAATCTGATTGTTAAAAATGAATCTGAAAATAGATTAAAATGTTCAATATTTCCTATCGTTTAAAGTCAAAATAACAAATTCCAATTTCTATTTTTATAAATTGCTACATAAATGTTATAAAGCTGGTACAAGTCCTGAAATTTCATATATCACCAATGATTGTATATGGACAGTATATAATTTGTATGACCTGCATTGACCTCAGTGTTCCTCGAGATACACTGCCCTCAGAACTCACATGATAGATTTTGATTAATATAATAAAAGACCCTCGCCCTGACAAAGAACAACAGACAAGAGACATTGTTCCAACTTAAGAAGAAATTTGATACAACTATTAACTGGGTGCTTTAAATCTGTTCTGTTACCCGATACACTCGTTTAAAGTTGCATATCCAATCACTGACTTCGACCAGGTCACATGATATATAAAGAATAAATGTTAAGTTAATCTGAAGCGACTTTTTGACCAATCATATTGTTTTATGGAAGGTTTCCAAAATACGGTTTACCCTGTGGTGAAAGAAATAAATAGTACCATATAGCATTAAATATACACATAGAATGAGCGTGAAAAAATAGGATTTCTAGGTGTTTCTTTATATTTGGTGTTTTACTTATTTTGACATTATTCAGATAAAATGGAACAGGAGAAAAAAATTGTAACATTAGGAAATGCAAGACACTTGTCACCGACATTGGAAGATCAGAACCATCTGGAACACAATGCTCGTCTCTCGGCAACTTTAGAACACCGGAATAGTTTTCAACAGCCCCAAGAACACCAAGATAATCTCCTGCTGACGTTGGAACACAACCGTTGTGACTCACCGACGTTAAAACACCAGAATTATCTGTATAAGATTCAAGACCACCAAGATCATTTCCTTTTGACGATGGAACACAATGATCGACTATCAACAACATTAGAACACCGAAATGGTTTACAAGAAACTCAAGAACATCGAAATCGTGTTTTACCATCAATCAAACACATTGACTGTCTCTCGTTGACATCGGAAAACGATGACTGTCTCTCCTCGTCTGTACAACACAGTGACAATTTCTCCTCGACGTTGGAACACAATGACCGTCTCTCGTCAACATTGGAACACAATGACCGTCTCTCGCCGATGTTGGAATACAATGACCGTCTCTCGCGGACCTTGGAACACAGTGACCGCCTCTCACCAACATTGGAACACAATGGCCGTCTTTCGCCGACTTTGGAACACAATGACTGTCTCTCGCCGACGTTCGAACACGATAATCGTCTTTCGCCAACGTTGGAACTAGAAAATGACTCTTTTGACAACAGTGACAATGAAGATGCTTATAATACAAGTATAGAGTTTTCTAACGCTTGTAGACGTTATTACTACGGCAGGGTCAAGGCTACAGAGACTTTCGTACGAGACGTGGAAAATGATGACGTCAAATCTCTATCCCGTAAGAAGACTACGTCAATCGACAGTGCAATGGAAAAACTCAGAAAAGAGATGGTAAGTTAAAAAAAGACAATCTGTTGATTTAAACACAAGTCAGGTGCGAGGACTTTCTCATAAACTCACCCTACAAAGTAATTTCGTTTTTTATTACAAGTATTGCAAAGATATATGCTATGACTTTCATAGAGGTATACAGATATATATATATATATACATATATATATATATATACATATATATATATATATATATATATATATATATATATATATATATATATATATATATATATATATATATATATATATATATATATATTTGTGATTTCCAGTATATATTAGCCTTGCATGGCATAGATTCTGTTATTAATCAATCTGTTCTTTCCTGTTTTTAAAAGGGTAACTATTTAAATCGTTTGGTCCTTTAATCCCCTATTTAAGAGCAATTTACTACCAATAGTCCAATATGTTTTCTTTTCCTAAAGATCATACTTCCAAAATTTCTTCTAGTCTTTGTAGTCATTCATAAAGAGTAAAAAATTTAACAAGTTTGCGCAGAGACGGGCAATACTTTACCATCTCGGCTAAAGCAAACGGCAAGGTATCGTGATAATGTGTTGTCCGTAACAGCCAAACAGGCGAAATCTAATCACCTCGGACTATTCTAAGGGCATTACTGTGCAGGAGTGACGGTCATATTTAACAATGTATGGTCACATCGAGCTGTTCTGAGGGTATCACTATGCAGGAGGGAGGTTCACATCTAACATTATTTAATCACATCAAGCTGTTCTGAGGGTATTACTATACAGGAGGGAGGGTCACATCTAACATTATTTAATGACTTCAAGCTATTCTGAGGGTATTATTATGCAGGAGGGAGGTTCCCATTTAATAGTGTATTTAATCACGTCGAGCTGTTCTGAGGGTAATACTTTACAGGAAGGAGGTCATTTTAGCAGTGTCTGGTCACCTCGGGCTGTTTTGAGGGTATTACTACGCAGGAGTAAAGGTCACATTTAACAGCGCCAATACAATTTAGCCCTAATTGATTTAAACAAAGACATCTTGACTCATCCAAGGGGTGCTAATCTCTTCGATGCCCTGTTATGATTGATTGACTTATTATTATGTCATGTCATTCCATGGTCATGGATATATATGGTGACTGCATCTGCCTGATGTATTGTATAGAAATTTATACCACTGCAACGGACCCACCTGAAGCAGTGAGAGATATCTACTACGCCTATCGTGAAACGGGTCCTCGTTTTTACTGCCTCATCCGAAAGACAAAACACCGGTGTGCCCACGGCAGGAGTCGAACCTGGGACCTCTCGCTCAGAGGCCGAGTGCCTAATCCACTGAGCTACGCCGCCTTGTCAAGTTATGAATTAAGAATTATAATGAAAGTGCCAATATAAGAAACATATTTTTCTGGCTTTCGATATAAAGCGATTTAAAAGAAGAAATTCTTTAAAACTTTCTTATTGATTTTTCCAGGCTACGTTGATGAAACAGGATCTAACTCTTCTGAAACAGTTGTTAACACTCAATGACACAATTGAAGACATTAAAAGTCAACGAATATACGGCTCAAGCAAAGAATCCTTGTTCAGTTCACGTGATCTGTACTGTGGCTCTGATTGGTCAGTTTCTGAAACGGATATGTACAGTCCAGACGACGAATCCGAAAGTTTATCATCCAAAATTTACATTAAATCACAAAATGGCATGGAATTGGACAGTTCTATTAAGATATATGATAATAAATTAAATTTAGATGAATGTTAATAGGACGTACGGATGAATGTTTATAAAACGCATAACTGAATGTTCATAAGACGTACAGATGTATGTTTATAAGACGTATACTGGATGAATGTTTATAAGACGTTTAAGACGTATAGATGAATGGTCATAAGACATATAGATGAATGTTTATAAGACGTATAGATGAATGTTTATAAGACGTATAGATGAATGTTTATAAGACGTTTAAGACGTATATATGAATGGTCATAAGACATATAGATGAATGTATATAAGACGTATAGATGAATGTCGATAAGACGTATAGATGAATGTTTATAAGACGTGTTTATAAGACGTATAAGACGTATAGATGAATGTTCATAAGATGTATAGATGAATGTTTATAAGACGTGTTTATAAGACGTATAAGACGTATAGATGAATGTTCATAAGATGTATAGATGAATGTTTATAAGAGGTATAGATGAATGTCGATAATTCATATAGAGGAATGTTTATAAGACGTATAGATGAATGTTTATAAGACGTATAGATGAATGTCGATAAGACATATAGATGAATGTTTATAAGACGTACAGATGAATGTTTATAAGACGTATAGATGAATGTCGATAAGACATATAGATGAATGTTTATAGACATATAGATGATAGTTTATAAGACGTATAGATGAATGTTTATAAGACGTACAGATGAATGTTTATAAGACGTATAGGTAATGTCTATAAAACGTATACATATATTCATACCGTTTTATCATTTCTCATATATTTTCTGTTATTCGACGAACGACTGTCATGTATATTAGATTTAATTTATGGAGGGCGCTGCTCTGTGTGCAATAAAATGTTCATCTTATATCATCGTCGGATCTTCATTCACAATAGACATAATCTAAATTCTGCACATGAATTACTTGTTTTTTATTTCATACTTTATTCTACATCTTTATCAACCAGAAGTTGTTAAACACCCATGCCAATGGGTATCGCCCTATTCTAGTATTTCCTGAATATGAAAGGCTTTGTACGGAAGGCCAACAGCCTTTATGTTATTCCTACAAATCGTCTTCTGTAACACTTTGTGAAGCCAAACTTCACAAAGGGATAGAGGATGTCGGAACATCGCAGCCAAGTTCATGTTATATATGGGTAAGAACTCTATCTGTAATTTTGGCTCTAATGAATCTGTACCATGTAACCTAATCACGTGACAACAGTGTATCTACTGTTCACCATTTGTTTCAAATTTAAATGCCGTTTACCAGACATGTAACGTTTTATTCAGAATAAACAAAGCAACAAATTGAAGTATGCTCTATGTGCCACATTTGTTATTAGAGTTTTCAACACCCATAGAATTTATAGAGATGGGTTGTCAGATATGCCACAATGGCTTATTTAGAAATCTTATTGCTGCAATTTGGCCATTATCTCGAGTTCGCCACAAGAAGGTAGTCCTGCCAAAAATATTATTACAGAATGTAAACATTGCTGACTCTGGTATCAGGTGATGCCATTGTTTACTCATGGAACAAAAGGCATTAGTCGGAATGTCTGGAACAAAAGACTCTGATCTGTTGGTATGATTTGTGTAAGATAATGACGGACTGACAGTATCTGAACATCGTCCAATATGAAATTGGAATGTGCACATACCGAATAGAAAGAAAATGGAATTTCAATTATCTATATCCCGTCCAAAATGTGTCTCATGTACGCATTTTCTGTCTCAGTTATGTCCCTTTGTGTTAGTCTTCAGACGACGACTTTATTACTTTTCTTGATTTTTAAAGAACATGTATACTAGTAATTACTGTATGGCGAACATGATGTTCGAATTATTTCAGAGATAATAAGAAGGTCAATGTATATTTATTTGGTGAGAGTAAAGTATAATAGGAAATAGGAAACCTTTTCTATAACATAAACTATATTTTTACAAAAAAAGAGGAAATTTTGTCCTACCTTATTTATAAAGGATGATAAAACATTAGGACTGCACCAGAGAGAGGATCGGGTATTTAAGGAAACCAAATATATTCTTCTTATTACGGACTAATTTCGGATGGTTTAGATTCGACTTATTAGGTTTTCTTGTCAGTTGTCCATCAACTATGGATGCGTGTATGCTAAAACATGCAAACTATTATTTGGTTTTTAAATTACTTAAAGAGGCATTGTCCCTCACAGCCTGAATTTACAGCTATTAAAAAGAAAATCCTTGATTTGCTATTTTTGTAGGTTTCCCAAAGATATAAACTTTTCGTTAATACAAGAATTTAAAACTTTACTTCTGCAAGGATCATGCACTAGAATTCTTGTGAGGTTCACATAAATTTTCCATATTTGACGAAATTCGCACATGCGCAATAATATATTCCTAAGCGAGACGTAAACAAAAGTATCAACAAAATGGAGAAAGTGAAAAGGAAACAGGGAAGAAAGAATTTGTTTCGTGATTTGGATATGAAAATTAGAAAAACAGATGTGAATAAAGACATCCTTGTCGTTTTAATGCGGCCACATGATTGGTGACTCATGAATATTCATTATCTAGGCGTGAAATTGCAGAGAAAAGCACGATATTTCCGACGCTGGTATCTATTAATGGTACAATATTTTCAGAAGAGTTTTTGTAAATCTTCGAAGTAGTGTCTAATGTATACACATCTGGAACTTAAAGCTTATAGTAAGTTTCAAAACTTATAAATCCGCTGAAGGATAGTGTTTCTTAAATATGAAATATGAAGAAAGTAGAACACTATGACGCAGATTTAGCCTTAAATACACATCCTGAACCTTATCACTAAAAATTAACAGACTAAACTCTGAATCGTCAGCTATGTTTGTGCCCAAGTGTGATTTCTTTTATGCAAATTATGATGTCCCAGCTTTGCTTCTTCTTTTTGTTTTGTTTTGTTTTGTTTTGTTTTGTTTTTTTTTTTTTTCGTAACTTTATAAAATATTTAATCATGGTATGTCAGGAAGAATTATAACGTTACTTCTTGTCGTATACACGTACTAACAATTGTACAATCTGTAATCAGATCGCTTACATGTCTGACCAAAGGCTAGGTAGATTTATGTCACATGATCAGAACGTTGAAAACGACTCTCTCTCTCTCTCTCTCTCTGTCTGTCTCTCTCTGTTGTATTTCTACTGTTGTTTCAAGTCCGACGTGTTTTCAGTATCTTGTGACAGCTTTAAAAATATTGAAACTTGTTTTTCGCAAAAGAAATATAAGAAAAAAATAATAGCTCAATGACTTTTGGAACTTTTTCCTTTCGTCAAGTGTTTTCTATATTTCGTTAGTTGTTTTTTTCCTTACGCTCAGCATTTTCGCTGATTCGTTAGCTTGATTCCAATACATGTATGTACCATTTTCTGCCCTTGGCCATGTTATACACTCGCGTCATCCAGGTACCCGGTCACCACAAATGCACTTCATGACGTTTATAATGCATGTTTCATAACTCCTTATCCATTTAATCTTCCCTTTGATAAAACGCTGATTCATAATATGTATACTAATTAATCGTGTTATATATAAAGTTACAAGTGTGTTTAGTTACTAGATTGTTTGTACATACGTAGCTAATTGCTTCTAGTTTTATTTCTATTCATTGTTGTCCTTCATCTGGTTCTTCTTTTTCCTGTACTGCTTTCATTATACATACTTATTCTTTAATCTATGTCATTATCTTTCTATCTTAGTGTAAACATGTTTATTTTTCACTGGGGAAAAAATTTGTCCTACATTTCGCGTGATGGTAATTTTCGTGACGTCAGGGCCTTTCATATTTTTCCAGACGCCTCATTCCTCCTCAAAACTTTTTAAAATGCTAATGAGAAGCGCTATTTTGTATATTGCTGTTAACTGTAAACAATCTTTCACGGTAGAATTGACACCATCCAAATATTGATTCTTTTTGAAGATGTGATTATTTATCAGTGTTAAATTGTCACTAAATACACGTTCCCGAAACCTGATACTGACTATCATTTGCTGGTTAAAAGTAGCGAAAAGGGACTGTTCCTTAAACGCTGGTCTCCTCGACCCAGGGAGGACTGCTAACCCTAAGGAATACGTTCTCACGGAAAATGTCAATAGTGTCGTGGATGCTGCGTATCGTTCAAGCTATCTGTTCATATTCTGTCTGTTACAGGGTGTTCTTCTTTCAGGTAGCTTGGCAATGTCACATCTTTATATGTGAAGTGCTTCTCTTACAAAAAGCTTTATAACACAGTACAAGCAATAAAAATTAACCTTAAGGCTGGAGTCCAAAAAGGTCAGGGTGTTTTTCATTCCGCTCGGGGGTTATTTTCGCGATTAATATGCAAGGTTTACAATGATTTTCTTTTTAGCTCACCTGAGCCGAAGGCTCAGGTGAGCTATTGTGATCAATCACCGTCCGTCGTCCGTCGTCTGTCGTCCGTCGTTAACTTTTCACATTTTCGACTTCTTCTCCAGAACTACTGAACAGAATTTGATGAAACTTGATAAGCATGTAGTACTCATGGTCCCCTACAAGTGTTGTTGTTTTTCGTCCGGATTCATCAACAGGTGGCGCCACCACAGGCAAAAGTAGGTCAAAGAGAGTACCCTCCTTTGACAAACTTCTTCTTCAGACCGGGGGCATACAGAGACAAACCGAATGCATAGAAATGATCTAGAGGGATGTGTGAAGAAGTGTTGTTATTTTTGGTTCCGTTCCGAAATCAAATTTTTGACGTTTTTATTTGTACTTGGTAGTTTTAATGCAGAAAAGAGGTATTTTTTTTCTTTTAGTAAACATTGATGCATTAATTTGGTTTAATTTGATCATTTTGATGGTAAGAAATACTACTGTGAAGAAAATTTTTCAATATTTTATGTTTTGGATTTTTTAAGAATTTTTAAAGACTTTCAAGAAAAAGGGGGGTGGGATAATTGGTGTAAACATTTCACATTTTGAACTTTTTCTTCGGAACCACTTGCTGGAATTCAATGAAACTTGGCATGCATCAAATACTCAAGGTCCCCGACAAATGTGGTCATCTTTGTCAGGATCCATGAACAGGTGGCACCACCACAGACAAAAGTAGGTCACAGAGGGTACCCTCCTTTGACAAACTTCTTATTCAGATCGGGTGCATACAGCGACAAACCGACTGCATAGGAATGATTTAGAGGCATATGGGAAGAAGTGTTGATATTTTTGGTTCCATTCCAAAATCAAATTTTGGACGTTTTTTCATTTTTATTTTGGACTTTGTTATCTTAATGCATTAAAGAGTTAATATTTTCTTTTAGTAAACATTGATGCATTCATTTGGTTTCATTTAATCATTTCTATGGTAAGGAATGCTGGTGCGAAGGAATTTTTTCAATATCTCGATTTTTGAATTTTTTATGAATTTTTTAAGACTTCCAAGAAAAGGGGGGGACAATTTTTCATATCTTCAACTTGATCATCTAGCTGTTCAGGTGAGCGATATAGGCCCATTTAGGCCTCTTGTTTTATTTTCCTGTGTGTTTATTATAATTATTTATTTATTTCATTTTTTATTTCATTTTTCATTTTTTTTTTAATTTTTATTTTCGTTTATTCATTTATGTATTTTTATTTGCTCATTAAGCTTGACGTGTAGATTATTTTACTATGGCACTTTATACACCTGTTCTAATCTTGACGTGTAGATTACTTGACTATGGCACATTATACACCTGTTCTGATCTTGACGTGTTGATTATTTGACTACGGCACTTTATACACCTGTTCTGATCTTGACGTGTAGATTATATGACTACGGCACTTTATACACCTGTTCTGATTCTGACGAATAGATTATTTGACTACGACACTCCTTACCCCTTTTCGGATTTTGACGTGTAAATTATTTGACTATGGCACTTTATATTCCTGGTGTGATCTTGACGTGTAAATTATTAGTCTATGACAATTGATACCGCTATTTGATTTTGGCTTGTAAATTATTTAATTTCGGCACTTTTACTTATATTATCATCTTGACATGTGGATTATTTGACTATGGCACTTTATACCACACTTTGATCTTGACGAGTAGATTATTTAATCTCGGCACTTTTACTCATGTTATGATTTTGACGTGCAGATTATTTGACTATGGCACTTAATACCCCTATTTGATCTTGGACTGTAGATTATTTGATCTCGGCAATGTCACCCATGTTATGATTTTGACGTGTAGAATATTTGATAATATTTCCTTTATACCCCTGTACTGATTCTGACGTAAAGATTATTTGACTACGACACTTTATACTCCTGTTTGATCTTGACGTGTTGATTGCTGGACTATGGCACGACACTTTTACCCCTGTTCTGATCTTAACGTGTAGATTATTTGATATGTGTGCTTTGTACCTCTGTATTGATTCTGACGCGTTGATGGTTTGACATTGGTATTTTATACCCCTGGTGTTGTGACGTGTAGATTATTTGATATGTGTACTTTGTACCTTTGTACTGATTCTGACGCGTTGATGATTTGACATGAGTGTTTATAACCCTGTTGTTGTGACGAGTAGATTATTTTACATTTGTGCTTTCTACCTCTGTACGGATTCTGACGCGTTGATGATTTGACATGAGTGTTTTATACCCCTGGTGTTGTGACGTGTAGATTATTTCATATTTGTGCTTTGTACCTCTGTACTGATTCTGACGCGTTGATGATTTGACATTAGTATTTTATACCCCTGTTGTTGTGACGTGTAGATTATTTGATATTTGTGCTTTGTACCTCTGTACGGATTCTGACGCGTTGATGATTTGACATGAGTGTTCTATACCCCTGGTGTTGTGACGTGTAGATTATTTGATATTTGTGCTTTGTACCTCTGTACGGATTCTGACGCGTTGATGATTTGACATGAGTGTTTATACCCCTGGTGTTGTGACGTGTAGATTATTTGATATTTGTGCTTTGTACCTCTGTACTGATTCTGACGCGTTGATGATTTGACATGAGTGTTTTATACCCCTGGTGTTGTGACGTGTAGAGTATTTGATATTTGTGCTTTGTACCTCTGTACTGATTCTGACGCGTTGATGATTTGACATGAGTGTTCTATACCCCTGGTGTTGTGACGTGTAGATTATTTGATATTTGTGCTTTGTACCTCTGTACGGAGATTCTGACGCGTTGATGATTTGACATGAGTGTTTATACCCCTGGTGTTGTGACGTGTAGATTATTTGATATTTGTGCTTTGTACCTCTGTACTGATTCTGACGCGTTGATGATTTGACATGAGTGTTTTATACCCCTGGTGTTGTGACGTGTAGAGTATTTGATATTTGTGCTTTGTACCTCTGTACTGATTCTGACGCGTTGATGATTTTACATTAGTATTTTATACCCCTGTTGTTCTGACGTGTAGATTATTTGATATATGTGCTTTGTACCTCTGTACTGATTCTGACGCGTTGATGATTTGACATGAGTGTTTTATACCCCTGGTGTTGTGACGTGTAGAGTATTTGATATTTGTGCTTTGTACCTCTGTGCTGATTCTGACGCGTTGATGATTTGACATGAGTATTTTATACCCCTGTTGTTGTGACGTGTAGATTATTTGATATGTGTGCTTTGTACCTCTGTACGGATTCTGACGCGTTGATGATTTGACATGAGTGTTTTATACCCCTGGTGTTGTGACGTGTAGAGTATTTGATATTTGTGCTTTGTACCTCTGTACTGATTCTGACGCGTTGATGATTTTACATTAGTATTTTATACCCCTGTTGTTCTGACGTGTAGATTATTTGATATTTGTGCTTTCTACCTCTGTACTGATTCTGACGCGTTGATGATTTGACATGAGTGTTTTATACCCCTGGTATTGTGACGTGTAGAGTATTTGATATTTGTGCTTTGTACCTCTGTGCTGTTCTGACGCGTTGATGATTTGACATGAGTATTTTATACCCCTGTTGTTGTGACGTGTAGATTATTTGATATTTGTGCTTTGTACCTCTGTACTGATTCTGACGCGTTGATGATTTGACATGAGTGTTTTATACCCCTGGTGTTGTGACGTGTAGATTATTTGATATTTGTGCTTTGTACCTCTGTACTGATTCTGACGCGTTGATGATTTGACATGAGTGTTTTATACCCCTGGTGTTGTGACGTGTAGATTATTTGATGTTTGTGCTTTGTACCTCTGTACTGATCCTGACGCATTGATGATTTGACATGAGTATTTTATACCCCTGTTGTTGTGACGTGTAGATTATTTGATATTTGTGTTTTGTACCTCTGTACGGATTCTGACGCGTTGATGATTTGACACGAGTGTTCTATACCCCTGGTGTTCTGACGTGTAGATTATTTGATATTTGTGCTTTGTACCTCTGTACGGATTCTGACGCGTTGATGATTTGACATGAGTGTTTTATACCCCTGGTGTTGTGACGTGTAGATTATTTGATATTTGTGCTTTGTACCTCTGTACTGATTCTGACGCGTTGATGATTTGACATGAGTGTTTTATACCCCTGGTGTTGTGACGTGTAGAGTATTTGATATTTGTGCTTTGTACCTCTGTACTGATTCTGACGCGTTGATGATTTGACATTAGTATTTTATACCCCTGTTGTTGTGACGTCTAGATTATTTGATATTTGTGCTTTGTACCTCTGTACGGATTCTGACGCGTTGATGATTTGACATGAGTGTTTTATACCCCTGGTGTTGTGACGTGTAGATTATTTGATATTTGTGCTTTGTACCTCTGTACTGATTCTGACGCGTTGATGATTTGACATGAGTGTTTTATACCCCTGGTGTTGTGACGTGTAGATTATTTGATATTTGTGCTTTGTACCTCTGTACTGATTCTGACGCGTTGATGATTTGACATGAGTGTTTTATACCCCTGGTGTTGTGACGTGTAGAGTATTTGATATTTTTTCTTTGTACCTCTGTACGGATTCTGACGCGTTGATGATTTGACATGAGTGTTTTATACCCCTGGTGTTGTGACGTGTAGAGTATTTGATATTTGTGCTTTGTACCTCTGTACTGATTCTGACGCGTTGATGATTTTACATTAGTATTTTATACCCCTGTTGTTGTGACGTGTAGATTATTTCATATTTGTGCTTTGTACCTCTGTACTGATTCTGACGCGTTGATGATTTGACATGAGTGTTTTATACCCCTGGTGTTGTGACGTGTAGATTATTTGATGTTTGTGCTTTGTACCTCTGTACTGATCCTGACGCATTGATGATTTGACATGAGTATTTTATACCCCTGTTGTTGTGACGTGTAGATTATTTGATATTTGTGTTTTGTACCTCTGTACGGATTCTGACGCGTTGATGATTTGACATGAGTGTTCTATACCCCTGGTGTTCTGACGTGTAGATTATTTGATATTTGTGCTTTGTACCTCTGTACGGATTCTGACGCGTTGATGATTTGACATGAGTGTTTTATACCCCTGGTGTTGTGACGTGTAGATTATTTGATATTTGTGCTTTGTACCTCTGTACTGATTCTGACGCGTTGATGATTTGACATGAGTGTTTTATACCCCTGGTGTTGTGACGTGTAGAGTATTTGATATTTGTGCTTTGTACCTCTGTACTGATTCTGACGCGTTGATGATTTGACATTAGTATTTTATACCCCTGTTGTTGTGACGTCTAGATTATTTGATATTTGTGCTTTGTACCTCTGTACGGATTCTGACGCGTTGATGATTTGACATGAGTGTTTTATACCCCTGGTGTTGTGACGTGTAGATTATTTGATATTTGTGCTTTGTACCTCTGTACTGATTCTGACGCGTTGATGATTTGACATGAGTGTTTTATACCCCTGGTGTTGTGACGTGTAGATTATTTGATATTTGTGCTTTGTACCTCTGTACTGATTCTGACGCGTTGATGATTTGACATGAGTGTTTTATACCCCTGGTGTTGTGACGTGTAGAGTATTTGATATTTTTTCTTTGTACCTCTGTACGGATTCTGACGCGTTGATGATTTGACATGAGTGTTTTATACCCCTGGTGTTGTGACGTGTAGAGTATTTGATATTTGTGCTTTGTACCTCTGTACTGATTCTGACGCGTTGATGATTTTACATTAGTATTTTATACCCCTGTTGTTGTGACGTGTAGATTATTTGATATTTGTGCTTTGTACCTCTGTACTGATTCTGACGCGTTGATGATTTGACATGAGTGTTTTATACCCCTGGTGTTGTGACGTGTAGAGTATTTGATATTTCTGCTTTGTACCTCTGTACTGATTCTGACGCGATGATGATTGACATGAGTGTTTTATACCCCTGGTGTTGTGACGTGTAGAGTATTTGATATTTGTGCTTTGTACCTCTGTACTGATTCTGACGCGTTGATGATTTTACATTAGTATTTTATACCCCTGGTGTTGTGACGTGTAGATTATTTGATATTTGTGCTTTGTACCTCTGTACGGATTCTGACGCGTTGATAATTTGACATGAGTGTTCTATACCCCTGGTGTTGTGACGTGTAGATTATTTGATATTTGTGCTTTGTACCTCTGTACTGATTCTGACGCGTTGATGATTTTACATTAGTATTTTATACCCCTGTTGTTGTGACGTGTAGATTATTTGATATTTGTGCTTTGTACCTCTGTACTGATTCTGACGCGTTGATGATTTGACATGAGTGTTTTATACCCCTGGTGTTGTGACGTGTAGAGTATTTGATATTTGTGCTTTGTACCTCTGTACTGATTCTGACGCGTTGATGATTTTACATTAGTATTTTATACCCCTGGTGTTGTGACGTGTAGATTAATTGATATTTGTGCTTTGTACCTCTGTACTGATTCTGACGCGTTGATGATTTGACATGAGTGTTTTATACCCCTGGTGTTGTGACGTGTAGATTATTTGATATTTGTGCTTTGTACCTCTGTACTGATTCTGACGCGTTGATGATTTGACATGAGTGTTTTATACCCCTGGTGTTGTGACGTGTAGATTATTTGATGTTTGTGCTTTGTACCTCTGTACTGATTCTGACGCATTGATGATTTGACATTAGTATTTTATACCCCTGTTGTTGTGACGTGTTGATTATTTGATATTTGTGCTTTGTACCTCTGTACGGATTCTGACACGTTGATGATTTGACATGAGTGTTCTATATCCCTGGTGTTGTGACGTGTAGATTATTTGATATTTGTGCTTTGTACCTCTGTACGGATTCTGACGCGTTGATGATTTGACATGAGTGTTTTATACCCCTGGTGTTGTGACGTGTAGAGTATTTAATATTTGTGCTTTGTACCTCTGTACTGATTCTGACGCGTTGATGATTTTACATTAGTATTTTATACCCCTGTTGTTGTGACGTGTAGATTATTTGATATTTGTGCTTTGTACCTCTGTACTGATTCTGACGAGTTGATGATTTGACATGATTGTTTTATACCTCTGGTGTTGTGACGTGTAGAGTATTTGATATTTGTGCTTTGTACCTCTGTACTGATTCTGACGCGTTGATGATTTTACATTAGTATTTTATACCCCTGTTGTTGTGACGTGTAGATTATTTGATATTTGTGCTTTGTACCTCTGTACTGATTCTGACGCGTTGATGATTTGACATGAGTGTTTTATACCCCTGGTGTTGTGACGTGTAGATTATTTGATATTTGTGCTTTGTACCTCTGTACTGATTCTGACGTGTTGATGATTTGACATGAGTGTTTTATACCCCTGGTGTTGTGACGTGTAGATTATTTGATATTTGTGCTTTGTACCTCTGTACTGATTCTGACGCATTGATGATTTGACATTAGTATTTTATACCCCTGTTGTTGTGACGTGTAGATTATTTGATATTTGTGCTTTGTACCTCTGTACGGATTCTGACGCGTTGATGATTTGACATGAGTGTTCTATACCCCTGGTGTTGTGACGTGTAGATTATTTGATATTTGTGCTTTGTACCTCTGTACTGATTCTGACGCGTTGATGATTTGACATGAGTGTTTTATACCCCTGGTGTTGTGACGTGTAGATTATTTGATATTTGTGCTTTGTACCTCTGTACTGATTCTGACGCGTTGATGATTTGACATGAGTGTTTTATACCCCTGGTGTTGTGACGTGTAGAGTATTTGATATTTGTGCTTTGTACCTCTGTACTGATTCTGACGCGTTGATGATTTTACATTAGTATTTTATACCCCTGTTGTTGTGACGTGTAGATTATTTGATATTTGTGCTTTGTACCTCTGTACTGATTCTGACGCGTTGATGATTTGACATGAGTGTTTTATACCCCTGGTGTTCTGACGTGTAGAGTATTGATATTTGTGCTTTGTACCTCTGTACTGATTCTGACGCGTTGATGATTTTACATTAGTATTTTATACCCCTGTTGTTGTGACGTGTAGATTATTTGATATTTGTGCTTTGTACCTCTGTACTGATTCTGACGCGTTGATGATTTGACATGAGTGTTTTATACCCCTGGTGTTGTGACGTGTAGAGTATTTGATATTTCTGCTTTGTACCTCTGTACTGATTCTGACACATTGATGATTTGACATGAGTGTTTTATACCCCTGGTGTTGTGACGTGTAGATTATTTGATGTTTGTGCTTTGTACCTCTGTACTGATTCGGACGCATTGATGATTTGACATTAGTATTTTATACCCCTGTTGTTGTGACGTGTAGATTATTTGATATTTGTGCTTTGTACCTCTGTACGGATTCTGACGCGTTGATAATTTGACATGAGTGTTCCATACCCCTGGTGTTGTGACGTGTAGATTATTTGATATTTGTGCTTTGTACCTCTGTACTGATTCTGACGCGTTGATGATTTGACATGAGTGTTTTATACCCCTGGTGTTGTGACGTGTAGAGTATTTGATATTTGTGCTTTGTACCTCTGTACTGATTCTGACGCGTTGATGATTTGACATGAGTGTTTTATACCCCTGGTGTTGTGACGTGTAGATTATTTGATATTTGTGCTTTGTACCTCTGTACTGATTCTGACGCATTGATGATTTGACATTAGTATTTTATACCCCTGTTGTTGTGACGTGTAGATTATTTGATATTTGTGCTTTGTACCTCTGTACGGATTCTGACGCGTTGATGATTTGATATGAGTGTTCTATATCCCTGGTGTTGTGACGTGTAGATTATTTGATATTTGTGCTTTGTACCTCTGTACGGATTCTGACGCGTTGATGATTTGACATGAGTGTTTTATACCCCTGGTGTTGTGACGTGTAGATTATTTGATATTTGTGCTTTGTACCTCTGTACTGATTCTGACGCGTTGATGATTTGACATGAGTGTTTTATACCCCTGGTGTTGTGACGTGTAGATTATTTGATATTTGTGCTTTGTACCTCTGTACTGATTCTGACGCGTTGATGATTTGACATGAGTGTTTTATACCCCTGGTGTTGTGACGTGTAGAGTATTTGATATTTGTGCTTTGTACCTCTGTACTGATTCTGACGCGTTGATGATTTGACATTAGTATTTTATACCCCTGTTGTTGTGACGTGTAGATTATTTGATATTTGTGCTTTGTACCTCTGTACTGATTCTGACGCGTTGATGATTTGACATGAGTGTTTTATACCCCTGGTGTTGTGACGTGTAGATTATTTGATATTTGTGCTTTGTACCTCTGTACTGATTCTGACGTGTTGATGATTTGACATGAGTGTTTTATACCCCTGGTGTTGTGACGTGTAGATTATTTGATATTTGTGCTTTGTACCTCTGTACTGATTCTGACGCATTGATGATTTGACATTAGTATTTTATACCCCTGTTGTTGTGATGTGTAGATTATTTGATATTTGTGCTTTGTACCTCTGTACGGATTCTGACGCGTTGATGATTTGACATGAGTGTTCTATACCCCTGGTGTTGTGACGTGTAGATTATTTGATATTTGTGCTTTGTACCTCTGTACGGATTCTGACGCGTTGATGATTTTACATTAGTATTTTATACCCCTGTTGTTGTGACGTGTAGATTATTTGATATTTGTACTTTGTACCTCTGTACTGATTCTGACGCGTTGATGATTTGACATGAGTGTTTTATACCCCCGGTGATGTGACGTGTAGATTATTTGATATTTGTGCTTTGTACCTCTGTACTGATTCTGACGCGTTGATGATTTTACATTAGTATTTTATACCCCTGTTGTTGTGACGTGTAGATTATTTGATATTTGTGCTTTGTACCTCTATAGTGATTCTGACGCGTTGATGATTTGACATGAGTGTTTTATACCCCTGGTGTTGTGACGTGTAGATTATTTGATATTTGTGCTTTGTACCTCTGTACTGATTCTGACGCGTTGATGATTTGACATTAGTGTTTTATACCCCTGTTTTTGTGACGTGTAGATTATTTGATATTTGTGCTTTGTACTTCTGTACTGATTCTGACGCGTTGATGATTTGACATGAGTGTTTATACCCCTGGTGTTGTGACGTGTAGGGTATTTGATATTTGTGCTTTGTACCTCTGTACTGATTCTGACGCGTTGATGATTTTACATTAGTATTTTATACCCCTGTTTCTGTGACGTGTAGATTATTTGATATTTGTGCTTTGTACCTCTGTACTGATTCTGACGCATTGATGATTTGACATGAGTGTTTTATACCCCTGTTGTTGTGACGTGTAGATTATTTGATATTTGTGCTTTGTACCTCTGTACTGATTCTGACGCGTTGATGATTTGACATGAGTGTTTTATACCCCTGGTGTTGTGACGTGTAGAGTATTTGATATTTGTGCTTTGTACCTCTGTACTGATTCTGACGCGTTGATGATTTTACATTAGTATTTTATACCCCTGTTGTTGTGACGTGTAGATTATTTGATATTTGTACTTTGTACCTCTGTACTGATGCTGACGCGTTGATGATTTGACATGAGTGTTTTATACCCCCGGTGATGTGACGTTTAGATTATTTGATATTTGTGCTTTGTACATCTGTACTGATTCTGACGCGTTGATGATTTTATATTAGTATTTTATACCCCTGTTGTTGTGACGTGTAGATTATTTGATATTTGTGCTTTGTACCTCTATAGTGATTCTGACGCGTTGATGATTTGACATGAGTGTTTTATACCCCTGGTGTTGTGACGTGTAGATTATTTGATATTTGTGCTTTGTACCTCTGTACTGATTCTGACGCGTTGATGATTTGACATTAGTGTTTTATACCCATGTTTTTGTGACGTGTAGATTATTTGATATTTGTGCTTTGTACCTCTGTACTGATTCTGACGCGTTGATGATTTGACATGAGTGTTTTGTACCCGTGTTGTTGTGACGTGTAGATTATTTGATATTTGTGCTTTGTACCTCTGGACTGATTCTGACGCGTTGATGGTTTGACATAAGTGTTTTATACCCCTGGTGTTGTGACGTGTAGATTATTTGATATTTGTGCTTTGTACCTCTGTACTGATTCTGACGCGTTGATGATTTGACATGAGTGTTTTATGCCCCTGTTGTTGTGACGTGTAGATTATTTCAGTTTCATGTATACGTTATGGACAACCATGTCGTGGGTGGTTAGCGAACAGAAAACACTTCTCTCGGGTTGCTGATCTCACCTGTAATGGATGTCCACAGTAGAACGTGATCATAAAGAAGAGTACTTTATATTATTTTCGCACATCATCATCAACGAATTGTTTGTCATTCAAGAAACCCAATTATTTAAATCTACTGGGTAAAGATATGTTGATGTCATGTGCATCTCCCAAAACATACAACTATGATTTGTATTGTCAAGTTATAAGAACTTGTGGTTTAAATGATCCTTTCTAGTATATACGATGTCGACACAAGTTTATTTCCTTGCTATAACCTACCTCCACTGTGTTGACATATGGGAATGTGAACAGAGTAATAATGTAACATAAAGCCCTCGTGCTCGTGCAGTGTCCGACTCAATGTCATTGAAAACTTGCACCTGAACATTCATTCACAAATTAAGATGAGTCATGAACGTGCACAGGAAGACATTTATAAGATTAAACGTAACAATTCATTTACTAAGTAAAACTAATTACATTGAATAGTTTTTATATCTATAAATACCCACACAAAGTACCGCAGACATATTGTACATCCATTACATACTGCCTACCACTCAGCATTTCCTATTTTATTTATCTATTTTATTATCATTATTATTTTTACTTTTGTTTAGCGTCTTTGTTTCTTTTTTGTTTGTTTGGGGTTTTCTTTCTTTTTTCTTTTTTTTTTTTTTTTTTTTTTTTGGTTTTTTTTTTTTTTTTTTTGGTTTTTTTTTAGGGGGGGGGGGGGCACTCGGCGCCATAATTGGCAGTATATTCCTTTGCAACTTACACCGAATTGCGTCAAAGAAATTCGAAGGAAGAATACGAAACAACAATTAGTGTGGATGGTTTAACCATTTTGGGCCATATTTTTGCACTTTGTGATCATTTCTGAAACAAATTGCAAGCGAAATCTCCGATTCATAGAAAATATATTTATCTAGTTCTTGTAAGTTATAATGTTTATTAACATATGAAAATTTATTTTTTCGTGTAAAATGCATGAAGACTCAGTAAAGCACCTTGTCGGACATATAAATAATAGAACTTCCAATAGGACAAATGCGACTTTGGACCTACTCTGTATTCCCATTTCCTTTTTTTTTTATTTGCTAGCTGTTCACAACAAATGTGATGTTATTTGATAAGGCCATACGAAATTAATTTCCGGGGGGAGGGGTTTATCACTCATATAAATTCTTTTCATAATCAGACTCTAAAACTAAATAATAAAAATATTAAAAAATAATGTATTTCAAATTCCATACCTAAAAAATTGTCATTCTGAATCATCTAAACGTTTTCTTTTCATCAAACGTGTGGTCACATACAAGCATTTAAATGATCAAACATCATGCTCTAATCTTTGTTTGGGGGATTGATTTTGATATAGGCTAATTCTGAGTTTCGTTTCTTTCATAACAAAAAGTCTTAAATTCAAGGGGATGAATTTGTCTCTAAGCACATGATATGAACGAAAGTCTAAGATTGATTTAGAACAAGTCATAGTAAAAAACAGTGATGCTTAATCACAACTACACAAATTTACTCTTTGACTTTTTATAATTGAAAAGTCAATGTTGTTCGCAGTCACGTGCTTTTTATGGTCATATTTAAGAATGTCAAACTAAAAGTGAAGGCTCAAAATTAGTCCATTGTTTATTGTTTTCCGTGACTGCCTCATTATTTCACGGCATTACACAGATAAGAGATTACTTTTGCCATGAATGTACCCGAAGCACAACCTATAGCAACAATCAAATACGATCTCTCTCTCTCTCTCTGTTTTTTTTTTTTTTTTTTTTTTTTGCTCGCTCGTCCAATATATTTTGTCTGAAACAAAATCTAAAGAATAGGCAATAAAATTTAGCATATGATGCATTGTTGTGAAAGTTAATAGCTAATAGCGATCAAAGGCTTCTACTTTATGAGATGAAAAATGTTGACCAGAATTGTTAGTCAATTAAACGTCTTTCTTAAATTCATTCCAGGCAACCTAAAACACATAGTATTGGATCCTATTATCATTGTTTAATTTTTTGCTTATTTATTTATTTATTTATTTATTTATTTATTTATCTTATTTCTAAAGGGACATGGTCAATATAGACCTGATATCACACAGTTTGATAAAAATTTGGATCACCAATGAGCGAATGAGTATTTCATTTTTCTTGATTGATTATTTTTTTTACGTCACTCCACGATCATTTCACGTATATGGTAACGGCATTTGCGTGATGCATTGCATACAAATTTAGACCTTTGCAACGGACCCACCCGAAACAGTGAGGGATCTTTTACGCCTACCGTGACACGGGACCTCGGTTTTTACTGTCTCATCTGAAAGACGCCGGTGCGTTCAGGGAGGGAGTCGATCCCGAGACCTCTCAATTACGGGCCGAGCACCTTATCCAGTAAGACACGCCGGCTTTTCATCTTTCTTGAAGACGAATTATCAAGAAAAAGATTTTAAAATTGTCTCTAATTTTTCTACATCATACTTGCATATTAGAAATAGTTAAAGGACATTGGCAATGAGGTAGTCTTAAGATGGTCGTTGAGGGAAGGGAGACACTCTTTAATAAAGGCATTATTTTAACATGTATATCATGAATTCGCTAGTCTTGAAAGAGTTGTCCTTCTCCAACAAGAAACAGTTCCGCTTGTAGTATTAGCGAGGAGCAATAACTCTTTCTGTTCGTAGCTGTGGCGACATCATTGTTTCACGTTAGTAGGATATTACTACTCAAGACTGAATATAATGTCATAGTGCTGTCATACAAGAGCGATTATTTACTTACTTTTTACACAATCATAAGAGTAGGGAAATGAGGAGTTGTGGTGTATCCCTGTACATGGTGCTTCATACGTTGTTCAGAGGTCCTAGTATGCCATCGTTATATTTCTCGATATATTCCCGTGTTATTATTGATATATTTCCACTATTAATACAGCATGAATTACATTGCTATGCCTGTACATCCTTGTAGGGTATTAACTCGGCCTGCTTTTACAGCACTAGGATTAGATTCAAGTAATCATACGAATCGTAACATTCTTCATTAACACAACCTGCTGAGGGCCATAAAGACTATGGATCAACATAGAAAACATATTTATCGCAGAAATACCTTAACTCCATGAACCCGGATTGCTTGTACCGAAAGTTAAACGCCTGACCAATTTACTTACCGGTATGCCCCCTCACATTATGCACCGCAACACCCCCCCCCCCCCCCCCCCCCCTGTTATATATAACGGGCGGAGGGGAGGTGTTTTGATGCATAATGTGATACTGTACATAGTATATATATGTACAGGGTACGGTATAATGTCGGATGATAGGGCTCATTGTATGGCCTGTCAGCACCGACTACTGTTGACAAGTCGCACAGCACATTACAGTGGTCTGGTAACAAAAGGTCAGTACCCTTCTTTAACATATTCCTCCTCAGAATCAATAGACGGCATTACTCTTGGCATACTTCTATAAGCCTCGTGATTTACTTGTCTTTAAAGACGTGAAGACAGTGGCATTCTCTCTTTATTGTTGAATATGTCTGTCAGATCAATGTGCGTTACATAAATGGACATGGGCTCAGTGTTCATATTCCTCCCATTGGTGTAAAAAATCCAATCATGCTCGAGAAATGGTGTTAATCAGTTTTGCACATTGAAAAATTCAAAAGATCTCTCAGAAACTTAAAAAGTCTCAAATTTTTTCAAATATATACTGCACATTAAATCTTATGACTTTTCTATTCTTTACACTACTATCCCTCATGATAAACTAGAAGATCATTAGAACTGCTTCTTTGCCAAGAAAGATTCTCGAAGAATATCGATATATTGTGCTGGGCCATCCAGACAAAAATTTTGTTAAAAATGACAGTGATTCGAAGTAAATACCCTGAAGATGATATAAAACATGCTGGGCTTTTTGATTGATAGTACATGTATATATGCTGTCTTCGGCGACTAAGTATTTCAAAAAGCCATCGTATTCCTATGGGCATCAACTGTGTACCTTTACTAGCCGATGTGTTCCTTTATTTGTATGAGATGAATGTATACAAAATCTTCTTGTCAACATGAAATGCAACTGGCCAAAACTCTTGATTTTACATTCAGATACATATATTGATGATGTAATATCTATAAACAATGGACACCTTTGATATATATGTACACGTAAAACATCCCAACAAACTCGAAATTTAAAAGAAAAAAGAATTACTGGCTCAGTTATGTGGCAGAAGTCACCATAGAGCTATACAATACCTGAATATAAATAATATACTAGAACATATATCACATTACAAAAATATTTGATTGTAGTGCAATTACGATACCGACTTAGGACGGTCATTTAATTTGACAAAAGCCAAACAAATGGTGTGGTTAACCGGTTTACGGGCCCACCTTCCCACTCACCGTAACAGCAGAACAATCAAAGGACGTACATTTAAAAATTTATAAATAATCCTCCAAGTAAAGAACAAGGGTCAACAGGTATCGCATATTGAGAGGTCATAAAAATATAAACACGTAAGGTATTGTAAAATACATAATGGTATAAAAATATATGCGACATCAACATGATAAACCGTGCTCTGCCAGTCTGAAAGCGAGCTAAGACCCTAGATCTGTAGGAGTCCCGACTAACAGTCAGAGGGGACGAGGTTCAGGACCATGTCTCCTCTGAAAGAGGTTTGGACAAGGCCCGTCATATAGTCCCCACCGCCCTGTTAGTCAGCGTGCAACGTTCAAGTAAAAGTCTGCATAAGGTTGTAGAGGGGCCAAATACAAGACCTATAGTCTTTTTGATGATCTCAATATCATATTGTCTATTTATAAGACGTTTGATTATTTTATTACATGATAAAATAACGTTATCGGAGCCTTTTACTTTCCTTAGTTTATATACGAGATCACCGTAAAAATAAGGATGGGAAATTCCATTGGATACATACTGTTGAAAAGAAATATTTCCAAATTTAGATAGAAGTTCTGAATAAGATCTGAAGAATTTGCCGAATGTTTTTCTTAACTTGTGATATCTGTAACCCTGAGTTAAAAGTTTAGTAGTAATTTGTAAATTTCGTTTATGAAAGTCCAAAACATCGGTGCAGCCTCTGACAAATCGAACTAATTGAGATATATAGATACCATATGATGGGAGTCGAGGAACATCGCCATCCAAGTAAGGGAAATTTACAATAGGAAATCCAAAATCCTCACGTTTATCATAAATATTAGTATATATTAGGTGGTTGATAATTTTGATGTTTAAATCTAAGAAAGGTGTAGATTTATCTCAAGTATTAGCTTTATTCAATGTGAGCTCTGGTGGATAAATTTCTGATATAAATTGTTCGAATTCAGGGTTGTCGATAACCAAAATATCATCCAGATATCTACAAGTATTATTGAATTTGTCAATGAGGTCAAAACGTTTTGATTTTTAAAGAGAAACCATAAAATCCCTCTCATAACAATAAAGAAATAAATCTGCTATCAGAGGCGCGCAGTTTGTACCCATAGGAATCCCAACTATTTGTTGATATATCTTGCCATCAAATTGCACAAAAATATTATTCATGAGATAATCTAGTGCTTTACATAATTCCTTGCAAGTCCAGTATTTATATGAAGTATATTGTTTGTTGGAAAAGAATCCGGAGTTATTGGAAGTACATATGTACGTTTTACATTCTCTGTGAAAACACCATTGTATAAGAGACAGCAACTTGCTTTTAATCAAATCATGAGGCAGAGATGTATAAAGTGTAGAAAAATCAAATGTAGAAATTTGAGTCGCTTTGACATTTAGCGAAAGAAGTTTGTCTATAACTTCATGAGAAATTTTAATCGACCAAAAGTAATTGATGTTACTATTATGAAATGCGACATCACAATATTTGATAATATGATCTTTTATAGCAGTTAGAGCAGACGTAATATGCTTCGATAGTACCGTAGTAGAGCAGTGGCTAGAATTAGATATGAAACGTGATTTATATGGACTTTTATGTAGTTTTGGGAGCCAATATATGGTTGGTAGATCAGATTTATCAGTTTTAATTTTGAAGTCGGACATGGTCATGAGGTGATACAAGAATCCAGTCCCTGCCCTTCGTACTTAGATCTTTTACTAATTAACGGCCTAGACAATAAACGTTCTATTCCATTGACATTGTATGATAAACGTGAGAATTTCAATTTTCCTATTATTAATTTTCCATATACAAGTAGTAATATTCCTTTTTCGTCTGCGTATGGTGTCTTTATGTCTCAAATGACCCAATGTGCTAATCTTGTTTTTTCATTTACAGAGGAAAGCTACTGAATGAAAAGTGGATATCACAAAGATACGAAAAACCAAGTTTGAAGTATTCATTCCCCCAAATTTTACGGTCGCAATAATGTACTTATCTGTGCTTATCAGAAACCATTGCCTTACATGTTGACTTCCTTATTTTATTGTAGTTTCTATTAAACTGTATGTACTGTGATATTACTATATCGCTTATTTTTACTTATCATGACTTTTTACCGATTGTGACTACGGCAATAACATTACCACCTCATATGACTACGAGTTATACTCTCTCAAATAATCTTATGGCATCAGAGTGGGTGTGACCGGTCAGCAGGAGATGCTTACTCTTACACAGCACTTGATCCAATCTCTCTTTTTCCAGGGGTTTCATGATAGCCTATATCTCTGTTGTTCCTCATTGATTACCACTCGGTATCTTAGCATTTACTTTAAATGTATGAAAATCGAATACTGTCATCATCATAATGTAGATTGAAGCTAATAATCTATCAAATCTGACAGTCGCACACCGGTGGTGATGTTTATACGGTCAACAGCAAGGTGAACGTAAATTCCGATTATCAAATAGTGTTGTTCATTGTATACAGTGCCAGTAGCACAGTGACCGTCGGATCTTATTATTACGCCGGCAGTGTTATTTACCAGATACAGTACCATAAGAAAGATGACCCTCAGATCTGATCTGATGGTTGCAGTGCCAAAAGCACGGTGATCGTCAGATTTGATATCTACTTTTCTTTTAAGTTACGTTCTTTATAATGATTTGTATTGTAAGTAATCAGTAAATTAAAGCAGTATTCTCCACACTCTTTACATCGTTCAGCAGAGCCGGATTCCGCTAGCTTATGATGCGAGAGTTGGAACGGTAAGCGGAATCCGGTTCTGCGTAACATTGTAAAAACCCCTTGCCATTGGCACGATAACCGTCAGATCTCGTCACCACAGGGAGTGCTGTATGTATACAGTGTCAATAACATGTTGACCATGACATCAATGGTGTCGTTCATTTAAAAATGTAATAAAACACGGTGACCATCACATTAGTGGTGCCATTCATTATATATAATATAGCGCGGCGACCATCAGATCAGTGGTGTCGTTCATTAAATGTAATACAGCACGGCGGCCATTAGATTAGTGGTATCGTTCATTAAATGTAATATAGCACGGCGACCATCAGTGTCGTTCTTTGGATGCAATACAAATTGCATTTCTTGTGGTTTTTCTATGCATTACCAATCGAATTACTCCGATGCACTGAAACATCTCAAGATAGCAGCACAGAGTTCAAAGTATTATGAAATACGACAAGTTTAAGCCTCTTCGTTTCCTTGTTGTTATTGACGGATCTAATGCAATAGATTTCTGCAAGACGGCTAAGATTCGATTCCGACCAATGGCCCAGAATTGTCGTCGGTGATTTTTCATTTTGTGAACTCTTTCACCATGTACCTTTATTCCTGAAGTCGCTTCTCCACCATCAGAATAATGAAATAATTGATCTTTATTTAACATGATTAACAACTTCTGTTTTCAGGAATTGACCAAAATATCTACATTTGTAGATGCACGTGTACGTTAGCATTTTATAAAATCAATCACAAAGCGGCGGTCTTCGCGCGTGTGATTACGTGGAGATATATATGGGGATGTTGACGGATCAAAAATCAGATCACGAATATTGAAAATATTTGTAACTCATTGTTTATGAGTATTTAATTAATGCCACTAAATTAAGAAATGGAATTTTGTCTTACTTCCATGTCTTTGAACTATTTGTATGTGTAGTGCTACAGGATTGTATCTATACATGATAAGCAATAATGTGTAATTTCTTATACATTTACTACTCATTCTGTGTTTATACCTTTACTACTCATTCTGTGTTTATACCTTTACTGATCATTCTGTGTTTATACCTTTACTACTCATTCTGTGTTTATACCTTTACTACTCATTCTGTGTTTATACCTTTACTACTCATTCTGTGTTTATATCTTTACTACTCATTCTGTGTTTATACCTTTACTACTTATTCTGTGTTTATATCTTTACTACTCATTCTGTGTTTATATCTTTACTACTCATTCTGTGTTTATATCTTTACTACTCATTCTGTGTGTATATCTTTACTACTCATTCTGTGTTTATATCTTTACTACTCATTCTGTGTTTATACCTATACTACTCATTCTGTGTTTATACCTTTACTGCTCATTCTGTGCTTATACCTTTACTACTCATTCTGTGTTTATACCTTTACTACTCATTCTGTGTGTATACCTATACTACTCATTCTGTGTTTATACCTTTACTACTCATTCTGTGTTTATACCTTTACTGATCATTCTGTGTTTATACCTTTACTACTCATTCTGTGTTTATACCTTTACTACTTATTCTGTGTTTATCTCTTTACTACTCATTCTGTGTTTATATCTTTACTACTCATTCTGTGTTTATATCTTTACTACTCATTCTGTGTTTATATCTTTACTACTCATTCTGTGTTTATACCTATACTGCTCATTCTGTGCTTATACCTTTACTGCTCATTCTGTGTTTATACCTTTACTACTCATTCTGTGTTTATACCTTTACTACTCATTCTGTGTTTATACCTATACTACTCATTCTGTGTTTATACCTATACTACTCATTCTGTGTTTATACCTTTACTACTCATTCTGTGTTTATACCTTTACTACTCATTCTGTGTTTATACCTTTACTCCTCATTCTGTGTTTATATCTTTACTGATCATTCTGTGTTTATACCTTTACTACTTATTCTGTGTTTATATCTTTACTATTCATTCTGTGTTTATATCTTTACTACTCATTCTGTGTTTATATCTTTACTACTCATTCTGTGTGTATATCTTTACTACTCATTCTGTGTTTATATCTTTACTACTCATTCTGTGTTTATACCTATACTACTCATTCTGTGTTTATACCTATACTGCTCATTCTGTGCTTATACCTTTACTACTCATTCTGTGTTTATACCTTTACTACTCATTCTGTGTGTATACCTATACTACTCATTCTGTGTTTATACCTTTACTACTCATTCTGTGTTTATACCTTTACTGCTCATTCTGTGTTTATACCTTTACTACTCATTCTGTGTTTATACCTTTACTACTCATTCTGTGTTTATACCTATACTACTCATTCTGTGTTTATACCTTTACTACTCATTCTGTGTTTATACCTTTACTACTCATTCTGTATTTATACCTTTACTACTCATTCTGTGTTTATATCGTTACTACTCATTCTGTGTTTATACCTTTACTACTTATTCTGTGTTTACATCTTTACTACTCATTCTGTGTTTATATCTTTACTACTCATTCTGTGTTTATATCTTTACTACTCATTCTGTGTGTATATCTTTACTACTCATTCTGTGTTTATATCTTTACTACTCATTCTGTGTTTATACCTATACTACTCATTCTGTGTTTATACCTATACTACTCATTCTGTGTTTATACCTTTACTACTCATTCTGTGTTTATACCTTTACTACTCATTCTGTGTTTATACTTATACTACTCATTCTGTGTTTATATCTTTACTACTCATTCTGTTTTTATACCTTTACTACTCATTCTGTGTTTATACCTTTACAACTCATTCTGTGTTTATACCTGTCAATTTGTACATATGTTTGTTATGCTGATGAGTCGTAAGGTTAGAAAGCAAACAAACAATCATCAAAACAAAAAAAAAATGTGGTTTCCAACTCGGCCTCTTTAACTAATAATCTTGTATATTACAAACTTAGGTGATTTCCACAATCAACTGTATACTACAGCTTGCTGTTATGAAATTGTAGAAAGAAACGACGACTGGACTGTAAATATTCGCCGTGAGTTAGACAACATGGGTCTATCATACATATTCCATGAAGATACTCTAAAAATAACATCATAACTTTGAGAAAAGACTCAAGGACATTTACCAACAATCCATACTTTGAGATATTTCAAGATCATCAAATGGGCATCTATATCAACATCTTATAGATAATTTACCATGCAATATTATTTATTAAAACCTATCTCGTTCAGTGGCGGATCCAGGAATTCTGAGAAAAAAAAGGGGGGGGGGGGCACATGTGTATATATATAACGTGGAAGATATGAAAATGAAAACAGAAATAGCAGATTATGTACCGATTGTAACACCAATGATATTGAAGACGAATTCCATTTTGTGCTCATATGACTATATCCTTTATAATAGTATACTGACCTACGCCGTCATTTTATCAAGCCCTATTATCACAATAAACCATGTGTTTTTAAATTTATTCAAAACTATGTGTAAATAATGTTAAACAATTATTAAATCTTGGCAAATATCTGTGTCTTGCCAATAAACTTAGATCGTGATATACATACTCAAACTCCACTACTGTAACTCAAGACTTTAGACTACGGTCCATTTATGTAACTTTGTGTGTAATGATGATGTGTGGGTGTATGCGTGTGTGTGTTTACGGTGGCGGATTTAGAGGGGGGTCCGGCCCCCTCCCCCCTTTGGCCACATGTTTACAAGTAAAAATCCAGATTTAGCACCAAAAATGGCTAAGTCGTTTGGCTAATACACATGTGCGCCCCCCCCCCCCCTTTTTTCGGAAACCCTAGATCTGCCACTGGTTTGTGTGTGTATGCTTGAGCGAATGTGCCTATATTTGTGTATCTTTGTTTCTTGTATATATTGTATATATTATGTTTTGGTTGTGTTTTCTTTTTTTTTTTTTTTTTTTTTTTTTTATTATTATTTTGAATGTCATAATTAATATATATATTAATCATTAAGTTAATATTATCAAAATTGACAAAACAAAATTTTTTGTAGAAAGTAAAAAGAAGGAGAGTGGTGGATAGAGAGTAGAAGGAGAAGGAAGGGTGTTTACATAGATGAACATAATAAATATATATATATATATATACACAATAATCATAACTTACATAAGACGTGTGATTATATTATTTGACATGTTATCACACATATTACATCATGTGTACATAGTTTATTTGCTTGTACAGGTATTTCACTGAAAAAAGGAATTGTTTCAACTACTCAAAAAGGACCATGGTGACCAAACTCTATCAAATTCATTATCATTTTCTTTCAGCATAGATTTTTGTAAAATATACAATCGTTTAAGATCTAACATTTATGATTGATGGTCCAAAATTGAATAATTTTAATGTTTTTCTAATAAATCCCCAAGACACCGAATCAAAAGCTTTCTCAAAATCAATCATTAGTAACGTTCCTTGTATGTCATTTTTCTCTGTAAGAAGCATTAAATCATAGATGAGGCGAGTATTTTCTCCTATGTATCTCCCTGGTATGAAGCCAGTTTGATTGGTACTAATAATGTTAGGAAGTACTGATTTCATTCTTGCTGCAATAGAACCAGACCCAATTTTATATACTACATTTAGTAATGAAATAGGACGCCAGTTTTTTATAAATTGTCTTGGTTTTCCGTCTTTTGGGATACAAGTAATTATTCCTTGTTTTTGCGTTACAGATAATTCATTGGAGTTATAGCCAAAATTGAGAGAACGGACTACAAATTGTCCGAGATGTCCCCAGAATATTTTGAAAAATTCACTTGAGAAACCATCGCTTCCCGGGCTTTTATTATTACGCATGTGTTTTAATGTCTCAGTGGCTTCCTCAAAAGTTAATACTCCTTCAAGTCTATTACTATCTAATTCAGACAATTTACTGAAATGTATACCACTCATATTTTGCTTCAAGTTAATATCATCATCAACATTGCTATTTTTCTGATATAATTTTTTATAAAAGTTTCTTACTTCTGATAGAATTTCTTTTTTATCAGAAATAGATTTTTCTCCGTCAACAAGCTTTGGAATTAATTTAGATGAGTAATGTCGAGATTCTAAATGACAAAAATAATTGGTTGGTTTTTCACCTTTTTCAATCCATTTAATTCTAGATCTTATGACATTTCCTTTTAATTTTCTGTTTCTAATATCTTCTAATTCTTTTTTCTTTTCTTTTATTTCATTTTCATGCATTTCTATACTTTGTTCTAGCCTTATAATTTCATTATTTAGTCTTTCTTCTTCAAGATTTGCAAATTTCTTCTTATAACTAGAATATGACAATGTTTTTGCTCTGATTTCCATTAGTAATATTTCAAGAAATATTTGGTCATTCAAGACAAATTGTATTTCATTATGAGGGATGGTGTCAATTTTATCATGATTATAGACGGGTAATGAGTAAAAACATTTTATATCATTGATACACTTATGTATTATTTCTTTATATTCCTTATCATAAAGGAGGCTATTATTAAATTTCCACAACCCTTTGCCATGGGTAAATTCATTTAGTTTCAGTACAAGTGTTATTGGGGAGTGATCTGATCTATAGCTTGTTAAAATTGAAGTATTCTTTATCGAAGGTAAAAGTGACTCTGTAACCAAGAAAAAATCTAGTCTAGATTGTTTAAGGGGATTACTTTTACGCCATGTGTATTGCTTTCTGTCAGCATAATACTCTCTAAAAACGTCAACAAAACTGTAATTATCTATCATTTCAAGCACACATTCTCTATTTCTAGGATTATTAACATGCAAGTAATTATAATAATCCATCAATGGATCCAGAACAAGGTTAAAATCACCGACTAAAATTGTGTTATCACACCCAGAATTATCTATGAAACTCGTAATATCATTAAAAAAGCCTGGGTTATCATTATTTGGACCATATATTGTAATCAAATTGATAGTTCTATTTTCCATATACATGTTAAGTGCTAAAAAATTGCCATATTGATCATTTGCTTGCTTTAATACTTTGTATTCAAAAGAGTTATTCATAAGAATTACCACACCTCTGGCATTTGATGCATAGGAGCTAAAATAGCACTCATATCCCCATTGGTTTCGAATAGCATTCTCCTTTTCTTTAGTAAAGTGTGTATCCTGTATACATATTATGTCAAACTTTAGTTTTCTATAATAATCAAAAACATCTTTTCTTTTCTCAAAATTACCTAGTCCTTGGCAGTTGAAAGAAACTATTCTTATATCATCCATTGTCAAAAATGTTTGTAAAATAAATACAGTCCCTGCTGTGCCTAATCATAAAATAAAACCAGATGTACACATGTAAATCCTCCAATCTATACGAGTATATATACAAATATGACTTTGATAGAGAAAACTTCTTATTCACACGAAACAATATAATATAAGAACGTGTTATCGGCATACTTAGGGCATGGTAATAGTAGATAAGGGGAAAAGGAAGAGATAAATTAAGAAAGAATAAGAAAATAAAATACACATATAAATAAAGTAAGTAAATGTAAAGATGATGGATAAATCCAAACCACAAGTCCAAAAATCATGAAACCATAGGACATACAAAATCAGTGAAAATGAAAAACAAATGGAAAATAACAAAATATGTCTACTTGAAGAGCATATGTGAACCCCTGTGATGGAGTGAGATCAGGTGCCGTGTTACGGCAATGTTACGTAATGTTACCGATATGTTGTTTTGCCACACATCTGCACATCTCAAATTTGTCATGACAGGATGAACGAAACTGTTTAGAGACATTCCGGAGTACAATCACTTAGACGTCGGGATGCTGAATTTCGTAAATAGCCTCACGAAATACTTCTTCTATCATACGAAAACGATTGTATCCTAAATGAATACCACCAAACCATCTAGACACAACTACAGCCGTATTCATTATATTATTTTCATTCATATATGCTAGGAGTTGTCGTCCAGCTCCATATTCTCCGTCATCCTGATAACTTTCTTGGATTTTGCCTGAGCTATCTTTGAATCTGTAAACTAGTATATGGTGGTCGGCACTGGCGGTATCTGGACTGGAGCAAACTTTTGTATATATATCGCGCACATTTTCATGAGATGCACACTTGCCTCCGTCGGCCCGAAACGCACCTTTTTCCTTTTCTCTAACACCGGAATTCACAGTTGGAAAGTTTTGTATATCCTCCATTTCTGTAGGGAGCAATTCAAGTATGCTGACATTAATTGGTGTGATGACTTTATCGACATAAGGTTTTCCATTTGGTAAAAGTAGCGAGTTTCTTTGCATTCGGCATACAATATTCTCGTCGGTTTTTAATTTGTCCGAGATTTCGTATAAGCGCTTCCTTTCTTCTACGATGGGTATTGGGTCCTGCGGTGTAATGGAGAAAGGTAGTTTAGATTTTGCTCGTTTTTCTTTTTGTGCTCGCAGTATTGTTTCTTTCATGTTACCATCCACAAGTTTACCAGTGATCGAAACCGGTTTCGAGCTGTTTGGGCGGGGCTTTCCATTTCTGTGGATTCGTTCGAACTGCACATCCACTCCAAGTTTGTCCTTTAATATGCGGGGAATGTCTTTGATTAGATCTTCGTCTTTGTTATGTTCAAAATTATGGATCATTACATTGTCCCTCATAGATCTTCTTTTCAAGTCCACTATTTCCCGATCCATCCTTGCCATTTTCTTATCCATTCGTATAACTATCCCTCGTAGTAAGTGTATCTCTCTCCTCAATGTGTCGTTCTCAGTTCTCAAGTCACTTGATTCAATCGTGTTTTCCTCCGCTAGTTGTGCGACATCTCTTATGCGCTGATCTAATCCTTCATGTTCATATATATCCGCCTTTAATTCCTTTACTGACTGAAAAACTTCTTCATATTTATCCAAACGTGTGGAAATATTAACAAGAGTAGCTTGCATTTCATTCAAGGTAGCGTTAAATCTCGTACTACTATCGGGTGTTTCACTTGTTGAATTCATCTCACTGACTTGCATAACCGGTTTTTTATTAGTGAACGATTTTCTTCTCGACGAGAAAGACATTTTGATGCAAAATTAACGTTTTAACACACACTTTTCGATGATGAAAATTACGTCATTCGATAGAATGCCAAAATAAGTTAATCCTGCACAAAAATTACGACTTAAAACTCAGTATCACAGCAGATAGGTGACAAAACACCGGAGCCCACTAACGTACGACTGTTGACATTGGCGTACCACGTGACTCCACCTGGTTTGGTTGTGTTTTCTATATGCTGTACTGGCATCTGAAAATAAACTGAATTGAATTGAATTGTTGAATTTAGAGTAATTGTAATTAAACAGAATAAGACTTTCTTTATTTTCGTGCAACTATGCTTTTAAAACTTCTTATCAAAACAAACGTAATAATATTGTCATTTCAAATGGATACTGTCACAACTGTGAGACAAAATTATGAGTTGTTGTTTTTTATATTCATTATATTGATTGATTGATTGATTGATTATTGTTTTACGTCACTTCACGATTATTTCACGTATATAGTGATTGCCCTATGTGATGATTTTTACCTTTAACAACAACAACAACAACAACAAAATGATTTATTCTCATGAATACAAAATATGTATTTAAGAGATACAATTTGACGACATATATACAATACATTTCATGCAATTAACTAGGAGGACAAGCCCTGTCTTTGATGACCGATAAAATTTAAATAACCTTTTAAGTATAATTATGTTTTTGCATTTTAAAGAGTTTCTTTTATATTTATAATTATCTGGTCTAATAATAAAGTATTTGTTTAAGTTTTCTTATCTAGATTTTTTAATCATATCATCTGTACTGATATATAGATAATGAAATTCATCAGCTAATACACTATCATCACATAGGGTACAAATTCTATCGTTTTTAATAATGTTATTCCAACGACCATTCTCGATTGGTAGTTTAAAATTTGATGTTCTAAATCTACAAAATAATTCTCATTTGCTTTTAGGTAGTTCATTTAGGTAAAAGTCGAATTTCAATTTATCTTTTAAAAAGAGGTAATTTATTGCTTTTGATGATTTCGGGGACGACCATTTGATTCTGAGGGAGGGGGGGGGGGCAGCTGGCAATTTCGGTCAAATCAGATTATTTATTTTCAGATCTTTGAAGGATAGAATATTTATTTCCTTAATATCCTGGGATAGATTATTTATTTTCTTGACTTTTTTTGTCGCCAATAAATACTTGTCAGAATTGCACTGTAGTATGTGGCATTAACACACATCCTTCTATAATTGTATTTTTTGTTAACAAAACACATTCTAATATTAGGTAAACTCAACAAATAATATGCAAACACTACTTAAATTGCGTAAGTCTTTATAGTAGTAGTTTCTATAGTGAAGTGTATAGTCTCTCTCAGTCTCTAGTATCCAGGGGGAGAATTTCCATTTATCACTACAGAAGGATGTGTGAGGAAGTGTTGCTGTTTTTGGCTTCTTGTCCGAATGATAATTTATATCATTCGTTTTTGACTTATTTTGAACTATGTTATTTTAATGCAAAAAGGGATTTCATAAATATTTTTGATATATTGATTTTTCACATTTCTAACTTTGTCTTCACTACTTATAGATTTGAGAAAGCTTGGTAGATATTAAGCAAAGATGTTCTTCATGTACAATTTTACAGGTTTTAAAAGTCTAAAAGAAACTAAAGACTTATGGCCAGCTACAGTCATTGTTCAAAATCATTGTGCAATGTTTTCTATATCTAAGGTGAACAATATAGGCCCATTTGGGACTCTTTTTACTTTTGTTATCATGTATGTTAAGTGAAGATACACATTGTTGTTTTGCGTTTGGTCTCATTTTAAAGTTATGTTTATGTTTATTTTACATTTGAATAGATGTGTTAAAATCATTTGACGAATGTCCTGTTGCACTGATTTGAATGAAACTGAAGAGGGATGAAACACTGTCAACAAATATGAGAGATGAGACAAAATCAATTAAAACCTCTTTTTAACGTCAAAATATTGCTGTGTCTGGCATATAAATGAGGGGCGGGCAACACGAGGGAAAGTTAGAGAAAGGGATTGGAAATTAGGGGCAAGGGGATCCTAATGACACTATTCCGAACAAGACTCTGAAGAGAAAATCTCTCAGAAAGCAGATGGTAGAGCCCTTGTCCCCTGTCTGCCCCTCAAAATGGACATGCAAATATATTTTTTAAAACAACCATTCTATCAAGTTTTGTTGAACATATCGAATAGCACAATTTGTCCAATGCTATAAATTCCGCTGAAATATGAGTTACACAGTTAAACTACTACACATTATAGTATAGGGAGCAATCTGGCGAGCGAAGCGAGCTGGGGAAAAAATCAACATTCAGCTTTATATTTGCATGATCTTTTATATGTACAACCTAATAGCCAGAATATTTATTTTCATTTCAATCAAAACTAAATTTTTTATTTCCAGCATTTTCAGGGTCAGAATATTTATTTCCAAAAAGTGCCAGCAACTCCTCAGAATCAAATGGTCGTCCCCTTGGATAGGAGCTCATTCCATTTCATTTAACTCTGATCTTTTAAGGTTTGTGATACATAAGTACTGACCCAGTCTTTACTAACAAAAGTCTGAGTATTCCATAGATATGATAGACCACATTTGTTTGAAATATTTTTTATAAATCTAATCCATGAATTATTATTGTCTTTACAAGTACGTAGAAGTTTTGTAATTTTTTTTTTTTTTTTTTTTTTTTTTTTTGTTATCTGATAAAATGATTCTTGACCAAAATTTTATCATTCTTGTTTTTACGTTAATTGATTATGGATATCTTCCAAGTTCTCCATATATATATAATAATTTGGAGTATTTTGATTAAGATTAAGTATATATTTACAGTATCTAATATGTAATTTTTCTATTAATGAAATATTAGACCCCAGATATTACACCCATACAATAAAATTGGCTGTATAACTCTGTCAAAAAGATGTAATTGTTGATTATCAAATTATTTCTTTTACATTTTTAGCACATCAAACATTGCTTTAGTCGCTTTATCATATTGATATTTTATAGTATTTGTAACGAACCGTTGCTTTTGAAAAAATACCAAGATATTTAAATTCATCAACAATTTTAATCTCTTTGTTTTCATATACAAATTTGTGATAGGATACATTTCTTTTACCAAGAAACCATCACTTTAGTTTTCTCAACATTAACCTTGAGACGCCATTTATTACAATATTCATAAAAATATCTAATTTGTTTTGTAAGTCTGCCGCTGATTGAGATAAAATAATTGTATCATCTGCATAAAGCAAAAATATTAACATGACATAGATTAAAAAAAAAACCGGAAGTCCCTCAGCGCCCTCTGTGAGCTAAAACTGTTCTAAATCATTTAAATAGATAGAAAATAAAAATGGTGACAAATTTTCCCTTGACGAACTCCTAGTTGACATGGAAATTCATCTGATAAAAATGTTCATTCTAATTTACCCTTAATTCCATTATAGTGTTACATATTCTTAATCATTCTAAAACGTTTACCATCAATGATGTTCATTAAAATTTTATTCCAAAGACCAACTCGCCATACACTATCAAATGCTTTTTCAAAGTCTATAAAATGCACAAAATAGATTCCTTTTAGTACCTTTAAATAAGTTTTGCAAAGTATGAGGAGAAAATATATGATCAAGTGTTGACTAAAACCAGCTTGCTTATTTAGTATAAGTTCAACTTCATCAGCATAAGAATTTAATCTTTCGTTTATAAGAGATGTAAAAAATATACCAAGGCATGATAGAAGAGTTATTGGTCTATAATTAGAAGGAAGCGATTCGTCTCCCTTGTTTTTATAAATAGGGATTATCTCCCCACACAACCAGCTACTAGGAAAGTTTCCTGATTCAAAAATAGCATTAAATAACATATATAAAGGTAACATACAATCACTTGTTGATTTGATATATTCGTTAAAAATAATATCACAGCCTGCTGATTTGTTACGATTCAATGATTTTATACATTTTAATATTTCGACCCCAGCGACAATACATGTAATTCATTTTCACAAAATAACAAATCTGGTATATTTGATTTTTTTCCATATTCAGACCAGATCTTTGAAAAAGTTATTTAGGTGATCTATGCTAATTTTATAAAAAATTTTCCTTCATTTACCAAAGTTTAAAAATTTCCAACACTCTTTTTTTGACATGATTTTCTCAACTCATTCAATCTTTTTTTTTTCTATATTAAACTTATGGTTATTCACAGCATTTTTTAAAGTTTGGATCTTTGACTTGCACGCCTATCGTGAAACGGGACCTCGGTTTTTACTGTCTCATCCGAAAGACAGAACACCGTTGTGCCCACGGCGGGAATCGAATCCGGGACCTTTCGGTCATAAGCCGATCACCTCATTCCCTGGGTCACACCGGTTTTATATTCATTATACGAGGGATGTATATATCTACGTCCCTGATTATATGCATGCATGCATATGTTTTGTTTGGGGGTTTTTTTGGGGACATGTTTGACTTAACATCCTTCAAGGCGCATGATTTGACATTATCTCCCGATGTGGAAGTGTGTGAAGATGATCGTTCACAATGGAAATGTCCTGTACACGGAAATGTTATTCTCTGCATAATAATTTAAACATAAGATTTGTTAAATTGTTGTGTGCTTCTATTAAAATGTTTACCAATTAAGTCGATATCCATTAAACATTGGTAGAGTGTTCTGCACTAAATTAAGTAATCACAAACAGAACGAAAAGTCATATATAATCATTGACGTCAATTATACATTATCATTGACGTCACAAAACGACCAGGGGATATTCATTCACGGTTATAATCGAAGGACTGATGGCCCTGAGAGACACTCGACGAGCATTTCAACATAAAGAAACCTACTATCCTTAGGATTAACCCTTTAAACAAACAAACAAAGCAAAAACAAAATCAGACAAAACTAGGTTTTTCATAGGTGTGTTAATTGTAAATATTTCTGTTTCATTACAGATGAAAGGCAGCAGAGTATATAAGCAAAATAATGAAAATCCGCTTCAAATCGATTTCCACAACTAATTTGTACTGATTCTGATTCACTATCTTAGTGCTCAAAGAATTAACACATATGGTCGTGGATCTCTAAAATACCACTTCCATTACAGAATGTCCTTTATGATAAAAAGGCAATAATATCAATAAAAAAATAGCGATAATGGAATTTGGGATTTCATTTACATTGGTCCCCAATTGCATTACTGCGCGCATTAAACTCAGAATATTTACAATTATCTAAAATATAAACAACACGTGCATTTCGATTGTAAAATTATTCGAGTTGCCACTTATATTCGAAACCAAGGAGGAAAAGATAAAAGAATCTGGCTCAGCCGTATGACAGAAATCACTACAGATATGCACGTTAATAATAATAGTCAATCAATTGGTGTGGTTGATCGGTTTACGAGCCTACTTTCCCACTCACCATAAAAGCAGTGTAATCAAAGGACAAGAACTCTCGACCACGTGATCAACTGAATTACTCCGACTTAGGAATGGTCTTTTAAAAACTTGCACAACACTGCTTGAAATTTCATGTTGTTTTTCTTTTGAAGCCTTTCCATCTAACATTATTAATTTTTATGCATATTTCTTACGTACTTTTATGTAGTAATTTCATTTGTAAGCTCACCGAAGGGCAAGGTAAGCTTTTGACATCACTTGGCATCCGTCGTCCGTCGACTGCACACTTTACAAAATTTTGGCTTGTCCTCTGAAACCAACAATCCAATCCGAATTTTAACCAAACTTAGCATGGATTATGTATGAATGTTCTTTACACACGATCCTCTTTTTGTTTAGGTTGAATGAACAATATTGCCAACAAGGGTTCTGATTGGCAAATTTCCAAACATTTCTTTTCTGAAAGTCCATGACAAAATGTTTTGATACTTTCTATGAAAGATCCATCATTGGTGTCTATGGGTACATGTATAAATAGAACATAAAGGTAAAACTAGTGCTTTGCATTTATCTTTAAAAACAGTATGATCTGTAATGTTTAGCAATTTCAAAATTCAACTTTAGTACTTTGTCCAAAATCATGTGATTCTTCATGTTTGAGTAAATTCTAACTTTTTGCCCAATTAGTTAAAATGATAATAGTTAGAGATGTGCTGCATTTAATTTACATTCATTCAACTGGTCAACTTTTGCCATTGATCTTAGAATTTAACTTACTTTTCTAAAACTTTCACATCAGTTGTATCTTTTGTACTACGAGAGAGGGATTTATATTCCATACATAGATTCATCATGACCAGAGCTATCAGTTGAAACTAAGACTTTTGACTTAGTGACCTTTAATTAGAGTTTTGATCGATTTAAAAATTGTAACCTGAACTATATGTTTTTTTACCATGAGGGATAGCGGGTTTATATATCAAATATAGATTCCTTATGATCGGGGGCGTTTTTGACGTACTGACCTTGATCTTTGATTTTGATAACTTCATCATTGACTTTAACTTTTAAACTTTACTGCAAAGCTAAACTTTCACGTAAGGATTTTCTTTTCGTGAATTTGTCAGGTGAGCAGTTCCGGCCCCCGAGAGCCTATTGTTTATGTATTTTCAACTTTAGAGGTGGAAATGAATTGCAGTTGAAAATTCCAAGATAAAAAAAAATTAAAAAAAAAAAAATGAAATGAAATGAATAAATAAATAAAAGAAAAAGTAAAAGAAAAGGAACAGACTTATTATTATCAATTTTCCAAATCTCATTTCCTTCCTTTGAATTGTTTTTTTTTTTTTTTTTGGGGGGGGGGGGGGGGTTTTGGTGGGATTTTTATTTTATTTTTTATTTGGGGGGGGGGGGGGGTGTTTGTTTGTTTTGTTTTGCTGTGTTTGTGTATGTGTATGTGAGTTTTATGAGGAGGGGGTGGGTTGTGTGTATGGAGGGGGAAAGGGGGGGGGGTTGTATTTGTTTATGTTAGTTTATTTGTTTGTTTGTTGTGGTTTGTTTGTTTGTTTGTTTGTGTTTTTGTTTGGATTTTTTGGTTAGTTTTTTTTTTTTTTTTTTTTTTGGGGGGGGGGGGGTTATTGGCGAATGAATTGCTATATGTCAGTAGTAGTACAATGCCAACAGGCATCTTTGATTTGTTTATCACTTCATTTAACTCACAGATATACGATCTTTAGGAAGACATTATTTATCTCCTTTATTTGTATCACTTATGTAGATTTCGGAGAAACCGGAACACGATGTCGATTTTTACGCAACATTACATTAACCAGATCCGGTTTTGCAGTCGGATGGTAGCGATCTCCCACACGTGACTATCAGTTAATCCACTTTCACATGAATTTCATTAATTGAATTTCCATGTACTCTACAACAAAACACAATTTCATTGTACGTCAGCTGAAAAGCAATGATCCGTGGTCTGTATAATTCGAAGATTTTATGTCAAATTCAGCATTTCTTCCGTCATATCGCGACATCGCATTGGTGTTATGAAGCTTACAGAACAGTGGCGTAATCCAAGAATCGAGCCCCGAATGCCTGCTCTATAAACCAGGTGAATAACCGCTACACCGAGTCGGCTTCCTCTCTGATTCAGAGATAAATGCTAATGGACGAGCGTACAGCGTAAAATAAGAAAAATAGCTCTGAAATCTCTGAACTGTTGTCTTCGCTAGACAAATATGTAAAAAAAAAAAAATTCGGTACTTCATATTGTTGGTTAGCAAACTGTTGGCTCGCATTCCATCGCATGATGTCGTGACTGATCCTTTGGACAATTTTATTGATTATTAAGAAGACATTGGAAATCTCAACTTCTTCGAGTTAATTGGTTGCATGCCTCAACAATTATATGTAATTCAATGTACTGGACATTTGCGGCTACAGTATCAACAAAATACTAACAGGCAAGATACACTTCAACCACAACATTAATGAAACGAATATCTGAGAGGTTTTGTCCTGTATACGAATCTGCAATACATAGAACCAGTTAAGTTAAACAATCCGTATCAGTAAATAAACTTGAATAAGGTTCACAATGTATATGATAACTTTAGGGGAAACTATAGATATCAACATCTTCTGCTGACAATCAACACCTGTCACAAATAAAGTTTTATATACAGTATTTGTATATATATAATAGACAATATCGATGGATCATTCAGCATTCCGAACACATCTTGTTCTCTATGATATAATGCAATATATACATCATAATAAGTATTTGTTGAACTGTAATCTCTCCTGATCAACGAAGTGTAACCGACGTCAAGTTCTGTAAATGAAGAATAAAGTTTGTCATCGCATATACGAGTTAATTATAGTTCCCTGGCTTCTTCTATCCTCTCGGTTTGTTCGTTAATCGTTTAACGCAGCATTAAGAGTGTCATCTGTAATGTAGCAAGTAGTGGTAAATTGGGGAGGTAACTAGAGTACTTGGAGAAAACTACCTTCAATACCTACAATAACAGGCCTTTCACCATGGCCCGACCGGGAATCGAACCTAGACTTCGCACAAAAAGCAGGCTATTGTAACATCCAGTATATATCCACCGAAATATTCACTAGTGTGACTTGATATTATTGGTAACCACACGATATTCCGAAGGTCCAATAGTCCGAAGGTCTCATTGTCCGAATGACCGTTAATCCAAAGGTCCCATTGCAATTGTACGAAGGCCCAACAATCCAAAGATCCGATAGTCCGAAAACCCATTACTCCGAAGATCTTATAATCCGCAAGCCGGATATCCCGAAGGCCTGATAGTACGAAAATTTGAAGGCCTTGTAGTTCGAAGACCCAACGATCCGAAGGTCCAGTAAATAGAAGGTCCAGTATTCCGAACCCTCCCCCCCCCCCTTCAGGATCAAATGGTCGAACAGTAAAATTCGCACTGCCACGAAGAACAAACAGTAAATATAACTTGATGAACTGAGAATTGGGTCACAAAATACAAACTTCGTATTCACTTACTAATCTCAATCATTATGGCCGCCTTTACTTCAGACTTAATCTTCGGACTATCAGACCTTCGAACCATCGGGCATTCGGAATATAGGACCTTCGAACTATTGAACCTTCGGACTATTGGGTTTTCGGACTATCAGGCCGTCGGATAATTGGGTTTTCAGACTATCGGACCTTCGGATTACTAAACCTTCGGAACATTGGTCCTTCTTTATATTGGGTGGTCACCAAATTATACACGCACCTCCAAAAATAGAAGGATAAAGAAATATTTTTAAAGAGATATCTCTTTAAAATGTAGGCTATGGTAGATGTTTTATCACTTTAATATCATTGCAATGCTGTGGTTGATAATAATAATAATAATAATAATAATAATAATAATAATAATAATAATAATAATAATAATAATAATAATAATAATGATAATAATAATAATAATAATGTTTATTAACGTGACAGGAAGCATATACATTGTATAATATCAAAACAAGGAAGTTTAACATATGAAATATATGCTACATAGAATACAATGTATAGATAACCCAGCCAATTGGCTTATCAGTCACGAATAATCAATAATGAACGTTAAGGTGAAAGATGAAAGGTGGTCTATATAAAAGTGTCCTTGACATATATTGATATATTAACGCAACTATATCTATAGAAAGCCGAAGTAATAAAGTAATTATTCAAATGAAATAAGTAACACCTGCAGGCAATTGTTACAAATAGCAACATGCTTCTTCACATTTTGTTACATAATAAATCAAATCAATTCCCCATTATCTTTTAACTAATTTAAAATTATACAAGTGATGAACACAGATTTTCAGGATATATTCACTCCTACAGTCGGAGCTAAAACTGCTGAGGGTGAATTACAATCTACAGAACATTCTTAACATCAAGTGCTGCACTCCGAGGCTCATGGATACATTGCAACACCCCAAGAAAACACGGGACATCGCTGCTCTACTAGAATATGCGGAAGATTGCTACACTCACAGAGCACTCGGAACATTGCTGTACCGACACTGGGGACATTACTGCATTCCAGGGCACATTGCTACATGGCCACACCCCAAGAAAACACGGGACATCGCTGCACCACCAGAATATATGGAGCATTGCTGCACTCCCAGACACTGGGAACATAACTGCACTTCTAAAGAAATTAGGATTGACTGCATTTCCAGAACGCTTTTATACCATGATAACTTTAGTTTCAGAGCACTTGGATATAACTGCACTCATAAAATACTCAAAATATTGCTGCTTAGATCACTTTTGTACATCGTTTGGACACGTTCTACACTCCAAGAGCACTCGGAACGTAAACCATGGCTGCGCTCGCGGGACACTTGTAACAATTGCTGCACTCCCAGATCGCTTCGACCATTCCTGCACTACCAGCCGCTTGTTACATCCGTATTTCACCGTGTCCGGGGTACAGAGATCTGTTTAATTAATCACGTCGGCTTGTTAATAGTGTTTATTGATACATACCTTTGACAAGTCGCAATCACCGAGAGAAACATTGGGAAAAGGTGATAAATGAGTGAACAAATTACTCGCTATCGATATTGGCAGATGCTATTGTTTTATATTCCTCGTAAAGATGTTGGATATATGAGGGCATTGATAAGGGGATTAGCATGCAAGCTGTCGCACACCTCCTAGAGGCATGTTGTGCATAGGTACGATACAGGTAAGTCAACATGCCTGTTTAGTTGTGCATAACACATGTACATAACACATACAAATGTATTTGTAGGTTTAATCATATTATTCGGATTTATCGAAATGGCTACTAGAAAATGATTTAACCAATATATTCAAAACTAAACCGTTTTAGAGTTTTCTATTAAAACTCGTTGATGATATTAGGATTTCAAGCGTATTAACTTAGTAAAGAAAAGAATTAAATGTTCGATATTTTTCTGTTAATTAACCTTTTAAATTATTAATTTATCCATCCGTATTTTGAGAATGTATTATTGTATAATTTTCAACACTCTTTATTTTGTAGCTACTGTTCAACTTTTTTTATAGATTGATAAAATTCTGAATTAAATTCTGAGTTTTACACCTACAATTATCAGATATAATTACATGTATTTATTTGTTTATTTATTTATTTATTTATTTGTTTATTTATTTATTTATTTATTTATTTATTTATTTATTGGTTTTTTATTTTATTTAACTTTAATCAATTTTATTGTATTTCATTTCATTTTATTGATTTTTTTATTTACTTATTTGATCTATTTAAGAGTTATATGTAACTCACCATACCTCTTCGTAAAAGTACATGTACATGTCGTGTTTTAGCGGAATATGTAGATTATTGTTGACGTATTCCTCTCCAACGTTCCTAATACATGTATTATATCAGTTATAATCTTGGCAGAATGAACAATGCCAATTCTTCCTAATGGTACATACTTCATTCCTATACTTAACAACCATTACTAATTAGACTTGATTGCATGTTCTGACAAACTCTAAAGTAAGAACGAATGCGCGTTCGATAGTGATATATCTATAATTAGGTCAACTTGTATTGAATTTCGATACATTATATAGGTTTCAAATCTTAAGTACATAAGTAGAATAGCTTATTTTTGAAAAATACAGCAGTTGGTCCAGACCACTCGGGCATCCCTCGATGATTTTTACCGATATGATAGTTCCCTGAAGCTTACAAATGAAACTTATTATTTACTGCTTATTCACTGGCTTTAAGTTAACTGTAAAAATGTCTATCACTGTACCTTCATAGTATGTAACTGTCAATTTTTGTTTGTTTGTTTGTTTTTTTTTTGGGGGGGGGGGGGGTTTGGGGGGGGGGGTTGTATTTTTTATATAGATATCCAAATATCTTTCTAAGGGAGCAACCATTTGATTATAATTGGGGAGGGGGATCAAGAAGACTTTTGTGAGCGATTTTTGCCTATTTTCAGAGCCGGGTTTTTTTTATCAATATTCAGTGCCAGATTATGTTTTTGCTGGAAGATTTCATTTTTCCTATATTGCGAACCTGATTGGGTTTTTTTTTCGAAAGTCTTCCTGCCCTCCTCCTCCTCTCCCCCGCATAAAAATCAAATGGTGGCTCCCTAAATTCTAGAATAAGAAAATATGTACTCCACAAGTTCATGCAATAGCTCTATATTATGTACTTTAACCATCAATTTAACGGAGTACAAATACTTAACAGATTATCAGAATACATTATCACAGTACTTGGTTACCTTAGTTCGCACCTGACTAATTATCATAATTCATAGGTACATTACCTGAGCACTTGCTTAATTGAATATATACCCGATTGATTATCATAATGCCTAGTACATGACCTTAGTGACAGGTTAATCGAGTACATGTCTGCCTGATGATCATTATACAAAGGTGCATGTACATTACCCGAATATTGGATTACTGGAGTACTACCTGCCTGATTATCATAGTATTCAGGTACATTACCTGAGTACTTGATTATTTTATGTGTTCTCGCCTGATTATCATTATACATAGTGCGTAGTGGATTACTCGGGTTAATTTTGACTGATTATCATAGTGCATAGGTGCATATACATTAACTGAGCACTGTGTTATTTGAGTATGTACCTTATTGATTATCATAATACATAGGTACATTTCATGTAAAACGGATTATCTGAGTATGTACCAGAGGTTATCGTAATATATAGGTACATTACCTGACTATCTGATACATGAGAAGCTGACAATCATGTAGTCCGAGAGATCTGACCATACAGCCCCGTGTACCTGTAACGGTCATTCGGATTCCCACTTTGTCCAGATTACCGTCAGATGTGGGGTATTTGATCAAATCTTTCGGACTACTGATTATAGTACATAAGTACATTACCTGGATATCTGAGTTTGTGAATGTATGTCTGTAGGACTGTTGTGATAGTGCATTATCCATATTTACCAAACTATGTTATAGTGCAAGTACAAGCGTATTTCACTATCTGATTACTTATGTAAATAAGTACTCTTATCTCTGATTACTTAAATATGTATGGCTGCCTGATTATTTGGGTGTATAATCTTCTACCTGAATACATAATTACCTGACCTTATGGTGACCTAAGTATACAACTCGTATCTGATTAATTCCCGGGTTGCGCCACTATGTTTAAGAGGTTGGTAACCTCCTGCTTCCATGTCGCGATATAACTGAAATATTGTTGAAAGCGACGTAAAACACCAATCAACCAACCAACCAATAACCAATGTATCTGATTATTTGGGTGTATAATCTTCTACCTGAATATATAATTACCTGACCTTATGGTGACCTAAGTATACAACTCGTATCTGATTATTTGGGTGTATAATCTTCTACCTGAATACATAATTACCTGACTTTATGGTGACCTAAGTATACAACTCGTATCTGATTATTTGGGTGTATAATCTTCTACCTGAATACATAATTACCTGACCTTATGGTGACCTAAGTATACAGCTCGTTTCTGAATTTTTGGGAGTATAATCTTCTACCTGAATACATAATTACCTGACCTAATGGTGACCTAAATATACAACTTGTATCTGATTATTTGGGTATATAATCTTCTACCTGAATACATAATTACCTGACCTTATGGTGACCTGAGTATACAACTCGTATCTGATTATTTGGGTATATAATATTCTACCTGAATACATAATTACCTGACCTTATGGTGACCTAAGTATGCAACTCGTTTCTGATTATTTGGGTATATAATCTTCTACCTGAATATATAATTACCTGACCTTATGGTGACCTAACTATATAACTCGTTTCTGATTATTTGGGTAAATAGTCTTCTACCTGAATACATAATTACCTCACCATATGGTGACCTAAGTACGCAACTCGTTTATGATTATTTTAGTATATAGTCTTCTACCTGAATACATAATTACCTGACTTTATGGTGACCTAACTATATAACTGGTGTCTGATTATTTGGGTGTATAATCTTCTACCTGAATACATAATTACCTGACCTTATGGTGACCTAACTATATAACTGGTGTCTGATTATTTGGGTGTATAATCTTCTACCTGAATACATAATTACCTGACCTTATGGTGACCTAACTATATAACTGGTGTCTGATTATTTGGGTATATAGTCTTCTACCTGAATACATAAATACCTGACTTTATGGTGACCTAACTATATAACTCGTTTCTGATTATTTGGGTATATAATCTTCTATCTGAATGCCTAAATACCCAACTTTATGGTGATCTAACTATATAACTCGTTTCTGATTATTGGGTTGTATAATCCTCTACCTGAATACATAAATACCTGACTTTATAGTAACCTACATGGAGGTATACAACTCGTTTCTGATTATTTGTGTGTATAATCTTCTACCTGATACATCAATACCTGACCTTATGGTGACCTGAGTATATAACTCGTTTCTGGTTATTTTTCTGACTCGTTTCTGAGTCCATAGACACTTGACCATATGGTAATTCAACCATTTAACAACAGAGGAGTACACACATCGCGTCTACTAGTAATTATGTGATGACCACTCTGATATAAGTATGTCATTATCAGATGATTTGAGCAAATTTGTACATTGTTACCAGAACACAATAGCACATGATTATCTAGACGAGTACTTTAGATTATAATTTTCTCTCTGTTACTAGTGTCCTTTTCTAACTTTAACTTTTTGTAATTTAAAGTGAGCATATAAAAGCTAGTCATGTGCTCACTTTAAATTACAAAAATTTAAAGTTAGAAAAGGACACTAGGGATATTATTGTTTTGAATTTCAGTATCGATATATCAGTTGACAACCATATCGATATATCATTTGATAACAATATCGATATATCGATTTCGTTTGTATTCTAAACAAAAATATAAGAAATGCAAATCAGAATGTAAATGTACTCGTATTCAACATACCCAATTAAATAAAGAAAATGGAAATATTAGGGACTCTTAATAGGAGACAAAGTAGATCGATGGAATTTTCTCAATTGTAAATAATGTCGCTTCTATTTGAATGACAAATGTATCGATACTAGTATTTAGATATGCATCGACATCATATCGAAGTTATTATTTTGTATCATTAATTTGTAAACATATTGATTGATTGATTATTGTTTTACGTCACTCCACGATTATTTCACGTATATAGTGACGGCATCTGCCCGATGCATTGCGCACAAATTTAGACCTTTGCAATGGACCCACCCGAAGCAGTAAGGGATCTTTTACATGCCACACCCACCGTGACACGGGACCTCGGTTTTCATTGTCCCATCCGAAAGACAGAACACTGGTGTGCCCAGGGTGGGAGTCCAACACTTAATCCACTAGGCCACACCGGCTTCAATTTGTAAATATATAACAGTGACATTCTTATCGTTAACTGCATGATACAGTTTTCACTTATTTGTACTTCATGTGTACTTAGTGCATGTAAATGATTTGTCACTTGGTCTGTGCCAGTGAATGAGGGATGTTGATAAATATAGGGTGGGGCTGTAACCTGATATTGTCATCATAATGCGGCGAATGTGACGCCCATCATACTGTACTGTTTGGACCCAATAAACACTATAGACGATGAAACTGGAGTTTAAAGAATGATAATTAAATTATATCGCTTCTGGCGCCAGAGTTTTTATTAGCAGCGCTATCCTAGTTTTGATTTGTAATCAATGCTGTCCTGACTGATGAATTGTATTCACCTCTCTAGAGGAACATCATTCTCTCTGCACAATCTATACTGAATAATAAAACAATACCGGGATCTATGTCTGCTTTTCCCAGTGTTCCCGTCTTTAAAATCATTAATATTGCAATGCATCAAGTTGATTCCCTCTATATTTTCAATACTTTCACAAAGCGATATTGAATTTCTGTTTCTAGATTTCGTTTAGTTTGAGATGAAAAGTTTGTATATACATTGTATTCATATGTATTTAAATACGAAAACTGAAACTGGCCTCTTAGTTTCCAGATTAATTGAGCAAATTCTGTTGTCGATCATTTCGAATATTAGCATTTCTGTTTCTCTCAAGGGTAGATTACAGTCGTAACACATCGGAAATAACGTGGATAAAACTCCATAAATGATAAATGTAACATGAAATAAAGATTAATTATTGTATTTATATCAGTATGTTTAAAACGATCACGTGACAGTTACAATGATCGTATTTGGCACAAAGTAATGCAGCAAAAGTTACTGTATGGAGAACCTCAAACGTGATTTATAATGATAGTCTTTGCTGCGTTTGTATGTGTCGTATGTCTGTGGTTCGTTATAATATATTCCTATGACATAATATCAATATCTGTGATACAATCGTACTTTTATAGTACGTTTGTACGTCAGTAGTCAGTAGCATGACACAAAAGTGACATCACTAAAAGTTTAATAGTGACTTTCTCTCGAGTGCCTTTTTCAAAGTTTCAATACCTTGCTACTCACATGTCTACTATACTGGTGTATATGTATATTACATACATACATACATACGTACATACACAGACACACACAGGCGCGCGCACACACACAAACACACACACACACCTACACACACACACACACACCTACACACACACACACACACACACACACACACACACACACACACACACACACACACATATATATATATATATATATATATATATATATATATATATATATATATATATATATATATATATATATATATATATATATATATATATATATATATATATATAACAAAGAAATTTTATTTTGTATACATATAAAGCCTACTGACAATTATTTCGCAGAGGGAGTAATCAATGAGGGTTTATAAAGCTTTCAATTCAAACAAGCTGTATATCATTCTTTACATGAACGTGTTTGGAAGAAAGGATCTAGTGTCTTATTTCATGGCTTCTATTATTCGAATAAAATTGCCATCGAGCAGCTGCAATGTTCATCTCTACAGGATAGATAATATAAAGTGATTTATGAATAAATGATAGAGATGTATTTGAGTGTTACTATATGGTATGTCAGCGGGTGTTGCGTACATCTAGAGGACGATACCGTTCCCTCTACAGCTGCCATTTCCTGTGATGTTGGGATCCTTGCTTGTTATAATAGTAATTATTTGATTTTCGTAAAGTATGATACAAGAGAAGTAAAATACACATATATGGAATATACTTTTATCACAACTAGTGACGATCGCTTGTTTAGAAATAGTCCTATTTTAGTAGTGTATAAAATACTTTGAATACCCCGACAACGTTGCTGACTCTATTGATATTTTTGTATTTCTCACTAATACAAAATAGACAAGAAATCTTGAGTCCCTAGTAGCTGTCATAGAGATTCTTTTGAGACTTCAGCGCCCTTAAACTCTATACAGAATCTGTTGTAAAATTTCGTACAAAGTTTCTAGCTCATGTCCTGGGATACCATGGTGAAAACAGATGTTCTTTAGAATTGAGCGTCTCTGATGGTATGCAGTACACGCTACTTTTCATAGATATCCATCTGGTATATCATGTACCGATCGAGTTGTGATATGCTGTCGTGCTGAATGGCTTGTTCTGTCTGATAATCAATTACCATTATCTGTAACAAAGTAAATAAAGGTAAACACAAACAATCTTTTCGGTCCAAGGGAAAAACCAGGTTTTCTTGGAACATTATTAGTTCAGAAGTCATGAGTAAGGATACATGACAAGCAACATCTAAATGAAACTAAATAAGGATGCCCAGATAGAATGGGTATCCACAAACCACAGTGGGAAATAGTCCCAGGGTAGAAGCAGACCAGTCGTTCTAAGAGCTTCCCTGAAAAACCTTCAAGTTAGGATAAACATTCTTACAACCCACATCTCCGGGAATTTACCAATGTAATCGTACATTAATCTTAGTACATCAGGAAATATTTTACATTTAAAGGAAGTGATTCAGAATGACATCAATCAATAGGAGTCGTGTCTCCTACCGCTGTTTTTGGTCCGCAGATAACATCATTAATTTGACGCTCTTTGTTTGCAATTGCTCCAGATGATAGAACACAAGAAATACGATCCTGAAATCATTCACCGTTCACGTAAATATTCAGAAATACATGGAAAACAGTAAACTTGCCTTGTTTTTGCTACCAACCTTAAATTAAACAAATGTTCCATTTAATTATCGCATTAAAATTTTCTGCTTGCATGAGCAAGCCATCTATAGAAGTCTTACTTCTCGCGGAGCACATGGCTGCAGAATTTGTATAGGCATTACGTATTACTGTGGCTGATCCCAATCTGATTGAAAGGATTTGTATGTAATATGAAATAAACTGGTCATAACACCGCATTAGTGCTTTCCATTTACTTCATTTTATGACAGAATAATAACATGACTCGGGAGATCTGTGAACATACATTCCTTTTTACAAAGTAAATGATAATAAAATGCGGAAACATCATTTGTCGGTATAAAAGACAGTAAAAATGACTACAGATACAATTTAGAACAATTCCAAGAATCAGACATTGCTTCTTGTAGCTTACAGTGTATCTATCATATTGGGGGGGGGGGGGGGGGGGGGGTCTGCGAGAACTAAATATTGGCCGACACCATACAGGTGTTATAGTGCTAATGTAACCCTAAACAATTAAACAAATGCTTTAGTACAGTCAGACCTGTTAAAGACTCCACCGAGGGAAAGTTGCAGATATGGTCTCTTAAGTTGGCCTCTAACTACACGTTGATTTTGTATAGACAATAGGTAAAAAGAATTGGAGAGAGGTGGCTAAGACAGGTTGATGCTTTAAATAAGTGGTATTTGAAGCATTTTAATTTGTATATCATTCATAATTCATAATCATGCATCACAATGCCGTCCATACTATCTTGTTTTAATGCAGGCTGATTTTGTATAGACAACAGGTAAAAAAGAACGGAGAGAGGTGGCTAAGAGAAGTTGATGCTTTAAATAAGTTGTATTTAAAGCAACTTAATTTGTTTATCATACATAATTTATAATCATGCATCACACTGCCGTCCATACTATCTTGTTTTTAATGCATTTAATTTAATAATTAAAGATTCCCAGTCATAAGCACCGTTTATTTTCCAAAATGTACATGGTCACATATTCCGATATTTCCTCCTTTAGGTATTACCTGCTTTCAGTGAATATGAGAATCTGTGCCTGTATGATACCTTTCATTATAACATTCCCTATAAGCACGTATATGTTCTATGTCTTCTAACCAGCACAGTGCAGTAGGGATTATTGATGAAATAACTATTATGAGTTGCTTCTGATTAAACCAAGTTTCCACTTAAACGATTTAGTTAAACAATATTGCATCAATAGTACGAAAGTTACCAACGGTAAATGTGTATGAACTGAATTTGAACTTGAGTTTTAATTTGTTGCACTAATGGCAAATTTCTTTCTATCAGTATTTGATTTCTTAACGACACCAAAAGTATCAACAATCGGAGGTCGATACTTCCATTATTACTTTGATCTATAACCAGTATAACCCCAAATTCAGCTAAACTGTTTTTACTAAGGATGATCTAAGTCGGAAGTGAATATCCCATCACGTAACGAGATGGTGGAATTGAGGTCAATCTATTGCTGTTAATGGCTTATACAACTATTTGGCTTTGTTTCAATTTGATCAAGTCTGGGAAAACGATGGGACAAATTGAACCGTCACTTACAGACGTCTGTGGAAGAGTCATTATAACAACCGAGGGCGTAATTGGTTTTGTAACATTTGAAGTTTATACTTTCTGACGATGCTATAACTGAGTGATAAAAGAGAAGCTTTTTCTTACTTCAAACGTTCCACTAGGAAATACCTTCTTTTACACAATGTCTACAAAGTATCGTATGCATTCATTTATTGTAATAAGGTCATAGATTATAGCACAATGCAAAATTAAAACGAGGATAATAATTGCCTTTTGTATTTGATATATATTGCATGAGTTGACGGAGTTTTCCAGGTACAGTACGACGGTTGTTACCTTTTAATAGGGGATGCTAACTCCCTAAAAACGTAAAGGGTTTTCGTTCACTATGTGGAGCATTCCCTTAATTATTACTTCAGAGTACATGGACATACTGCTTTTGTCTTTACTTAAAGAATCAAGGACAAAATTTTTAAATCATTTAGATTATATATTTTGCAAAAAAGGAAATGAAATTTCACACTAGATTATAAAACATGTGTTTCGTATTGCATTTTTATATAAGACCGTGTTCAGCGTAAGATAGCGTTACACATAGAAACTTAGCATTTACCAACGTTTTGCAGTCACAGTGACATAAAAATCGCAACTTTAGTCTTATTTCTACATTTGCATTTGCTTTTCAAACTTTTCCGAATTCAAAGTATCATTTCTGCTAGAACATATGTGTGGACAATAGGATGTCTTTACTGGGTATAATTATCGAAACCTACATTGGCTTTTGGGGAAGGAGGGAATCACGATGGCTGTGCTATCTTTTTTGAATTAGATGTCGTAACCTGTTGAAGCGATGGCTCGTAAAAGTGTTAAGTCTTTTTTCTTACTATACTATTAATCGCAGAAATTACGTCTTAGTCTACTTTTGTCAGGTAAGTAGTTTAGTGTTGTATACGTAATTTTTGTTTTGACCTTTATACGGGAAAAGAGACATAACAATTTTCTCACACAAGTCTGTATAATGTTCATGTGTCTCTGAACCTTCCTGTTTGAAATTATTCTAAAATGTATACGGTGGATATATCCAAAATATTTTACAACCATATGCGCAAATATCGTTACTAATCAATATGGCCGCCATTATGGTCATATCAAAATCTTAGAACCAAATTTCTCATATTCTCGAAGCAATATTATGAAATTCTAAAAGAATAATCTTTTCCAGATATCTGATTAACATATTACATCCCTTCAGTTGAATTTCAACTCATCAATTTATTTTTACTCAATTATGCTGACGATACTGTTCTGATATCCGAAACGTCCGAGGGACTACAGGGATTGTTAGACTCATTATACACTTATACGTCTCTTTGGAATCTAATTGTAAATACAAATAAGACCAAAATTCTTATCTTTCGAAATGGTAAAAAGCTGAGAGATTATTAAGAGTGGGTTTACAATGGAAATACACTTGAGGTTGTAGATAGTTTTAATTACCTTGGTTTCTTATTCAATTTCAATGGAAAATTTTTCACCACACAAAACTATGTAGCAGAGCAGGGGAGAAAGGCTATGTTCGCTATATACAGTACTTTCAAAAATCTTAATTTCAATGTACTTACAAAATGTCCCGTCTTTGACACGCATGTTTGTAGCATTTTAAATTATGGAGCTGAAATATGGGGGTTTCATAAAGCCTTGGATGTATAAAAAGTTCACATTTCCTTTTGTAAAAACATTTTAGGTGTAAAACTCAGTACTTCTAGTTATTTATTGTATTGTGAACTAGGAAGATACCCGCTTCACATATCTCGCAAGATAAAATATTCAAATTCTGGTTAAAGTTAAAAAATACTTCAAACTATATTCTTGAGGCCTGCTATAATGATATGATGGAAAGAAGAGACGAATGGATTCAAAACATATACAAGAACGAACTAAACCATCTGGGTCTACCATATTTATTTAATGAATCACTGAACGACCGATCCATTTTAAATATTATAGAAAAACGAATCAAAGATTTGTACCAACAGAATATTTTATTTGAGATTTCAAAATCCAGTAAACGATATCTTTATCAACACCTTATTGATAATTTCACTTTACAATATTACTTGTTAAAGTCAGTTCCTATGTTATATTTGACACCTTCTTTACTAGAAGGTGTCTTTGACCTCTCCATATATAAATACGTATGGAATTTACACGATTTGACTCTTTCTACTGGGTATATGTGACAGTTGTTGCTAGCAAGCAGGAGATGCTCACTCTCCCCGGGCACCTGATCTCACTCCATCACAGGGAATCACATATGCTTTTCAAGTAGACATATTTTGTTATTTTCCACTTGTGTTTCATTTTCACTGATTTTGTATGGCCCCTGGTTTCATGATTTTTAGACTTATGGTTTGGATTTATCCATCATCTTTACATTATATAAGAAATATATTCTCTATTCTCTATTGACTCTTTCTACGGGGTATATGTGACGGGTGTTGCTAGCAAGCAGGAGATGCTCACTCTCCCCGGGCACCTGATCTCACTCCATCACAGGGGTTCACATATGCTCTTCAAGTAGACATATTTTGTTATTTTCCATTTGTTTTTCATTTTCACTGATTTTGTATGTCCTATGGTTTCATGATTTTTGGACTTGTGGTTTGGATTTATCCATCATCTTTACATTGCTAAATTTAGATTATCTTCGCATAATCTGCTAATTGAACAAGGTAGACATGTTAACGCAATAAGAGCTAACAGATTTTGTGCAGGCTGTGATCAAAACGAGGTGGAAGATGAATATCATTGTATATTAGTATGTCCGATGTCACTCTGCACTGTGACATCAATAAAACCATATTATTATAGAAGGCCTAGTGTATTTAAATTGATTAAATTACCTAGTATTAATAATGTAAAACAGTTAACAAACCTTGGGAAATATCTTTATTTGTCTTGTAAACAGAGGTCCATGTGATGTTATCTTCTTCGTAATATACTTAATGCAATTCTTAAGTGTGTATAGATATTAGTGTATTTATGTTTATGTGTATATTTATGTATACATTTGTAAGTGTGGAGATGTATCTTCTATTGCAAAGAATTTCGCTCTCCATTTGCATTGATATAAAACACATAAGTATTTAACGTCCTGTCTGCATCTTGTACCTTGTACATATATTTATCACTGTTTTTACCCTCCAAATTATCATATATATATATATATATATATATATATATATATATATATATATATATATATATATATATATATATATATATATATATATACACACACACACACACACATATATATATGCATATATAATATATAAATATATATATATATATATATATATATATATATATATATATTCTTCTTCCTCTTCATATATTCATATATGCATGTATTTATATTCTTTCTATGTGCTGTATGACATTTGAATAAATCGAATTGGTTTTACATTCCGTATAGTCGTCATCTTGAAAATCTTAAAACTGGATTTTCTATCTTACTTCTTTTTTATTTATTTATTTATCTATTTATTTTTATTTTTAGCGATTTCAATTCACCTCCACAAAATGATCAACCCAGAATGCTTGACGTTCATATTAAAAATATATCATGTAACCAATGTGGTTGCTATGATGGCCATATTGAACATTTTAGTTCCCCCTTCAGTACGCAAGATTGCAAATACTAATTTCTTTCATGTTTTGTATTTTAGTCACCTATTAAATCTATTGTTCTAAACTACTGGAAAACAAAAGAATGGTGTGTATAAAAATACGAGTCAAAACGATCAATCAGTAACCAAGATCTTGCGTACTTCGTAGCATAATGTATGCCAGTATAAACATCATTTTTAACTGTATCTATACCAATACAGCTTAAAACTCAACAGAGTCTTTGTTTTCCTTAGGTAGAAGTTCGTAATTGTCAATTGTTCTCTGTTATAAATCATCTAACTCGACTACCTTCTTAACTTGAGGACGCTGTATGTGAACGTTTATTGCATTGAAGTTATAGAGTCAATTTACACCATTATCAATATTAACTCATGTAAAGTCTTTAGCAATTTGTAATAGCATGTTCATATGATAAACAAGACAAATGCATATGCATTACGATTACCTGTGGGAATGTGTACATACACAATCAGTCAATACAATTGAATTTTCTCCCTCATACATAGCTCTGTCCTTTGATTGATTCTTTGGCTCACGTTTTGGACCATATTAGTTTTAACTCTGCTATTCCGATATTTATATATGATGAGAATTCCAATCACTCAGGCATAAACATCTGGTACACAAAATTATAACGTATAAATGTTTTAATATTTAATATATCCACTCTGCCGGTGTCCCTGCTGGTGCTGGAGGGCATCATAAGCCTAATTATCAGTGCTTTTGTACTGACGTGAAATATATATTTAAAATTTTCAATCATGAAATGTTGTAAATCACTCATAAACTAATTATAAGGAGTATCTCACACATACATAGCTCTGTCTTTAGACTGATTGTTTGGCTCACTTTTCGACCACTTTGGCTTAATTCTACTCTTCAAATATCTTCATATTATTAGAATTCCAATTATCGGTCATCAGCATCATTGAAGTGACAAATGTTGTTGAAATGCTCATCTGGTGCACAAAATTATAACGTATTTATGTTCTAATATATATTACTACCGTCCTTTGAACAAAACCCGTACACCGGAAAATTTGCAATTATTTTTGTATTTCTAAATCTATCGCCAAGAAACATAAACTATTCAATCGGATTTATTATGTCGTAAGTAGTGATACCCATTTTGTGGAATTAAAGTGATAAAATCTGAGGATGTAGACTCAGAACTAAATGGGATAATGTTATATAATGAAAAAGATAGATGTATATCTGGTGTATATTTATAGCGATGTGTTGAGAATTTTTGATTTGGGGAGGGGGGTTATTTTTTATTTTATTTTATTTTTATTTATTTTTTTTTTTTTTTGGGGGGGGGGGGGTGTTTGTTTTTGTTTGTTTGGTTTTTTTATGATTTTTTTTACTGTTAGTAGTAAAGTAGTATGAATAATTCAAAGTTAGATATGTACTCTATAGGAAAAAAGGTAAGCCAAAAAACCTCCACGATGACAGGAAACAGTCACACAAACACAAAGACATCCCAATATATCATATTATACAGCAATTGACTTACTGACTCTGGACGGTCAACAGAAATGACAATGTGCCCACCTATAAAGCACTAATACCGAGAATGACAATGCACCCACCTATAAAGCACTAGTGCCGAGAATGACAATGTGCCCACCTATAAAGCACTAATACCTTAAAAGAAAAGTGTCAAAGTCCTAACACCACCTAGGCACACATCATAGTAGTACCTAACCCCAAACATTAGTGCCATCCCTTCTAAAGCATACATTCACCATTTACTTAGCATAATCAGGATATCAGTTAGAATAATCGATATATTTTTTTATGAGAAAAACTTATAACGATGGATAGATTTAATTATACAACAGTGTGATAAATGATTCATTATGTTAATATTTTTCTACTCTGTGTGTATTGGTGGGGTTCAGAACTTTGGAATCTATAACATATTGATTTTGAAGTACCAAGGTAGTGCGATCGATTGTCCTTTCAGTGAAAGCTGTTCATTTTAACATTGGGACAGAAACTTGTTAGTAGCAATGTGATATTTGATTATTTTATAAAAGTACACAAAACACTCTCGCTACGTCGTTACATCGATTGCCCGGTACAGTAATTGAAATTATACCTCAATACCTAAACTTCTTTTATTTATATGAAGTAAACAGGACGTCTATTTAATCAAAATTTCATACAAAACTTATACAGATTTTAACGGTTTTCCAGTAGGTTCCCAATAAAAATGTCAGATATCAATTAGCTGAAATGATTACTATATATGTATCTGTTCCCAACATAATTGTATGCTTTTTTTATTTCAGATTATTCCAACCTTGTGTACAGAACAACTGGGAGTTCACTAGAAGTATGACAGAAGGAGAAGTTCTCATATCTACATCATCAAATAGAAATAAATTCCCTTAAGTGGAAAATGTGCTCATGTGATTACATTGTGTAACTGTATTAGTATATAAATACCTAGAAGTATATTCAGTCACAACTAGACTCTAGGCACACGTGCTATATTGAAGTTTCAGATAACAAAGTCGTATTTCTGTCATACTGTATCAATCTAGAATGGATTCAACACATTACAGTGAATACTTATTGGATGAAGTCCATTATCTGACACCATTATTGTAGTTTTCATATACGAAGTACGTCGCCATGGAAATGCATTTTGCCGTATGCTACTCGTAACGGAAGGAATACCAGTGATGGGGAATTCTAATAAAACTATTGAAATATTTAAGTTGTTATATAATGCATGTGTGCTAGCCAATGATTCCAGGTGTGATATAAAGTTTGAGATTGCGCATCAGAAACATCCTGTGGGGAATTCTACGTCATCGTTTTCTAGTGGTGATGACGGTGCTGTGTTGTATATAGTGGCCGTGCTCGTGTTTTATTCTGCAGGCATAGTAATCATGTTAATCAAATATTCTAAATCGGAACGTAAACAGATGGAAGAGGAGGCAGCATTAGATTTCTTCTACAAAGGTATGCCTATGGGCAAAAGTGATAAAGAACACCATGTGAACAGTGTCGCCATAAGAGCGTTCCACACGCTGACGCATGCGTCGTATGAGAAATGTCGCAAAAATGGATATCACTCGAAGACGTTATTAGAAACCGATGTCTGACCCGAACTTGTTGATAATAAACGAAAATATGCAGGCATTTGTGATATCCGTAACTTTCATTGTTTTGTTTAAAATACAGTAGACTGCTCCTGACCAGGTATCGGCTACTTCACAATTAATACAGAAAATGTATCTCTGTTATCCTTAATCAGATATCCGGACATATTTCACCATTTGCTAGGGATGTCAATGGCAAAAGCATTTTAAAGCGATGTAGATTTTATGACAAAGATCTGGTATTTCATCTATCTGTTTATTTATCTATCTGTTTATTTATTTATCTAATTCGTGTAACAGACATAATTTAGCGATATTAGACTTTTCCATGGAAATAATATACATAATTCTGAAATCTGAAAGTACAACACATTTTAAACTTTAAATAGAGATAACAATCATATGTTATAACATACAGATATAATAAATATAAACAATATACATTTAATGTTGGAGCAGGTTTTACCAGTGGTATCACACTGGACTTAAATCAGAGGACCCGGGTTTGATTCTGGTTGTCGGTTTTCCTTCTCTGTCTGTCCTTCGTATGAGACAGTATAAACTGAGGCCTGATGGCACGAGAAAGATCCCTCAGTGCTTTGGGTGGGTCCGTAGCACGGGACAAATTGTATGAGGCGATATTCACAATGTTTGATTACATTGAAATAGGTCAAATTTATTTAGAAACTATTTTCGTTGCTAATGGCAAATGTCTGAAAACATGCCGACACTTAGTAATTGTGAATTGTAAATAATCATATGAACTACAATAATTCATAATTTACTTTTTATGCTTTTTATTTCTGATTAACTGAAACATGCATATCTATACAATATTGTCATATGACGCCATTTACATTATTGTTACCTGACTAATTTCCAAGCCGGGGGGAAAGGAGAAACATTCGATACTGATCAATTTTATGAGACGAATCAATGAAACAATAAAACGACAGTAAAATGATGTACAAAGAATTTGTCTTGCGGCATCATGTATATTAATTTCTACATGTTTGCTAGGCAAATTAATTCATTCATTCATTAATTCTATATGTAAAATGCAGAGTAAGTTAGTGCTATGTTTTTGGAACATACAGGTATTGAAATCATACTTTCCTATGGGTCAAATTTATCTCTTTTATAATATCTCACATATCTGATCATTTTCATATATTAATCAATAAACTGTACTGTACTGTCATTTAATACCTTAGAACCTTAGTGTGAATATTACTGACGTCATTTCATCTGGCCGCTGGATTTTACCTGAATTCTAATGCTGCACTGTACAATGACATTTCATTGTATTCGATGTATATAAATTTGCTTGAAATCTTGATTTGATTTCAGAAGCATATCTTGTTTGGGAAGTTTTAATACTTTCATACTTTTATTTATAATTCCAGACTGTACCAGATTACTGATCTTCATCGATAAATATCTGTGGTGGGTAAGAATACCACCAGGCGATGCTCTGTTTTCCCTTTTTTCATTCATGAGGATGATACTCATTTATTTTCTGATATTTTACTTTACATAAAGAATCTTGGTGTCATAATTAGATAAACAAACAAATGAAAACCAATATTTAGATAAGTTTATGTGAATGTAGATAGCTTATTCTTTAAATGCATTTAATGAATAAGAACAATATAAAATGTATATATTTCCAACTTCAGTACAACTTGTAATTTCCTAGAATAAGTGATATCATTTAACAACATCTACCAACTACTTAGTAGCTAGAACCGATGTAGCATAATCCATTGGGTGCTTGGCTTGGGACCGAGTTGTCCCGTTTTTGAGTCCCGCCGGTGGTTTGTCGGTGCTCTGTCTTTTTCTGCAAAACTCGAGGCCCTGTGTCACGGTAGGCGTGGCATTTAAAAGATCTCTCACTTCATCGGGTGGGTCCGTCGCATAGATATAAATTTCTGTGCATTGCAGATACCGTCATTAGTGCATTCATCTTGGAGTGACCTATTTAACACTCCAGTCTTTAGACACATTTCATGACGATTAATGCATAAATAAAGCATGCAATATACATGACCTTGTTGATCTTATACCTTATCTGTTTAACGTTTGAATGTTATTAAATGACACAACCAATTCCTCCAGGAAGACAATACTAACATCGCTTTCGTCTAACTTCCATTCGTTTGATTTAAATTGCGTTTTCTTTGTTTAGCAATATTTCAAATCAATATAATGCAATTGTACAAATCTGTCTTCATGTTTTATTATATGTTTGGACATATTTCACTTTATTGATGACCCGCCGCATTTTGGTAAATTTACTTTCATCTGTTATCAATCTCAATTTATAGGAAATAATAAATCGGTACCATTGTGTTACATTTACAGGCAATTTTGAAACAATGTTCAATACAATAACTCTAGTTTCGCGCTTTCTATACCACGTTGTCATTCTGAATCACACTTTCTGTACAGTAACCGTGTTACAGCATTATAATGTTCCATGTCATGTTCTGGCCTTGCGATCATTCTGCCAGGTCTGTGCGTCTTTCTTAGTGTATTACATAATCCATTCAGAATGTATGGTAATTACAATTTTCCCATGAAACGTTTATGTTCTGTCATCTGTGTATATACCGCATTATTTCATCACTCAGATTAAGCAATGCTATCGACAAATCCTCACAATCAGTTGGTTGCTGGCTTGTTTGGTTTATGGTCGAAAGGTCTCAGGTTCGAGCGCAACCGATTACTGGTCTTTGAGATGAGATAGTAAATTATTCTACTAAGGTCTCGAGCCACGGTAGATGCCGGTACACGTAGAACATTCCTCTTCTTATATTGGGAGGGTCCGTTGTACAGGTAGTAATATTTTGTAATCCGGCAGATGCTGTCATGATGTTTAATAATAATGTCAGTGCCGAAATGCTGAAAACAGGTCCGGTGATGCTCTCGGGAACTGACGGTCCACCAGCAGGGGTAACGATCCAGTCATTTTGATTACTATTAGAACATATACATCGACTTCAATGCTGTGCACCAAATGTGTATAGGATGTAGCATAAAACAATAAATATAGCAGTAATCATTTGATTTTACATGTAATACGTATTTTGATTGCTTTAAATCTAGGGGTATATTTCACCCAAGATTTTTTTTCTCTGACGACGTAATTTCCCGCGTTTTCACAGCTGTGACGTTAATATATTGACACCAGCGCGGCAGAATTTTAGAGATGTTGAGAAATAGTGCAGATATAACATACCGATTTCTGAGAAAATAATAAAATATTTTGAAGAAATTAATGATAAGGACTGAATCTAATTTGTTTTTCGTTGGATGGAGCTAAAGCACGAAAAGAAAAAAATATTATGGAAAACTTATGTATAATACGCTACGCCCAATGATGCATTTTCCTGCTTTATTAATTAATTTTTTTTTTCGTGGTATACATACCTCCATCAAACGAAATAAAAAAATAGATTTATCTCTTATATTATGATAATGATAATAGTAATAAATACAGCATTGTACCTTATGGTATCTATACCCTGTCAGAATGTAGATACATATTGTCAGAAGGTAGATACGTACTGTCAGAAGATAGATACATACTGTTTTACATACATTCTGTAGTAGTAAATGCGATTCAAGTAATACCTTTTACAAGTCATTATATTTTCTCTTATAAACATTACAAATATACATGTACATGTAATATTTTATATTGAATTTTTTTCATGTATTTTGCATACCTATGTATATTGAGCTACCATTAAAATACGAATAACAAAATCATTTCAACGTTTAATGTTTTATTGTGATTTTAAAAGAATATATATATATGTATATATATATATATAAGAGCAAGTAGGAAATATAACTACAATGTTCACTTCACTATTCAAAAATGTCGGATCAACCGTGTCTTTCTTTTGACTCTATTCCTGTTCGTGCAATCATTTTAAATTCATTTATCAGCCTGCGGGCCATATTATTTCAAGTGATCTTTACTGTATTCCGAACAAATATCTACGTTACTTTTTAATAAAGGACCAAAGTATAGATTACCTTCCAGAATAGATTTTACCAAATGCTGGGATATTGTTGAAGAAGCATTAAACCCTTATTGTAAACGATGATGTTAAAAAAGGTGTAAAAATGCATACCTTGAACGACTGGAAAATTGAAATCTTAAAAATGATCGATATTCGAATTAATATTTTTTCAATAAATCCCCATTTATTCAAACAGCCACATTATATACCAGTTCAGTCTATTAAAAAGAAAATGGCTGATTTACACAATGATATACTTTATTACAGTTGTTAAAACTGAATTGAACTCTACTTCTATGTGTGTTGAGACCCCATTGTTTAAAGAGAAGATCCTATCTTACCATTGTAAAGCTATGTGTGACTTCAATTTAAGCATTGATAAAAACGATCTTCCAACACTGTATTGGCTTCCCAAATTACACAAAAACCCATATAAATCACGTTTTATATCAATTTCTAGTCATTGCTCTACAACTGTGCTTTCTAAGCATATATTGCCTCCGCTCTTACTGCAGTCAAAGGCCATGTTATCAAGTATTGTAATGCTGCTTTAGTAATAGTAATGTCATTTACTTTTGGTCTATCAAAAATTCTAACTAAGTCATTGAAATATTTGTTTAGTTTACTTAATGATATACCATCGTTTTATTAGTGTATATATATATATATATATATATATATATATATATATATATATATATATATATATATATATATATATATATATATATATATATATATATATAGATAGATAGATAGATAGATAGATATATAGATAGATAGATAGATAGAATGTTCGTAGGCTCTTACTCGGTACGTGCAGTCGTATGTTGTTTTTTCGCCATAGATTTAAATGACGACAACCTTTTGAGCGACTCTAACAATTTGAGTTCCAAGGCAAGTGAAAACATTAACAATTCTAGTGATTTTTCTGATGCAGTGAATTCATTTAAATTACTTCTTGAAAATCAATTTAAATCTCTAGAAAAGAAGTTTGAGGACAGCGTTGGCCAACGCCCAATCGAGAAGGGAATAAAATTCAGTTCAAGTTAAATCTTGATATTGTGAATGACCTTGAACACGTCTTGAATCAACTTAAAACTGACTCTGTTGTTTCATCTCTGCTCCATAAAATTATAGAGAAACTAAAAATTAGAAGTAAACATATTCGCATAGCAGATTCCTCTCCAGCTGGTTGGCGTAGTGTCTCAAAAATCAAACTAATGAGATAGCTGATGATTCAGATGATGAGTAGAAAATCCGCAGTGCAGAACAACGGGCCATCCGACTTGAGAAGGCAAACTCTAACAGTCGTTTCGCGCCATAAAGGGGAGGATCTATTATATCTGCGGCCGCCGGGTCATCGTCGCAACTCCTGGATCAGCAGAATGTGTCTCCTAGTCCTCGCAATCATTCCTTTCGTGGTTTCTCTAACAAAAGAAATCGACCAATTCCTACAGATCTGTGCCTCAAATGCTTTCAGCCCGGTCATTGGCAAAACAGGTGCCCCCTCAACGCTACCATAGCCACGTTTAGCACGGCAACAACACATAACAAGTAGTACTTTCGATCTCAAGGATGAGTTTAGTGAATCTAAGATTTTTCTGAGTCATGCTGATTATTTTTGGTCCGAAAGAAATGAATTTAAATTCTCAACTGAACATGTTAAAGATAGTTTGTCTAGAAATGTAGCATTTTGGGAAAAATTGGTACTTACGATTGCATTTTGGATATTGTGAAAAATGGCTATTCTATACTTTTCATTGAAACACCTCCAGAAATGAAGTCTAAAAATAATTTATCAGCTACAAAAAAAATCTGATTTTGTGCAGGAAAAACTTGACGAATTGCTTATTTCAGGCAGAGTTGTGAAAATACCTTTTCGTCCACATGTGGTAAGTCCGTTAAGTCTGGCTGAAATTCGCACTAAAACACCTTATACTGGATTTGAGTTTGTTGAATAATTATGTTCATAATAATAAAGTGAAGTTTGAAGATCATAGATTGGCTTTACAATATTTTTCTAAAGATTGTTACTGCATAAAATTCGATCTTTGTTCAGGTTACCACCATTTAGAAATTGCTGTAGAATCTCAAACTTATTTAAGATTTCAGTGGGGAGATAATTATCTATGCTTTACAGTCCTTCCGTTCGGTTTATCCTCAGCTCCCTTTTTATTTACTAAATGCCTCCGTCCTTTAGTTAAATACTGGAGAGAAAGCGGTTTGAAAGTTGTACTGTATCTAGATGATGGTTTTATCATGGCTCCTTCTCGTGAAGCTTGTCATGAGGCGAGTATGTTAGTTCAACAATCTCTGAATAATGCAGGTTTTCATATCAATTTCGATAAATCTGAGTTTAATCCTACGCAAGACACTGAGTGGCTGAGACTTAGATGGGATTCATATCGTTATGAGTTATCTATTCCTCAAAGACGTATTCATGACGTTTTGTTGTGCCTTGCTCGAGTTATCTCTCTGTTCCCTAATATTTCCGCAAGACAATTTGCGCAAGTTACTGGTAAAATTATTTCTTTATAGTCTGTTGTAGGGAATGTATGTAGACTGATGACACGTTATTGTTACATGACTGTATCTACCAGACTTTCGTGGGACAAAAATATTAAAAACGTTAATCCTTGTGTTCTTAAAAAACTAAGATTTTGGTCCGCAAATTCAAGAAAATTGAATGAGACTCAAGGTTCTCACATCATGGTCTTTTCAGATGCTAGCAATGTGACCTGTGGTGGTTTTACTGTGGAAGTTTCTAAAAAGATTTTCCACAAAATGTGGGATGAAAGAGAGGCTAGCATGAGTTCTACATGGAGAGAACTCATAGCTATAGAGTTAGCACTTTTATCCTTTAAAGATAGTTTATGTCACAAATCGTTAAAATGGTTTACAGATAACCAAAGTTGTGTTCATGTTATCAATTCTGGGAGCATGAAGAATCATTTACAGCAGATAGCTTTCAGTATATTTACAACTTGTCTCTCTTCGAATATTTCTTTAGATATTGAATGGATCCCAAGACACATGAATGTTCAGGCTGACTATTTGAGTAAAGATATTGCAATTGATTTTGAAGATTGGGCTGTAACTCGTGATTTCTTTGAGTTTATCGACCAAATCTGGGGTATCCATACCATTGATAGATTCGCAAACTGTCAAAACAAGAAAGTTGAACGTTTTAACTCTCTTTTTTTGGAATCATCAATGCGAGGCTGTAGATTGTTTTACACAGTCATGGGAACATGAAAACAACTGGTTAGTACCCCCTATTTCTTTGGTAAGCAAATGCATAAAATATTTGATGTTCTGCAGAGGACAGGGTACTCTCATAGTGCCTAAATGGAAGTCAGCTCATTTCTGGCCTTTTATATTTAAAAATAGATATGAGACTCGTGACTACGTGGTTGAAGGTTTAGAGTTTCATTCACCACATAATATATTTGAATGTGGTTTAAATAAAAATTCTATTTTTGGATCTTCGAGGTTTACTTCACCTGTTCCGGCAGTGAGACTTGATATGTCCTAAGTTTTCTGTATATATATATATATATATATATATATATATATATATATATATATATATATATATATATATATATATATATATATATTTGATGATTAAACGATACAAGGAAGAAACATTATTGTACATAAAATGTATTGATCGTTGTACTGCATGGATGTAGATTTAGATATTTTATGAACTGCTTTATATGTATTTTAGTACAAAAATTATGATGATTTGATTGTAAATTGTTAGAATGTACCTTATTTACGATCCTGGTACTTGATCAGTTGGTTGTACTACAGAGATGTAGATTCTGGTACTTGATCAGTTGGTTGTACTACAGAGATGTAGATCCTGGTACTTGATCAGTTGGTTGTACTGCAAAGATGTAGATCCTGGTACTTGATCAGTTGGTTGTACTACAGAGATGTAGATCCTGGTACTTGATTAGTTGGTTGTACTGCAAAGATGTAGATCCTGGTACTTGATCAGTCGGTTGTACTGCAGAGATGTAGATCCTGGTACTTGATCAGTTGGTTGTACTGCAGAGATGTAGATCCTGGTACTTGATCTGTTGGTTGTACTGCAAAGATGTAGATCCTGGTACTTGATCAGTTGGTTGTACTGCAAAGATGTAGATCCTGGTACTTGATCAGTTGGTTGTACTACAGAGATGTAGATCCTGGTACTTGATCAGTTGGTTGTACTGCAAAGATGTAGATCCTGGTACTTGATCAGTCGGTTGTACTGCAGAGATGTAGATCCTGGTACTTGATCAGTTGGTTGTACTGCAGAGATGTAGATCCTGGTACTTGATCTGTTGGTTGTACTGCAAAGATGTAGATCCTGGTACTTGATCAGTTGGTTGTACTGCAAAGATGTAGATCCTGGTACTGGATCAGTTGGTTGTACTACAGAGATGTAGATCCTGGTACTTGATCAGTTGGTTGTACTGCAAAGATGAGATCCTGGTACTTGATCAGTTGGTTGTACTGCAGAGATGTAGATCCTGGTACTTGATCAGTTGGTTGTACTGCAGAGATGTAGCTCCTGGTACAAAATTGTTTTATTATTATTCTGATGTTTAAATTAATTGCTATTTCTTTTTACAAATGTACTTTCAATATTTTCTACAGGAAGATGGACTCAGATTAAGCATGACCTCATTGGACAAGATATAAAACTTAGAGAGCTTGCAAAAATTACCTGAAATATTTTTTCATTCTAGAGCGAATAATACTAAAAAAAATATAGGTAAGGTTTTCAAAAAATTTTGAAATGGTGTGAATCCTTCAATCCTTCTTTATCTGCTTTGCCGGCGTCTGAATCACACGTATCACTATATTTAACTCATTTATCTGAGTGTGCTTCTTCTTCTATTATTGATGAAGCAATTCACTCGATTACATGGATTCACAATGTAGCTAGTTTAGACAATGCTTGTAATGCATGTTAAAGAAGGTAGTAAACGACTTTCCAGTCGTCCTGTTAGTAAAAAGTTACCTATTTCTCCAGATATTCTAAAATCCCTGGTAAAATATGATGAATATCGTATACCAAATTTACAAGATATTAGAATAATTGCTATGTGTCTATTGGGATATGCGGGGTTTTTACGCTCTTCTGAACTCATCAATCTTAAACGTTCTAATGTTGTGTTTTTAGAATCCTATGCTACCTTGTATATTGAGAATAGCAAGACTGACGTTTATAATGTTGAAAATACTCTTAATATAAGTAGAACATTTTTACCTACCTGTCCAGTTGCTGCATTAGAAAAATACCTGGTGTTATCTGGCATTGATTCTTCTTCTGACGAATACATTTTAGAAATATTTATTTTTTCTAAGAAAGACAACTCTTACAAGTCACGCGTATCAAATCGTCCGTTGTCATATGCTAGAGCTAGAGAAATACTTTTATCTGCTCTGAAATCTATAGGAGTTGGCTGTGCTACTGCAGCAGCTGCTGCTGGCTTGAGTGATAGGGTATTTGAAAGAAAAAAGAAGAGTTACTGGCTCAATTATGTGGCAGAAGTCACCATGGAGCAATACAATACATGAATATAAATAATATAATAGGACATATAACACATTACAAAAATATTTGATTGTAATGCAATTACGATACCGACTTAGGACGGTCATTTAATTTGACAAAAGCCAAACAAATGGTGTGGTTAACCGGTTTACGGGCCCACCTTCCCACTCACCGTAACAGCAGAACAATCAAAGGACGTACATTTAAAAATTTATAAATAATCCTCCATGTAAAGAACAAGGGTCAACAGGTATCGCATATTGAGAGGTCATAAAAATAGAAACACGTAAGGTATTGTAAAACACATAATGGTAAAAAAATATATGCGACATCAACATGATAAACCGTGCTCTGCCAGTCTGAAAGCGAGCTAAGACCCTAGATCCGTAGGAGTCCCGACTAACAGTCAGAGGGGACGAGGTTCAGGACCATGTCTCCTCTGAAAGAGGTTTGGACAAGGCCCGTCATATAGTCCCCACCGCCCTGTTAGTCAGCGTTTGAGAAACATGGACGATGGAAATCCGAAAATGCTAAGGATGGGTATGTGCAAGAAGATTTGTGTCAAAAATTGTCAGTGTCTAAACATCTAGGTACTTAGCTTATAAAAATTCAATTTTCTTAATTTAGGTTTGAAAATCAATTATGCTTGTCTTTAA